>OX419762.1:8082881-8682881 GCA_948567375.1 Lunularia cruciata | reverse complement strand
TCTCTGATGAGGCAGGAAGTGCTGACCTGCAAAGCGTGAGAATGTGTGTTGTGATGGTAGGTTATAGGTCACCCTTGCCCCTAGTGTAGTTGTCTCAATTAGAGTTACATTAGTGGGTAGTGTTCAGTTAGTTTTGGCACTTGGTTGGTGGTGGTGCTCGGTTGGTGTTGGCACTTGGTGGGGTACTTGCAGTTGTAGTTTGTGGTTCTGGTTTGCGGTTGCAATTGCGGTTACTTTGTCATGACAGAGTTCTTTGGGGATTCCAGAGGAGATAGCCTTGCAGTACGTAGTGGGTTTACTCAAAGTGGTACTTGGTATCAACCTGTATCTCAAGTCCCAATGAGGGAGGAAATTGACTCTGAGTTGGAGTTCGACATAGGAGTTGATCCAATTGAGAGTGCACTTGTCGTGTCCGCATCGTTGTTGTGGGACATGGACAAGATTTTTGGGGCCTCCAAAGGCCCTAGGCGTTACTCTGGTATAGTAGGTACCATTGAGTTGGATGATTTCATTAAGGAGTTTGATAGTTGGTGTGATCTGCAGCAGATGCGGAACCCGACTTTTTTTACATCCTTCATGGCATGGAAAGGGTTGTTTCAGCATTTGGAGAATTCACCGACGGATGATTACCATGAGTTTAAGAGAGCTCACTTGGAGGACATTGAGTTATGGAGACAATATTGGTCTTCAAACTATATCTCTATCACTTCATGCTCAATGGCCAAGAGTAGATCGGCTATACCCACAAGTTCTAGCTCGAGTAGTGTTGGTGAGCTAGTGGAGGTGCACTAGCTGGAGATAGTGCTACTACAAGTGGAGGTATTGCTACGAGAGGTGGTGTGGTACCGGGGTTTAACCCCATGGTGGAGATCTTCTTGTGTTTGAGGTAGAATTACCAAGGAGTGCAGACTGACAAGTTGAGGAGCTTGCAGGAGTTCTAGCGGAAGGTTGGAGAGAGCCTACGTGGGGCATACACTCGCATGAGGCGGCTGATCAGTTTCACTTAGGGAGTTACTAAGGCCTAGGCAGTCCAGTTTTGGTATGGGATACTGGACACGGAGTTGCGACATAGAGTTTCTGATGCTATGTTGTTACAGGCTACTTCGCCTACTTTGGCAGTGGTCTTTGGTTTTGGCTGAGTGTATTGAGCTCAACATGGTGGAGGGGAGGGTGGTGACATCTAGATTTGGTAGGGAGACCTCATCCACAGCTGTTACTTCTTCTAGAGTGCAGCAAAGTGCACCACGCCTAGTTGATTTTCAAGGATAGGGTGGACAGCCCAGATCCTATGGAGTGAGTGGAGGGCTTATTGTAGTTAGGCCCTTACCTTCATTTTTGGGTCAACAACAACCAGTGAGTAGTGGTGTTGTTTGTTGGACTTGTGTAAGTGGACCTCACCATAGGAGAGAGTGTACTCAAGGCAGCAGACTTGATACCTTTGGTACATCATAGCCAGCATAGAGGCAGTGTGAGCATTGCCACAGATTTGGTCACACTAGTGATCGATGTTTTGACCTACACCTGGAGTTACGAAGTGGTAGGGCTATTATGGCAGGTAGTAGAGAAGCTCTAGTTCATGGAGGATGAGGTGGTAGAGGTGGTGGTAGAGGATCTACACCTAGTAGGGGTGTGGTACTTGCCCTTACTTCTAATACAACTATGGCTACTCGGATTGAGCAGTTGGAGCAAAGATTGGCTAGTATGGTTATTGCTCAAAGGAGATCAGATTTGGGTGATGAGGCTTCCACCTCATATGCTGGTGATAGAGATGCTTTGGACTTCATGTGCGGAGCAGCACAAGTGGATGCATCTACAGCAATGACTAGGAGTGCAGTACGTGCTCCAAAGCCTAGAGGAGCATCAGTGGAGTTGGACCCACAGAGAGGAGAGGTTGGGAGACAGGTCAGGCTTCCCCGGTCTTTCATGTTATCTAATGCATTGCATATGACATCCATGGATCCTAAATGTCCCAGTGCAAGTGTGGTAGGTGGTGATGGATTGCATGATGGACTACTTGCTAGTCAGCTACCTACTACTACATAGACTAAGTCTAGCATGATACTGGGGGCGGCTCAGCTGATTATGCGGTGTCCTTTGTTTTTGGCCAGTGACATGTTTACATTGGGAGTTGACCTAGCCACAGTGTTTTGATTGGCTGCCATGCTTTGTGAGAGTAGGGATGATGTGGTTCGTACTACTAGAGTAGAGGTGGTTGATAGTGGAGCTGACTTGGTTGAGGAACATAGGATCCATTCAATGACCAGTGGTTTATAATAGGCAGCAACGTCTAGATTGGAGGAGTTGCCAACTAGACCGGCCTTTGAGAGAGCATGGTTCACACCTGGTGTTGTCCTATTGGATAACTAGAGGGGCATTTTCTGTTTGGTGGGACCTTCAAGGAAGGTCTATACACCACAGAGAGTCTTGTTAAACTCTAGTGCACAGCCCCTTATGTTGGGGGAAGGTTGTAGTTGTCGGTCTGGAGTTACGGAAGACCGATGTGGAGAGGTGTCCATTTCAGATCCAAACATCTCTAGGTGGTGGTTTGACACAGTATATCACACATGGGGAGCTTGTTGTTTAGGTTCAGCCTGGTCATCTGACTGATAGCTTGGTGGTGAGAGCTCAGGCTATCGCGATGATAACTGAGTCATATGATGTGCTAGTTGGGAGAGTAGTGTTATACCCCATGGGTTTCAGCATTGACTATTGGGAAGAGATAGCCTCCTATAGACCAGGTTGGCAGTTTGGTGAGGGACGGGTATGTCGCCTACCAATACGCTTTAGTAGTGGCAGTCTTGGCTCACTACAATCTGGGACCATAGCAACATCAGTTTTAGCTTTCAGTGGTGCAGTTACTTGGCCTGGTGACTTGTTGGAGGAGAACGCCCATGCAAAGGATACTCTAGTACCAAAGGAGATCACTCGGGTTTGGAGTATAAGTAGGATTGTTCCATCCATCTTGGATATTCCATTGTGGAGTTCAGAGGAGGCATTGTAGCAACATGCAGATCAATTGGTGCAACAGGCTTGGAGTGGAGCCTTTGTACCATCAAGAGATGAGTGTGAGGATGAGCCTCCATAGTCGATTACTTTGACACCTCTGGATACCACACTCATTGCTTGGCAATATCCAATAGAGGGGATATGTCTATTGGAGTTGTTCGGTGGGATTAGCACCGGACTAGCTACGGTATTACAGGCAGATATATGAGTACAAAGGTACTTGTATGTAGAGAGAGATGAGATTGCTAGGCGAGTCTCTCTACATCATGTGGTACACTTGGCCTATCGATATCTGGATTTATTACCAATGTCAGCAGTCAGAGGTTACCAGAAGGCCCTACCAGCAGACATTTCCTTACTGGGAGTGCATGATCTGGAGAGACATGAGCCTATTCACTTGGTGATTTTTGGATGGCCATGTTAGGGACATACACGAGCGGGCCAAGGTTTAGGTCTTCAAGATCCTCATTCTGGTGTTTTGGGAGATGTTACGGATACTATGACATCTCCAGGTTCATCAGTCTATTTCTCCAGCTTACCTTTTGGAAAACGTTCCTTTGATGGGTGATTCTTGTACCAGAGTGGTGGCGAGTACACATCAGGTCCATTCTTGGATGAGACCTATTGTATTGTTAGATGCAGCCAGAGTGGGATCACGGGCTCATCATCTTTGTCTTTGGTGGACAAACCTCTTACCCAAAGAGGTTTTACAATGTGCTTATGATGGGATTCAACAACTTGAGTACATCCTTGTTGATGATATCCTGGATGTTGGGCGTCAGTCTCATACAGTGGTAGTGGTTGATAGGTCACCTATGGCAATGGTGAACCTAGTTGGACCACCTAGAGCTGCATTTCCCACACTCATGAGTTTCCCAAGCTCTCATGCTTTTTGAGAAGGAGGACCTAGACTTGTTTGGGACTCACAGTTATAGTAGTTTGCGGAGCCCAATGCTAATAAGAGATAGCGTGTGATGGGTTTTTGCACCGGTATTACCATTGTTCTAGTAGTGTTAGAGGCATCCAAGCATCAAGTGTTAGGTCAGGCTATGGACCTGAATTGTTTGACCTGGATTATGAGCCTTGGCTTGACAGAGCAGCGTAGGATGCGCTTGATAGGCATCACCACTCGGACACTTATGAACCCTATGCCTATCAAGACGATTCAAGCACATGTTGGGGGCAATGGACCGAGTAGACATGGTATTCTTAGGACACAACCAGTAGCTACTAGGGAGAGTGGTCTACTTGGAGTCCATCCAAGTGAGTGTGGGCTACTTAGATTACATCCTTGGTCCACTTGGGATGCAGCTAGAAGACGTGTGGAGCTGGCAGCCAAGGTGGAGGGAGTTTTTTTCACATAGAGGTTGGGACCTCTAGTGGTCGGGGGCATGACACTACTGCTCCCAAGGGCCCAGTGTAGTAGCCAGTCAGCACGTCTTCCACTCCTACGATATAGAGGATACTTGGGAGCCAGATCTTGGACCCAAGCTTACTAGAGAGGAAAGATAGAGGGTTTGGAAGTTCTTGAGGAGTCACACGAGTTGTTTTACTTCAATATGAAGGATTTGGGTGCTCTAAAGGGACCTAGTATATAGATTGAGCTGACTAGCAATACACCAATTTTCCAACATCCTTATCGCTATAGTGACATGGAGAGGACATTGATTCAGAGCCGGAGTAGTGACCTTTTTGAGGCTGGTTTGGTAGAGATTTCACATGGCAAGTATGCATTAGCGACAATGATGCCAGCCAAGAAGGATATGCATGGTAACTATACAAATAGGCGGATGTGTAGAGATTACCATCCTATCAATCGATAGACTAGGGCTGATCGGTATACCATGCCTACACCAGAGGAGATTTTTGATGCGATTAGGCATGCAAAGGTCTTTAGTACTTTGGATCTTCAAGCAAGATATCATCAATTGCCAATCAAGGAGGAGGATAAGTCCAAGACAACATTCTGGGCTATTGATCCTCACGGTAAGGATGTGTTATACAGTGGAGGTTTTTACCTTTTGGGTTAAAGAATGCTCCTATGGAGTTCCAGAGGGTCATGGATAGGATCCTAGTTGGATTGGATTTTGCTCGGTGTTATATTGATGACATTTTGGTCTATGGCACTATTGTGGAGGAGCATGAGAGATAGTTGTTGGAGGTGTTTGAGAGGTTGAGATCTCATGGACTCAAATTACATCTTGGGAAGTGTAGGTTCTTCCATGAGCAGGTTGAGTATTTGGGTCACACTATCTACCCAGAGGACTTGGTGTTCAGCAGACCAAGGTGGAGGCTATTGCACGTATTCCTCGGCCTATGGATGTGAGCAGAGTGCGAGTATTCCTTGGGTTGGTAACTTCTATCACCACTATGTTAGAGGATTTAGTGCCATTGCCAAGGCCTTGACAAAGCTAACCAAGCTTACACATGAGTGGTGTTGGGGAGATGAGCAAGAGAGAGCTTTTGTAGAGCTCAAGGAGAGGTTGACATCTACTCCTATTTTGAGGAGACCAATCAGAGGACGACCATTTCAGGTTCATACTCATTGGAGTATGTTGGGACTTGGAGCAGTACTCACCCAACATGATGATGAGGAGAAGGAGTTTGTGGTGGCCTATGCTAGTCTCTCCAACAATTCAGCGGAGGCAAAGTATAGTTCATATGAGGGAGAGTGCTTGGCAGTAGTTTGGGCAGTAGCACATTTCTGATGTTACCTAATTAGTAACCCCTTCACTCTCATCACTGATCATTAGCCACTAAAGTGGTTGATGGAGTCCAACAAGCTTTCAAGGAAGTTTGCACAATGGGCTCTAATTTTACAAGATTATGATTTCACTGTTGTTCACAGACCTAGAGTGGTGAACCATGATACATATGGGTTGAGTAGAAACCCATGTCCTAGCCAGCAGGATCAGACCGGAGCATGTTGGTATGGTGAGACAAATGAGGAGATGGTGCTAGGTTGGCATGCATATGCCTTTCTTTGTATATTTTTTGAGGCTTTGGTGGTATCTCTCTCAGCACATACAAGAGGAGTTATTGAGGTCACATATCCAAAGAGTGAAGATATTGGTACAGTTCAACGAGACATTCATGATGATGATGTCTTAATGATGGACTATCTTTGCACTGGTGTGGTGGGTGGCACAATTGGGGCCAAGGAGAGAGATTGTGTTCTTTAGCAAGCTAGACGGTTCAGATTGGATTTGCATGTATGTGAGGATGGTAGAGTGCAAGTAGTACCATTTCCATCTCAAAGACCACAATTGGTCCCTCATGCTCATGAGGAGCTAGGACATTTTGGAGTAAAATGGACATATAGCTTACTCTAGAGTCATTATTGGTGGTGCGGTATGCAAACCAATGTATAGTAGTTTGTTGCCAAATGTGTGGTTTGTGACCAAGTTAGAGCATCATTCAATGCTCCTATGCCACAATTACACCCATTGCCGATCTTGGGATTTGGTTACCGTTGGAGTTTGGACTTTGCTAGACCTTTACCGTTGACTGTGAGACATCATCGGTATGTTTTGGTGATGGTGGAGCACTTCTCCAAGTGGATTGAGTTGGTGGCACTTCCTAACAAGTCTAGTGAAGGGACAGCTTACTCGTTCGTGGATCAAGTTCTTAGTCATTTTGGTGCACCAGTTGAGGTTTTGACTGATTAGGGTATAGAATTCTTAGGGGAGTTTCAGGTCTTTTGTGACAAGGCTTTGATTGATCATCATACCACATCCTGAGATCATCCTGAGGCAGATGGCTTAGCAGAGAGAGTGGTTTAGACAATGAAGAGAGGATTGTGAAAGTATGGTTTGCAGAGAGGCCACTTGGGAGATAAGGATCTCTAATTACCTTGGTTGGCCATGGGCTATCGGTTCAGCTGGCAAGCCTCCTTAGCATCCTTCTCTCCTTACTTCCTACTCCATGGATGAGATCCAAATTTTCCTATAGCCATTCATTGAGATGCTACTATAGTTTTGGACTTGGATGACCCAGATGTATGGATGAGCGCATGTTCTCAACGGGCAGAGATCTTTTGGAGAGTGATGTTGATGGCCTTTGAGAACTTGGCAATTGCTCAGCATAGGGATACTTTATGCTATATTACCATTCAAGGAGGAGATTATAGACCCTCAATCCATTGATTTCATCAAGAAGGCTATGTATATCTACAATAGACAGCACTAACAACACTTGATGTTTCGACAGGCCGCACTATCTTGAGAGTGCATGAGATTTGCTATCTGGAGTCCTTGTGTTGGAAGGACGTGATGGTGTTGTTTGGAAGGATCATGTGCGCAATTGTGTGCCATGCCACCTCCCAAACATTGATGGTACTATGGACCCAAGCTTGGCACTTGTACGTGCAAGCTTGAGGTGTATGTCATGTGGCTCTTCTGGTGGAACTACTACTATGTTAGTGTGTGATAGCTAATTGAGAGGATGGCATATGGCATGTATGACTCCTCCCCTCACGGTGGTTCCTCAGGGACAGTGGTTATATCCTAGATGTACTTGACCTATAGCTAGTTCATTCTTTATATGGTATAGATTGTAGACATGCGACTAATGATGGAGCTCCATAGCACTCGGCCTCCTGATCTTTGCCCATCATAGAGTAAACCATATACTTGGAGTAGATGGCTATCTGGTGTTAGAGGGACCTAACCTCTAGCTAGGGGGCAGATTGTGACACTTTAGAGTTTATGTATGACTTATGTGTGAGTTGTACTTCTATTGTGTATGATGTTGACAACAATGTATGTTGTGTAGCAATGTATAAATGCACGACAGTTGTCATGCTATTTGTAGTGTTGCATCTAGATTGCTCAGACCTTGGAGTTCCAATGTTAGTAGTTAGAGGCATTTTGGTAGTTACTCATAGACTACTTACCAACGGTCAAATTTTGTGTTTAGGGTACTGACTTCATGGTGGGGCCCACCGTCACTTGCCGTCGGGTGTACCATCAGCAGGACCGTTGGGATGAGACCTAGGTCAAAATTAGGAGTATACCCTAGAAGTGCAAGTCCAGAGAGCTCACTTCTTTGATGTTGAGCCTTTGAGTTCCTAGCTAGAGTGGACAGAAAGCCGGTGAGCGTCACCTGGAGTCTCTTAGCTAGAGTGGGTGTGGCTTGACTGTAATTAGTGTCCTATTGTTGGCAAGTTGTTGAGGATCAGATCAAGTATTGATCTGAGTTTGATTGATTTGAGTTGTAAATGATCTGATTACATCAGAGAAGTGAGTTAGGGGGAAATTGGGTGCAAGAACTATGAGTGTTGGTGGTATCTCCAAGCTTGGTGGATCGTTGTGTCTCGATCAAATAGTTTAGATTTCCTTGAGAGAGTGTGTGTGTGCGGAAGCACAGGCAAAATTTAGAGCCAAGGAAGAAGCAATTTTTTGTGGCACTTTAGAGTTTATGTATGACTTATGTGTGAGTTGTGCTTCTATTGTGTATGATTTTGACAGCGATGTATATTGTGTAGTGATGTATATATGCACGACATCCATCCTTCATTTTTTCTACACGATTGCCTTCCTTTTTCCCTTTTTTCTTTTTTTCCATTAGCATGCACATAACGAACCAATCCACCTCCTCTCACATTCATAAATGGACTGATCCATAAATTTTACGACAGGTCTTGTAAAACCAATCAGGAGTATTTAGGAACTTCAGATTTCAAAGTTTGATTTGAGTTTCATTGAACGATAATGCAATGGACGAGACACCCTCTCTTGAAGTGAGAGTTCTTTCTATGAGTCTCGGACTGTCACTATCCTCCTATTGTAGATTCTACCCTTGTTTCTCTTGTCGCTTGACACCTCCTATTGTAGATTCTATCACCTTTGTTTCTCTTATCGGTTTACATGTGCGGAAATTCAAAGATCTATCTAACATGAGGTCTATCTAACATGGCCCATTTGGACTTTTTCCCGGGTAATGGTAATTTTTCACTCATACACCATATAGAATTCATCAAGATACAATTCCATCCAACGATTAGCAAGAGAACATATTGTCTCCAGTTGTGAATCTGCCCTCTCGCAGAGTTTGTCAAGTCTTACTCATCTCAATTACTAGAATCCTCGCTCAACCAAAAATTATCCGGTTGAAGTTGATTTGACTTCTGCCACTACAGTCACAATAGAAACAAGGTATATATTTTCCCGTCAAATAAAACTCAATAGTTACCCCGTAACATCCAATCTTAGAATTGTATCAAGATTTATGTGAATATTGTAAACATCATAAAAATTCCCCCATATCTACAATTGGTTTTGCCCTATGAGTAAGTAAACAAGGGTATTGAAAAATGAAAGGTATAGAGAGAGAGTGAAAGGTATCAAGAGAGATTAGAGTGAGAGGTATTGTAATTACTGTACCTTTTACCCTTATTGTTCTCAATATCAATAACAATATCTTCAGTTTTTCTGAAATTACAAGAAAAATATTGCAACTGGATTTCTCTTAGTTAGTTTATAGTAGTAGCACATCAGTAACAAGGATACATAGTTTAGTGATTAGTAAAGCTCTATACCACAAATTTTTCCCATATGTAATGCCAAAATTTTTTTATATGTGTATAAAAGTAGATGACTTTTCTTATGAGTCAGTTGTTCTATTGGAAAATTTACAAATTAATTCCATCAAATTTTAATGTTCGATTTCACTTATGTTGCATTGAGATGTTACTGAGGATCCGTTAGACATTAATAAATCTTTTCCCTTGAATGTGAACTCTCTAAAGTCCTTTCCCTAATGTTAAGACTCCTCCTTTTCAAACATACGATGTCTTCTGTCTCCCAAAATTTCAACCTTTCCCACAATTTTGAAGATCTTATATAAGGAATGCGGAAGGATTAGATTTTCATACAAAACAAAGAATTTGACTCGAAGCTGCGGCCGGCCTGGACTAAACCAGGTAAAATGTAGAAAGAGTACAAATTAAACAAAAGCACAACATATTAAACTTTCTACCATATCCCATGTCTATGAAAAGGAAACCATCCGCCACAAGACAATGTACACATCTTTAAAACCAAGACCACTGAATTCCTCCATGGTCGTGACCACCACAAAACAAGATCTTGAATTCAGCCATAATACGTTATATTCAAAAGTGTAAAACAGGATCAGCCTTTCCCGTACTACTTTATGTATTTTTCTGCTAAAGACACACCATGCATTATCAAAGTACAATGAATAAATAATATACTTAACCGCTTTAGAAGCTACATCCATCATCTATCTCATCTAGATTATCTTATGTAATATAACTTCTAGACAAGTAATACTCTATGGTAATCATGGTATTCTTATGGATGATCATAACTTTGCATTCATAAAGCCCAGGTCTATATTGAATTTGTTTCTATCTTTTCCATTTTCTCTATATCCAATAAACAAATCAAATAACTCTTGTTTGGCCAAGGTATTGGATTCTATAGATATATATCTCTCTCTTTTATCCAAACTTGGACACATTTTGTATTTATCATCCTTTACAACATATTCAACATCTTCTACAGTTCAATGATCTTGGTTTACACAAAGGTTGATTGGAGGCTTGAAGAAATAAATTCACAAAACTTAAACATTGTAAAATAAATCAAGGGATTATAAGTAAGATTAGAAAAGAAGTAATTAGAGAGGAATTTGACATGTCACTCATGAAATACAAGAAATGTACGTATATGGAACGAAGATTCATAACTCATTTTTGTGTCATGTAATATATTACTTAATTAGTATTAAAGACATCAAAAGAAAGAAACCCATTCCAAAATTCTTGAATTTTTTTAATGAATAATTTCATACTAGAATAATTTCATCACAGTCTATAGTTGTGAGTAGTTGGTAATGTACACTCATTTTGATCGCAAATGAATTTAAGATCTAGATATTCAACAAAGATAAATAAAGACAATAGTTTACTTTGAGTTCAACTTTCATTTTTATGGACCAAGTAGGAAAGTGAAATTTCTAGAAAGAAAATCTCAGAGCATGTTTACAACTTGACATGTTGTGGAAAATAATTACCAAAGATTTCTTGATAAGGGAATAACTTGAACATGGGAGTAGAGGTATAGAGCTTGATGTAATCAAAAGCACTTTTGTATAAAAGTGTTGATCTACATGGAGCCTAGTGAACCATAGAGACATAATCTTGCACTTGTTGTTTTATTTACTCCAAATTAAAAGCATGGACTGGTTGTGTTGTACATGAGATTTACAAATTTTTGTAGAAAGAAGATGGAAATGAAGTCTCATTGCATGAGAATATACAAATAAATAAAATAAAATAATTTAAAACTATCATAATAATTTAAAAATCAAATATATATTATCAATATGAAGTTTTAATTATTCTCAATCATACTAAACTCACTCTATCTCCAAAAAATCCAAATGTACCAGAATATATTTGACAGTTTTTTCCTCAAACTTTTCTTTTCAAATTCAGAAGACTTAACATGGAAGAAGAGTGTTTTTCTGAAGCTTAACTCAAGGTTTAACCTCTTCTTAAGTAGGCTAAGAAACTGAACCTTAAACAGCATACACCATTATCATAATCATAACAGTAGTTCTCGTGGTACCTAAGGGAACCTTAATAGTTTAAACAGCTCTTATCAAGCAACTTACTAAAGATTGCTAACAAAACTATAAAAGCCATAATAATGACTCAAATGTACTAACAAAGACACTATAAAAAGACAGGATATATATTATACTTCTTGAAGTCAATTGTTATCAATCTAAATTTATACTCACTTGTATTTATTATTCAACTGTAGATATAGTAGATGCATATGCACTGAAGTTTAATATATTGATTGCGACTGGAATTAAGATAAAATTCAAAGTTAAGAAAGGATAATTGGTCCAAGATATTCACCTCCACATAATCTGTTTGATACTAATTTCCTTTAATTTACAATTCCCATGGAAGATGAATTTGGATTGATGACTGATCATTTTGGATTAATAACAATTAACATCAAAAAGTAATATAGACATATTGACACACTGTCTTAAAAATGAGAAGTATAACCAAGGAAAAGATTCAAATATTATATCAAAGATTTGAAATCAATAAATCTAAACATTTGATTTTAAGTCCTAGCAAATAAAAAAAAGAACATCAAAAGGGAGTTAAACTTCTTGATCGAGATAAAGATACTCTAGAACTAAATGAGGTATGAGGAATGATAAATGAGGAATCTCTTTCTTCCTTGGCCAAATTTACATAGGATAGGCAGAAAGAGGTATTTGCTTGTTTTAGTCAATTACAATAGGAAATGTTGGTGTTTACCTTAGTAGACTAGATCTTCCATTTCAACCTTGCCCTCCTTACTACTACATGTATTTCTACAGACAAAAATTGGCATGGAACAATTTTCCATGCTATGGGCTTTTGGGATTGACTCTTGGGAACTTTGGAGGACCCAATGTGTAATGATCTTGGGGATATTTGATTGGAAAATCCTCATGTACTAACTTCCATGGTAGTAAAAGCAATCCACCAAATATTGCCTCAAGTTGGTAAATGGAAGGTTGGTGTAGAAGCCACATGTATGTCCTATGCAAGGATATATCAAAATAGCCCAAGTGTTTGATAAGGAGATTGCTAGAATCTACAAGGACACCAAACTAAAAACTATTCATTTGTGAACAAGCGCTCTTCCCTGTGGAAAGTTGTGTCCATCTATAAAAAGTCTTGCGCGCTAACCTTGGCCAGAAAACACGGCCTACAGTCAGCCAAGGCTGCTTTACTCAAGTTTGGTCCAAACTTGTGATTCATAGAAAAAGGCAAGGAGGTTGCCTCACTAGACTACCCCACCTCTCTAAAAACTATAGGAAAGCACCCGCAATGCCATTATCAACAATGATCCCAAATCATAGAATGTTCACAGTGATCAACACAGTGATCCAAGAGCTTAAAACCATCCTCAAGTAGTTGAGAGAAAGAACTCAAACCAATTTTTTTCAATTGGTAGATCAAGATCTCATAGTCTTGGAAAAATGAGTACAAATTGGTTGGAGCCATGCCTTCAAGTACTCTTTTACATGTGATGCACTTAGCTTGTGTATGATCAAGTACTATAACATGTGCAAGACATAGACCTTAGTGATGAGGAAGTTGATTTGAATGGTTCCAATTGTCCTAAAGCCATCCCATATATACTTGAATCAAGCAAGCTTGTAGTAAAAGGATTTCCCATAGTTTATCATCCAAATTGGAGGATCTAAATAAGAAGTCTTGTAATTCCCACATAAAAGTATGAGGATTTTAGTTCTGTACTTGTGCTTGACAAAATCTCCCATGTATTTACTTGTTTCCACAACAATGCAAGATTAATGGTACCAATCAATACCTTGTTGTGCTAGTTGTCCCCTAGCTTCCAAGATCCCACACCAATTGCCATTGTGCTCTTTGATATGGAGTCAACCAAATTACTAGCACACTAAGATGCACTTCCCCAAGGCTTAGATGGGAACTCAAGGAAAGATTTGACTTGGAGGTACCCCATTTAAGAGGAATTCATCATGTCTTGTACAAGAAGAAGCCACATTATTGGCCTGTGGTACAAACCCATCATGTAGGAGTGAAGGAGACCACGAACATGTTGAAGAGTTGCTAGAACTAGTGGTATGATCAATTATACCAAGGATCCCATAGTCTTCAAGCTATGGTGTGCTACAAAACCTTGGCTCAATTATACCATTGGTTGGGTCTGCAAGACGTCAAATAAGACATTGCATTCAGTCTCTTTCAACAAGATATCAAGAATACCCAATTCATGTACCTCATAAAGCAAGCCAACATGTGGGTTGCCGCTTGGGTAGGACCTTGGAGTTGGCATATATAGACGGGTTCATTGATGTGTGGGATACCATCTTCAAGGATTTTAAGAGGAGGGATCATATGGGGATCTTCTAGCAGATGAGTGCTCATTTCTTCCTCCATGTAAATATAAACAAGAAGATGAGGTAAACCCTTTTTTTCCTTGCTCAAAGGGCAAGGACTTAGAAGAGGGCTATGTCAACTAGGCAAAGGTACCTAACAAGATGAGACACCATCTAGGTATAGCAATGCGGGATGGTGAAAGATTGTGGGATCCAATATACAAGGCTATGGGAGAAGACCTCTACATGTTGACTGAGCACAAGTACGGGAGAAGTATTGCGTGATATTCCTCTATGGGTTGGCTAATTAAAGAAGTATGTGCAAACTCTTCTACAAGTTTTTTTATTATAGCAAAAGAGGTAGGTTAAGATTTAAGCAGCATTTTGATGATATTAGAGTAGATGCATCTAGGCTATGAACATCTTGGGGAGGAGAGCCAATCTTACTAACATTTAACTTATGGTTGTTGCTTATGATAGCAAGGCCAATCATGTTAGTACCTAGAGATAAAGACATTGGGAAAGAATGGGAATGCTTGATAGGATGGATGAGGATGGAC
This sequence comes from Lunularia cruciata, assembly GCA_948567375.1. Taxonomy (NCBI): domain Eukaryota; kingdom Viridiplantae; phylum Streptophyta; class Marchantiopsida; order Lunulariales; family Lunulariaceae; genus Lunularia; species Lunularia cruciata. The sequence goes on along the minus strand of OX419762.1, from coordinate 8,668,407 downwards.
AAATGGGCAGGAAAGTACAAGGATATCCAGGGACAAATATGGGTAGAAATATTTTTGGAGACGGGACTAAAGATATAAGTGCCTTTGGGGATGGAGATTGATGGGTGGGGAGGGGTTATTATGCCATGTGCATCATGTACAATGCTTACACTAGTTAGCATTAATGGTACAAGCACGCAAGGAGGTGGCGGCCGCATGAACTGAAGTGATTAGGGTAGAAAAAATTCTTTGTAGGATTAGAGTAGCTACTTAAGTGGGTTGTCTTTCCCTCCAAGGGTAATCTTCCAACCAAGAGTCCATGATAGGAGATTCTTGCAAGGTAAATTCAATAATCTCTCATAACCTTGTGTTCACCAACGGGCTAGGGATGCATCTTTTGAAAATCTGGATTCTGGACATGTTATACATGGTTGATGTTGTATATACTTGGGAACTTGTAGAGCTTGTAATCAAGTATATACTCAACCACTATTGTTCCTAAACTCTTCACCTACATCATGCTATGTTGTTTGCAAGAGATTAATAATGAAATTTACTCCATTATAATTATTCACTAACTTAAGGCGATTTAACTACATTCTCTTATAGTAAACTATTGTCAGAATACTTTACAAACTTCTTTTCTTTCTTTATTAGTTCTTACTTGAGCTTATGTTTATATTAAGTCTCGGAATAAAAAATTCATATTAAAGTGTTAATAGTGTGTTATAATTCTATATATATCATCAAATGTTTTCTAAAAGGTATATCTTGAAATTTTTATTTTATGATTTAATTTAATTTTAGATCATATTTATAAAGGAAAATTTAAAGTCCAAAAATTAATTATTATTATTATATATTTTAACATAAAAAAATTTAGGTTTTATTTTCAGAATCTATTGATGTAAAAGATGATAAAGATGGAGATGCATTTTTGGGAGAAAGACAGTGCTAGAATTAAGAGATTAGGTAAGTTACATAATTATAGGACTTATAGAGAGATGATAGCTGAGGCCTATCTGATTCAAGAGATATGCTACACACATGAGTTCACTATTACTATGGAGACTTTGGAGAGGACACGCGTTGAGTTATTAGAGGCATGTAGTGTTGATACTATCCTAAGCTCATAGTGGCTTAGTTCTCACTCTACCATTGTATTAGGGTTTAGGATACACCTGTATATTCATGAGAGAACTACTCTCTCTCGTGCTTATCTTCCTTGCATGCTCTCTCATTCTCTCTCTCATGATCTGCTATGCCTGATCTTGGAGTGTTAGTGAAGTCCTTGTATTCTTTGACATGGTTCCAGAGCAGGTGAGTGGCTAGTAAAGGCTAAGTGTTTCTAGCGCTATTTCCAAAGTTCTAACATTCATTCTGCAAGATAAAGGGAGTATCCCATATGACGTTCAAGAGTCATTAGTGTTAGTCTTGCAACGTTTAATGGTGGTGAAAGGTAATCGAAGGCAGATTCTAGAAACTCGTGGAGGACTAGAGGGATTGTTGCAACTGGTGTATGGTCGGAAGAGTTCTCGGTACCTTGAAGGGGTGGCATCCATATTGGCTAGCGTGGCAATTGACGCAGAAGGTACAAAGTACGCAGGAGTAGTTTCTAGAGCTATATCCAAGCTCGTAATCTTTGTCTTACAAGGTAAGTATTGTGGTGCATTTGAAGCGAAGTTGATAGAATCGTTGCTTAGTCGTTGGTTAATCTAGCTGGGAGCCACTTGAAGGGCTTTCCACTAAACATAGAGCTCATCGCGAAATCTAAAAGACTAAGGTCGGGCCGAAGAGAAACAAGAGGTCCTTTGTGCGGTACATGTTTGGCAATGAGTTTGATGATTTCAAACCGCTTATGTGACATGATCATAAGTAATGAAAAAAAAAAGCACAGCCTGGTGAATTTACAAAACTGGGTCCTGTTAGGTCAGCCCTGAATATTGGCGCTTTATATTGGCCATAAGTAGGAAAAAAGAACATTGCCAAGTCAATTTCACTGGCATGGCTGATTTGTTCTTCTTCAACAAGACCATTTGCCTTCAAATTACACATTTTCCAAAACAAAATGTCGTTTAAATGACAGTAGTCTCAAAACGCTCAGCCTGCATGGTCTGCAGACTTATGAATACAAACAGAGCGTTGATTCTACAGTGTATTCAACAGAAGATAAATAAAATACTTAGACATGTTGTCATTTCTAACGTAAACAAGAAAGAATGTAACCGTTATCAATGAGGTGGGATACATTTTGATATTTTTTGGAGCATGGGAATTTGATAAGAGATAAAAGGCGACCGCGTAGGAAAAATGAAGGATGGGAAGACCCCATCAAGCCGTACATCAAGCCGTAATTTTATAAGATAGGATAAAAGAAAAGTATAAATATACATTGAGATAATCCTGGTAATAATTTGGTCGTGACAGTTTAATTCTTCGGAAGAGATCACCTCAACTCGCTCGTTCGCAAGAATTTGATTCTTCGAAAGAAATGACCTCAACAGACATTGACTTGGAGTTTGGTCCTCGAATAAAGTTTTACAGTTCTTAGACGACGTGTGAAAGATATTTCCATTAGATTTATTTTAGGATTTACACTAATTTATAAGCTAAAATTATTTAAAATTTAAAATATTCACAAACAGTTAAACAATTAAGAATTGATTTAAAACACAAATATAATCAATATAGAATCCTAAAACTTCTCTCAAAGAATGGAAGGATTTACTTCTTAATATTTTGAGAAATTCTTCTACTTTTAAAAATCATTGCAATGCTAGTCAAGTCTCATGTGAGAAGATTTAATAGATCAATTACTTATTCTTGGACGTTAGCCTTTCTTCCTTTGCCTATGCCATATGAAAAAAGAAAGAAGAAAGGTGAGGATGGGGTCTACTAGTAGATATTGCGGTCATATATATATATGAAAATTTTGAAATTTATATACAAAGTTTATGAACTTAAGATGATTTAATATCATGCTTAAAAGATTTTGAATATAACATAAATATGTGATACTATAAGTTAATCTACTTCTATTTCTTGTCAAAATATCCTACTTTACAATAAAAGAATTGTTATACATTACCTCTTTCCAATATCCAATTTGTGTGGCTTCATGTGGAAATTTTAAAAGTTATGCTAATTGAGTAGTTTATTTCTATTTCTATTTCTATTTATGTAAGGTGTGAAAATATCAATTCACATTTTAAATTGGAATTTTAGTCATCTTAACTAGTTAATGAAAATTTATCCATGAGCAATGCATCAATAAACTTACACATTTGATAGGTTTGACCAATAGTTCTTGAGTTTTGAGATTGAGCTCCTCTCATTCCATTGCATATAAGCAAGATAGTTCCACAAACATAAAGAGCTATAACATCAAGGTGGAGATAGTGAGCACTATGGACAAGTTAAAGAATAATCTTGAGTCCCTTTAGTGAGTCATTAGGAATGTGTGTTATGGTAGTGTACCATAGTTACTTACCTTAAGCAACACCAAGTAGAGGGGATGGCGATGGGGAAACCCTTACTTTACATGAGATTATTATGTTTCTTTCCATCTTGACCATGGTAGTCATCAATCTAGATAATATCATATGTGGCATAAGTTTTGAAATGGCTACTACTATACCAAAAAATAGAGAAAAGATGGATCAAATCTCATTGCTATTCAAGATTGTAGCACTAAGACATAAGCATACTACATACTAGATGAATTAGGAAGAATTGAGGGAGTTGAGTACCTTTCCTTGTATGGGAATGCGTTGATAGGTAACATTACTACATTCTTGGGAAACATTTCAAATTTGCAAAAACTTGGTTCTTCACCAACTTGACTAAAAGATACCATCTATTCAAGGAATTTTTTTGTCTATGATAGATCTATATATCTCTAGAAGAACTGACATTCAGGTGGCATATTGTGCAACTTGATTTCTTTAAAGAATCTTATGGTTTTGAGCCTTTCCATAAACCAACTATTGGGAGTTATTCCTCAAGATTGGGGTCCATTTTATGTACCTTGCAAGTTTTTGATGTTTCTCTTATGGAATTGGAAGGAATAATATCATCTAACTTTGCAAACCTTGCATCCCTAGTGCAGCTCAAACTTGATAACAACAACCTCATTAGTGCACTTCCAACCAGTCTCGAACATCAAGGATATTCATTGACAATAATTACTCTGGCCAACAACAAAATCATTGGAGTAATCTCTACCTCATTGAGTAATTGTAAAAGCTTATCAGTACTAGACTTGAGGTACAACTTCTTCCATGGTTCTTTACCAGCAAGTTTTAGGAACATAGTCAGCTTGCTACATGTTCTTATTGTGCACTCAAATAACTTGATTGGCTCATTTCCCGGTTGAATCCCAATATCAACTTCTCTCCAAGTGTTAGACCTTTCAAACAACATAATCTATGGAATTCTTCCATGAAAACTATTGAATATGCATGGTTTTATGCATGTAACTAATAGCAAATTTAGAGGTGAAGGGGATGTCCTTGATGAGGAGATAGTGGAGTCAACAAACTGTCAAAAGCTTATCTTGATGTATGTTTTGTCTATCCAAATTTCATTCGATGTACACAATAACAAATTTACAAGCACTATACGTAAGGACCTAGGTAATTTTCATGGAATGTGATACTTGTCATTTTTAGCCATTATCTTTAATTGTTCCATACCTTCTTACCTATCCAAACTATTGGTGTTGGAGTCCTTGATGTATCCATTAATAACTTATTTGGAGTAATTCATCTTCCTTTTATGTAGCTTGCCTTGTTAGTATATTTCAATTTTAAAGTGAGTTTCAATGATATCAAAGGATAGATTCCCACTACTACTTAGTTCTAGTCCATGGAGAAAGCAATGTTTGTTGGGAATCCTAACCTTTGCAAGTTGCCTTTGGATTCATGCAGCATAGAAACTATAAGAACTTCAACACCAAATTCAAAAATAGAAGGAGAATAGATATATGCTAGATGAAGTTCTATCATGGCCTAATGATGATTGAGTTTCACTTTGTGTATTCATAGTGGATTTTATAGCTAGTATCAATATCATATTATGTAATACCATTAGCTAGACAGATTATCTAGAGTTGGAAATTGGCTTGGTAATATCTTTAGAGATGTTACATATGATTGTTGAAGTAGATTAGATAGAGGTGTCACCAAAAGATTACTTCTACTAATAGTGCAGAGGCCAAAAATATCGTGAAAACTTCAAAGCCAATTTTGGAGGCCTAAATAGATGAATTAGGCCTTGAAAAATAAGAAAAATTCCTTCTCTTTTCCAATAAGGAAAAAGTGGTAGCCTTCTCCTCCCTTGTTTGTCTCATTGAGGGCTTTCCAATGATACCTCACCATGTTGCTTTAAGTTTCCTACAAGAAGATTTCCCAAAGATTCCTTTTAGTCAAAATTGTTTGACCAACCAAAAAGTACAACAATCAACATGTCACCAATCCATGTAGCTAATCTAAGGATGGAGCTCATTGACATATCATCAATCCATGTATTTAATCCAAGGGTATAACTCCCTTTGAGTGGACACTCTTTGCTATATAATAAAGACCATGTGCTCCTTTGAGGCATCAGAGTATTTAGGAATGAAACTTTGTGTTTCTCTTGGGGTTTTTACTATTCTCAAAACATTACATATTAAGACTCACTTTTTTTTCAAATAGATTAAGACGTGCCATTTTCAATCTGGCTTATGTGAGTTTTGTGAATCTCATCTTCATCCATCCCCTCCAGCCTAAGAGGTATGGGCTATATAGACACAAGAGGTGACCTCCATAATCACAAAATTGTACAATGTTATATGTGGCAATTTGGATGTTAGCCATTTTCTAAAGTATTATTCCCTTCAGCTAATAACCAATCTTGATGTGGAAAACTTCTTGCTATGATTCCACCGCTTATCAAAATAATAATAGGTCCTGTTAAAAAATGCATTAGCACTCATTTATGGGATATGGCCCTATAGATGTTGTATTTAAGATATGGAGTTTATAGATTTTCCACCATGTTTGGTCCTCAAAGTTTTGGCATATTGAAATCATTGATGGAGTCAATGAAAGATGGAGGAAATTATAGAATCATCTATATACTATCAAGCCAACAGTATCTTCCCTTGTGTCTTCTCTTTGGGTCCTTAGCTAGTTGAATATGAGGTATGACCATCATTGATATTTGCTACAAGGAACAAGATACATGCATAAAGTCTTTATTCGCTAAAGGAATATTTTAGTTACAAAAATTCAATATTCAATTTTTTACACTAATAACAACACTTATTTTATTTTATTTTTTTGAAAAAAATTAAATAAGTTTTATTCATATTTCTAGAGATTATGATCTAAAAATATTAATATTTATTATATAAACTTTAATATAATATAATATATCCATAAAAAATAAATTTATAAAATTTCATCTAGAATTATATGAAATAATTACTACCTTATTACTTAAAATAGTCCAAATAGAAAAACACTCTTATTAAGTTATTATATTTGAAGAAAAAAATCTCTTGATATAGACCTTTTTAGATCAAACCAAATAAAATTATAGTAAAAATAGTCATTGAAAAATACTTTTCTATGTCCATCAACCTATCACTAGATTTCAAAAGGTGAATTGTTTTTACCATTGAGAAATTGGCTAGTGAATCAACCACCAAGCAATTCTTAGGCTTTGTCACCTCAAGTCCCATTGGACTATTTGTAGTTGGAATCCATCTACAAAAGTGACTCTATAACATCTTTCTCCTTCTCTTTGGAATCTAAAATGATGTTTGCTCTCTCCATATTTTGAGGAACTCTATCAACAAGATTTTCACTAAAGAATTTCCTGGATTTTCTATACTTATAAATCCTCAATTCTTTCTTCTTGCATAACATCTTTCACCATCCCTTCATTCCTCAATAGAAGATGTGCCTTATTTTATTATCCTTTTTGCAAACTAAGTTAAGGGGATTTATAACTAAACTAATTATCATTATACAAAAAGTTTAAATCATTAATTTTGAATACTAACTAAGATCTTGCAAATAATAGATACAACTCCATGAACTTTTTAATGAAGAAAATCCCTACATTTACAAGTGAGCTTGATTTCAAATCCATTTGCTTGATGGAAGGAAAATTGGAGCAAGTCATGAATCTCACACTCTACCACACTCTATACCCATCTTACCAATGCTAAAGTTGCACATCTCCATGCATTAGAGAATGTTGAGCGTCTTACTATCATTGATTGATCTACTATTACTAATTGATTACATGAGTGTCTACCTCATAAGCTTTACATCATACTTCTTATAGACACAAGGAGTTTTACCATCCTAGGATTTGAGCACTTGATTTTTCCACTTGCAAAGGTTGTCTCCTTCATACCAAAGATGTGCACTTGAACATACCATGATATGCTTGACCAAATGCAAACTACCAATATTTATAATTAGAAACAAAAATTGCCTTTAAGTATGCCTTGTCAAATTGTTCCCTTGTACTAAGAATCAACTATACCAAGAAGCAACTTTTCTTCAATGCATTGTCCATACCTATTCTCCTTGAACGCTTTATAAAAGTACTAGATCCACTTCATCAACTTGTATATATGTCAAACGTAACCGTTTGCCTTGTCATCATGAGTAAAAATTCATCTTTCTCAACTTATCATTAATCTTGTTGATACATTATTGCTCAAAGATTGGACCTAAAAAGGTTCTCAATCCTTAGAACTGCCAAACTTTAGAATGAAATATTACAAATATAAACATTCTATATCTTTACCAAAACTCAAGACCTTTCAATGGCACCTTCTATATCTTATTTGGAAGAGCAAAGTGTTCATTTCCCTTATGGTAATAAGAAGGATACCAAGCTATGGGCCAAAAGGCACTGAGCTTCTTGACCCATAGTTTAGTTTGTCACAAACACAATATCCTTTTGGTGAGCCTAAATCTTTAGAGTTTCTCAAACCAAGCTATGGGCTAAGAAGACTGGCAAAGACTTACCTTTGTTTAGCTCTTGCACAAACCTACCATCTATGATTGTAGTGCCAAGCTTCTTGGCCTATAGCTCAGCATCAAAATCTTGACTGTAGACTAAGGTGAATCAGACAATAGAAATATATGGAAAAAAAGATTAAATGCCTTGCTTAAAAAATTATTTTTAGAGATAGAAATTATCATATATGTACCAACTATTATCATAAACTATTTAATGAACATAACTTGCTGTATGTCCTTTTGGATCCTTAGCTAGTTCAATGTAGATTAAAATATTCATTGATCCATGAGGAAATACAAAATAATAAGTGACTGTTATAAGATTATCTCTATTGAACTGTTTTATTGGTTTAGGTAAGCTCTATGTAATATCAAGGACTTGATCTTATACTATTATAGATCATGCTCATCCAAGTTTATAGACTATATATATATATATATATATATATATATATATATATATATATATATATATATATATATATATATGATAATAATATTATAATATTAACTTTTTCATCAACTGTTTTTTTATTCTCATAAATGTTAAATTTCATATGCACTAAATATGAATACCCCAAATGCATAAGTAATTCTTTGAGGTAAATCTATCTGCTAAATCCATTCTTTATTCTTTGAGTTGAGGTATATTGGACTTTGTAGTTGCTAGGCCTCTATTAAATGATAAATTTAATGCTTGGGGTGATGGTACTTTCCTCATGAAGTCTACTTTTAGGTTTGATTTATATGGATGTAACCTTGTTATCCTCCTAGATCCGCTAAGACTCATCTAGTCTGGATCCATGGCTCTCCTTGCTAGCCATGGATCCGCTAAGACTCATCTAGTGATGGTTCAAGCAATCACTAGATGAGTCTTAGCGGATCTAGGAGGATAACAAGGTTACATCCATATAAATCAAACCTAAAAGTAAACTTATAGATGAGTCATGATAAACCTCCTTGCTATTATTATTATTCATATAGGAGGCCAAGTCAATCAAGGTAACTAAAGTTAAGAATTCAATATTAAAGATGATGACAAAGTTGAACCATCAATAATTATTGACCTTATGTTGGAAATGTTCTCGGTACCTTGAAGGGGTGGCATCCATATTGGCTAGCGTGGCAATTGACGCAGAAGGTACAAAGTACGCAGGAGTAGTTTCTAGAGCTATATCCAAGCTCGTAATCTTTGTCTTACAAGATAAGTATTGTGGTGCATTTGAAGCGAAGTTGATAGAATCGTTGCTTAGTCGTTGGTTAATCTAGCTGGGAGCCACTTGAAGGGCTTTCCACTAAACATAGAGCTCATCGCGAAATCTAAAAGACTAAGGTCGGGCCGAAGAGAAACAAGAGGTCCTTTGTGCGGTACATGTTTGGCAATGAGTTTGATGATTTTCAAACCGTTTATGTGACATGATCATAAGTAAGGAAAAGAAAGCACATCCTAGTCAATTTATTTGCGCTTTATTATGTGAATGGCCCATAAGTAGGAAAAAAGAACACTGCCAAGGCGATTTCACGGGCATGGATGATCTGTTCTTCCTCGACGAGACCATTTGCCTTCAAATTACATATTTTCAATGTAAAATATTGTCCAATCATCGTCCTCCAAAACGAAATGTCGTTAAAATGACAGTAGTCTCAAAAGTGCTGCAGCCTTCTGAATACTAACAGAGCATTGATTCAACAGTCTATTCAACACAAGATAAACAAAATACTTAGACATGTCATTTCTAACGTAAACAAGAAATAATTTAACAGTTACCAATGAGGTGGGATGCATTTTGCTATTATTTGGAGCATGAGAATTTGAGAAGATAGGATAAAAAAAGAAGAAGAGTATAAATAAACACTGAGATAATCTCCTAATAATTTGGTCGTGGAGTTTAATTCTTCGAAAGAAATGACCTTAACAGACATTGACCTGGTCCTCGAATAGAGTATTACAGTTCTTAGACGACGTGTGCAAAATACCTCCATTAAGTTTATTTTTAGAATTTACAGTAATTAAACAAGCTAAAATTATTTAATATAACAATAAAGAACATTATGAAGAGTTAAATCTTTACAATGATTCAAAATGAAAACATAATTAACATGGATTCTTAAAACTTCTTTAAAACTTGAAGAAATTACTCTTCTCAATATTTTGAGAAATTCTTCTACTTTCAAAAATCATGGCAATGCTAGACAAGTGTTATGTGAGAAGATTTAATAGATCAATTACTTATTCTTGAACATTAGCCTTTCTTCCTTTGCTTAGCCTTCGACATGGAAATGAAAAATGAAACCGAGAAAAGCTATTGAAATCAATTCCTTGGCCATGGCTTCCTACTAATAAAGCAGGAAATCCTGTGTATAGTTCAACTTATCCTGAATTAAGTCTGTTTTTCTTGTAATTTCAACACGAGCGATTCCTCCAAAAGAATTGTGAGAACTCTTGTGCATGAAAGTTTACAGGCTTGTCCGCAACTTCTACGAGAAGTATCTGTTTCTCCGCAAACGAAACGACTGACAGTCGAGCAACTACTCGAAGAAAAGCGGGTGTGATACAAGCCTCAATCACAGTAGCGAACATGCCACAACCAGCGAAGAGGAGATCAGAGTTTTCAGCTACTATACCTCCGTTGCGCTTTCAAACCGTGAGGTAAGTCGCCGGATCAAAATATAGAAATCATCGAAACTCATTGTATATGATTTACCATCTCCTATGACTGCACTGGAGTCTTTCAGTCGGTGTCATGAGATCCGTTCGCCATGCTGTACGATGATTGTTTTACCTCTGTAGACCGTTTCACTTATACAGTTATACAGTTATTCACTTATAGTTTCTCATTTCGATGCTATTGGGACTTAGTTCTATTTAGGTTTTTATATCTTATCCTTGTTTTGCTTGATGGGTCTTCCCACCTTCTTGTTATCCCTATGTCTGTGTGTCGATTTGTTAAGTTACATGTTTTGCCCATGTATTAGACAACTTCCGGACGATTCACTCCTTAGGGCTGTCAGAATTGCGAATGATCTTTAGAGACCAAGAGTCTTGCTGTTGTACGGAGAAGAATTCCTTTTGAATTTATCGTAGTACTGAAGGTTCAAGTTACAAGTATGCACTTGAACGAGACCTGGTTCATGACTAGACCCAGGATTTCAGAAACAATGGTTCGTTTCTAACTTGAGACATTCAATCTGAAAACTACTGACGGCCCAGAACGGCGGGTTGGTTCAGTTGTAGACTTCTGAACGAGCCATACACTAGTACCGTGAAAGTTGCCCGGGGCAGAAATTCTGAGGACATGCCATAACCCGAAGATGGATAGCTTGGCGGATTATTACGACCTCCCGTCACTGAATATGCTGAATTAGAAATTGAAATTCGTTTCGTTGGTTTAAACTTTTGATCGTTCAAAGAAACGCCACACTGGAAAATGAAATAGATATGAATGTTATCGGTACTGTTCACTTCGTACCAATTGTCTTCAAATGTGCTACTACTTGTTCCCTTATAAGTGGCTAGATTACTTAGTCCACTCGATGTGAACCTGCAGGGAACCTGCAATGTTTGTCTCAAGCACTCCGTGAATCCCCGAGATCAGTCAAGAGTGTTGGCCACATCCCACCCCGATATCGCCAGTTTGACACCCCAACAACAATAAACATTGTTCATCTCGTACGATAGCCTCAATTGATCTCTCCAGTTTGAGAGTTGATAGCGAGTCCGTATTCCATAATATCTTCATGGTCTCTTCTGCTTGGAAGACTTCCAAGATCTCTATTTAGACTTCGCATGAACGACTACCAAAGACTATTATGGACTCCCCCACATACACGTCTTTCTGTTCGTGTGTTGTATGGAATATCTACAAATATAACCTTTCGCTTTCTTTATTATTATGATGTAATAGCCAATTTAGCCAAAAGTTCTAGCGGCAATCCTTTTCTCTATATATTTCAATTGATTGTGTATACACAACCCACCCTTAGACAACCAAGGTTATAGGGGTACTTCTCACGTCTTTGGAATGATGTAATCTAGATATGGGATTTAAAAGAAGCCCGACTTAAGTAGAAGAACAAGGTATATCTCAATAGAAATGACAATGAAACCTAAACAAAATTTGAGCCAGTCTGTGGTGTAGTGACAAGATGCAGAGTATAGCCCACAAGGTGAAACGAGGTGCGGATATATCGAACAACTCTCCACACTTGAGATTTAGAGTCTAAAATCACATAAAAGTTATACATTTGATAATATATTTTAACTTGATAAAGTACAAGCATAATATTGCTGTCTAACTTAAAAAAGAACGAGCAGTCTACTCCTAGTGAAGGCTATTTCAAAACCATAAAAGTTCATGTATATGCTATATTTTAACTCAGTAAAGTACAAGCAATCCCTTCCTGTTGAAGACTATTTCAAAACCATAAGAGATCATGGGAGAGTAATTCTTAGACTTTCATTATCAACCTCTTCACAAATTGACTACTAGAATTTTTCTTTCTAGTAGATACTACAGACTTTTTCAGATTTTGGAATGCCGAGTGTTAGATAGATCCAATAATTGTCTTTTGAGGGATCACATCTAAGCCAATTTAGACTTCGTTATATAGGATACATTAATCTTGTTCAAATAATAGGACATTTCTTCAAATTATAGGACATCTATTCTCTCTACAACTAGATATATTAACAATAAAATTCCAGGTTTCTTAGTTTCCTAAGTTCCTCAAACAAGATGCCACCTAGTGATCTGGCTTTTTAAACTCCTTAATTTTTCAAAAAGATTCTACTCAGTGGTTTGGTCTATAGTTAGCAAGTGGTCCTTGGTTAGAATATATACAAAATCTGCCAAATTTTTAATATGTATTTCCAAGAAAAAGTGATGTTGTAACTCTATGTATTTTGTCAAAGCGTGAATGATATGATTGTGTGCAATCTTCATGTTACTCTAATTATCACATCAAATTCATGGTGCTTTATGATCAAAATGCCAAGGTACTTAAATAATTTCCTAAGCCAACATGCTTGCATTGTCTTATCCATAACCGTACATGATACCTAGCTTGAGAATGAATACCATCTGCTAATACAAAATACTTTCGTTTGCACTAAGATATTGGTGAATTTACAATTCTGCATATATGGATTCTTATCAATCTTGTACTAGTGAAGCTTTTAGTTAAGTCAAAATCTGGAAAGCAAACTTTGACACATTTCCTTGAATTTCTTAGTATAATACCAAAGTGCATAAGGGATATCCTCAATCTCAATATATGAAAGAAGCACAAGTTAAACTAATGCATCTTAACTATTAATACCATGTTTAATTTTTTTAAGTAAAAAATATGATTACCTCGGAAGATTAAAAAATTCATTGATCCATGAAGAAACATAAAATAATAAGTGAATGTACTAAATTATCTCTATTGAACTTTTTTTATTGGTTTAGGTAAGCTCTATAGAATATCAAGGACTTGATCTTATATTATTATAGATCACGCTCATCCAAGTCTATAGACTAAAAATATAAATGGCAATCATATTAAAATTTTCATCAAGTATTTGTTTATTATCATCAGTATTCACTTTCATATGTACTAAATATGAATACCCCAAATGCATAAGTAATTCTTTAAGGTAAATCTATCTCCTAAATCCATTCTATATTATTTATGTTGAGGTATATTTAAATTTGTATTTGCAAGGCCTCTGTTAAATGAGTAAATTTAATGGTTGGGGTGATCATACGTTTTACCTCATAAAGTCTACTTTTAAGTTCATTTATATGATGTTACCTTGTTTATCCTCGTAGATCCGCTAACCTAGTGATTGCTTGAACTATCACCTTTGACCTATGACCTGATTAGAATAGACTCAACTATTTGATCTTGCTCCTAGCATCTACCTTTCCTTTGTAGAAATGCACGTATTCCTGCAAAGATTTGTATATGACTTTTTGAACCATTGTCTTTGACCCTTTGACTTGATTGGAATAGATTAAGCTATTTCAAACTGCTCTTATTATTTACCTCTCCTCCTTGTATAAGCATTTCTACTTACCTAATGAACCATTCAAAGAGCTAATCCTTGTGTTCATCATGTGATTATGTTGGAAACATTCTCCAATTTCTTCTACATCAATCATGAGAAAATTTATAAAGAAGATACTATATTATAAATTGCCTTAGTCTGAAAGATTGCATCCTTCTTCTAGTACTTGTGTACATCCTTTTTGTCACTACTTTGGAAGGTATACAATATGAAGATTGTGATGAGCACAATGTAGTGAAGGAAAAATTAACATCCAATCCTTTTATTTTTTGTTACATGCTTTTATGGACGTGTAATTTACAAATTTTTGTTGGCATCAAATTTAGGATGAAAATTTAAGATTTTTCATCGTGTGATAAATTAATCTTTTGAATATCCATCAAAATTTCAAGATTATATAACAACATAGTGGTATAAATATTTCTCTCTTTGATGAGTTGGAATTCAAGTTATGATATTTCAACAATCGTAGCTTAGTTCTTTGCTGTCATATAAGCTAATCTTGAGGTGTAGTCTCAACTTCATATATTTTCTTGTAAGTTGACCGTGAAGAATGGAAGAAATATTTTATTTTTGTGACTTCTCAAAGAGATCAAGAGGCATTTTAAGGTTGGGTTAGTTGATCTTGCCACATATTCAAGTCTATCAGCATTATGTCTAATAGTTTTGGACTAAGAAAGTAACACCATTTATTAGGTAATAGGTATTGGTTCCTTGAAATCATGTTTTCTTATGATGAATATTCATCATTTATTATCTTATATATACTTCACCTAATAAAAAATTAGAAATGAAAGAGGAATGCTTATAATTTTTTTCATTTGTAAGTAGTTAGTAACTCTTCAATTTCTTGTTGGTGGATATTGATTATTAAACTTATATAGATTAATACTCTATGCACTAATTTGCCTAACTGAGAAGTTTTCATCAAGAATCTCAAAAGTTACTTCCTTCTTGTGTTTGACCTTGATATTGAAGGCTTGTTTAAAAGACCACTATTATAATATCATATAGTTGAACTTACATCTTGAAGTACCTGGATTATTTACCAAGAATATAGTAGTATGGTCAAAGAGTTATCTTTAGTTGGGTCATTTCTTTAAACTATGGCTCTCCTTGCTATGAAAAATCATGTTCTACTTGTCCTCCTTCTTCACTCCTTACCATAAGACTAACATAAGGTCAATAAATATTAATGGTTCAACTTTTTGTCACTATCTTTAGTATGGAATTCTTAACTTCAGTTACCTTGATTGACTTGGCCCCCTATATGAATAATAATAATATCAATCTCAACTTTGATAATTGGAGAGCTCCATATTAGGAGTGTGTATTAACTTGATCTCAATGATATAATATATACGATTAGAAACATAAGATGGAATGTATGTGTTACTCTTTGAAAGATGTAGCTACTGATTGCATTAAGTCTAGTCTAACTCCATGATCTTGAGTTCTAGTCATTTGACTTGCTCTATAGTTAGAATTGAAGGATGGAGCAGATTTGATACATTTAAGAGCATGAAGCCATTGATTGCATAACCTCTAGTTTTGTCTTGCATAATCTCTTACAAACCCTTGATCTTGAGTTTTGATCACTTGACTTCCTCTATGGTCAAAGGGAGAAATAAGAGAATGGAAAGTGAAGATCATATTGGGAGTCTTGAATGAGTGGAACTTTGAATGTCTAGCATGAGCTTGATAGGGATGGGAAGAGGAGGAGATTGGACATAAGAGGAGGAAGAAGATGAATTAGGAACAAAGGGTTTCAACTTGGAACTATGAACGATAGGGTGGATGTGAATGTGACAAGGTAAGATAAGGCAAGTCGATAAGCAACAAGAGAGATGATTTGGTGACATCAAAGGGTCCTATCCAATTAAGAGCAAGTTTATGGACTTGGGTATCAAGTGGGAGAGTTAAGTTACTAGAGGAGAGCATAATCTTATCATCAAGTTGAAAGGTGAAATCATGATTATAGTAGTTTGCATATTTTTTCTAATGATTTTGAGCAACAAGGAGATGAGATTTGGCTTGTTGGAAGGATTGGGATATGGTGGTCAAGAAGGTGGAAGTATGAGGAACATGAGATGGAAGAGGAGCAAGAAGGGAATCTAGAACAAGTTGGTCTTGGCAAAAATTAAGGAAGAAAGGAGATAATTTGTTGCTTGCATGTTTGGAATTATTGTATGCAAACTCAGCAATTGCCGGACACTCATCCCTATTGGTATGGTGAACATTGACAAAGGCATGAAGCATTCTCTCCAAGGTGTGATTTGCATGTTTGTTTTTTTCATCAATTTGAGGATGATAGGTTGTGGACAAAGTAAGCTTGGTGCCAAGTATATGGAAGAGTGCTTGCTGGAATTTTCTAGTGAATCAAGGATTAAGTACATGAGGTATCCCATGATGCTTGAAGATATTGTTGAAGTAGATCTGCACCAATGTTGAAGGATCCATGATATGAAAGGTTGATGCCAAATGGATTTGCTTACTTAGATTATCCGAGACACCACAATTGATGTGTGACCTTGCTTTGTTTTGGGCAAGGATGTGATGAGATCCAAGCTCACATGTTCCCATTGAGCCAATGGAATGGAGAGTGGTTGAAGGAGTACACTCGGTTTTTGGTTGTTAGCCTTGTTGCACTAGAAGCTCTCACAAGATTGGACAAACTCTCAAACATCTCTTGCCATGTTGGGCCACCACCATTGGCATTGGAGGTTACATAAGGTCTTGTCCACACCCATGTGACCAATGATTGGTAACTTATGGGCTTCTTGAATGCGCACAAGTCATAGATCACCCTCGGTTGGAACATAGATCCAATTCTCATGAAATAGAAGACCTTTCTTGAAGGAGAAGGTGTTGTACTCCTTGTCACATGTTGCAAAACAACCTGTACCATTTGAAAGAAGGGATCTTGTTATAAAGTTATCTTAAACTCAATTTGGACTTTGGAGTTGATTGACACAGTCATAATTGTCACCAAGATGAAAGGAACAGACTTCAAATCAAGTCGTCATGATAGGACATTGGGGATGACATGGAACTAACCAGGTTTGTACTCAAGTTTGATATCAAATAACTATACATGTTCCTCCCATTGATGATGTCTATTATTCATGTGTGCCAAATGTAATGTCTATAACAAGGGTTTTTGATTGGTTTGCATGATCACTTGTTTCCCCAAGAGATAATGACTCCATACCTTGGTGGCATATATGATTGCTAGTTGTTCTTGATCTCAAGTAGAGTAATTCTTTTTTGCGGTATTAAGTTGGAGAGACAAAAAGGCAATGGGATGTAACCCATCTAAGAATTCTTGCTACAATGTCTCCAATTGTAAAGTTAGAAGTATTTGAATCAACCACACAAGGTAGTTGAGGATCATATAGTTGAAGGATGGATCTTGAAGACACCAATGGTTTAACTTTTGGAATGCTTCTTTGTGTTTGGTGGTCCATTGAAAGCTCAATTTCTTCTCCAAGAGGTCAGTCAATGATGCAACTACATGAGCATAGTAGTAGATGAACCATTGGTAAAAGCTTACCAATCCATTAAATGCCCATACTTCCGTAGCATCCTTTGGAGTAGACCAATCAATAATGACCTTGATTTTCTCCTTTTCTATCTTGATCCCCTCCAATGAGATCTTGTGATCCAAGAAGATAACTTCCTTATGCCAAAAGGTAAATTTTGACTTCTTGTAGTAAGACTTCCATTGATGTAATCATCTTAGGACCTCTTGCACATGATTTGCATGTTTTACCTCTATCTTGCTATAGATTAAAATACTATCCAAGAACACCATCATGTATCAAGCCAATAACCCATACAACACTGATGCATCTAATCCATGAAGATTGTTGGAGCATTAGTGAGCCCAAAAGGTAGAACTCTCCACTCAAAATACCATACCTTATGCAAAAGGTGATCTTTTGCATATCTTCTCTATCAATGGGAATTTGCCAATAATCATTTCAAAGATCCAACTTGCACTCCACTCAATTGATGAAGTAAGTTATCAATTTGAGGCAAGGGATATGCATTCTTAGCTATTTTTTTATTGAGGCCACAATAATCAAAACATAAGCAAAGTCCTCCATCCCTCTTTGGAACAAATAGTACTGGTGCTCCCCAAGGAGATGCACTATGTCATATGAAATCCTTCTCCAGCATCTCCATTAGTGTTTTTTGAAGCTTATCCAACTCTTTTGGTGAGAGCCGATAGATTGGTCTACTAACTAGAGTACTTCTTGGCAAAACCTCAATCTTGAAAGACATACCACGATCAAAAGTTAATCCCTTCAGCTGATCATCCAAATATACAATTGAAAATTCTTGGACTATTTGATCAACCATTGCTTGGTGAGGCTTTTGATCCTCCTTAGATTCTCCATGCGCAATTGAGTTGATCTACATCACACAAATAAACTTATCTTCCTCCAAAGCTTGCTCTATGGCTACTTTCTTATCAAACTTCCCATCTTGGGATTGACTATTCTTGGGTATCTTACTCAAAGGTGCCAAACAACCTAATCAGAAATTCATATCTTGGTGTTGTACTTGAATTTGTTAATGATTTTAATCAAATTGAGCCTTATGATCTTCAAGCCAAGGTAGACTTAGAATAACATCATAGTGCATAGATGTAATTACAAACCTCATTCACTCCAAATGTTCCTTCAAAATCTTGAATGTAACAAGATGTGAGGTATGGAATGTAGAACTCTTTCTAGCATCCGCCATCATCAATTTACTTCTAATTATTGGCTTGATAGGAATACTTAATTTCTTAGCTAATTGCACAAACATACAATTCTTTGAATTTCCAAAATCAACTAAAATCCTACAACCCTAATCAGATATCATATCTTGCAAGTGATGCAAACTTGCATAGGTCAAGCCTTCAATCCCACAAGAACTAATCAAGTTCCCAATATGCGGCTCCAAATCTCCTATTTGTATTCCTCATTTCCTTGATCATTTTGCTCCACAAACTCCATTTGGGTGATCTGTCAAGATCACCCATTCATGAGTGTACATTCAGCAATGTGATTCCCAATTTGGTAACAATAAAAGAAATCAACATTTTATTGCAATCTTTTTTGATCTATTATGCAAGTGGTCTCTATTGGATGGCATCAATCTCCATTAGTGCCGGATTCTCCACTCGTGTGTAATGTGTTGGTAGGTTTTGTAAAGGTCAAAGCCTAGACCAAGTTATTACAACCAAGGAGTCAAAGTACTTAGTTAATTGTATGGATTCCTCTAAATGTTTTGGCTCTCACAAAGTCACTTCCAATTTAGTTTGTGACTTCAAGCCCCTCACAAATTGATCCAAAGCTTCACCATCCAATTTATCTAGAATTTTCATAATGGTATTTTGGAATTGCATGATATAGCTTCTTTTAGAACCAATCTGCTTCAACTCTATCAACTTATCTCGTGTGGCTTGTGTGATATTTATTGCTTGGAATTGCCTAATTATTGCACTCTTGAATTCTTCTTGTGTCAAGATTGGTGTAAAAAACTGCCATTTAGCTCATTCCACTCAAAACTACCACCATAGTTTTTCCGTTCCATCCAATTGGCCTGAAGCTAACAGAATCTATTTTCATTCATCTTGAAGATTTGTAGCCCCAAATTAACATTCATAGTCAAATACAAAATTCTCTAGTATGCCTAGGAGCTTCTTGCCCTTGAATACCTTGGGTTTTGGAAATTGGATTTGGATTCTCCTTCTTGGAATGGTGCTCTCTCTATCTATGTGCTCTTGTCGTTGATGGTCTTGTCATTCCAAGAATTGGGTAAGGTGCTCAATTTGTTATTGTATAGTAATGATAAATTTGGGCATTGCCACTATGGCTACTACTCTATCAAAATGCCTACAATTTATTTTAATTTACACATAGATGCATCAAGTCCCTTGTTCTCCATAAGCTATAATTGGAAGTGTCAAGGGTTCATCCAACAAAGTGATGTATTCATAAAATTTTGCCCAAAATGTGAGGTTTAGAATAAATTTACAAATATAATTATTTATATCTTTACCAAAACTCTAGACCTTTTAATTGCACCTTTTGTATCTTATTCTTCCTATTTATGGAAGAGCAAAGTGTTCATTTCCCTCATGGTAATAAGAAGGTGCCAAGATATGGGCCAAAAGGCGTTGAGCTTAGTGACCCATAGTTTAGTGCTTCACAAGCATAATATCCTTTTGGTGAGTCTCAATCTTTAGAGTTTCTCAACCCAAGCTATGGGCTAAGAAGATTGGCAAAGATCTTACCTTTGTTTAGCTCTTGCACAAACCTACCATCTATGATTGTAGTGTCAAGCTTCTTTGCATATAGTTAGACATCCAAATCTTGATCCTAGACTAAGGTGAAGCAGTCAATAGAAATATATGGAAAAAAGATTAAATCTTTGCTAAAAAATTATTTTTAGACATAGATTATATATATATATATATATATATATATATATATATACCAACTATTATCTTAGACTATTTGACCAATATAACTTGCCATATGTCCTTTTTGGATTCTTAGCTAGTTCAATGTAGATTATTGTCAATCATTCAATTGTGTTGTAGGAAATAAGATTCTATTTTTCAAGGTCTATGTTAGTTAGTATTTAATCTATGGTGTGTATATTTGGTAATAATAGTCACAAAAAAGGATTTTATGGGATGAGTAATACATGCAAACCATCCATAACTTGCAAAATTTTATTCATTATATACTTACTATATGTGATGAAAGTACATGTTAAAAAATTTGAGGTTTTCACCTAAACTCTACTCTCACTCACCTTCCACATCATGCTCCTCATCCTCTACATCATGGAATACTACATTCTTTCCAATGGAACATCTATCTCATTTCCTCTGCTAACAAATGATGCCTTGTCCTCTTCCATGAAGCTTCTATCCATATAGAGAAGAGTAAGAATCTGCCCTACATGAGTCACCTTGAATCTTTGAATCTTTGCCCATCAGGATGATTAATCTGCTTCTATAAAACCACTAACTTGGCCTTCATAGCAAATATAACCAACTTGGCCCAATCCTAATCTTCTACACTAATCCCTTAAGCTTAGTTTTCACATTCAATATGATTTTTCCATGCACCACCTTAGGCCTCATTGCAGGGACAAAGAGAAAACCTATCATCTAAGAAAAGGCCAGAAAGTTAAATAGGCACACTATCATGCAAGATACATGTGTGATTTTCTATCATGCACAAGAAACTAATCCATCATTGAAGTGCAAGGAATACACCTCTTCTTTGGTTTTAGATCCCATGGTAAAGCAAGCACTTCATGAATCATGGCAACACTCAAAATGAACTCCCTCCTTCCAACTCTTGCCTTCTTTGTATCACAATTTCAAAATGACACAAACTTAGTGCATAAACATACTTGAATGACCACACACAAAACCAAGACTTAGTAAAGAAATCCCAATAAAGTAATGTTTAACACATGGGAAGACAAAATCAGAAATAAAGTATGTGCTCATATACACTCACCCAAAACTAGTCTGTGTTAAGTATGAAATACTTTTCCTAAGCATGCATTGGCATGCACTCATTTGTGCTTGTATTTGCTTGTTTAAGACAAGTGACATGGGTATGCACTTGAATGCACTAGGCATTTTTCTTGAAGTCTTTTGTATGCATTGGACTATGTTGGTATGCGCTGTGCATAGGTGATCTGAACTGTGTGATTTAAATCTAACCAAGCACAAAAGCAAATGCACAAAGATGTTGAGAGATATGTTGAAAGAAAATGCAAAGAGATATATTGACTTACATATGGACGTAGATATACCATGCTGACCACAATTTTCAGTCCCATTGGGTCAAGGTCTATATCCCAAATCTCTTGGACCAAATCTTTGATTTGGTTATCCATCCAACATCAATTGATGAATATCATGCAATAACAAAGAGTGTAAAAATTTATTAACCAATCTTCCTTGAGTTAGCTTTCCATATTTTCCTCATCCATCACTCTTGAGTGAAGAAAATTGTTGTCATCTTTGTCTTTTGCACTCGAAAAGTTCTCTCTTAAACATTGGTTTTTTCCCTTCCCCAATTTTCAAAATTTCTCTTTTGTTCTCTTCCCATAATCTCTTCCTCTCCCTTCATTGATAATTCTATCTTCCCCAATAATTCTCTTCCTCTCTTCTTAGGTAATTTCTCTTCCTCAAGTGTCTCTCTTCCTAAACTCTCAACTCTCTCAAACTCCTCTCAATGATTTGATAACTCTTGAAGTGAAACCTTGAGCCCTGGATATTCTTGTCCACAATTTATAATTTTTGATACAACCCTTCTCATCGAGGTGAATTTTCAAAATCAATGTGTTTCCCGCTGAGACTTGAATCTACTCTCAACAATACTCTCAAAATCACAGTCCAATGACAACCATTCCCAACAGATCCCAACATACCTTGGTTATAGGGAATCCCAATGTACTCTAGAGGGACTTATCACCAATAATTTATAAATTTATAAATTGAGATATATCTCTTAAAACATACAAAATTTATACACTCCTAAAATCTCACAAAATCACAACATTCTAGTTAGAAATGACTAAAAATATTGACATTCATCCCATCTTATGCCAATGCTACTGAGCACAAACTTACCTTTAAAAATAATATGCAAGCCGCATACCAGCATTTACTTGTGTATCCCAATGGAGCCCCAACATAAATACACAATTCAAATCATAAAATATATTCAGGTCAATTCAATTAAGCATAACATAATTTATATAATAATTTTATTTCATTATGACATTAAAATCTTTAATAAAATGTATTGAAGAATACATCTTATACTTTTAACATTGAGTAAGAAAATCCATGTTAGTATATTTATCATGGATTAAGAAGATCACATGCGGATTGAAGGAAAGACAATATTGCACTACCATTCTTCTTGTCTCCTTTCCATTTTACTCAAGCTCCATCACATCACCTTGGTCTAAAACTTCTATTTATACCTCTACCTCCTCTATAAAATCATCATCCTCCTCTAACCAAATATATGCTCTATTTATCAAAAAATTATGTAGAAAAACACATACACTAATCCATTTTAAGAAATCCACATTTCTCCCAAGATGTTTTAGCTGCATCCTTAATTCACTTAGCTCGAGCTTTTAGCACTCCAATACAATGTTCATTCAACACTCTCATTCTCACCATGCATTTGTTGATGAAGATGTTTTTTTTCTATCTATGCATTCTTGAAAGAGCGCACGAGATGGCTCATTGGATCATAACCTAAATCACCAAATAGACATTGATTCTAGTCAAATAATGTACATGCTCCTTGTATATTCATATCTATCTAGATTTAATACCAAGAGCTAGCCATATGATCTAGATGTGAAATTTGGTTTGGTAACATCTAGAATGATGTTATACATGATGGAAAAATAGATCAAATAGAAGTATCACCAAAAGAGTACTTCTACTAATAGGGCAGAAACTAAAATAAACTTGAAAACCTTAGAACCAATAGTTAGACATATGATTTAAAGGTGAGAATTGGTTTAGTAACATCTGGAAGGATGTTACACATGATGGACTGAATAGATCAGAAAGAGGTATCACCAAAAGGGGACTTCTAACCAAAATATGCCTGAAATCTTTGAAGGCAATTTTGGAGGCCTAAATGGATGAATTAGGCCTTGAAAATGTACAAATTTCTCCTCCCATGAAGGAAAGGGCTGGCCTTTTTTCCATTAGAGAGAGAGAAGGAGAAGGCTGGCCTTCCCCTCCCCCTGGTTTGTCTCATCAAGAGCTTTCCAATGGTACCTCACCCACGTGATTATGAGATTCTTACATGAAGATTCCTTAAAATATTCCCTTTGGTCAAAGCTTGTTTGACAAACCAAATAGAACCAAGACCAACATGTCACCCATCCAAGTAAGTAATTCAAGGGTAGAGCTTGCTAACATGTCACTTATCTATATGCCTAAGACTATGGTGGGGTTTCCTTGGAGGAGATCCTCTTTGTCTATATAATAAAGAGAAGGTGCTCCTTTGGGATGTCGTGCGTATATACATCACTACACAACATACATCACTATCAATATCATACACTATAGAAGCACAACTCACACATAAGTCATACATAGGCTCTAAAGTGCCACAACAATCAGATTGTTTACAACTCTTGAATCCAATCAACTCAAATTAGTCCTTGATCTATCACTCTAGCTATAAACTGCCAACAACTAGGCACTGATTATAGTCAAGCCACACCCACTCTAGCTAAGAGAATCTAGGCGACACTTGCCGGCCTCTGTCCACCATAGCCAAGAACTTGAAGGCTCAACATCAAAGAAGTGAGCTCTCTGGAGCTGCACTTTGAAAGTATACCCTTGGACTTGAGCTAGGTCTGAAACCCTAATGGTCACGCTGATGGCACACTTGACGATGCAAATGGTGCAAAGTGATGGTGGGACCTACCATGAAGTCAATACCCCAAACAAAAAATCTGACTGTCAAAAAGTAATCTTTGAGAAACTGCTAAAATAACTCTAACTACTATCATTGCAACTCCAATGTCTGAGCAATCTACATGTGACACTACAAATGGTGTGACAGCTATCGTGCGTATATACATCGCTACACAACATACATCGTTGTCAACATCATACACTATAGAAGCACAACTCACACATAAGTCATACATAGGCTCTAAAGTGCCACAACTGCTCCCCTAGTTGGCGGTTAGGTCCCTCTAACTCCAAGTATATGGTATACCCTATGATAGGCAAAGATAAGGAGGTCGGGTGCTATGGGGCCCCATCGTTAGTCGCCTGCTTGCAATCTATACCATATAAAGAATGAACTAGCTATAGGTCAAGTACATCTAGGACATAACCACTGTCCTTGAGGACCACCGTGAGGGGAGGAGTCATACATGCTATATACCATCTTCTCGAACAACTATCACACATTAACATAGTAGTAGCTCCACCAAAAGAGCCACATAACATACACTTCAAGCCTGCACGTACAAGGACCAAGCTTGGGTCCATAGTACCATCAATTTTTGGGAGGTGGCATGGCGCACAATTGCACACATGATCCTTCCAAACAACACCATCATGTCCTTCTAACAAAAGGACTTCATATGGCAAAACCTCACACACTCTCAAGATAATGCAGCCTGTCAAAACATCAAGTATCGTTGGTGTTGTCTGCTGTAGATATATATAGTCTCTTGGATGAAATTGACAGATCAAGGGTCTATAACCTCCACCTCAAATGGTAGCATAGCATAAAGTTTCTTTATGTTGATCAATTGCTAAGTTCTCAAAGGCCATTGGCATCACTCTCCAAAAGATCTATGCCCATTGAGAACATATACTCATCCATACATTGGGGTCATCCAAGTCCAAAACTATAGTAGCATCTCAACAAATGGTTGTAGGTAAATCTGGATCTCATCCATAGAGTAGAAAGTACGGAAAGAAAGATGCTAAGGAGGCTTGCCGGCTGAACCGATAGCCCATGGCCAACCAAGGTAATTGGAGATCCCAATCTCCCAAATGGCCTCTCTGCAAACCATACTTTTGCAATCCTCTCTTCACCATCTGAACCACTCTCTCTGCTAAGCCATCTGCCTCAAGGTGATCTCGAGATGTAGTACAATGATCAATCAAAGCCTTGTCACACAAGACCTGAAACTTCCACAAGAACTATGTACCTTGATCAGTCAAAGCCTCAGTTGGTGCACCAAAATGACTAAGAACTCAATCCAGGAATGATTAAGTTGTCCCTTCACTAGACTTGTCAAGAAGTGCCACCAACTCAATCCACTTGGAGAAGTGCTCCACCATCACCAAAACATACCAATGATGTCTCACAACTAGCGATAAAGGTCCAATGAAGTCCAAACTCCAATGGTAACCCAATCCCATGATAGGTAATGGGTGTAACTATGGTGTAGGAGCATTGAATGATGCTCTAACTCAGTCACAAACCACACATTTGGCAACAAATTACTGTACCTCAGTCTGCACACTATGCCACCAATAATGACTTTGGAGTAAGCTATATGTACGCTTTACTCCAAAATGTCCTAGCTCCTTATGAGCATGACGGACCAATTGTGGTCTTTGAGATGGAAGTGGTACTACTCGCACTCTACCATCCTCCCATACATGCAAAAGGTGTTTGTCCTTCAATCTGAACCGTCTGGCTCGTTGAAGAACATTGTCTCTTTCCTTGGCCCCAATTGTGCAACCCACAACAACAATGCGAAGATAGTCCATCACTGAGATATCATCATGAATGTCTCGCTGAACTGTACCAATATCTTCACTCTCTAGATCTTTGACCTCAATAACTCCTCTTGTATGCATTGAGAGAGATACCACCAAAGCCTCAGAAAATATACAAAGAAAGGCAGATGCATGCCAACCTAGCACCATCTCCTCATCTGTCTCACCATGCCAACATGCTCCGATTTGATCCTACTGGCTGGGACATGGGTTTCTACTCAACCCATCTACATCACAGTTCACCACTCCAGGTCTATGAACAACCGTGAAATCATACTCTTGTAAAATCAGAGCCCATTGTGCAAGCTTCCCTGAAAGCTTGTTGGACTCTATCAACCACTTCAGTGGCTAATGATTAGTGATGAGAGTGAAGGGTTTACCAAAAAGGTAACATCGGAAATGTGCTACTGCCCAAATTGCTACCAAGCACTCTTCCTCATATGAACTATACTTTGCCTCCACTGAATTGTTGGAGCGACTAGCATAGGCCACCACAAACTCCTTCCCCTCATCATCATGCTAGGTGAGCACCGCTCCAAACTCCACCATACTCCAATCAATATGAACCTGAAATGGTCATCCTCTAATCAATCTCCTCAAAATAGGAGCATATGTCAACCTCTCCTTGAGCTCTACAAAAACTCTCTCTTGCTCATCTCCCCAACACAACTCATGTGTAAGCTTGGTCAGCTTCGTCAAGGCCTTGGCAAATAGCACTAAATCCTCTAACATAGCGGCAATAGAATTTTTCCAACCCAAGGAATGCTCGCACTCTGCTCACATTCGTAGGCCAAGGAATACATGCAATAGCCTCCACCTTGGTCTGTTGAACACCAAGTCCTTCGAGGAAGACAGTGTGACCCAAATACTCAACCTGCTTGTGGAAGAACCTACACTTCACTAGATGTAATTTGAGTCCATGAGATCTCAACCTCTCAAACACCTCCAACAATTGTCTCTCGTGCTTCTCCACAGTAGTGCTATAGACCAAAATGTCATCAATATAGCACCAAGAAAAATCCAATCTAGCTAGGATTCTATCCATTACCCTCTGGAACTCAGCAAGAGCATTCTTTAACCCAAATGGTAAGAACCTCCACTGATATAACACATCCTTGCCGTGAGGATCAATAGCCAAAATGCTGTCTTGGACTTATCCTCTTCCTTGATCTGCAATTGATGATATCCCGCTCAAAGATCCAAAGTATTGAAGACCTTTGCATGCCCAATCGCAACAAAAATCTCCTTTGGTGTAGGCATGGCATACCGATCAGCCCTGGTCTATCGATTGATAGGATGGTAATATCCACACATCTACCTATTTGTGTAGTTGCCATGCATATCCTTCTTGGCTGGCATCACTATTGCTGATGCATACTCTCTATGTGAAATCTCTACCAAACCAGCCTCAAAAAGGTCACTACTATGGCTTTGAATCAATGTCCTCTCCATCTTATTATATCGATAAGGACATCAAAAAACTGGTGTATTGCTAGTCAGCTCAATCCGTATACTAGGTCCCTTTAGAGCACCCAAATCCTTCATACTAAAGGCAAAACAACTCGTGTTGCTCCTCAAGAACCTCCAAACCCTCCATCTTTCCTTTCTAGTAAGCTTGGGTCCAAGATTTGGCTCCCAAGTATCCTTTGTAACTATAGTAGGAGTGGAAGCTGTCCTGACTAGCTGCTACACTAGGCCCTTGGGAGCAATAGTGTCATGCTCCCAACCACTAGAGGTCCCAACCTCTGTGTGAAAAACTCCCTCCACTTTGGATACAAGCTCCACATGTCCTCTAGTTGCATCCCAAGTGGACCAAGGGTGTAATCCAAGTAGCGCACGCTCACCTGGATGGACTCCAAGTAGACCACTCTCCCTAGTAGCTACTAGCTGTGTCCCAAGAATACCATGCCCACTCGGTCCATCGCCCCCAACATGTGCCTAAATCGTCTCGATAGGCATAGGGCTCACAAGTGTTCAAGTGGTGATGCCTATCAAGCACATCCTACGCTGCTCTGCCAAGCCAAGGCTCACAATCTAGGTCAAACAATTCAGGTCCATAGCCTGACCTAACACCTGATGCATGGATGCCTCTACCACTATTGGAACAGCGGTAATACCGGTGCAAAAACCCATCACCCGCTCTCTCTCATCGACGTTGAGCTCCACCAACTGCTATAATTGTGAGTCCCAAACAAGTCCAAGTCCTCCCTCTCAAAGAGAATGAGAGCTTGGGAAACTCATGAGTTTGGGAAATGCGGCTCTAGGCTGTCTAACTAGGTTCACCATTGCCATAGGTGACCTATCAGCCACTACCACTGTTTGAGACTAACACCCAACATCCAAGATATCATCAACAAGGATGTGGTCAAGTCGCTAAATCCCATCATAAGCACACTATAGAACCTCTCTGGGTAAGAGGTTCGTCCACCAAAGACAAAGATGATGAGCTCATGATCCCACTTTGGCTGCATCTAACAATACAATAGGTCCCATCCAAGAATGGACCTAATGTGTACTCACCACCACTTTGGTGCGAGAATCACCCATCAAAGGAATGTTCTCTAAAAAGTAAGCTAGAGGAATGGATTGATGAACCTAGAAATGTCGTTGTATTTGTAACATCTCCCAAAACATACTAGAGCGAGGATCCTAAAGACCCAAACCTCGGCCAACACGTGTATCCATAACATGGCCAACCAGAAATCACCAAGTGAATAGGTCTATATCTCTCTAGATCATGTGCCCCAATAAGGAGATGTCTGCTAGTAGGGCCTTCTGGTAACCTCTGACTGTTGACATCGGTAATAACTCAAGATACCAATAGGCCAAATGTGCCACATAATGTAGAGAGACTTTTCTAGTAGTCTCATCTCTCTCTACATATAAGTACCTCTATACTTGTATACCCACCTGTAATACCGCAGCTAGTCCGGTGCTAATCCCACCAAACAACTCCAATAGACATATCCCCTCTATTGGATACTGCCAAGCAATGAGTGTGGTATCCAGAGGTGTCAAAGTAATCGACTCTGGAGGATCATCCTCACACTCATCTCTTGATGGTATGAAGGCTCCACTCCAAGCCTATTGCACCAATTGATCTGCATGCTGCTGGAACGCCTCCTCTAAACTCCACAATGGAACATCCAAGGTGGATGGAACAATTCCACTTGTACTCCAAATCCAAGTGATCTCCTTTGATACTGGAGTATCCTCTATATGGGCGTTCCCTTCCAACAAGTCACCAAGCCAAGTAACTGCACCATTGAAAGCTAAAACTGATGCTACTATGGTCTCAAATTGTAGTGAGCCAAGACGGCCTCTATTGAAGCGTACTGGCAGGTGACATACCCGTCCCTCACCAAACTGCCAACCTAGTCTATATGAGGCTATCTCCTCCCAATAGTCAATGCTAAAACCCATGGGTATAACATTGCTCCTCCAACTAGCACATCATATGACTCAGCTATTGTTGCAATAGCCTGAGCTCTCACCACCGAGCTATCAGTCGGATGACCAGGCTGAACCTAGACAACAAGTTCCTCACGTGTGATGTGCTGTGTTGAACCACCACCTAGAGATATCTGGATCTGAAATGGACACATCTCCACATTGATCTTCCGTAACTCCAGACCGACTACTACAGCCTTCCCCAAGATAAGGGGCTACGCACCAGAGTCTAACAAGACTCTCTATGGTGTATAGATCTTCCTTGAAGGTCCCACCAAATGGAAAATCCCCCTCTAGTTATACAATAGGACAACACCAGGTGTGAACCGTGCTCTCTCAAAGGCTGGTCTAGTTGGCAACTCATCCAGTCTAGCCGCTGCTGCTTACCATAAACCATTGGTGTTGAACGGATACCATGCTCCTCAACCAAGTCAGCTCCACTATCAACCACCTCTGCTCTAGTAGTAGGAACCGCATCATCCCTACTCTCACACAACATGGTAGCCAACCGGAACATTGAGGCTGGGTCAACTCCCGATATAAACATGTCATTGGCCAAAAACAAAGGATGCCACATAATCAGCTAAGCCGTCCCCAACATCATGGTAGACTCAATCTATGTAATAGTAGGTGGATGACTCGTAAGTAGTCCATCATGCACTCCATCACCACCTACCACACCTGCAATGGGATGTTTAGGAGCCATGGATGTCATCTACAATGCCTCAAATAGTGTGAAAGACTGGGGAAGTCTGACCTGTCTCCCAACCTCTCCTTTTTGTGGGTCCAACTCCACTGATGCTCCTGTAGGCTCTGGAGCACGTACTGCACTCCTAGTCACTATTGTAGATGCATCCACCTGTGCTGATGCGCACATGAAGTCCAAAGCATCTCTATCACCAGCATATGAGGTGGAAGCCTTAGCACCCAAATTTGATCTCCGCTAAACAATGGCCATACTAGCCAATCTCTGCTCCAACTGCTCAATCTGAATAGCCACAGTTGTATCAAAAGTAGGGTAGGTATTGCACCCCTACTAGGTGTAGTTCCTCTACCACCACCTCTACCACCTTGTCCTCCATGAATTGGAGCTCCTCTACTACCTGCCATAGTAGCCCTACCATTCCTTAACTCTGAGTGTAGGTCAAAACATCAGTCACTAGTATGGCCAAATCTATGGTGATGTTCACCCTGCCTCTGTGCTAGTTGTGATGGACCTGAGGTATCAGGTCCACTACCATGAGTACACTTTCTCCGATGGTGAGGTCCACCACAAGTCCAACAAGCAACACCACCACTCACTGGCTGTTGTTGACCCAAAAATGAAGGTAAGGGTCTAACTCCACTAGGCCCTCCACTTGCTCCATAGGATCTAGGTTGTCCATCCTGTCCTCAAAAACCAAATGGGCGTGGTGCACTCTGCTGCACTCTAGAAGAAGTCACAACCATGGATGAGATCTCCCTACCAAATCCAGATGTCACCACTCTCTCATCCACCATGTTGAGCTCAATATGCTCAGCCAAACCAAAGACCACTGCCAAAGTAGGCAAAGTAGCCTGTAACAATGTAGCACCACAAACTCTACATCACAACTCCATGTCCAGTATCCCATACCAAAATTGGATTGCTTGGGCCTTAGTAACTCCCTGAGTGAAACTAATCAACTGCCTCAATGCAAGTGTATGCCTCACATAGGCTCTCTCCAACCTTCCATTTGAACTCTTGCAAGCTTCTTAGCTTGTCAATCCGCACTCCCTGGTAGTTCTGCCTCAAACATTGGATGAACTCCACCATGGGGTTAAACCCCGATACCACACCACCTCTTGTAGCGGTACCTCCACTCGTAGTAGTACTATCTCCAGCTAGTGCACCTGCACTAGCTCCACTAACACTACTTGAGCTAGAACTCGTAGGTACAACCAATCTACTCATGGTCACCAAACCTGAAGTGATAGAGACATAGTTCGGAGACCAATACTGTCTCTATAACTTGATCTCCTCTAAATGAGCTCTCCTAAACTCATGGTAGTCATCCATTGGCGGACCCTCCAGATGTTGAAACAACCCCTTCCATGCCATGAAGGGTGTAAACAAAATTGGGTTCCGCATCTATAGCAGATCACACCAACTATCAAACTAACTAGATGAAGTCATCCAACTCAATGGTACCAACTATACCAAAGTAACACCTAGGGCCTTTGGAGACCCATAAATCTCATCCATGTCCCACAACAATGGTGCGGACCCCCAAGTGCACTCTCAACTGAATCAACTCTTGTGTCAAACTCTAACTCAAAGTCAATCTCCTCCCTCATTGGGACCTAAGATACAAGCTGATATCAAGTACCACTTTGAGTAAACCCATTACGTACTACATGGCTATCTCCTCTGGAATCCCCAAAGAACTCCGTCGTGACAAAGTAACCGCAACCACAAACTACAATAGCAAATCAGAACCACAAATTGCAATTGCAAGTTGCAACCGCAAGTACCCCACCATGTGCCAACACCAACTAAGCACCACCCACTAATGTAACTCTAACCAAGATAACTACACTAGGAGGAAGTGCAACCTGTAACCTGCCATCACAACACGTACTCTCACTGTCTGCAGGTCATCACTTCTTGCCTCATCAAAGAGAAATAAAGGTAGTTTGACTGGTCATCACTCCAGCCTTATATCGAGAGCACACCAAAGCACCAATGCTCAAAAGTCAAGGCACCTTACACAAACATGGTGAAAAAATAGGAAGCAGAGAATGGAGGGGTCCAATCACAAGAAATCTAAATGAAAACACTCCATCTCATAAAATAACACGAGAGTGACTTTGCTACCATTTGGCATTTGACATAAGAGAAGTTTGTATCTAAGTCCTAAGCTACCAGGATCACCAAGAATGGGATCAAATTGCCTCTCCTAGCCTAAGCTACAAGTGTATAGATAACAGTGGCACAGTCACTCTGACAACAAGTGAGGGTGGACCAGTTGGCTAGGGTACAAGTCTAGAAACAAGAGATTTAGGGGTCAAACCCTATTGTGCACAATCTAGCAAGATGGGAAGATTTTGTCAACCAATGACCAAGATCTACTCTAAACCAGCTAGCCTCACGCCAGCAAGATGGCCTTCGTAGCCTCTCGTAGCCCACAGCTCTATGCCTCAAAGCCTCTGAATGCCAAAATTCAGCCAAATGAGGCCTTTCAACTTGGCAAAACTCCTCTAAATGTGGCCAAATAGCAAAACTCCTCCAAATCTGGCCAAAATTTGACGTAAGATCCATCCAAAATCTGACATAAAATCTGATGTAAACTCTAAAGTTGGCTGACCGCCAAGTCCCTGCTAACTCTTCACTCAAGCCAAATTGAAAACATGAGTTTCTCCAAATCCCAAATTCACAAGAATAGCTTCATAACTCCACCTTCAATTTTACTTTCTGAACCCAACTCACAACAAATTGGTCCTGCCTTCACCTCTTGAGCTCAAAATTATAACCACTTCTCAAAATTTGCTCCTTTTGTGCTCAAAAATTGGCTAGCACTTCCGCACACTATCTGCCTTATTGCCGAATCTCCAACAAGCAACAAGCTTTTGCACACTAGGGAAAAACTAAACTTCAATCGAGCTACCAACGATCCACCGAGCTTGGAGATACCACCAACACTCAAAGTTCCTGCACCCGATTTCCCCCTGATTTCACTTCTTTGATATAATCAAATTGTTTACAACTCTTGAATCCACTCAACACAAATCAATACTTGATCTGTCACTCTATAAACTGCAAACAATTGGGCACTAATTATAGTCAAGCCACACCCACTCTAGCTAAGAGAATCCAGGTGATGCTTGCTGGCGTCTATCCACCATAGCCAAGAACTCGAAGGCTCAACATCAAAGAAGTGAGCTCTCTAGGGTAAACTTCAAAAGTATACACTTGGACTTGAGCTAGGTCTGAAACCCTAACGGTCTTGTTGATGGCACACTCGATGGTGCAAACGGTGCAAAGTGATAGTGGGCCCCACCGTGAAGTCAATACCCTGAAGACAAAATCTGACTGTCGGAAAGTAGTCTCCGAGAAACTGCTGAAATAACTCTAACTACTATCACTACAACTCCAATCTCCAAGCAATCTAGATGCGACACTATAAATGGCGTGACAAGGGCATTGGAGGTTTGAGTGTGAAATTGTGTGTTTCTCATGGTGTGTTTCTCTTTAGGTCTCCTATCTTTGGAATATTACACTAGAGGAGAGATTGGTTCAAACATGTCATATCATGACAAGAGCTATGCATCTCTATCATCATATATGAGTGTATTCACAATGAGCACACAAACTAAATACATAATTAACCTTCACTCAACAGAAATGTATTGTAACTGTGCTCAATACTCTTACATCCAATGAAGTACATTATTCTTCTCTTGTCATCTCATATTTACTATTGATTGAATAAAATCACTTCTGATTATAATTTAATTTTCCATCCACCATTGGTTGTTGTGCTAAGGGAAAAGAGTTCCATTAACTAGACCTAGGCACCCAAGAAACCTTTTTGAGCAAATATAGAGGAGATTCTAAGGCTTTCTTCCTTGTCAAACCTCACTTCCTTCCCAAGAATACATATAATGGCAAATATTATGCTCTCAATGAATAAAAAGATGGATCATAAACTAATGTTCCAAGTATTCAAACCCCTCACTAAACATACTTGTAATATTTTGGGGACAAGAGAACACCCAAGAGAAACACAAGAGAAGAAACACAAAACTTCACCCTCAATACTCCTATGCTCCAAAGGAGCACCTTGTCTAAATTATATAGCAACGAGGATCACTTCAAAAGAAGTTCCGCCTTGGGATCAGATACATGGATTGGTGACATGTCAATGAGCTTCACCCTTAGATTAGTTGTATGGATGGGTGACATGTTGGTCCTTGTTCTATATGGCTAGTCAACCATATTTGATTGGAGGGATTCTTGAGGGAATATTCTTGTAGGAAGTTGAAGAATGCATGGGTGTGATTTTATTGGAAAGCTCTCAATGAGATGAAGAGTAGGTGTGAGAAAGGAAAGCCTTGAAGGAGGAGCATTCTTTTTTATTTTTAGTCATAATTCATCTATTTAGATATTTGAAATTAGCTATGAAGTTTTTAGATTATTTTTAACCCCTACCCTATTAGTAAAGTACTCTTTTGGTGATACTTCTATATGATCTACTTAGTCTATCATATATAACATCCTTCTAGATGTTACCAAGCTAATTTCTACCTCTAGATAATATGTTTAGTTATTGGCATTACAAACTTCTTTCCTTTTAAGATGCAATATCCAAATTGCAAAGTGGTTGCTAAACAGATTGCACTAACATTGGTGCATGGGTCAAGTTGGTTGTTGGTTCTCATGTTGCCTCATACAATGGGTACCCTTTCCAATGGAAAAGGTATTCCACATGTTGATGGCAGGTACCACGGATGCATTTTTGGAGAATGCATTTGACTTCATATTACTCAATGCCATCAATAAGTGTTTGATAAGGTCTAAATTCTTGTATGGAAGGAAAGTGGGGCGGTGGATTGCATATCTGCATAGTACAAACACATGGAACACTTGATGGATCTTCATGTGTGGTTGTAAGTTGAGGTGATAGGCCATTGTGCCAATTCAATGAAGGATGGAGAAAGGCCCAATCAAATAAGATCTAGGCTTATGAGGGCCAAGTAACGTGAGGTTGGTTGTGGACAACTAGACTTGATCCCTAACATTGAGCACCATGTGTTGGCAATGGGCATGTGTATACTACTTTTGTCAATTTTTGACAATTTGCAACATTTGTTTGGCATTCTCCACACCTTGTTGGATTTTAGAAATGAAAATGTTGACAATGTCAACCTTGGTAGCCATTGGGTAAATCTTTATCAAGCTCAAATGTGTGAAAGGATTCTCTCTATACATGAGGAATAATAGTGTGATTTTTGTGGATGCATTCACTAAATTATTGTAGGCAAATCCACCAATGGAAGTAAGGTATTACCACCTCTCTTGCTCATCTAAGGTGAAATGATGGAGCATGTCCTCAATAGTGTGATTAGCCTACTCTATTTGTCCATCGGTCATGTACATAGACATGACCAATTTTGTTTTGAAGATGCCAAATAGTGTTCTCCAAAACAAACTAGTGAATTGAGTGCTTCTATTGATGATGGTCACTCAAGACAAGCTATGGTGAGAAAAGATTGCAACTAAGTACAATTAAGCTAATTGTGGAGTAGTGACATCCTTGGTGGTAGAACACACATGAATCTTTTTGTTGAGTTGGTTGAAATCAAAGATTACAATGGAGTCAAACCCTAAGGTGGTCTTGAGCAATCGCTAACTAGATCTATGCTTATCTATTCCTAATATTGTGTAGGAGAAGGGTGGGATTGAAGAAGTCCTACAAGAGTTTGATTAGAAGCTTTATTTTACTAATAGAGTAGGGAAATTTGACCATACTCCATCACATCCTTGCTCATCTTGGGCCAATAATAATAGAATAGAATTTGATTGTATCTAAGATCTTGTCCACTCCAATGTGACCTGCAATGGTAGAATCATGACATTCTGCTAGGATAGTGATTCTTATGTATGTTGCATCCAAAATCTATAACTTGCCATTGCAAAAGGTGAGTCTTTGAGTACTGGTTACACCTTTGGATGATTGAGCTTCTACAATCTATGGGTCAGTTCTTGTAACATCAAGAATACTTGGCCAGAATTCTAGGTTCATCTTGACCTCTATCACTAGATTTTTTGCCATAAACATCCAAGTGAATGCATCTACAAGTTGCTTCTTGCCTTCCACATATGTGATCATCATGTTGAACCATTGTCTCTTATAAAAGACCAAGATTGAGAAGAGAAATAGGAGAATAGAAACTCACATTGGGACACTTGAATGAGGGAAAACTCCAAATGCTTAGCATGAGCTTTGGCTTTGGTATTTATAGGTAGTATACAAGGCCCTTGATAAGCTTCTCAAGAAGCTTCTTTGAACCGCTTTCTAAGAGTGCAAGCCAAGTTAACTAGGAAGCTTCTCAAGAAGCTTCCTTCTAGAAGTCGCCTACTTGGCGTGCAAGCTAAACTAGTTGGAAGCTTTTAGAAGCTTCCTTCTAGAAGCTGCATACTTGAGGTGCAAGCTAAGCTAGCCGAGAAGCTTCCCAAGAAGCTTCCTAGGTACTTCTAGAATATTCTAGGCTAATTTATTCTTATTTGCTACTTTGTTAGCCTTACTAACTTTGTCGCTAAACTCCATATTGTTACATATTCCCCCACTGCTAGTTGGTGATGTCCTTGTTGCCAATGAAGCTTCAAACTCTTGGATGGCCATCTAAGCATTCTAGAGGTGAGAACGAGGTTCCCATGTGGCATCATGAAGGGGATATCCTTTCCAAAGGACCTTGTACTCTGTATGTTGTTGATGGCCTTGTTGAATATAGCGACGTGCAAGGATGTAATCAACTTTGTACTCCTTATGATCATTGATAGGGATAGGAGGAAGGGGAGGTTGGACTCAAGAGGAAAAGGAAGAGGGGTAAGGAACAAATGGTTTCAACTTGGAAACATGAAAGACAGGATGGATACACATATGACAAGGCAAGGCAAGTCGATAAGTAACAAGAGAGACAATTTGGGTGACATCAAAGGGTTCTTTCCAATTAGAGGCAAGTTTACAAACTTGGGTATCAAGTGGGAGAGTGAGGTTACTGGAGGATAACATGATTTTATCACCAACTTCAAAGGTGAGATCACGACAATAGTGGTCAGCATATTGTTTTTGATAATTCTGAGCAACAAGGAGGTGAGATTTGGCTTGTTGCAGAGATTCCAAGATGGTGGTCAAGAAGGTATGAAGGACTTGAGATGGAGGAGGAGCAAGAAGAGAATCTAGGACAAGTCCTTGGCCAAAATTGAGAAAAAAGGGGAAAATCCCGTGCTTGCCTGTTTGGCATTGTTATAAGTAAATTCTACAACTGCAAGGTATTCATCCTAATTGGTATGGTGGATATTGACAAAGGCACGTAGCATATCCTTCAAGGCATGATTTTCATGTTCAATTTGTCCATCAATTTGAGGATGATAGGTTGTGGACAAAGCAAGTTTGGTGCCAAGTATCTGGAGAGTGCTCGCCAAAACTTCCTGGTGAATCAAGGATCACGGTCAAAGTTGAGTTCATGTGGCATCCCATGATGCTTGAAGACATTTTCAAAGTAGATTTGGGCTAAGGTTGGAGCATCCACGATATCAAAGGTTGGTGCTAAGTGGATTTTCTTACTCAGTTTATCCACAACACTATGATTGTTGTGTGTTCTTGGTTTGTCTTGGGTAAGGATATGATGAGATCCAAGCTCGAGTGTTTCCATTGAGCACATGGAATGGGGAGTAGTTGAAGGAGTCCACTTGGCTTTTGGTTGTTAGTCTTGTTACGTTGGCAGCTCTTACACAATAAGACAAACTCTCAAACATCTCATATCATGTTGGGCCACCACCATCAACGTTGGAGGGTATCCAAGGTCTTGTCCACACCCATGTGACCAACTATTGGTAAATCATGGGCTTCTTGAAGGTGCATAAGTCGAAGATCACCTTTGGCTGGAACATAGATCCGGTCTTCATGGAATAGAAGGCCTTCCTTGAAGGAGAAGGTGTTGTACTTCTTATCGCATGTTGTAAGATGACCATGTACCATTTGGAAGAAGGGATCTTGGTGTAGAGTTGATCCAAACTCATTTTGGACCTTGGAGTCAATTGACATCGCCGTATTTGCTACCATGATGAGGGGAAAAGACTTCAAATCATGTCGTTGTGATAGAGCATCAAGGATGACATGGAACCAACCTAGTTTGTACTCAAGTAGAATCGTTCCTCCTATTGATGATGTCGACTCTTCATGTGTTCCAAGAGTAAGGTTTGCAACAATGGTTTATGATCAGTTTGCATGATCACTTGTTTCCCCAAGAGATAATGCCTCCATACCTCAGTGGCATATACCATTGCAAGTTGTTCTTGATCTTGAGCAGAGTAATTTCTTTTGGCCGTATTTAGTCGGCGAGACACAAAGGCAATGGGATGTAGCCCATTTGGGAATTCTTGTTGCAACACTGCTTCAATTTAAAAGTTAGAAGCATCAAAATCAACCACACAAGGTAGCTGAGGATCATATGGTTGAAGAATGGGCCTTGAAGACACCATATGTTTCAACTTCTAGAATGCTTCTTTGTGTTTGGTGGTCCACTAGAAGCTTGAGTTCTTCTCCAAGAGGTCAGTCAATGGTGCAACCACTTGAGTATAACAATGGATGAACCATCGGTAACAACTGACCAATCCATTAAATGCCCATATTTTTGTAGCATCCTTTGGAGTAGGCCAATCAGTAATGGCCTTGATTTTCTCTTCTTCTATCTTGATCCCGTCTGATGAGACCTTGTGACCCAAGAAGGTTACTTCCTTCTGCCAAAACGCACACTTTGACTTCTTGTAGTAAAATTTCCATTGTTAGAGTCGTCTTAAGAATTCTTGTACATGTTTCATGTGTTCTGCCTTTGTCTTGCTATAGATTAAGATATCATCCAAGAACACACCACGTACCAATCCAATAGTCCATCCAACACTCAATGCATTTGATTCATGAAGACTGTTGGAGCATTAGTGAGCCCAAAAGGTAGAACTCTCCACTCAAAATGCCCATATCTTCTACAAAAGGTAATCTTTTGCACATCCTCTCTATCAATAGGGATTTGCCAATAGCCGCTACGAAGATCCAACTTGGAAAAATATCATGCTCCACTCAATTGATCAAGCAAGTCATCGATCTGAGGCAAAGGATATGCATTCTTCATTGTTTGCTTATTGAGCCCATGATAATCAATATAGAAATGAAGTCATCCATCCTTCTTTGGAATGAATAGTACCGGTGCTCCCTAAAGAGAGGTATTATGTTGTATGAAGTCGTTCTCTAACAACTCTGTAAGTGTTGTTTGTAACTTCTCCAACTCCTTTGGTGAGAGCCAATAGATTGGTCTACTCACTGGAGTACTCCTTGGCAATAACTCAATCTTGAAGGGCATACCACAATCGGAGCGTAATCCCTTTGGTAGATCATTCGGAAACACATCCACAAACTCTTGAAATATTTGATCAACCATTGCTTGATGAGGTTCTTGGCACTCCTCAGATTGCCCTTGTGCAATCAGCTTGATCCACACCACAAAAATAGACTTATCTTCCTCCAAAGCTTGCTCTATGGCTGCTTCACTAACAAACTTCTCATCTAAGGACTCATCTCTCTTCAAAGCTTACTCCATGGCTACTTTCCTGGCAAACTTCTCATCTTGGGAATCCTCTCCCTTCAAGGCATACTCTATGGCTACTTTCTTGACAAACTTCCTATCTTGGGACTGACTAGTCTTAAGTGTCTTACTCAAAGGTGCCAGACAACCTAATCAGAAATTCCTATCTTGGTGTTGTATTTGAATTTGTCATTGGGTCCAATCAAATTAAACCTTATGATGTTCAAGCCAAGGTAGTCCTAGAATGACATCATAGTGTAGAGGTGCCACTACAAACCTCATACACTCCAAATACTCCTTCCCAATCTTAAAAGTAATAGGATGTGAAGTACGGAATGCAAAACCCTTTCTACCATCCGCCATGATCAATGTACTTCCAATCATTGGCTTGATAGGACTACCCAATTCCTTTGCTACTCTTAATTTCCATAAACAACCAAAATCTTACAACCCTGACTAAATATTGTACCTTGCAAGTGAAGCAAACTTGTATAGGTCAAGCCTTCAATCCCATTGGAACTAATCAAGCTCCTAATAGTTGGCTCAAAATCTACTATTGGAATTCATCATTTCCCTGATCATTTTGTTCCACAAACTCATGTGGGCGACTTGTTGAGGTTGCCCATTCATAAGTGGACATTAAGCAATGCGAATTCCAACTTGGCAACAATAAAAACAACCTCCATTTTGTTGTAATCTTTCTCTATCCATTGTACCAAGTGGTCTCCGTTGGATAGCATCAATCTTCATTGGTGCCGGTTCTTTCACCCGTGCGTAATGTATTGGTAGGCTTGTGTAGGTCAAGGTCACGACCAAGTTGTCATAACCAAGGAATCAAAGCACTCAACCAATTGCATGGCTTCTTCTACTATGTCTATGGTTCCCATATGGTCACCTCCAATTTGGTTTGTGACTTCATTCCCCGTACAAATCGATCCAGAACTTCACCTTCTTGAATATTTGGAATTGCATGATAATATTTTAAAATTTGTGATGTAGTTCCTTACTAAACCAATCTGCTTCAACTCTGCCAATTTATCTTATGCGGCTTGGGTGGTATTTATAGTTTAAAATTGACCAAGTATTGTATCCTTGAATTCTGCCCATATTAAAATTAGTACAACAATATATTGTTTGGCTTGCTCCACTCGGAATAGCCACCAAATTTTTGTGACACCATCCAATTGGTAGAAGCCAAAAGAATCTATTTCAGTTCATCTTGAAGATTGGTGGCTTCAAAGTAATGTATGTAGTCAAACAAAAAATTCTCCATTGTGCCCAAAAGATTCTAGCCTTCAAACACCTTGGGTTTTGGGAATCAGATGCAATCTTCTCCATCTCAAATATATGCTCTCTCTTTATGTTCTCATCATTGCTGGTCTTGTTCATCCAACAATTGAGTAAGGTGCTCGATTTGTTGCTTCATTGCAAGGATAATGTACGATATTGCTGCCATAACAACTCCTTTATCCCACTACTCCCAATTTATCTATTTGATTAACACATAGATGCAGCATGTCCACCGTTCTTAATAAGTTACAACTTGAAGTATCAAGGGTTCCTTAGACAAGGTGATCATATGCAAAAAATCCAGCCCAAAGTGCAAGGTGATGAATTGTGTGAAACAATGCTTGGGTAATATTTGACATGAAAATCCTAATGGTTTGGCAGAAGTGGATTTGGTGGTCCATAAATTCCATCCACCCCATTCCTACTCTAATACCAATGTAAAAGACCAATACTAAGAAGCAAAATAGGAGAATGGAAGCTCACATTGGGACACTTGAATGAGGGAAAACTCCAAATACCTAGCATGAGCTTCGGATTTGGTATTTATAGGTAGCATACAAGGCCCTTGAGAAGCTTCTCAAGAAGCTTCCTCAAGTTGCTTTCTTAGAGTGCAAGCCAAGTTAACCAGGAAGCTTCTCAAGAAGCTTCTTTTTGGAAATTGTCTACTTGGCGTGCAAGCTAAGCTAGTTGGAAGCTTCTAGAAGCTTCCTTCTAGAAGCTACTTACTTGAGGTGTAAGCT
Organism: Lunularia cruciata; assembly: GCA_948567375.1. Classification (NCBI taxonomy): domain Eukaryota; kingdom Viridiplantae; phylum Streptophyta; class Marchantiopsida; order Lunulariales; family Lunulariaceae; genus Lunularia; species Lunularia cruciata. The sequence goes on along the minus strand of OX419762.1, from coordinate 8,626,224 downwards.
AAGCTAGCAAAGAAGCTTCCCAAGAAATTTCATAGATACTTCCAGAATATTCTAGGCTAATTTGTCTTATTTGCTACTTTGTTAGCCCTACTAACTTCATCGCTAAACTCCATATTGTTACATCTCCACTTTGCCTATTGAATCATCAATGAAATAGATTTCTTTATGTCTCAAGGTAGACTAAAGGTTTATGGTCTGCCTTCACTACAAATGCCGTCTTGCCAAGATAGTGCTTCCAATGATTTGTTGCAAGGACAATAGCTAACTCTTCTCACTTAGTAGTGTGCTAGTTGCATTTTATTGATAATAGCTTTTGAGAGGAATATGCAATTGGTGCCATCCATCATTCCATTCTTGCTGTAGGATTGCTCTTATTGCAACACTTGATGCATTTATAGCCACCTTGATTGGATGTTTTGGCTCATACAATTTCAAGATTGGTGCATGTAGTAATGCATCTTCCAATTCCTAAAAGGCCATTTCTTGTGAAGTTCTCCACATCCACTTCTTACCCTTGCCAAGTAGTGTTGTTAGAAGTTATGCAAGCTTGGAGAAATCATTGACAAATAAACAATAAAGCCTTGTCAATCCCAAGAAACTCTTGAGTTGAGTTTGATCTTCTAGAGCATTCCATTTCTAAATGACCTCTATTTTATCTATCAATACTTGGATACCTTTTGCACTTACTCTATGCCCCAAGTAGTCTACTTCAAACTTGCCAAACTTACACTTTGAGATTTTAGCATACAATTGATTCAATCTTAGAATCTAGAAGACTTCTCATAGATGTTGCTTGTGCTCCATCATTGTCCTATTGTTCAAAATAAGAATAGATTTATCCAAGTATGGATGAAATATGTCATTCATAAAACTCATGGAAATCATTGGTGCATTAGTGAGGCCAAACACCATCACTAGGTACTCAAAGTGACCATACCTTGTTTGAAAGATAGTTTTGTGTATGTCTTCCTCCACCATCCTAATTTGGTTGTAACTTCACAATAGATCAAATTTGGTGAAGTGCTTTGCCCTATTGAGTTAATCAAACATTTCATCTATGCAAGGTAATGGGTATTTGTTCTTCATCATTTGTTGATTTAGTCATCGATAGTCAATGCACATGTGCATTGTCCCATCTTTCTCCTTCACAAACAAGATAAGAGCTCCATATTATGCAACATACCCTCAATTTGAGCCTTACATTCCTCCAAATCATGAGGTGATAGTTGATATGGGACCTTGCAAGGAGGTGTCTTCCCAAGAAGTATCTCAATTTTGTGATCTAATCTCCTTTCTGTTGGCAATCCTGAGGGTAAATCATCCAAAAAGATATCATGAAACTCAATGACTACATCTTTCAATTTCTCAAGAATTTTTCCATTGATTTGTGCACTCTGGACTTCTCTTATTAGACCCATGAAACATCTATCTATCTATCTTATCAATAGATGTTATCTCTATGATATATAAAATGCAATTCTTGCCTTTGTGATCTTTCTTTAACCCCAAAGATCTTCTATTGGCTAATTCTCACTACTTTCTTTCTCCAATTGATCATGGGGTTATAGCGTTCTATCCACAACATGCTTAAGACTGCATTGTGATGAGCTAACCGTATCACTCACCAGTCAATTGCTTCTTGATACTCTCTTATAGAGATTGTTAGCTTTCTAGATACTAATTCAATCCTCTTTGTCTAACTAAGAGGCAACTCTACTTCATCATTCTCATCCTTCTCCAGTTCCATCTTGAACCTTATTCCAAGAAAGCAATACAATAAATCTTTGTTGCTCCTAGGTCTATCAATACTTTCACCTAATTGCCTCCTAGGACTCCATTTACAACAATCAATTGTGCATTTGTCTTCCTCCACCTTTGCACTCTCATCCTCTTCCTTCCACCACTTTTACTCTTTTCCATTGAGCCAATAAGGCCACAAGGTACATTGATTGGTGATCTTTATTTTCCAATGTGATTTCAGCCTCCTCTTCAATTTGTCTCTCCATGTTGTTCAAAGGTCACATGTATGGAGGTCAAGGGCCTCTAGGAAGACGAGCATGACAATTGATGGCTATGTGCCCAACTTGGCCATAATTATGACAATGTTGTTGTTCTATTTGAGCCCCTTCCCCTCATGGGACTCCATCTCTCCTTCCTTTGACCCATCCTTGTTCTTCATGGAGCGGTCATGCTCCTTGGTCTCAAAATTGAATGTTTCCCAATTCCACAAGAATTAGTCCACCAAAATGGTGTGTCTTAGCCCAATAGTGTTGCATCTGGACTACCCCTTCACCTCCTCCAAGCTCCCCTACTATTCTTTGAATGCATGCAATGGCTTCAAAAATAGTGCAAAGATTTTGTACCATTGCTTCTTGGTGAATCTGCTCTTTTAATCCATATTTGAAATTCTCAAGAGCTTTTGCTAAAATCATATCAGTTATCATGACTTGTAGATCAAGAAATGTCTCCATGTACTCTTGTGTGTTGTTTTTCTACTTCAACTCTCAAAGTCAGGTTTGGGTAATCTGCACAAAATCCATATATTAGAATTCTTCAACAATCCTTCTTGCATTGTGTGGTACTCACATTTTTCTTTTTTAATGAGTTTTAAAGAAGAAGTGAATGGTTGAAGCCAAATTGAAGCTTAAGGAAGAAGAAAAGAGAAGAATTGTGTGTTTGGTATAGACCCAAAGAAGTTGACTTGGGTTAGAGTCAGAAGGACTTAGGTAGGACTTACGGAGTATGAACCTAAAGTAGGGAAACTTTGTATCGGGATGCGCAACCCCATCCGAAGAACATGTAATAACTTATCCTCAAGTCTAGCCAATCAAGAAAGTACTTGTAAAGAAAGTGACTACCTTGGGATCAAGATGACATTGAGAGTGATAGAAAACACACATGTAGAATTGGTGTGTCAATTGAAGATCAATTGAAGAATGACCGCTCAACAAAAAACTATAAGATTGAGACTTCATCAAGGGAGTTTTGAAATGTCAAGATGATATCCCATGCTTCTCAATAGTTGTCCTGAAGGAGTTAAGATCTTGGGTTTCAAGGAGGGTTTGATCTTTTAGAGACCAAGAGTGAGGAAGCACACAATGCCACCAAAGAGAAATAAGCAAAATATGGTGAGGGATCTTGCAATTTGCCAATTAGAAGTAGTTACAAGAATTGAATTCTTGAGCAAACATTGCATCACTTTTATGGCATGCAATTGGAATTTGAGCTTTCCAAGGTTCATGGCAAAAATTACTACCAACAATTGTAAAGAAGATCCCAAGACAAAGGGAAAGAGAGGAAATCCAACACGATGGACTATGTCGGATTGGAGATTAGTCTTGGAGATAGAAGCAAGAGAAGTGGGAGGAGTCACCTTCTACTGGAAGTGTTATTATTTGGAAGAAATAGCCAAGGTGAGGAATTTTTCCTTGCACCTTGAACCAAGAAGGATACAAGGTGGATAGTTGTAGGAACTTGATACAAAGGTGTATAGTCAGCACAATGATGGCCATGTTTAAGCCCGAATGAACCACCTATGTAACAGTGTAAAAGGTTGTGTTCTTTCATAGATGTTTGCAAGAAGTGAATTGGGCAATGTGTTTGCACTAGCAAGTAGGTCAGATGATGAATCATTGGAGAATGGACATACCATCCAATTAGTTCATACATTTTGCAACCCATTTCTATTTTGGATTAAACCTACTCAACTCAAAGAAGAGAAGAAGGATTGTGTCCCACTTTCACCCCAATTTATGACGAGTAGCAGATGTGGTGAGCAATACTACATCATGTGAGTTTGTGAAGGTGATGACCACTACATCAAGAGCAAGAAAGAGAAGATAATGTCAATGGAAATTCCAAGGCCAAGGAAGAGAAGTGAATCCAAAGGGAGAATATTGCTATTACCTCCACAACAGATAAGGAAGCTAAATCCAAAGCCAGAGATGGTGGCAGTGACAGACCAATCTTCAAAGGAAGAATCAAAAGGAGAAGCCAAGTTGAAGTGTAAAGATCCAAGAGAGGAAAAAGAGTTCACTCTATAGAGTAGGAAGTCCAGCAGCAAGAGTGTAGGATAACCCTAACCCTAAGCGATTGATGGACAAGCAACTAAAGGAGAGGATGAGGAGTTCTATGCAGCAATTGACCATATGGAAGGAAGAGATAAGCCTTGACTAGAGTTACCTATAGTAGAGTTGGAGAAAGAACGTGCAAGAGAGACTGCCTTGGGATTTCCAAGGGCAGCAAGATTGAAGAGAGTGTGTAGGTTGTAGCTGTAGGTCCAAGTAAAGCCAAATAAGGGGGGAGAAAGCTTGGACAAAGTGACTTTGAAGGTGCAAAGATTGTGACTTCAGGATAAGGCACCAATCAAAGAAGCACCAACCAAAACCAAAGAACACAAAGACAAAGGAGGATTCAATGGGGTTACCTATCTATCTTTTCTCCTTTATTGTCGCAGTTATAGAGGAGAAAGGAAGAATTGAAGAGAGATCATCCAGAAGTGAAGGAGGAGTTTGATGTATAGAAATTCTTCAACAAAGACAACTCAAAGTTGAAGAGTAAGTTAACCCAAGGAGAGAAGGAAGCCAAAGAACTTTGGGTTGATGTAGTTCTTCAAAAGAAGGGTTTTGATAGCTTGCAAGAGAATTTCTTGAAGCATGGTGAAGAGCTTGAGGGACAAACATCAGAATTGAAGGAGCAAAAGGCATTGTGCAAGAAGATGAAGAGTGAATTCACTAATGCAAGGTTGGAAATTACACACTCAAAGGCAATTGCTCTTGTGATGGAGTAAGAGTTAGAGAGTCTGAGGAAGAGTGCAATGGGAGATTTATCAAGCACGGCAATGAGAGTTGACGTTAGATATTGAGAGGAAGAAAGGTTGTGAGGTTTGATTAGAAATGTGGAAGCTCAACTAGTCTAGCATGTGGAAGAGAAGGAGGCTTGAAGGCAAAATTTGAGGACAAGTTGAAGATATATCTGAACAAGTTAGAAGCAGAGTGGAGTCAAGAGAAGATAGTTTTGAGGAGTGAGTTGGATCCAATAGGAGCAGTCATTGTGGAGAAGGCAATACTAAGTACTAAAGCCAAAGTTAAGTTGGACAAAGCACGATTGCATGAATTGAAGTTGGTAGTGCAGGAGATGAGGAAGAGAAAGGCAAAGGATGTTGACATGAACAAGTTGTTAATTTTTCTAACAGACCGTGTAGATATGAAGATGTTGGAGATAGGAGATAATGTAAGTCTAAGATTAGATTTAGTTAGATCAGATTTAGATAAACTTAAGAGTGACATAAGAAGAGAAACCCAATGCAAAGTAGTAGAGGTAAGAATGTAGGTGTCTTTGGGTCAGATATTTGAAGCCATTGAAGAATTTTGGAATAGAGAAGGAGATGGTAGATAATCTAGCTATGACTTCAGTTTTAGTTCACGTTGAAGAGAGGATAGAAATAGATGAAGTAATTGTAATTGTGAATGAAGCTGAAGTAGAGGAAGTAATTGAAGGTACATTGAAGCCAAAGTCAAAGTAGACATTGGCTTGGATTAGTAACAATTTTGAGATATGAAGATGTGGTTTGATCATTTGGATCTACAGGTTGGTAAAGTTGTTGGTAGACTAGTATGTTGTTAGATAACTGTCAAGTGCTCTACCTATTTAAAGAAGGCATTGACAATGTTATGTTATTTAGTTCAATATTCATATTTTTGAAGTTGAGTAAAGCAAAGTGCTGTAACTTAGTGCTCATCATTTCAACATAATTTCAAGTATCAATCTTATGTGTGTGTTTGTGAGTGTTTGAAGAAATTTGAAGTGCAAGTTTGAGTGTTAGATGTTAGATTTTGCAACTATGATTTTCATTCTATGTGTTTGATCCTTAATGGTTAGCACTCAAAGCAAAGCTTTGATGAATCTATGAGGAATTGTAGTGTTGGTAGTATTCTGCATTGTGAGTGCAACATTAGATTGAAAAAGAAATGTTGATTGAGGAAGTTGTGCCTTCAATAGAAGGGTAGAACACAATTCTAAGGCAAAGTCATTTTGTGGTGAAGTAGCCTTTTTTGGGAGAACTGAATCACAATCAATATCAATTTGGAAAGGATTTGAAGGATTGTGATTATGTGTGTTGTAATTTGTGACAAGACTACAATATAGCACTTGTTACTCTCTTTTGAGTGTGGTTTCTACTCAAGAGATTAAAGACAAAATCAAGAACTGATTGGTGATATTCTACTTCATATTTGACCACTTCTATTAAGTAAATCTATGGAAATGAACTGTTACTTGCTGATTACCGCAAAAATGATACTTGTTGTGTTGTCACACATTACCGTCCAAGTGATCTCTCTTCCTTCTACCAACAATGATCATTCCCAAGCATTGTACCATAGAAGGGCTTTATCAGTCAAGTACCCACATGCAAACACGCCTACAAAATGAAAAGTGATCTCAATTGTGAATAATCAGAAGTATTGATTCATTCTTGAAATCTAGTTTTCCATTACTTCCATGGAAGACTATTTCTTGTATGGCTTGATGTTGCATGTCTTCTTCATCCATAGTAACAATGTGGCTTCATTATTGATGAAGGTCAATGTCATAAGCATGAGTGACTCTCTAGGTACTTTGGCCACCGATGTTGGGTTTTGGGATGGTTCCCCTTCTTGCATTACTTGATCATTCTTGAAGGTACATACTGACTCTGCACTACCTCCATTGTCATCTTGATCTCCCAAAACTAATTCAACATCCTCTACATTCTTTGTATCAGATCTTGCAACAACAACTCCATGAATCGTACACATGGTAAACACTCAATCCCTACTTCCTACTTCAAATAGAGGGTTAATATGATCACTCGAGAGGGAGCACGTACTATTGGGACTACCATTGAGATCTTAGAGGCTATCACTCATTGATATATTTTTCACCAAAATTGTGGACTACAAAATCCCTAAACATCACTTTTGGTCTAACCACATAACGGACTTCTACTTGCGTGTTGAAAGGGAGAGGATTTGGTACATTCAAATCCATGGCATCATGAAAGAATGTAGATTGTTAAATTCCACTCTCTATTATATATCACCAAACGTAGAATCACCGGGTTTGATGAATTCATCACTATGTCCATGAACTCTACTCCAAAATGATAAATGAGATATACTCTCACTTGCTCACGTTGGATGTACATAATCTTGACATTGAATGGAATCAAGAACGAAAAGAGGGGTTTAGGAAATTGTTCTCCCGGTGCCTCCATCCTATCCTCTCTCTACACCACCTCTAGTTTATCAATTGTACTATGTTTTCTCCCCTCAAAATTAATCAATCTCATTAGCCCGTGTTCCTCCAAGAGGAATGATCCACTCTCTTGGATTAAAACACTTGCTTTGATACGATCTTAATATTCCAAGGACAAGATAACCACCAAGAGAAAAAAAGAAAAGAAATACAAGCTTCACACTCAATACTCCAATGCTCCAAAAGAGCAGCTTGTCTTTATCATATAGCAAAGAAGATCACTTCAAAAGAAGCTCCACCTTGGGTTGGATACATACATTGGTGACATGTCAACGAGTTCCACCCTTAGATAAATTGTATGGATGGGTCATATGTTGGTCCTTGTCCTATCTGGTTGGTCAAACCTATTTTGACTAAAGAGAATCTTTAAAGAATATTCTTGTAGGAAGTTGAGGAGTGCATGAGTGTGGTATCGTTGGAAAGCTCTCGATGAGATGAATAGCGGAGATGAGAAAAGCGAGCCTCTTGTCTCTTAAAGAGAAGGAATCTCTACCATTTTTGAGGTCCAATTCATCTATTTAAGCCTTTGAAATTAACATTGAAGTTTTCAAGGTGTTTTAAGCTTCTACTCTATTAGTGACAATGCTATTTTGGTGACACCTTTATCTGCAATCTTGAAATACTCCAAATTTTAAAAGTACTTCAAAACAAATTTTGAACTTTGAGTAATGTGTGATCTAGGTTGTAAACACCTATACAAGCTTAGCAATTCTCACCACCTTAGTAACATGTAGAGAGTGCTCGTCCTCAACATTCCATCCATAGGGGTTTCACTCTTCACAATCATTCTCTATCCTAAGTTTGATACTATGCTCAATAGATTTTACAACATTCCTATTAAGTTTCTTATAATTACAAATCCATGACATAATACACTCTAAAGTACCCCACCCAATGGTTCATGCGAGCGTCCCATGAGAATCATTCCATGAACATCTCAATATAACACCCCCACTCTTTTCATACATCCACTAACATCACAATGGCTAAGGTAGAGAAGCACTCTTTCTTTGTTTCTTATGTTTAATGATGAAGGTGGGACGAGGGATGTCCCCTTCCGATCTTGAATCTTGAACCATACATACCAATTGGTCATCTCTAACCTCTCATTTAATGTTTACAGATCCATGTAACCCATAAAAAGTTACTGGTCACTTTCATTTTCCCATAAAACTTTCAAACAAAAACTCAAAGAAGTAAAAATTCCATCAACTACTCATAAAATGTTTTATTTTCCTTTACCACACTACCCATAAAATTTAACGGGTTACCCGGACAATTCCTTACGGAAGTCATCCCGGTACTGTAGAATTTACTATTGAACCCCCACTGAAAAATGCACTTGCACTGGACTCTGCATGGAATTCGGAAGTACCTGTTGAAGGAAAGTTGGACCTCTGTAGTCTTACTAGTTATTACTCGATGCATTGTACTAAGTTTGTTTCTATACCCTTTCTGCTCACCATTTAGCAGAGGGAGTAAACGCAAAATGTATTCTAAAGAACCTCCAAATTACAACCTAGCTCCCTTGTTGCTGGATGTTAGAAACACCGCATGTTCGCTAAAATCGAAGTGAGTATGAGTAATATGCTCTGACAAACAACAGAATCTTATACATTACATTGCAAGATATGTACATAAGCTCATAGCCTTCATCCTAAGGGTTTAGCTCGGCGTGATTTGATGTCTCTAGATTCAATTTGTCCCCTAAACCCTACCTTCAGATACAGTGGATAAATGGGCAGGCATTCATTCAATCTACTTGTATCCCTCTCATTCAAACCTTTCCATTCCAGCAGCGAGTGATATGTGGCAGACTTCTCAGCAGTTACCCCACAATACTGTCTGCATTAGCACAGAGGGGCATACTTCAGGTGATAGGCAAAATTGTTACAAAGCGGCGTTTACGCCAATCCAGCAAGTCTCTCGCTCAGCTCCCACAGCTTCTTCGCCTTCTCGGGGTTGCTAGCTTCCTCAGACAATTCGTTTTCGAATGAGCCCGAATCTTTGTTCCAGCTCCAGTACACACCTGACTTGTTCAATTTAGGGTCGCTGACAACCTGCATACCAAGTAGAATGTTAGATACATAGTATCTAACATTATCTCTCAAAGACACTCGTTCCTAGTGGTCCAACATACCAAGCTTCAAATAGTTGAGAACGCCCACGCTTTTAAGATATACACACTACATACCTGAGAGTCTACAATTGTGCAAGCACATAACATCCAAAAGAAGTTCAGAAACAGAGAAGTAGTTACCTGTGCCATCCGCCTGCCGGCTTCTTCTTCAGAAACGTAACCTTTGGTGATGTACTTTTGGAAGGGAGGGAACAGGGTTCTGAAAAGCTGGACGTGATTCCGGAAGAGACCCGTTTCGGCAATGCATCCCGGGTACAAGGAGGAAAAGGTGATTCCTGTTTCCTCATGGTAACGCCTGTGAAACTCCTGCATAGTCAGCATGTTGCAGACCTTACTGTCTTTGTATGCCTTGGCACCATCAAACTCACCTCCATCAATCATAGAAGAGGCATTCACACCATTGAGGCCACCTGACAGTCCCCTCAAGTCACCCAAATTGGCCTTTGGTGGTACGTTTCCCGCAACGGTGTTGGAGTTACCTGTAAACATCCAAATATGTGGCAACAGTAAAAATTTGATGGCCACCATAGCAGAGGATGCCCCATGCACAAAAATTAGATCAGTAGTTTGAAAGGAAAAGTCACTAGCCTTACCAGTAATGGATCCAACAATGATCATGCGCTTCAAACTATCTTGCGCCTTCTCGAGGTCTTCCATTAGCATGCGGGCTAGGAGGAAGTGGCCCATGTGGTTAGTGGCCACACTCAATTCAAATCCTTCTGCTGAGAACCTAGGCTCTTTGTCAGTTGGGAAGTAGACAGCAGCATTGCAAACAAGCACATCCAACTGCCTTTCTGTTCTCCTGAAATTGTCGACGAAGGCTTTGACACTGTCGAAAGAAGCAAGATCACAGTGAATAACAGTGTAGCATTCCTTTGGAATTCCAACAGCTCTCGCTGCCCTCTCTGCCTTCAGAAAGTCACGGCAAGCCATGATTATGTGCCATTCTCCAGTATCTGCCAATGCTTTGGCAGTGGCAAGGCCCAGTCCGGATGATGCACCGGTGATAATGCAGGTGCTTTTGGTGGCAGTTTTCTTGTTTGTGGTCTTGTTCAGAGTCTCCGCAGGGGCTGCGACAGCATTCACTCTCAACCCTCTAATCCTCGCAATTTCGGTGCTAGAGGCCTGAAAAAGAGTTCATGCATTGTTAACCGAATGTCCCAAACTTAACATATTTCTCAAGTTTAGGCAATGACTGATCACAAGTTTAAACTTCGCAATCTTCACCTTGTCTTCAATCATCAATCCTTTGCATTTGTCCGGACAATACTCCAGGCAACCGTTGAGCATGCTTTGTGAGGATGGTTTGTTTTCCTCAGTATAAATAAATTCCCTCGACAAGTTCAAAGCAAGTTCACTTCAAGTTGGCAACCAAGAAGTAACTGCTCGCCACATTCATGGGAGAAGTTCAGACTGTTCTAACCCGTTGGACATCTGGATTCAAGTGTTTCTCACCTACATTTTACCCGCTGTCCCTTCAGAGGTAACTAAGCTAGACTGGATATAACTCGAATGCTGTGATTACGTACGATAATTTTCATAAAGGCCCCCACAAGTTTAGTTGCTCATTAGTATGAACTGAGTTAAAACGGTGGATAAATGATGAATGTCCACGATGCAAACAGACAATGATCACAAAACAATATTACCCCGCCCATGCCTTTCCGAATTTTTAAGCATCCTACTGAGGTTTGAGCTCAATCCATCTCTTCCTGGAAAGAAATTTATGGTTAATACCCCTACTCAAACCCTGCGTGTGTGACACCTGACAGATTACCGTGACTTGGCTTTGGACGACACTGGGCGATAGGAATTACAGAAGTTCTCTTAAAGCTTGTAGGGACCCTTACCGCGGGTACCGTGATTGCAGCTCCACCAAACTTAGCGACATTTCCGACGCGGAGACCAAGAAAAACAGAATCCTTCGACGCGCTGTTTGATGCAGAAACATTCTGAGCATAGTGCAAAACCCAGAGTCAAAAACATCAGCTACAATTTGAGAAAATAAGCATGCATAGTCGAGGGTCCCTCGGCAGACAAGTAGGTACAGAGCGGACGTGGAATAGAAGAGCAGGGAGTGTAAGATCAACATCATTACAGAGAGTAGAAACCTGATTCAGAGCAGCCGAGCACACGGCAACAGCCGAACTAACACTTGAAACGGCGGCCATGACGATAGAGACTTAAGCGCAAGCGTTTCAAGAGCAAATGCACCTGTCGACCAAGCACGAATAACAATGAATCACTGAAGAAACAGGACCGCTGAGAAGGCAAGATACAGTCGCATTTCTAACGGCATAAAATCCACAAACCAACCGCAAAGCTTCCGCAATCCACGACACAAAATCGCGCACAGCAGCAGAAAGATCCTACCTTGCCGGAAGTATCGCACTACGCTCAAAACCACGAGAAATTTCAGCCTCAACTCCCACAGCACTGTAATGTCTCCTCCTTACCTGTCCGTGAGGGGAAGGGGAAATCTCGCCCATCAGGAGCAGGGAACAGAGTATTCGACGGTGCTCAACGCAATCAACGAATGGGGTGACAGGGAAAATCAAACTGGATGAGGTCCATGATCTTCGCGTTTACCGATCGGGTGAAATTGTATTCCTTGCGGAGTGGAGTATCTATGGTGAAATACGATGCAATACACGTGTCGATAATTTATTGCATTGCCTGGCTTAATGCTGACTACTCACGTGCATGTTCATCACTCTGTATCCAGTAGGTGAAGCTGTAATGATATTCTGGCTGATAAAGAACAAGTTAAGGATGACATGGCAACAGTAAAATTTTATCTCTTTCATTTGGGAAGCTCGCAAATTGTGACAGGAAATGGTGTGATGTGATGTGGATATATACGCTGGACAGATGGCGATCTTCGATTCGTTGTATTTTATCTATTGAGACAAGAAAAATGAATGGCACCTATGTGAGGTGGATTCCAATCACCTCCGCATGTCAAATTCAATCTCATCCCAAAGCTTGCTGAGAATGAAAACAGCAAGAAAAGAGAGAAAAGCAAGGAAAAAAGGCGACCGCGAAGGAAAAATGAAGGATGGGAAGACCCCATCAAGCCGACATGGGGCTAAGCCCCATGTCATGGGGAAAAGCAACAAAGCAAGAAACGAACGTGGTAGGTCCTATTTGCTACCACAACTCAAATCAACCACGTAAACCATAAACTACAGACCGTGGAGGCTTGATGAATTTCCTTCTACAGATTATAACTAAAGTAAATTAAGAGAAGGACATAGGCATAGATATCTGGGAGTTTCCTCTTTAGAATAGGTGGACGTCTCTTTAACTTTTGTAATGTTAATTTGTTAGAGCAAATAACGCTGGGGGATTAGTTTAGATTGATGAATTCAAGTTCTTCATCCAATCTGATGCAATTCTGCAGAGGATCTTAGCTTTACTAAGTAGTCTACCGGAAAAAATTTATCTCTTTCCTCATCTGGTAATTTTATCCTTATTACTTCTTAATGTGATTACAAACACCTCACATACGTCATAATCTGTAACTTGAGTAGTTTAATTGAGACTGAAGAATAATTAGTATAGTCATAATCTGTAACTTGAGTAGTTTAATTGAGACTGAAGAATAATTAGTATAGTTAGCAGAATTCATTTCATCTTTAACGAGGTTAGTTGAAACCTCACTTAGCTCAAAAAATATTCTCAATACTATAATAAGGAGTCATTTAATTATACAATATTCACTAGAATATGCTTCAATGGAGCTCACTCACCAATAAGATATTTGTAAAAATGTCCTTTTAGCCCCTCTTATCATGTTATCTTACCTTCAATGGTAAGAATTATTTTTGTGTAATTTAGTACATTATTTCTATGTAAGTTAGTTAATATGGAAGGCATCTGGTTCTTCTTATGGAACTCTCATGTCCTTACACTTCCAAACATTAGACTTTCAAGACTATATTTCAAAACTAAAAATTCAAACTCCAAATGTAGAATTTAAACCTCTGCATAGAATTCATGATTAAAAAATTATATTTGTGTTATCATTAGATTTAGAAGTTATGAAACATGAAGTAATCTAATATTACATTTGGATAAGTTTTAGATGATCTAAATCTGAATGCTTACTGTCAAATTTGTGACCAATTTCTGTAATTCATAAATCACCTTGAAATTTTAAAATAGACCTTTTAAATTAATTTTAACAAATATGAAACATGTTACATTTTCTTCATCACCTATCATACTTATATCAATGTTCCTCATTCAGGTTATACTTTCGAGTTGAGCTTTAGATTATTTTAGATTTTGGAAGGACAAAAAATATAATGCTATTAATTTTCGTACAAAAAATACATTTACTAAATTTAAAATGAACTTTAAAATAAGTGATCTAAAGACTCTGCATCCATTGTCAATTTGTATAATTATTTTACTAATTTATACTGGATTTTTATGTGAAATTAACATAGGAATATTTTTGGGAAAATATATTTGCTTTAATGTACTTGGAATTTTTTAATTTTGGGTAAGTTGAAATGACATTTTTTTTGGGTAAGTTGACATCAGTATTTAAAAAATTAAAATTTACAGGTAAATAATAGAGTTAGTAATGAATGTAAGATATATCATCAAATTCCAAAGAATTATTACTTGTAGAGGACAAGGATACTAAATAATATACCATGTCACTTTTCTATCAATTATGTATTAATTAGATATCAATACAATACACATCATATAACCTGAAAAGAAATAGAAAAAAGAATTTGGACTCACATTGTAGATATACTATAAGATAAATTATGTGTTTTATTCTGTAATTAGTAGGCCATTCAAGATCCTAAAGAATGAACTACTTCTACTTTATCATTTTTATTAGAAATCCAGTATATTGGTGTGGTGGGTCTATGGTCGCATACGGTTGGGAGGTTTAACTGATAATAGAAGATAACAATTCATCTTTGACTGACATCAAGGGATAGCAAGCAAACTAATTCAAAAATCAAGTTACTGTTGTTTAAATTTGGATCAATCACATTGTTCACTTCGTACTTTGTGGCTTCAACAAAGCTAATCGAAGTAGTTGTGACATGTATTTAACAACGTCGCTTACTATCTCTTAGTAGTGATTAAAAATTCGTTTAGTATCGTCTGTTACCAATTAAATGTTACTAAAATGTTCCACTGGCACCCGTACAACCATGGACCAATCACACCTACTTACTAGATTCTTGATAAATAGAAAAGTAGTAGTTCATTATTTAGCTAGTTGCATGAGGCAGAGACATTTAACTGGCAATAGAAGATACTAAATAAACCCCCTAATCGCTAATAAGAGATAATCAACAATCTTGTTAAATTACGTCAACCTCAAGATTATTCTTTATTTAGCTCAATCGCGTTACTGACTTGTACTTTGTAGCTTTAACAAAGCTAAGTGAGGCTTGAGTAGTTTCATTGAACATATATGTCTCAATTCCAGACATATACATAACTCAATTGAGACATATACTTTCAAAGAGGCAATATTACCCTTAGCAAGGATATATAGTTGAGTTAAATGAAGATCAAAATGTTATCACTTAAATAAAGAAACTTTCATGTCATGATATATTTATTTGACTCTTTTGTACGGGAGCTACAATTAAAAGATATCTATATAAATTAGCTTGAACGGCTCCACTAATCTTGTCTTACTTTCAATGGATCCAACGGCACACGGTGGTTATCCGCCCAAGACTATATTGCATTTAATATTCTTAAGAAAAGAATTATAGGAAATAAAAGAAGGAAGTTTAGGTTAATGTCCTTTTGAGAAAATGGCCATAGTAGATATCCATCTCGTGGACACCACGGTTGCATGATCCTAAACATACCTCTAGATTTCACTAAAAATCCAATAAAGACATCTTATTCTTTTAATTTAAGAGGGAAATATTTATAAGATATCCCTATAGAAAAATGTTGAATCTGTAAAAGGAGTACCACTGCAGCTTTTGGCTCCAGCTTTTTAAAATGCTAGGCGGGATCTATGATCAAAGATTCAAAACCGACCCCATAATTAATCAACAGGTTACATCATTTTTAGTTGCAAGATGCAATCCCTCTACTTCTAGTTGATATAATTGCAAAATTCGACTATCAAAACAATTGACCAACAATCTCTTAAACTATAAGATTTATTAGCAGCATACAACACCTTGAAGTTCGCAAAGTCGGAACTATAAAGGTTATATTAATGGGTGTAGCAATACTACGAGACTCCTGTCGACCTTATAATTCGAGACAAACTTAAATCGTGTCACTTTATGTGATTCCAGTCGCCATTCCCTTCAATCACCAACTTCATGTCTTTCCGAGCTGAATCGGTATTGATGGTATGGAGTTTGCAGATCAGACGCAGATCGCTTGAGCCAACGACTTTCAGCACCGCTTCCAAACCGTGACATGCGAAAGCACTTCAGCCCATATGGGTTGCGCTGATGGATTGATTACGAACCCTGGGGGCCGCCATCGGCTCGTGTCTTTTACCAAAAGTTTGCCTTTCCACGGGCGTCTTCACCAAAGGTGCTACTCCTGAGCCTGATGATGAAACGGTCACATAAACGACAACACGAATTCGGAAAGGGATTCTTACTGAGACAGGTTTGAGCGCTTTAATTTGGTCATGTAAACATATTAGTCGGGAGATATACCAGGGCTGAGCTCGTTACTGGTTCTGGGTTCTCACTGAGTAAAGAGATGGGCTTTTGGACATATTTGCACATGCTAACACGAAAAAGAAACTTCCTCCTCTCCTCACTTGCACAATCATGAATCATATAGCTTTTGACTCTTCCTACATCTATGCTCCTAGAAATTTTCACTTTCCTCCACAATTATGATCATGGCGTGATCATAATTGTGCTATTCCTCTTTTCCTGCGTGATGTGCATATGTAATGTAGTCTATGAAATCATGAAATCTAGGGTTCTCTTGAAGGTTCTAGTTTTCCTATTCCTACTTATGAGAAGAAGTCATTGCTTCCATAATTTATGTACCTTAACACAATTTACGTAACTTATTCCACGTCAACTAGCTGTTATATTGAAAACCCATTATTGATTGTCTAAGATTGTGTAGATTGTATACAGTATAGTACCTCTGAGCAGTGTGTTTATTGTGTCTATCAGCTGATATCTAAACATACTGATTTTAAAATCATGAGACTCGTTTGATCTCAAAATTTACAATCTCACAACCACGTACCCATACCAACCCCCCGACTCTTTCCTTTCATATCCATCAGACAGGATAGACGAAGGTGACCGCGTAAAAAAAGGAAGGATGGGAAACCCATCGAGCCTAACAAGGGAGAGATGCAAGCCGTACAAGGGAGAGACAAAACAGGTAAAATGGAGCTAAGCCCCAATAGAGTCTATATGAGAAATCTGCTCGCTCTACCGCACCTAAGATATCCAAGCTATGCAAGTCGTACAGTCTACACACAACTTGAGCATCCGAAGAAACATCACCTAATGTGATTGTTCTCTTATGGATTACACCAGCCATTGCACTCTATAGAGCAATGGACACACGTTGTCTAAAATATGCTATAAAGTATGAGAATGAGAGTGGTACCCCTGGCGCCTAACATGATAAGCTCTCGTGCATTCCTTGACAAATGGGTCAAATGCCGTGTCCATTGCTCCATATAACTCCAAGGCTAGAGGAACAAAGAGGTGACCTCGCTGCATGCCCCTATACTTGGAGACCTTGCGACCTGTTGATGCACTTGCCACCCATCTAGGGGGATGGGTAATCCTTTCAAAACTATATCCCGTGTAGGGTCCGTAACCAAGACATCCGCTATTGTCACTTGATCATCTCGGACCAAGTATAAGTCTACTCTGACATGTGTCGTCTGCAAAGCATACGAACAAGTATCCACTCTCTTGAGCCATAGCAAACACTATGTCCATAATAGCATCATGGGTAGCTATCCTCTGTCCTCCAAAAGGACATCGTGTCATATGGACTGTTGCTGCATCTAGTGTAGAACCACACCCACAAGTTAGTAATGAAGATGCAGATGGGTGGACCAAACCTAGGCAAAAACTCATCAATGTAGAGAAAGTAGCTAGTGGTAGTCTGAATGCCCTAATGCATGATAGAGCTAGGATCCAAGAGCATGCACCCTTGCCAAAGCAAGAGCAAAGATTTGCACTAGTAGCCTAAAGAATGGATGAGTCGACTAAGAGAGAATGTAGCATATGCTCACACCGTTGCTCCATCAAGGAAGATTGTAAACCTCTAGTCCAATCTGACGATAGTGAAGCAAAAGGTGGAAAATCCTCTCGTGCCCATGGGGATAGACTATCTCTCATCTGCCGCAATAATATCTAGAGAGAAAAGTATCCTCCCTTTACCTCTCTCACATAAGTTCACTAAAACTCCAGCAGTAATAGAACTTACAATCTCCTATCTGTTTAGTGACTTTTGTATGTTAACTTTGTTGTCCATGATCTAAGTCAACTAACTGCATTGGACTTTCTGCCTAATCAAGTCTTTCGGTCGTTAGCATTGCCTGGACCGGACGGTCCCGTGCGAACCTTACTTTATCTGAACCACAATAACCATGTGAAATGAACTCAATAAAGAAGGATATCCTTTTCTTAGAATGTATGAGAAAATGTTAAATTTCTGAGTGAATTGTCTGCATGATCATGAAAAGCAAAGAATTGATACTATTGCAAAGGGGTTGCACCTACGAAGGTTCCTCCATAGGCATGCTCTAGCGGATTCCGTGCTTTTCTATTTGTACCCGTGATAATGTTATAGTTATTTATCCCTGGCCACCACTCGTCTTTGGCCATGTTGGTTGCTTGGCTGTCTAGAGATGCCGATTAAAGTAGGTAAGACGTTGATATCTGGCATGCCAGCTGCTAACTTGGGGCACCTTGAAAACTAGTCTGAAATCCCACAAGCATCCAAAAAATATAAGTTTATAATCATAACTGTGGTCCCTTGCAGACATATCTTGTAAGTTACCCAAAACATTTCCGGTCTCTGTTTAGATACGTCTCATATACATGCATTCCAATCCTGCTTAAACTTTACATTGTGACCGGGTTTAGCTGGATTGAGATCTACAGAGTTGTTCCATGCAGTTCCGAGTTATCATTGTATGCTTGTTAAATATGCACAGAATGACTGCATATTTTGTACCTTTTATGCGTAGCACGCTTCCAAACATCACCCTTTCGTGTTGCAAGTCTTCTGTGTAGACACTGCAGTCGAAAAGTTGCAATTCGAGAATGGTACTACATTCATACACTCCTTGAAGTTCGTCTTTTAGCCTCCTTAAAAGGGCATGATCCCCTTCTAACACCTACAGTGTTAGCGTAGGAACGTTGCGTGCTAGTAGCAGAAACTTCAAAGTCCGGCATCCATGCAAGATAATTACAAGAAGTTCAATTGAGGCGGACTTTACGGGCCTGCGAATGCCTGTATCCAGTTTCTATCCACTCTTTTGGGGCATGTCATCGCCAATTTTCAATTTGATCAATTTTCCGATGCTTTTACTCAGTGTTGCTTGACTGCCTTTAAACCTACGTTTCATCCATACTCTTGACTCCAGCTGCAGCTTCTGTACGGTAACACCGCCAAACAAGTAACTTAAAGTTCCTGGACAAGGAATGGGCCTATAACTCACCTTAAGCATGCTCTCGCTAAAAGTCATCGCTTTTAATTCATAGGACAACTTTTACAAACTATCAAATTTCGAGCTCTTGATTTCGAGCGTCAGTGACACTTTCAAGTGAAACATGCAGTAGAGTTTAACGAGCAGACATAATCTGAAAAATGGGCGGCTCGAATAGAAAACAAGAACGATCGGAAGACCCAATCAAGCCGTGACATAAGACGTAATCTAGCTATAGCTTCAGAATCCAATTTAATTTAACGATGAAACAAGATCTGAAGAAATGCTTATCAACAACTATGTCGTCCCTTTGACTGCCTGCTATTTGAGAACTTAATCTTGTATTGAAAGTCCGTAAAAGGCTGTCTATTGTTGTCGACACGGGATGGCGGTGAATGCACGCAATTCGGAGTGATGTTTCCTCGCGCTTATCCACTCTTCCCACTTTTCTGTGACATGGTGAAATTAATAAACCAAACTACAATAGCTGATAAGCTTTTCCAGGCGCTTTGCGACCTTGCAGTTTCACAATGTAATGCAAAAAGCGGTTGTTGGAGTTTATCCTGATAGAGAAGTATACATGAGTTTTTGGGAGGCTTGTCTTGTTCTTGAAATCTGTCGACCAGTTTGGTGTCATAGTCCAAATAGTATTTGCTGTACAGGAATGCATTAATAAAGTACATGTACTTCCAGATTGTAAAGAATAAATGATGGTTGACCTCCAAATGTTTGATGTCATTGGACCTTCACCACACTAATCATATGTTTGACTGTGCAGCTTGAGAGGAAACCTAGTTCAAACCACCATCGTACTGAGCAATCACGAAGTGCAGAGATTAGGTTCGATGGCAAGATCTTTTAGTATGAACGAAGAAGAATCGACAGGTGGGCGACTTCGATCCGATTACACTGTCTTGTCATTCGGTTTATTCTCGATCACGACTACGCATGCAATTCTTGTTGTACTTCTAGACGGGTTTTCCACTCGTTTTACGAACCTCTGAGACGGTGGGAACTATTCTGGAAAGCGTAAGGTCAGCTTCATCCTCGAACCCGGACCCGATCTGGATCTTTAACCACAATAATGTAGCTACAGAAGTACTGTATACAATTGTCCATCTGTGTGGATGGTCATTGAAGAAATTCAAGCTCCGTGGTAGCCATAGAAGATGAGAATCTGATAACTGCAAATGAGGAGCTTGTTTCAGAAGATCTCGTTGACATTACCTATTACGTTTATGAACTGGATTTCTCTTTGCACCAGGAAAGTGAATGTTTGAATTTATATTCGATTTCATCTAAATTGTTCAATGTCCTACCCTACTTGGCAAATCTCGTGCCAATTCTGTATGCCAGACGATATCATACAATATTCAAAACCTCATTACTTCGTGGCGGAGATTGTCTCATCTCTATGAGCATGTGAGCAAGACAGACTCTTTCACGATCACCGGAGGCAAATCAATGACTAGGGCACAATAACTGAATCTCAATTTGTACGGGAAATTTTAGTTGTCTGCAGGAATTACATGAAGAAGAATAGCACGGAAAATGGCATTCGGTCCTAGCAATGACAAAGTCTCCGGGGTCAATTTCATGGAAGAAGCATATGAGACGTCAAGAGATCGATACGAGCAACATGTGTGCTGGCAATCTCAATCCGTTTGGTTCGTGGCTATGGTTTCCAGCTGAATTGACCAGTACTCATTTCTGTGCTCATAGGAGTTTGAGTTCATTCCTCTTATTCTACTCGAGGTATATAACTTTTTATCCTGTATGTGTGCTTGACGTCTGTCTGCCTGTGCGGACCTACCAGTCACCCACAATCTCCATAGCTTCCAATCAATCCAATCACAAATCAACCAGCACAATTTGTCAGTCTCCAAATAGTAGGATGGAAAGTTTCAACGCACGAAGGGTTGAAACTATACTCTCCGTTCGATAATGTGTATGCTTTCTCTACAGATTCTGTATGCATGAAAGAAGACAGTAGTGATAGCAATTTTGGTGTGCCGCTTTCTACATGGCAGCCCAGGAGTGTGATGGTTCACAGCGGTTGTTTTATAAAGGAACATTCTGAAAGATCTTTGAATTCGAGCACTTGGCGTACGAAACAAGTTGCCCGGCCCGCAGTTCATAGCCCAGGTACCTCCCACGAGTCAGATGTTACTGTTTAGACTCTTTAACGACGAGTAACTTCTAGCTAGATTCTCATGCTCCAGAGCTAAATTGCAATTCAATGACATTTATATGGCTGTCGTCGTCTCAGACGATGGCATACTGTAGATTCTGATGCAGTTGTCTGGAAGACCGACACTGTTGAAGCTGAAGATGGCATTTTGTGTTCGTTGCTCATCTTGATAAAAAAGAGAGATTTTAATGGAAGAGGATACTAAACCTATTACATACACATGAATATAGTTGCAACCTCTTATCATCTAAGCATCCTAAATCTAAATCTTACCATAAGCTACCTAATCGAACGTTGAGGCAAATTGTTCGGATTCCTGTGCTGATTAAAACAGTGTGAGGCATTTCATTCGTTTGAATAGGAGGGAACAGTTGTACTCGCAATCGTCAGAGAGAAAATCCGAATCTGAACCGCTTTTCTTCTTCACTTGACTGTGTAGGTACCATCAAGCTTTTCTAGAGTCGTCTATATAACTTAAAGCATAATCGATGGCTAGCTGTAGCATCAGGTATCGGAGTACCGTAACTCCCTGAGTTACCATGACCTTGGTAAGTATTATCTTGAATGAAGCGCAACTTCGTATCCCAGACAAAAAGACCTTAGGGACTCCAATAGTTCACGTGTTGATCCGAAGCAAGAAACAAAGCGCTTCTGTGGTTTCTCCTTGATCGGTCTCTTCTGAGTGGGGAAGATTCTGGAGCCCTTTACTCAACTTCTGTCATCGTTTCCATCTAATAAAATTTCAAGTTATGATTACTGTATCACTTTCAATCGGGATAATCCTTGGAGAACCTTACACAACCGAGACTGCAACTTGAAAGAATTTGACTGTCCATACAAACAAATTATTCCAGCGAGAGCCTCCTGAGCAAGTAACCTAGTCCACGTGATGGCTCTGCATGATAGACACAAGAAGGTAGATTACATGACTGCAGGTGTTTTTCTTCTTTCAATCTTCAACCGACAATACAGTAAAGATTTTCTTTAAGGGTAGGATGTTCACGTCAACTCCAAAAATATCAGTAAAGTTTTATAAGATATTTGGCGAGTGAAACTCTGATAAAAGCGCAAAGTTGAGGCTCTAATTTTTGTACACAAGGTCTTTTGGTACAATCCTGATCCAATATGGGGGAGTATACTAACATTAATAAAGATTCTGAACCGAAAGAAGCGTATTTGCGTGTAGAAGCTTTGTAAGGTAGCAAAGCCAAGCCCGTATGCTGGATATCCGGGAAAAGCAGTTTCAACACGGATTCTTCCTGCTCACCAGCAGGCCGGAGCTGCTAATGGTACGGGCTGATGCGTATCAATTAGTTGGTAAATCCTGATCAACTGTCGCCCCTTATTTTGCAAATGGGACCAGGTCACCAAATTAGAATCCCTCTTTCCTTTCTGGAACGAACTTAGAGTAGAGCCTCTGAGCTTGAATCAAGCCTATTAGAAAGGCGGAACCTGAAAAGACTCAACGGATACCGTTTCTCTCCGCGTCTCCAGTTTGCTTCCTACTGAAGAAAGAATCGTATATTTTCTTACCTTTGTTTAGACTAGTCCCAGCAACTAATTTTCAAAAGTTGCAGCTGAAAAAATGCACTCGACCTCATGGTGGTGCGAATAACAGTTAGCATAATAGAAGACTTTTGAAGAAACATCGCTATCAGCACTTACGTATACCGATGTTAGCGCATTGGGAAATCTTTCGCACTTAAGTTAATATAACTAAGTCTATCATGGTATTATATGCTTCTCTTTCTGCTTCGGTAAAATTCCGCTATTAGCGTCTGTTCTTTTCGCAGCATTGCCAATCGTGTTTGGCTGTCATGTCTAAAGATAATAAAAAGCATCTGCTTATCGTAGGCTTTAGCATCTTTGCCCATATCAAGATAGTGCGATCCAAACTTGCAGCACTACAGAAGTGTCTTGCTTGATGTGACACTGAATAGGAGAGAATGACCTGTGAGTGTACATCGATAGAAAAGCACAAAGGCTAACTTACGTGACTCATGAATCTACCTGCTATCTGTGCAATAGGCCTTTGGAGTTTACGAAAGAAGCCAAACGAGATCGCATTTGAGCATCGATGACAACAGTAGCATTCTTAGTTACAATGTTAGATCGTTATCATGTCGGGCACATCTCTATAGCTAGTTCCTTCTAAATCACTCATAAAAAATAAGTCTTATCGATCAGGGTAGCATATTGTGACTTCTCGGGCTAACCAATCCCTTACATATTTGTCATTACGTCTGCAAACTAGTAGCCTGTTCATAGATTCTTGTACATCCAACTTAAGGGAAGATTGTGCTCTATATTACTGTTCTTTCAGTTTCTACTCGCACTACGGACTGAAACATCAGCTGTTTAGCGAAACTGATAGCATCACGATAAAAGAACGGATCTGGAAGGAAATATTTCCAACACGCAAAAAGAGCTGAAGCTACGGCTTTGTCAAATGCAGTGATTAACATTTGCTTCCCAATTCCTTCTAGCGAAAATGAAATATAATCTGGTGCAAAATTATTTGAGACCAAGGCTGTCTTGGGAGGCGGCATAACTTTCTGCCAGAACCTCCCGCACCACCACAGACACTCGTGGCCCACCAACGTGGTTAAGACTAGTCACACAGAAGCGCGCGCCCCTGGAAAGCGTACTGCGTTTGACTAATTCTTATCATGGAGTTTAAGCGGTGAAGCAGTTCGAAGAGGCCAGGTCCTGTAGCTGACAGATTTTCTCCGATAATATCTCTCTCTCTTTGTGATCTCCTGCAGGAAGTACATTAAAAGTATACCAAAGTACATTGATTTGGACTTCTGAATTTCAAAATAGGAAGCGGGGAGAAAGGTCCGTCAACAGGTCTTACTGATCGTTTCAGAAGATGAGTTCTCTTAAAACGAAGCAGAAACGTCAATTTCCTCTGTACAGTACTTCGATTTCCATAGCAGCTTTTTCTTCAAGTTACCTTCATTCCTTGTAACATTGCATGTGACCCCGAGGTAAGATATTGTGCAAGCAAAAATCACGTAGCCTTGGTAATTTACTTCAAAGATTTAGAATACAGCAGAATAAATGCGATAAATTGATTCCAAAAACATCAATACGAGTAGCGGAATTGTACTACCCCATGCCTCACGCAACCGGTCAATTAATCTGTGCGACCTATGGTCCAAATATGCCCATATCAATATGAACATATGAGTCTTCAATATGGAGAATTTCTCCCTGTAAGAGGCGAAGAATGTACAGTAATTTCAAAATGTTTACACGAAAGAAAATTGGTGACGATTATTCTCATGCCTTGAAGTAGGAGCGACATGTAGGGGGAGTCAACTGTTGAGGGAATTTTGTCGGAAGTCAGAGCAAGCATGTGGAAGCGCAAGTGCAAAGCAAGGCGAGGTCCCGGCCAGCTAAGCTAAGTTTAGGCAGGCCAGCCAGCCGGAAGAGTGGGATCGATGGATGATCTATTCGTGAAGAGAGTGAGGACGGGGTTGGGGTGGAATTTCACTCCAAAATATTCTGTAGGACAGGGTGAGTGGGCCGGAGCATGGAGGACCGTGGAAGGTTGGAAGAGCAAAAGGTAACTGAAGACAGTAGGTAGTGGGAGAACAGCAGCGCAATCTAATGATTGATCATTGAGAGAGAGAAAGAGACAGTAAGTACTAGTGAGTGACCCCGGGAGAGAGAGCGTGAGTTTTAGAGAGAATTGGTTCTACAGTCGGGACTGGATCCTATCAGGAGAGCAACATTAAATGTGGTGGCTGCACTGAGTGTCTTGGTAAGTGGAGATCGACGCGCGCAAGTCAGGACTCACTTCACAGGAAAGGAGAGAGGAGGGCAGGGACGGCGTGCATGGAATCGTTGTTGTTCATGATCAAAAGCTGCGCGGTTTTATGGGATCAGCACTTGCACTAGAAAGATGAAATGAGGACGAAAGCGAGTCGCTTTTGCCGGATTTCGTTGTACCGCTGAGTGATCAATTCTACGGATGCAAATTTGATTGCTTCATCTGGTACTGAATTTATTTGAGGTTTGTCACGATGACTGACTTGCCGACAGGGCAAGTACTGCATCG
Source organism: Lunularia cruciata (assembly GCA_948567375.1). NCBI lineage: Eukaryota > Viridiplantae > Streptophyta > Marchantiopsida > Lunulariales > Lunulariaceae > Lunularia > Lunularia cruciata. The sequence continues at coordinate 8,600,864 of OX419762.1, read as the reverse complement.
ATGACTTTCGTCTAGCCGACTTCGTGTGTATCATGTTCACACTCCGGTTCCTGCTGCTTTCCCACGGATTAGGCATTTTTCGAGATTTTAGGCACAAATATCATGGTACCCCTCTTGGAATGACCCTCAACCCCCACCCCATTCTTCTTCCATATTGCAATGAGCATTGGGTTTCAAGATGGTTTTTAATTTAAAGAATTATTTTTGCATGTTAAATTCGGCAAAGTTTATTAGCTTGGAATTCCGTCGTCATATCTACATGTTGGAATATCCGTTTCAGGTTTCTAATTTCCCCTCTCCCACCTCTACTTCCCGATCTAGTGACATACGCAACTACTCAACAACCTCACAAATTCCATGCCATTTCACCGAGTCTCTTTTCGTGGAGTCTGATACCCCAACCATAATCTCCTCTAGCTCCTTGTCCTCATGCAGATAACTAACCTCCTCTATATCCACGATAGATGGATACATGGACACATCTCGTATTTCATCTGCCAATTTGCCCATACTTTTTCTTCGTAGTCATTCGTTCACATCTTAAAATATCTGTATAGCTCTGGCTCAAATCCTTCTTTGTCTGTGTCCTCTTCCGTTTCTATCTGACCAGGAAGTGCAATCAGCATTCTCGTGATACATGAACCTCTGAGGAGGCTTGAGTTATCAAACATCGCTACAATTCTTCAAATTCACTAGTAAGCCTAATAAGTTCAGAAATTTGGTGCAGAATTCTCTTCCTCTGCTCATGATGGAGATGAGGGTTTTAGGGGTCGATGATAAATTCGTTCTGCCAGAGAATTAGTAGTGGTACACTTCATTTCTTTCCATATCTTATTGAAGGATTGGATCAGACATTGAACTGAATGATGTGGCATGCAGGACACCGAAATCGATTTTCGAATTGTTCGGTACTGTTGGTGTACTTCATGGCGATAGCAGTTCTCATTCTGTTCTATTTTGCTTCGATATCTACAGTTGTACTGAGCAAACCGTACCTGGAATACCGACATCATGTCGACTGTAGAGATTACAAGGATGCTCTTTCGAAAACTTTTTTATTTTATGAGGCACAACGGTCAGGAAAGCTTCCTGAGGATCAGAGAGTAAAATGGAGGAAAGATTCGGGGCTCAACGATGGCCAATATGTAAATGTAAGCACAGCTACAGTTAACTACAGGCACCATTTGTATATATGCATAATTCAAGATGTGGGATGCCAATGAATTTCCTTCGAAGATTCCACTCACCAAAGTCTGTAGCCTGGAAATCTTCACAAGATGACTACATAAGAGCGCTGTAGATCTTACGAGGTACAAAGCGTGCGTGCGTCTGGCGGACAGATATCGTCACAATTTCGATTTCACAATCTTGATATTGTCATGAGGTTACTTGAAGTTCGAGCACTCGGTTCGCAGTTATACAACGTCAGAAGTCAGAGTATGGCGTCAGCTTCGATCTAGTCTACCGAGTGTGGTCGCTTGCAGCTGGCATGGGTGGATAAGAACACAAACGAATTTTCTTTGCAGAATTTACTGCGTTCATTCGCTAGGATCCGTCGAATACTGGCAGAATGGTCTTTAAGGGAACGGGAGAGAAGCGCAATTATCGAACCTTTACTATCGACTGATTAAATATAGAGCGCAGCAGAAAGATATGCTTCGTACGAGAGCGACGAGAATTACGGAAGTCGTGACATGTTCCTTAAAGGAAGCCTATTCCAAACATCACCACTGACCCTAAAGTGGAGTTGCTATTTCTTCGGTTGGAAATCCAATTCGGCTAGCTCTTCGAAATTCAGCCAAAGAACGGTGCCAGAGCATTTCAATAATATAACGCATTCCTTGAAAAGTTAGTCGGAAAATTAGCGATCACTTGTAGAGAAGATGTGCGATAGTTGAAATTATCGACGAATTTCGCACATTATTTGAACAATTCTACACATGTTTGGTGATGTAGCATGTTATGTACGGAACAACCTGCCTGGGAGCTACCTAACTTTGTGATTCTTTAGGTGGATTTATCAGGAGGATACCACGATGCGGGGGATAATGTAAAGTTTGGTTTCCCCATGGCCTATTCAATGACCTTACTGGCATGGAGTGTCGTGGAGTACGGCGACTTTTTGGAGAAAGCGGAAGAACTGACACACGCACGTGATGCCATTCGCTGGGGAACGGACTTTCTTCTGAAAGCACATACAGGCCCATTTGAGCTCTGGGTCCAGGTACAACTTCGTTCACCTACCTGCATAGATTCTCGAGTTTCAGCCTGATTATCTTAAAGTGCTCTCCATCGCTGTAACCATACCACTATGTCCAATTCTACAGCAATAATCCAATGATCCCGCCACTACCATATCAACTCTAAATTGACACACTCCTGATTGATCTCATTGATCTACAGTTTTTGCAATCGGAGATATCCAGATCATTCTGTTTAATTTACAATTCTATCGAGAACCGAAAACCTCTGAGCAGGCAGGCTGGCTGGCAGAAGCTTGCTACATGGATATTCACCGGCAGAATCCATGACTAGAAAATTCAGCAAGGTCGGAGTTATCCAGCAGACTACACAACAGAAATTTGCATGTCAGGTTCTGCAGGGCCAATCGATGTTGTCAGGCTAAATCAAGTTCAGGACTTAATGATTAGTTTTCTTAAGTTGATGAGGGACGCTGCCGTAGGTGGGAGACGCGAATGCAGATCATATGTGCTGGGAAAGGCCAGAGGACATGGATACACCACGAACAGCGTACAAAGTGGACAAGCAACATCCCGGGTCTGAAGTTGCTGCCGAGACCGCAGCCGCAATGGCAGCATCTTCAATCGTTTTCCGTGAGACGGATCCCGAATATTCGAAACGACTGCTTGCAAGCGCACAGCAAGTAAGAATCTTGTGTAGTGCACGCTTATGACTGGACCTCCCCCCATAGGCCACCTAACCTTCACTGGCACCTAGCTACACAGCATTTCAGTGGACAACTCAATTAAGAGCAACTGCTAAATTACTAGTTCCTAGAATCCTTCTTAATTCAGTAATACATGGCGCTGGGTACCCTTGGTCCATACCCGTCTTTGGTCGAGGATGCATTGCTCTGATGATCCTCCGATTACGGTTGACTTTCTTTCCATCCACTGCTAAGATTATGATCTGTAATACTAAACTGTTAGATAGATGTTCGTGTTCTGAATTAACTAAAGTTTTTGCCAGTTGTTCGTGTTCGGGGACACTTATCGAGGCAAATACAGCGATGCTGTTCCGGCGTCTTGTCCGTTCTACTGCTCCTATTCAGGCTACAAGGTAAATTCACTACTGTAGTTCTACAAATATTTGCAAGGTTTTGTGTCAGAATGTGCGAGCTACGACACGTGAAGATGTCACGCTGGTCTGAACACGCTGATCTCTAGTCCTTTTTCTGCGCGAACGTCAGCATCGTTCAAATATCTTTCACCACTCGAATGTCACATCATCTGAACCTTCAATCAACCTTATCCAGCCTCCTTGAAATGTTGCATAGACGATGGGGAAGGGAATTCCAAGCCTACATTTGAGTAGCTACAGTAGGAAGACACCTTGAAGTTCGCAGGGTGCGAGGCCTGTATTGCAAATTGACTAATCAATTGTGTTCTCCCCAGGATGAGCTGCTATGGGCAGCAACATGGCTGTACAAAGCTACAAATGAGGACACCTATCTGAACTATATTTTGAACAATGCCGACGATTATGGGGCTTTCAGGTCTTACAGAGGATCAACTTGGACACTGGACTGGGATAACAAATTTGCGGGTGCACAAATATTACTCGCTCAGGTACGTGAAAATGCAGAGTCGCCAAGGCGGTATAGTTAATAAAGTTCGTAAGTGTGCTATATCTGTCATCGAATCTCATGGGGCCATCATCTCGAGACTCAGATAGCGCTGATCCCTGGACAGGTTCTGGCCAAATCTGAGTTCAGTGGTGTGAGCAAAAATAGACAGAGTTTCTCAAGCTGTCGGACATCTAGAAAGTTGGACCAAGGAACTCGATGTAGATAAGTCTATAGTCACAATCTGATCTGCAAGTGACACGATTTTGCAGATTTACATGTCGGGCAACGACTACTTTCTAGCGCAGAAAAACTGGGCAGACAAATTTATGTGCGTGACATTACCTGGTCTCTCAACGTCTGAAGTCACATTAACTCCAGGTACTTCAATGATTCTCGCATCTAAAAGGCCAACCCAGCATTTATTTACCGATGCTGTTTTTGATCCCATGATGACAACCGTAAGTTAATCAAGAATTGAACTATTAAGTTTTACAAAAGGTCTTGAAAATCAGAGACTCTGCTCGAAAGCAACAACGAACAGCTTCCTCATTTCAGAGGAACCCTTCACAAGAGACTTGACAAATCCAAATCCAATGCAAGCTTGCGGATCTCGGTAAATTTGCGGGAGCAGGACTACACTGGTGTTTTCTTACTGTTGAGTATTGTGAAGTTTGTACTAAACGTCACTTACGTAAAATCGCAGGTGGGCTCCTGTTCACGAAACCCGCTAGCAACTTCCAGTACGTGACATCAACGGCGTATCTGCTCACAGTCTATGCAAAATATCTCAAGGAATCCTCATCGCAGCTCTTTTGTGATCATTTACCAGTCTCAGCGAACAGTTTGTCTGGTTTTGCCAAGTCGCAGGTAAGGACTGCGGAGTGGGGTGTGGTGTTAACCACTGTAGCTCTGGTACATGTATTCCAAGTGACGCGAGTATTGGACATTTCCTTGAGATTTAGTATTTTTCGTTCTCTGTCTTTCACTATCAATTCTCTGGCTTGTAGCCTGCATCTTTCAGTGTAATTGGACATGAACGCGAAATCCGTAACAAGATTCTGAGAATCTCTAACAGTTCTCGGTTTGCGGATGCAGGTGGACTACATACTTGGAACCAACCCTAGCAACATGTCATACATGATAGGATTCGGTCAAAAGTTCCCCAAGCGCCTTCATCATCGTGCATCATCAATCCCGTCAGTACACGAGCATCCGGCCAACATCAGCTGCGGAGATGGGTGGACATTTTTTGCAGAAACGACAGAAAATCCAAATACACTCACAGGAGCACTTGTTGGCGGTCCTGACATTTTCGATATTTACCAGGATGCTCGTTGGAATTTTGAACAGAGTGAGCCCACGATGTATATTAATGCTCCTCTTGTGGGGCTGCTAGCCAACTTATACGGGATCAACGAGGTACATTGTAAAAACCTGAAAGATGGAGACGGTATGGAAACTTCGGCTGATGGCCTGGGTAATATCTGATCAATTACTCATTGGCAAACACACATGTGCAATATACTCGAGTAAGGACTTGTCAGTCCCTTATTGATCATCTGTAAGCTTTGTATAATACTGGGACCTGCACTTCCATTTACCCTGCTAACTGCCAGTTCTTCACGTGGTTGGAGAGTGGTGTGGGGATTGGATACCAGCATGTTTATAGATTGCATAGATTGTGGCAAACTTTGGGCGAGGACGTTCACACAGAACTCTCCCGGATCAACCAATTTGAATCTTGCAGTCGAGAGAGAGACAAAATGCGGAGCATGCAGGGGTGACTGCAGGAAACTCTTTTTTACGAGGCTCAGAGCTGCGACCCGAGAGTGATGAGTTGCGACATCCGCTCTTACCAAAACACCGCTGCTACATTCATGCAATAATTGGGGGAGTATTCTGGAGTTCGGTTTGCATGGATTGAGAACACTGCCAGGATGAGAACTGGAGAAATCAGCGATGGTTCAGCCTCAACAGCTTGCTCTTAGACGTCACCGTCCTTCCCTCTTTGGCAGGTTCTAAGTTTGCCAGTCTTGTATACACACGGTCTTTTCCTCCGACGTCACTGTCTGTGCATTGCTCAGCGAGGTGAGTGTCCACGGTAGATGACAGAGGCGCGCACACATTATAATTTATCAACTGGTTACGGAGAGTTCCCTCTGCTTTTGTCTGCTAACAGCTGATCAGTACTGCCCTGTTTGGCTCTGTAGTGTCCTTGAGTCAAGAGGACGTCGAGTAATTGCATAATTTAGTTCAGGATGTTAATCTGGGGGTAGTTAGTTAGTGCCTAGAAACAACTCATTGATTCCATAACTATGAATTGATAGACTAATTTCATACGCTCGTGCCATTCTACTGGGCGATACAGTCAATAGCAGGAGTAGTGAAAATGACTCTCGTCGTGAAGCCCGTCCTCATGATAGACTAGTTCGGTGAAGTCTCCCAGTGACTTTGACCGCCAAGTTCTCATAAAGCAGAGATATTCGTGTATTACTTCTGACCGTATCCATCATTCAATAAGATCAATAACGTTGAGCACCTTTTTCCTCTTCACATGTAAGAAACGTATTTTGATTCCTGTACTGAATCTGGTCTGGACGTGAGATCTTATAAAATCCTGCAGAGGTCGAGGAGTCGTGATTATCTAGAAATTGTGGGAATTTTCATGAAAATTTTATTACTAATTCTACAGATGGTGTTTCAGCACAACGGTATGAAGATGTCTCGGGGTTGGCAACATTTCAACGAGGCAAATTCAGTTGCTACAAACAACGGCGCATGTTGCAGAGATCGAGCTGCATCCACTCATGTAAACTAGCAGTGGCTGTTCTGCAGCGTAATCTGAATCAATATAGAATTTGCTTGTAGATGTAGAAATAGCAACATGGTTCTTTGCATGCAGATATGTCAAAGATGACAAGCCAATTGATCATGTTGTGACCTGTGCTGCAGGACATGATGGAAGATATGGTTGTTAGTATGAGCATCAACCAGATTATAAAGTTCGTTAGAGATGAGAAGCGAATTTTCTCTAGCAAAATTCTGATAAAATCTGAGGCATTGGTTTCTTCTGAATATCCTGTACATATCGCTGCAAGGAATTGTATCTTGGTGCCCTAAATCAGAAGGGTAACCAGATAGTGCCGGCACCGATTTTCAGCGTCTTTTACTAAAGACAGAGTTGTGGATCGATCGACTTAGCTAATTAATCGAAACAAAGTTTGAGCTTTACAGACTGTTATTGGACGAAGCTTTCTTCCTGAGCACTAAGGTTCTGTCCTCCAAATTCGAATCCCTATCAAGATGAATTCGTTGGCTAGTTTACTACTACTCTCTGTCACAAAAGTCTGTTCTTTAGGGTTACTAAATTGACAATTTAGATCCTGAAGCCCTAACACCTAAGCGTCCGGCTGCCATAATCTGGATGAATTTACATTAATCTCATACAGTTTATTTGGACTCCGATCAAGTTTGTTAGATCTGTAAAATTCCTCTCTGCGGATGTCATATTTCAAGTTATGTTTCAATCACCTAGATAACGGGTCTCACATCGAGCTGTTGAGCAGTACCACAAATGAGATAAATGAAAAACCATGATCGGTGGGATGTGCATTGTTTCAGAGCATGGTTCAAACCATATGAGTCAACCGTGTTCTAGAGAAAGATAATCTTCGGATCTCCGGTGCTTCTGAGATATAAAACCTACTGAACAGGGTTGATTCTTAGTTGGTGCAGAATACATCTCGAGCGCTCAGGAGAAGGAAAACCATCATGGCGACCCGTAACATGCTGACGCTGGTGGAAAGTTCGATCTGGAAGAAAGATTAATCGTCTGATGTCGGAAGATGATCTACTTTACCAACCAGCTTAACAGCAACAGACTTATTCGGTCTTTCTGCATCCGGCCAGAGGTCATCGACAAGTCAGAGTAACATGCCGAAATGCCACAGCTACATTACGTTTCGGTGCATGTCTGCTCATTGTATATCAAGTCAATACTTTGTATTAGGCAATGATTAGAAGACGGCCATCACTAGAGGATATCTGGTCTCATCACCTATTCGAGTGAACTGCATGTTGCTTCAACTTCTGCAAATTAGATAATTCACAGAGGGCTCAATTTTCCTTCAATGCAACTTGGCCGTGCTGGAACAAGACGCAAGGAAAGGACTACTAGGCTGACATGATACACAGTATTGCAATCTGGAGATTCGCTTGCCGTTCTTATCAATATTCGCTGCCTCAATCAGTAATACCTGGGTGATATCTCTCAAGAGTACGTGCAATAACTGGCCACTCTCTGTCTTCAGATATTCCGCCTCTCAAGTAGAGAAGGACACAATTAGACTGAGAAGAATCAAATGCGGATAACTGTCAGCTTTTAGCTTTCTCATACCCCAAAGGGATCATTGACACTTCCTCATGTTCCCGATGGTCGGATGTTTCTTCCTCCTGCCCCACCTGGCATTTCACATAAATTTCAAACACGCAAAGCCGGTTCCCGGTCATGTCTCGTCGCGGGCAAGAATCTATGTCATCCCACGTCATTAGACGGGCAATCGGACTGTCTAGTACTAAACGAACACTCAAAGAACAATAACAGTGTCTCGCAAGGATGTTCCTGAACAAGACTGGGCCATCAGATGTGGCACCTGCGTGGTACAAGGAAGAAACTCGTGCACATTCAATTTGGCGTGCGAGGAAGTTGCGATCACCCCTTGGAGTATGAGGAAGCCAATGTCTGGGAGCTCTGTAGCCCGGTTGACTAGATTGGTGCATATGTATATTCAACGTTATACTGCTTGCCTATTCTGCCCGCGGACTTCCAAACATGCTTGGTTTGTTGTTTGATAAGATTTGACACAGCAGTAGTACTTGAATCTGCAATTACCAGTAACATCCACACCATCCAGATTAGACTGAGTGATAATTCAAAGGCTTTCGTCAGCATGTTACTCTTCTAATAGAGATGGAATACTAGTGGACATCATGACAAAAATGACCTTAAGTCACAAGATAACAGGTGGTATAGACAACCAAATCTCTAAAGCACACTGGTTACTATCAGTGAGAGTAAGAGCTATTAACTAAGAATCAATTAGCAACTATAAGTGGCAAGAAGAAACGACTTCTTTAACACCACGTGATTGAAAGGTACATGAACACTTGAGAGCATAAGATAAAACCCTAGAATTGCATGATTCATAGCAAATAAACGACACCTAGACATATCCTCGCATTCGCCTCCAATTATCACTACCTGTACAAGCATACAGAGCAGAAACAACATGGTTCACATATCATATATGGCAGTAGTATACGCTCTTTGGAATCGGCAATTTGTGGTCGAGGATAGTTAAGAGCGTACTCAGCATCAAACATCAGGTGGTAATTACTCACGATGTCTAGATACCAAATCAGTTCCTTGTACCGATGTCTCCACAACATATTTAGCTAAGAATAATCACTTGGACCCGTTCTCTATACAATATGTGAATGTAAGGATCCATTGAATTCATTCTCTTGGATCACACTGGCATTAATGTGCATAGTTTGCAGAACGAAGTACGATACTTCTCTTTCTCCTTCTCAACAAGATGCTGTTTCAAATGTTTTGAACTGGACATGCTTATCCAGCAAGGTTAACTGTATCTGTGAATATTATCTTGGCTCACTCAAAATGATGATGCAGGAAGGAATCGAGTTTCTATCCGGATGTTTCGGGTTTTGAGCCGTGTAGAATTACCGTATTTTTTGCACACTTGAGATACCAATCATTTGCGTCTGAATTGTTCCGGTTCGAATGATCTCACTGTTGTCCTTCATCACTGCCATGATTCCAATTGAACACTCGCACGATGCGGAGTACTGTGCTGACTTAGCGATTCTTAAGTCTCATACGAATCCATTCACTTCATGGAATACCGTAAGTCATATTCGTTGCGGATCTCACCTGATGGTAACTATCTTTGTCCGCACCTCAAGGTGCAGAAATTGGGCATTTAGAAGATGATACCATACACTCACTCCAACGTCTGCAACGCATCTGGGCGTACCAATCTCGACCATGTAAGTTTGCAGTTCCAGTTTGTCCCAAATCCCAAATTCTGGAGTTCCATTCCTCTATATTTGGAACTTTGCCGATCAACTAGATTCGTAGGCTTGCTATCTTTGAACTTGAAGTGCTTGAGAAATCGCAATCTATAGAAAGCCATTAGTAACACTTCAGCACGTGGTTTTTCTCCATCTATCATACGCATGCCGCAGAAAGTTCTCTTGCAGAGGTGGCAAGATAACATAATAAAAGAGTGTTAACATTCTATTTTGATTTGAAATCAAACATACTCGCTAGAACACTGGACACTAGTTTTCTCCATCACTCCAACATCTTACAATGCTCTGGCCGATATTGTTTGATATTCATATACATATGTCAAGTAGTTAAGCACGAAAGAGGAGCACTGATTCCACTTCCGCCAGTGCCCAAGATGGTTGTTTCAGTTAACATCGTCGTATCATGACCAAGATCAGCATTTCTTTTGTCACTAATTATAACCGAGTGCCTTCCCTCTAATTGTAACCTTGTGCATCCTCCATTTGTCTTGTATCGTTCTTCCTCTCCTATTCATTTAATCATTAACCATTGGACACCACGCGCTTCTCTATTATAAGGTGGTGAGGTACATCACCTGATCATTATTACCCTACTTACCCATTTCGCCTCCAACAAGAATTCGTCCTCCATTTGCCGGAATTCCCAGTTTTATTCCTACAACACTTGTTCCCAGTTCGATCCTATCTCGTCTACCTGATTTCGTTCTCCTCGTTCGACAGGCGAAATCCTAGCTAATTCCTTCTAGCACAAGATTTCCTCCGATACGAGCAAAATCACCAAAGGATTAGTATAGCTCCATTTCTCTTAACAGGAGGTACCGAGGTACACAGGAGCTTTTAGGAAATGGTTTGCACATGCCCAGTATAGCATACACCTATCTACGAGCATGTCCATCATACACTCGTGTGAAGTTCAACAACAAGGTAAAACGTTTTCAATTTCAGTATTACTCCCAACATAGCACGGATTTCCTACAAAGCTTCGCATTTTTAAGCAGATGTCAGAAATTACATTTTTGTATAAAATCATATTTGCTTTCATATGTTTCTACAAAACTGAAAACCCACGTAACATAGCATGTGGATTTTGAATGAAAACCGAGGATGCATCTTATTTCAAGCAAGGCGAAATCAATGTCCTCTAAGTCCAGAATTCAATGTGATTAATACGAAAGATTAATCTTACAAGATGCTAAAACGAAGGTTACTTCATTGGCGAAACACCTTGAGTAGCATCTTCAATGGAACCATTAAATTACTATATTCAATCCTTGATGTTTCTACATGATAGGTGCCTACATCGATTTGTTTCCAAGAGAAAAATTACGAGCTACATTTGAAGCATTCAGTTGTAATTTTCCTTCTGAAATCAGAAATAAAGGAGAATGTACGTAGTAATCTAAAAGTAAAGTAGTACTCCATCCGTTATCCGGTCCACTTCCTGAGAGAGAGCTTGTAATACATTTTACTCTCATTGAAGATCATATCGAGTTAATCTCGTCATTCACGTTTTCCAGTAGCTTGATGTGAACATAACATGTGAAACAGCACTTGATATTCCTAAACAGAGGGAATATTTAGATAACAGATCATATCATCTAATAGCAAAGATTATTACTGAATCCATATTCAGAGACGTCAGTAATCGCGACCTCAGTTTGTATTATAGCCTGATAAGCGGGCATCGGGCAACCTGAAAGTCTGTCAGTGAACTTAACGACTTCTAACAGCAATGATTGTTTGCTGATCAATCGGGACGGAGTTTGAGGCACTAGGGAAACTTGAGTCACCAGCTTGGCAGGCACGAACAGCGAGGATTGGAGACTATAAATTCGTCCGCAGGCTTGATGAATGGAGTATGTAACCTGTTAGAATTGTTGCCGCTTACAACTGCTGTTTGTGACAAGGTTTAATATGTACTAGAGTCTTCTGTACGGGAACTTCTCAAAATTGCGCCGGTCCTAATACCAAGAGCTGAATGATATCAAGTCAATTAGGAAATGAAATATTATTCATCGGAATAGGTTTGATTCGTAAAGACGGGAGTTGCTAAATCATGCCTATTTACATGAGTAGTACTCGAAATTTTGTACAGGGTTAATGACAGCCAAATGTTCATATTACATCTTGGGAGAGCTACCGAATTCATGAGAACCCAGCTCACTGCAGTGGAAGTATACACCAATAAGCCCTTGCGCCAGAGGTATGCAGTCGGTACAATCATTAAGCTTCTCGCTCATAAGCTAGGAGTGCAGAGAGCGTGACTTTGAGCTTATGATGGCTCCACTTGAGCCGGTTGTCTTAGGTTGGGCTACACCACCACCACTGGTACTGCTGTCGAGAATTTCAAGTATCGCATTATATTTAGATGCTCAAAGTCTACACTTATGATCGTTAGTGCCTGAATAGCTGAAACGTAGATGGAGTAGTACATACCTTTCTGCACTTTTACATGGATTTTTGGGTGTTTACTGTGAACCCAGGTGTGCTCCATTGCCCAGTGGCCGTACCGAGGTTGCTCTTATCCTCGTGGGAATCTCGAACTCTGGCAGTTTCGCGGCACTTCGATCGATGGTCCTTATCTGGAGGCTAGGAAGTGGTCAGATTAGCACAATAAGACTCTCGTTGCCAGTCTCAAACTCAACGATCTAAGTACGATTACTGTAGTAGAATGGCGAAAAGCGGATTTGCAGAAGCTGTGAAACATGCTGAAGTTGTTAATGACGAGATGTTACTTGGTATTTAAGATCTATAGAGCTCGATAAAATCCCACAAATTTTTGATTTAGGGTCCAGATGCTGTACACAATCTCGAAATCTCAGTTATTGCACAACTCTTACTTATCACCTATTTTCCTAGAATATGAAGCTACGCAGAAGTATCTCATGCATTCGAAGTTTAGATGGTCTCCTCTAACCATTCTTTACGAGTTCCTTGTGATGATTATATATATGACCAAATCCAGCTCGTTCTGAAATCGAGAGGATCCACACCTGTTTCCTGTAAGAAGCGTGCAATATGTTTGACATCGGGGATGCCATTGAAGAGAACTGCTCCATTTAGCTGCTGTGATAATTCGCATCTCGGGATTTTCACGTCTGCAGTTACTTTTGCGAACGATATCGTAGAGCTCTGTAGGGTCTGCTCCTGTCGTATAGCAGATTATAACCCTGAAATTCAACTCCAAATGTGTCGATCTTTCTGGCATTCAAGTGCAGACATCTCTAATTGCAAACGTAGTGGCATCCTCGGATGTGGTGGAAAAGAAATGTTGCTCTTTTGAGCGACATGGGAAGATCCCACTCGAATTTAAACCTTTTGTGCAACACGATAATTTCACCCGAATTCTCTTACGCCTTGACAGTGATGGACGTGCTGTCACCAATCGCTGTGGTGCACAGAGCTGAAAACAGTAGGAGAAGAATACCCCGTAACTTAAGCGGACGCTAGTACGGGCGGCTGATACTGATTGTAGAACATCATTTTCAGGACAGATTTCACTTGCAAAGATTGTCCTTGTCTTTCAACAGATAACTGAGGTTAGTGGAGTTTTTTACTACTCTGAGCAAAGTAGTAAATAATCAGTGTCGCCAACTAAACCACTCATACTCGGAACGGAGTATCAAGTTCAATATGGTATATGTGCCGTTGAACAAATGCATGTAATTCCAGCTAGAAGTCACAAAGACAATATTACACTCGTTCCAAGATTTGGTCATGGTGACCGTCAGCAGGAAGACGCAGATTCTTGACCGGCTTGAAGTAGATCCGTAGTCGGTGAGGGAATTATCTTTCAATCCTACTGAGATTCATCATGTGCTACCAATCTTGATTGTTTACAACGTATTAAACAAGATGTTACTCGCACTCGCTAGTTTCAGAACGCACTCAGTGTTAACGCTAGAAACCGTCCTAAACTCATGCAGCTGATTTAATAAACTCCTCACGCGCCAGAAATATGTTGCTCAGTACCTCCTTGCATGCATACCGTGGAAGGAAGACGTTGTTGAGACGCTAACTTGGACAAGCAGCAATCTTATTCTGGTGACTTCCTCTCTAGGACTTGAAGTCTGCAAGAGTTTCAAGAAGGTCAGACGCCCTGCGTATTCGGCATCCTTGATGTGAAGATCCTTGACTCCTTCCTGTCCGTAAGGTACAATAATAGTGGAAAGCTGATCCTCCATGCCTGGAGAGTACAATGAACCAGCTGCTGCAGGTGTGTGTGCCGTTTGAGACACTCATGAGAAGGTGTTCAGTTATCGACCTGCGGTAGGGAATCGAGAAGATGAAAACGATCCCAGATCCTCAGTGCAAGTATCCCGGTGACAATCGACCTCACGACATGAGTGACTGTGAAGCGCATCATGGGCAGAGCATGTGTGTCCTCTCGCTTTAGCGACCTAAGAGTTATGACATAGTAGTGCGCTTCAGTTACTGTCAGCGACATTAAGAGCAGTCAGTGTTACAAGGAACAGCTTTTTTGGAGGAAATCTTGGATGTAGTTCAGGTAGAAGTTGTTGAGATCGCATTATGCAAGAAGACACACTGGTTACATCTGCAGGTAACCTCGAACAAAGCACCAAAGCTACTGCAGATGTTGACCAATTTGTTTGATCTAATTTCAGTGTTTGAAGCGGGACGAGACCCATGTGATGACAGAGACGACCGGAGCTCTAGTGATCTCTTTATCCAGGAGAAACGACGTCTTTAACTACTTAGCACTGTACACTTACTGTTTGACGAATTCCAACGGTAGACCTCGTGTTTGTGGTTGCCTCAGGGTGCTAGGTCAACTATGTAAGAGCATTCGACTCTAGTTCCCCCGGGAGTTCGAGGGTGCACTGGTGCAACAGGTTATTTAAATCACCTCATAAGAAGTTGAAGCTCCAGAGCATTTATGTCTACTCCTCTATGTACAATATGAGTCTGCCAAAGTCCAGGTAAAGTTCATAATCATAAAGAGAACCTGTAGTTTCCACGGCTTTCTAGAAACCCTACAGCTAGTTTGTACAACCCGCGTTTGCATTTTCCAGTTGAAGCCACTCATGCAGTCCTCGACAGCGGATCAGCGACAGTAAATACCAGATCTACATTGCATAATTAAAGATTGAAGTTATATTACTCACGGCACAGTTGTACCGTATCTACGAAACAGCATAAGAGCTTGAGTGTCCGATCTGCAATTGACGCTAGGGCCTGCAATTATAGAGCGGATCGGATACTTTTCGTGACTCGGGAAATCAGTGGCCACCTGCCAAGCGACACTCCTCCAATCTGGGAAAAGATCTGCAATGTAGATCGAAGAAAAATTGTTGAACGAGCACCCTTGGCAGAAATAGTACCTTGCTCCTGTATAGACACCTGCATACTGTCTGGGGAAACGCACAGATGTTTCTCCACAAGCCGAATGTTGTGCAATCAAAGTTTGCACTTTCCTGAGAACCTTCTTGCATTGTGTTTTCTTCTCTAATGCAATATTAGCTCAATCGTTTAACGGGAGTACAGCTAAATGCCATTCCAAAACCTTACTATCACCCCTGACTAGCAATTTTAGGCGTGTGTCAACTTACCTGAAGTTTCAGAGGGGCAGGGGAGGGCTGCTTGATACATCTACAGAAGAAAGCATGTTGAAGACTTGTTGTCAGATGAAAACATCTCGTGAAGTTAATGAAACAATGATTTGAGCTGGAACAAGTGGACGCCCCACTAGTTCCAGCTCTTACTTTGCACAATGCTTATGCTTACGGCTGTTCTGAAAAGCTGACTCTCTCACGCCTTCTGGACCGAATCTGGCAAGGACTGCACAACCTGTTAGGTGCGTGCCATAGAAGAAAAATTAAGCCTTGCGCAATAGGCAATCTTAAAATATTGTGCAGTCCACGTTTACCGACTTCGGTCGAGGTCCAGAGAACAGCACCATTGTTTCCCAGCTTTCCACATTTGCAAAGGGCAACAAGAGCATTGATTATGTTGGTCTTCTGCTCGTAGAGTCTCCCATCACCCACGCACCACTTGTCAGATTTAACATTACTTTGTTAAACTGTTGACCCGAAAAGGCGGACAGGGGATTGATGAGAAAGGAAGAACTTTACACATTGAAACATTGCAGCATGTCGGTTGCTCCATGTCGCACGTGATTGGTTGTTTCAGAATTCGAAAGTTTTCCACTGCTAATGTGATCCGCTCCTCCTGAAATAGGGTAAATTGAGCCCGAGGAACACACATCTAAGATTCTTTTTTCCACACATAGCTTAGACAAGATGACGTACTGAGACGAAGCTTGCTGCCTGTGCTGACTTTGGGGAGGAATATTTTACAGTTTCAAGACTCAAACAATTGATTTTAAACTGTGCATAAAGAGTAGGTCATTTCACGGTTCTCAAGGTATCCATTCACATTGCGACAGAAAGAGCATCCAAGTTCGGTCTACTATCAGCTTTGCATCAAATGTAAGATCGTTTAGCATTCCAAGATTGTATATCGATTTCAATTCGTCACAGACGTTGTTTGTTTCTTCCAAGAACCACAACGTGACGTGAGGGCACAATCAGCTGTCTTAAAAGTGGCACTTTTGGGTTGGACTTTCAGGCATAGTATTAAAATATAGAGCTTACTTTGACATCGTTTGACCTTGATATTGAAGGATAGACTCATTCTTCAAAATCAAAGAAAGGAAATGGTCTTTTCTGGGGTTTACTACACAGTCGAGACGAGAGGTAAGGTCAATTAATTCAGATAATAAAACTTGAATAGTGAACAATGTTGACACCGATGCAATAAGGACGGGTTTAATTATCTTTGAATCTAACCACAGGACAGGTGCAGAAGATTCCCGGCAGTCTTATGCTATTTGAACCTCGACCTGGGACATCAAAGGTATTACGCGTTGAAACTTGCTGATGTGACGGGAGCTCATTCCCAAGAGTCCGAGTGCGAGACATGGCAACTTGGGCTGTTAACAGTCACTCAGATTGGAATAAAGGCACAGTTCGAATAAGCACAGGATGAACAACGTCGCATAGATGTGCACATCCAACAAAGAAAGCCGCAGTTTCACAAGGATACGAATTATTAACATGATATTTCTCCAGAATAGAAGATTCCCCAGTAATTGTCAACGCCCCACAAAGCGAGTTTCTCTGTAGCGGACTAGGGAATCTCAACCCACATATTCTCTGTCTGGAGTGCGCAGAATGTGATATTGGAGCGGCTCAAGCTGATGGCTCCGCTAGTCATTAGCATAGTCATCTGATTGAGCCTCAGCAACATCACACTTCACTACTCACTCCTATTTAAACTTCAGCTTGAACTAAAAGTTCTCCAGGCCCTCGTAATTGAACCCGAATCCTCTTCTGGTTTACATCGCATCGCATTAAGGAATTTTCATACGCCCTAGCTATCCACCTGTGAAAGCAAAAGGTGAAAGTTCCACGAGGAGTCCTGCTCTTGGATCCGGATACTTGAAATGATGAAACTTCCCAATCTAGGCCCATTCTTGCGGTGCCTTCGTACTATGGCATCAAAAGGAACTTTGTAAACTTAACGGTTCTACCCATTAGACACGCTTAAATCACATCTAGATATGTCCCTTCCTCCCTGCCTTAGATTTCAATGCTAGAGGCAAAATGTGATATTGGCGCGGCTCAATCTGATGGCTTCGCTAATCATTAGCGTTGTCATCTGATTGAGCCCCCACAACATCACAGTAGGCACGAGACAAGGACAAGAACCAACTCCAAAGATTTTGATCTATGTTATGCTTCAAGTCCGCTTACACTTCTCGAGTAACTATCGAGGTAGCAACAGGCTTCCAATTTCTGAGTGTACGTATGTCTATAGACAAACATCAGGGATTATCCATTTTCGTCGGCGACGTGTGGAACAAATTAAGATGTGACATTTGGAACGCCTTCCCATTCCCATCTTCCCGAGTGCTGCAGTTGCATTGAGCCCAAAAGGTCTCCGTAAAACCATAGCCTGCGATATTGGATGCCGTAGTTGTCTAAAAGCATCAAAATCTTCCTGAGCCTTGCAGACCTTGTTGTCTGCTGCTTCCAGCAAGGAAAGGCCACGACAATTTAAGCTTCTAAAATGCTTCCTTCGAAACTTGAGATATTGCTGTATCCGGCTGGCGTGGATGAAACAAAGCGGATGACGCGAACATATGAGGATTGAGGCTTGACAATGACCGACCTGCACACCGCAAGGAATTTAGACGAACTCGATCCTCTTCGATGCTCCGAGTCATCCAAAAACCGTACTACTGGACGGTGCCGCAGAGAGATTAGCACCGCAAAGAGATGCGGTGATCAATCGAATTCTTGTGCATTGATTCGATACCAAAAGCAAGAACTCCGCGCTATCAACCAGGCTGCTCGTGATAAAGATCTCAAAGTTCAAGGTTCCCTTGAGGTACGCGAAAAGTCGCTTCAAGCAAGAAGTGAGTGCCACGATCATCACCAGAGCTACTGCGTAATCTAAGATGGGAAACGATGGAACCTTTGACCCAAACAAGGTGACCTAAGTTACAGCAGATGAGGAGGTTCAGGCAGCAATCCAGATCAGCAACCAAAACAGAAATGCTCGGCTTTTTCTCCTATATCGACAGTAAAAGTTTCTATGGCAGTACGAACTCAAGCACACTCTACAAGCCAACACCAAAACAACCTTGAGCATAGGTCTCGCAGACAGATTCTTTTCCTCCCGCGATATTTAGCTGGCTCTGAAGAAGTCGGACGCTGAACGAGCAGTTGCAAATCCTTCTACAGATGCTCCAGAGGCTGCAGGTTATACTGAACTGTTCCCACGTTACAAGAGTCTCTACATTGAACGTGTTTCGTCCAAAACCCGCTTTCGAAGTGTATGCATGTCGGGCGACAATGGGGGCCTCCCTTTCCCCCATTTGACTTCTGTTCCATTTTCTCGGGACAGCGAACGGTGTGATTAAAGTAAGACTGTCATGAAGGACACCGTTTCAACCCGACTAGTCTATGAACCACACTTCGCAACGCTCACTCACTCACATTGACACCACAAGGTGTGCGATAGAATGACGGGATATACGCAGTGCACGGTCCAGCTCGCTTCCAAATCCGCTGCTACACGAGGATAGGAGGCACCGAACCAGGCAAGGAGAAGTCGGACGAAGTAAGGAACGATCGAGGTTTTCTCCTTGCATAAAATAGCGCTACACGAGAACCAAGACCAACTCACCACTCAGACCGACAAGATATCCAATACGTGCCAGCAGGAGACCAGAGCAAACCAGAACCCAGCACGGCAAACAAAGCAAAAGCAGACTCAGGTACTCACGGAGAAGAGGGCAAGGCTAGGATAGGAAAACAAGAGAGTGAGTGAGCGCAAGCAACCAAGGGAAGCCAGGGCAGGGCAGGCAGGGTAAAGCAAAGCAAAGCAAAGTCGAAGGTGATAGATGGGAGGAGAGCTTCTCCGGGCTTCTTCTTCTTCTTCTTCTTCTGCCTCTCCCCTCATCAATCTTTGCGTCATGCAGCAGCTCTGGTTAGAAAGGAAGGAAAGGATGGGACCCAGTTCAGCCCAGCCATGGAGACTGCGGGTCCTCCGATCTGTCCATCCATCGCCTGCTCCACCGAGAGAAAAACTCCACGATACTCACAACTATAAACCGTAGAAGTTATAACTAGAAGGATGGTGGGGACGAGGGAACAGCTTCGAGTGTCGCCGGCTGATGAGAGGAGGTCATGGAGAGTCGCCGCCGGCCACTCCAGTCGTCGTCGCATGGTGAAGACTGGCCGACACCTGAAGAGATCAAGACGGCGGCCAGGCCTACCGGCAGATCCCGTTTGCTTCCCTCTTTGGGTAGTCATATCCACCGGCTGCACCCTTGAGGATCGCACCTACCAATCCTTTGCTCCCTCACGTGTTAAATCTATCCCCTGATTTGCATATACGCCCAACGTCACGAGCCGAATGGAGGGTCGAGGGCGAAGGTCCCCCTAATCCTTCCAGTTATAAATTTGTCCGCTGAATGCGATTTTCATCCAGATTTCATTTATCCATATCAAGTGGGACCCAATGGCTCAGCTTGCTCCATCGCCATCGCCTTGCTGATTACCGCGAGCGTGTTTTTCTGTTCTGTTCGTTGGCCTGGATCCAATGATTGTATGTATGGGTGTTTGTGTGTACAGTATGGGAAGGCAGTGAGGGAGGGAGGTAGAAAGTGATGAACGTAAGACAAAGTTCAAGGGGAAAATGAGTGGATCGAAACTCAGATCAACGTCAGTTCAAAAGATAAAAAGTGTTGGGTGCTTATCAAAGGAACAATTCCCAACCTACATGCACTGGGTCGGGGCTGTAGGGAAGGAGGGAGAGGTGGAAGTGAGATCCAATATGGTGAGATTATTAATTGCACTTCGAGTGAAGGGTTTGAACGCAGCAGGCAAGAGGAGTTTCATCATTGGCGTCAATTATGTGTTCTCATGCCCGAACAATGTAGACCTATTGTAGAGGGTGGAGGATCACGAAAGATACATGCGATCGGGGTGGATTCATTTCCGGCCGTGTTTAGATTTGGTGAAGGGCATGTAGCAGTTGTGGAGAGGAAGGGGACATCATCACACTCATATTCCCTCCTGGAGGAGGTCACATGTTGAATGTGCTCGCACCATCTAGCACGATGGGTGGTTGAAGTAATAACCAGTCGCTCTCCCTCATGAAGAGTGTGAGAATGTGCCTGTAGTTCTCGGCTGCAAATCTCTACGTGCACCCGTGCTCTTAGGGCAACACTTAGCTCGGTTCCGGAGATACCACGATGTCCGTCTCCATATTATGCTGTAGAGTTTGCCAGATTCTACGAATCCCTTGAACCCAGGCTCGACATTGAGCAGACTTGAAAATACTTCTACTATTCCCGATTGTATTGTATTTACATAGCATCGCCACATGAACACGAATCTCGCGAGGCTTTCACTCACTCGCTTCGCCAAAGATAAAGCCCCTCAAACTCGTCATCTGGAAGCTTTTTCCACCACTCCATGATGACTCCACTCCATGATCCTTGTCTTTATTTCCTGCGGGATAGCTCTCCCTCTAGATCTACACATTCTTTCCAACATACCCTATCTTAATTCTTTTCCAATCCTATTCACATCGGCAACTCTTACATCCTCCTCCCGTCCGTCACAAGCAAGAGTAGATATTTCCTCAATCCTATAAACGTCATGGCTATAACACGTGTAGGTAAGCAACGAGCTTAACCCTGAAATTGCGTTTATGTAGAATCATGTCCTTGGTCATCTCGGTGAAAATGCACAAACAAGGCATCCTTCGTGTTTGCTACGCGGTCTCCCTTTTCTGTTTCCCTGCATCCCAGCTCTTTCACGAAATTCTGAATGACGTACACAACTCCGTGTTTTAGTGTCCTTGGTGGAGGAAATCGTCTCCTATTGCATAATACAGTTCTCTTAGTTGGTAGTAAGTGGACAGGCGATTCTGGATGATGAGGAATACGCTGTCATACATGAAAAACGTTCATTTACGGACACGTTGCTGCCTCTATAGTACCTCAACGTCTGCAACCTCTTGACTGCACGGCACTATGGATCACAGAAGGATTGTCTTTCGTCTCTCGCCCATGACCACGACGGACGTTACTAGATTAATCTATACCAGTGTTCCGCGGTGCATACTCGACGATGGGACTCATTAATTATACTCCATCTTAATTACTGTACTGGCCCTCTGCGCGCTCTGGCCCAAAGGTGCCCACTGCACAGCATTGGTTCCGGGGGAGAACCACCCGGCCCTCTCCCTTTCCTTCCCTTTGCCCACCTCATGCTCCATGGATCACTAGCTCCACTTCCCCACGCGCGGGCTGCATTGGTTAAAACACACCCGAGCGTCCGCCACTGTCAAAACTTCGTAGTTTCCCCCCGCCGCCGCCTCTTCGGTCTTAACGAACAGGGTCTCCTTTGTCCTATTGCCTGACTATGATCAACTCCACAAGTAACTGCTGACCCCCACTAGAATCACAGATCCAAACCCGAACAACCTTTCCCAACGGCTGGTAAATCCCCTGCAGGGTTCCCTCTCTCTCGATTCATTGCTTGAGTTACAATTGTTTTCTCCATCACCATATAATTTAATCAACCAACAGCGATGAAACAACAGATAATTACCATAAAACGTCCTTCATTTCTCTCACACAGTCAGTAATTTAAGTAGGTGATGCGTTCAACGAATGCAGTGTAAGAGTAATAAGCGCAGCTGCCGCGATTGTACTTTCCATCACTCAGCCAATCGGTGCTCACATTTGCGCATCACAGCTAGCTTGACTGCACTGAGACCGCTGAAGGTGGACCTTTCCAGCACCACCCAATTTCGTGCTTCGATCCATTGTAGGTAACTTGGCCTTTCGATTGACCCATCTTTGGGCCTAATTTAGACATCCAAACCATACGGATACAAATCAGACATAATAATTACAGTTATCCTCCGATATTCCACTCAATAAGTACAGACGGGATGGGAGAAGTAAATGTTTGAATACTTCTACTGTTCAGCAGGTTTTTGAATTGCTAGACCCAATTCCAATGCGACATTGTCTGAGCTCTCTTAACTCTCTCGTATGGGATGATGGTTATGTTATTTTTCAAGAGTGAACGAGACACCAGTAAAACTAGCTAAAGTTCCTAGAAAACTTTCTAATTGAGTCAATGGGCACATGTGAAACCTCGTAGCTTATGCCTTCCGAAGTAATATACCTTATGCCTGCCGGAGTATAACTTACAGCCTAAGAGGGCCTATATTGCACCATTATCGAATCAATAAATGGGTTACGTTTGTCTCGGCTGAAATTGATGACATCACCAGTTCTTAGCTAGGCACGATCCAAAATAAGAATGGGAAAACCTCACCATAGCAAGTGTTTAGGGTAAGAGGTGTTCAAAGTTTCACATGAAACCTAGCTAATCCCATGGACTCACGTGAGGAAATCGATCCCACGTGAAATAGCTTATGTTAGCGACTCCAGATTATAAAAGAGATATACCTGAGATTTAAGGTTTACAATCAACGAGAAACTAGTTGCTAAGTGATACTAGTTGCTAGATGATACTGGGACTGCACACCAGGGTACTACACAGGTAGAAACAAGATATGAGTAAGCCAAAAGGTATTTGCAGTGATCAGGAATAGGAGTATGCAGTGAGGTGCAAAAGCTCATACTCAATAGGAAGAAAAAAGCGACCACATAGAACACATGAAGGATGGGAAGACCCCCTCAAGCAGTACAAGGGAGAGACAAAAGAGATAAAATGGAGCTAGGCCCCAGTAGTATTGATATGAGAAATCTGCACTCCAGCACTTAAGACGTCCAAGCTACGCAACTCGCAAGGTCTACAAACTACAAGAGCATCCAAAGAAGCATCACCTAGATTGATTGCTCTCCTATGGATTGCACCAGCCAATGCTCCCTGTATAGCAATGGACACACATTGTCGAAAGTATGCTACAAAGTATGAGAGTGAGAGTGGTACCCCGGCATCTAATATGATAAGCTCTTGTGCACTTCTTGACAAATATGTCAAACACCGTGTCCATCGCTCCATATAACTCCAAGGCTCGAGGAACATAGATGTGACCCCATTGCATACCCCTATACTTAGGAGACCTTGCATGCTGCTGCTCTGCTTGCCTCCCATCCAATAGAATGAACAATCACTCCTTCCAAAATTGTATCACGCCTAGGGTCTATAACTACAACATCCGTCACTATCACCTAATCATTTCAGACCAAGTGTGTGCTTTGATAGGTGTCATCTGCAAAGAATATGGATGCTCCCTCCAAGCAACATATCCACTTTCTCATGCCATAGCAAACATTGGTATCATGGGTAGCTATCCTCTATCCTCCAAAAGGACAATGTGTCATAAGCTTGCAGGATGGACTCTGATTTTACAAGAGTATGATTTCACTATTATTCATAGACCTCAAATGGTGAATTGTGATGTAGATGGGTTGAGTAGAAACCTATGTCCCAGCCAATTGTGATGTAGACGGGTGGACCAAACCTAGGTGGAACCTCATCACTATAGAGAAGGTGGCTAGTGCGAGTTGGAATGCCTTAATGCATGGTCAAGCTAGGATCCAAGAGCTTGCACCCTTGCCGGAGCAAGCGCAAAGATGTGTTCTAGTGGCCCAAGGAATAGACGAGTCAACTAAGAGAGAATGTAGCACATGTTGACATTGTCACCCCATCAAGGAAGATTGCAAACCTCTGGCCCAATCTAACGATAGTGAAGCAAAGGATGGAAGGTCCTCTTGTGACAGTGGGAATAGATCATCTCTTGTTTGCCGCAATAAGACTTGGAGAGAAAAAGATTCTTCCTCCATCTTGGTCACATCGTCTCCAAAATTGGCCTATCAGCAACCACAAAATGGGAGGAAAGTAGAGGTGCCAAGAGAGCCCAACTACCCAAATATGCGATAAGTGATGTCTCTTCCATAGATAATAGGCCTACTCCTCCACAAAAGATCAGTAGAGATGTCTGACTACGTGCCCAATCCCCCATCACATACTCAAATATCCTTGGTCCGATGATATCACCAAAGACTCCCATAATCCCCCTATAAAATGCTCTCAAGCATGATATGAAAGTCAAGCAAGGGGGAACTATGCAAAGAAGGTAGGTTGGTCAACAAGCAAAATTAGAGGAGAGTAAACCAAATGCCACATGTGGATCTCCCAGTAAAGGAAGGTCATACACATGGATAAAATACTATGCAAGAGCAATGTCTAAGAAGCATTGACAAATCCTCTCCAAGAATACTTAGTCCATCTACACATATGACACACCCCTATGGAAGCTCAAGGTGTGGAGGAATACCTAAAGGGACCATGCTCTACACTTTGATACCTTGACTCTTGAGCCTACAAGATATAGCTTGGTAGTCAAGTGATCAAAGGCCTACCTAATCTAATCCACAAGGCCCACAATGTGTGTATCATCTACTAAGGAAGGAAATGCACAACACGACATGACTATAGTAGTAGATAAGAGAGTTTTGAAGTGAGCCATGGCAAAAATAGGTCCCCCTAAAGGATCTCCCTATCACGTACCGACAATTGACTCCAAGACGGTGACTCCTTCCTATGACCACCCATGGTGGAAGTAAAGGGAAGCAAGAGAGCCATAGAATGACCGCACAAAATCAATGAGATTTGCCAAAGATCCACCAACTTCTCTAAGTTGTCTAAGGATGGATGCCCAAGAGATGCTATTTAAGCATTCTCAACATCCACCAATAGGACAACCCACTTTGGATGGATATCTAGGAGTGCCTTGATGCCTTGAGAAATAGCCTCACAACCTCCATGTGTAGCTACTCCAAATTGATGTGGACTAAGGTGCTCTTGGAAGTGAGATTGATGTTGAAGGACATGGTGTGGCTAACCAAACACCAAAAAATCTCTCCAATTGGTCTAGTGCTCCCTTTTCCTTTCTCCATCATGAGAAGTAGACTAGCTCCTAACACTTGACTAATTGATATAAGAATATCTCCCCTCACTATTGGTAAATACACTAGAAGGATCATCTACCCAAAAGTAATCTCTAAGATGCTCATATACCATCCCTAACAAGCTCCGTGAGGAAAGGCAAGGGGCAGTGCACAACACTTGTGCAAAAAGTGACCTATCAAGATATATAGATGGCTTAGGCTGATAATCTAAGATCTCTAATGGTACTCACTCTCTTGCCATATGATGTAGTGAGAGTAGGGAAGAGACAATCTCATCAATGGGACTAGCTATAGACAAAGGGTGTAGCAATCATGGTGCTCTACTAAATTCTCTCACTTGACCCAATATCCTACACCATTGTAATCAAGTGGACTCTATGGCATCTTGTGGCAAAACCTAACTCCTAAAACATGTAGCCCTAACCAACTCCTCTTTTAAAGCAGTCCAATCCATCTCTTGGAAAACGATGAGATCTAGCAGTCACCTCTTTATGCCTAGCACATCTCCCTCTAGCATAATGAAGGCACCATCAAGGGAGTAGGAGAACCATACTAACTCGTCCAAGGGATCATGTGCAAAACAATCAAGTGGTAGGTGAAAAACCTATCTAGCCTCATCATGGGGTGTAAAAGGTAGCCTATGGAATAAATGTGGACATGGAAAACTAGTCTCAAATAACCCCAAGATACAGTTTTCTTGAGATGATGATCGTTTCCATGACTCAATTTTCATCCTTGGAACGGTCAACAAAGGGATAGAGGAAGCGTGCTTAATCCCAAGTGTCACCATTGTCGATGTGGTCTCTCACCTCATGTGAGAATCCCAAGTGGTCCAATAATAGTCCTTGTGCATCCTTCTCACATGGGTCTTTACCCCTTGCGAGGTAAAGCATTGGTTACACACCAAGCACGGTTTATCTCGAATCACTTTGGGAAGCCCCATATGGGGAACTGTAGCCATGGCTAGTACAAAAAGTAACAATTGTAACACACTATGCTCCTCTTCATATCTCCCCATACCTATAAATCACAACCCCTCACATCCCAACTCACATGAATAAGTACAATTTCTCCAAACCCTAAAGCCTATAAACTCTCATAACTTTCAATCCCTATCTCAAAAATTTTCAAACTAAGTACCCATGGAACTCAAGCAAGATTACAAAGAGATATAGAAATGAAAATTGCTGACCTATCACTTTCCATGAAAATCCTCATAAATTTCTATTCAATTCTCTGTTGCCTATAATGTAAGTACAAATGGAACTAAAATTCAAAACAAACAAAATCTACTATTCACTCATGTAATGTATGCAATTGAGCTCTCTAAAACTCTATAATACTTTTCAATCATTGCCTACCCTCAAAATCTCCTAATAAGATTCCTAATTCCTTGATCATTCCATTCCACAAACTCCATCTGTGCAACTTGTCAAGGTCACCCATTCTTTGAGTGGACATTCAACAGTACAATGTCCCAATTGGCGATAATAAAAACAACCACCATTTTGTGGCAGTTTTTCTCTATTTGTAGTACCAAGTGGTCCCCATTGAATTGCATCAATCTTAGTTGGTTTCGGCTCCTTCACACGTGTGTAGTGTATCAGTAGGTTTGTGGAGGTCGAGGTTGAGACCAAGTTGTTGCAACCAAGGAATCAAAAGATTTGGCCAACCACATGGTTTCCTCTAAGTGTTGTGGCTCTTACATGGTTACCTCTAATTTGGTTCTTGACTTCAAGCCCCTCACAAATTGATCCAGAGCTTCACCTTCTAGTATATCTAGAATTTGCATGATGGTATTTTGGAATCGCATGATGTAACTTCTTGCAGAGCCAATCTATTTCAACTCTGCCAACCTATCCCCTGCAACTCATGTGGCACTTATAGCTTGGAATTGACTTATTATTGCATTTTTTAATTATGCACATGTCAAGATTGGTGCAACAATTTTCCATTGAGCTTGCTCAACTTGGAATTTTCACCATAGCTTTGCTACTCCATCCAATTGGCTAAAAGCCAAGAGAATCTATTTCTGCTCATCTTGAAGATTGGTAGCTTCAAAATAGCGTTCATAGTAGAACACAAAATTCTCCACTACACCCGGGAGATTCTTGCCTTTGAATACTGTGAGTTTAGGGAATTTGATTTTTTTCTTCTCCTTCTTGAATTAGTACTCTCTCTACGTGCTCTTGTCATCGATGATCTCATTCATCCAACAATCAATTGAGGTGCTCGATTTGTTGTTTTATAGCAATGATAAACTCAAGCATTGCCTCCATGGTTGCTACTCTATCACACCACCCTAATCTATCTAATTTATCAACACATAGAAGCAACACGTCCATTGTTCTCCATGAGTTACTACTAGAAGCACCAAGGGTTTCTCATATATGGTGATCATATGCAAAAACTCTTGTCCACAACGTGAGGTGATGAATTGTGTGAAAAAGTGTTTGGGTAGTACTTGGACAAAAAAATCCCAATGATTTGATAGAAGTGGATTTGGTGGTCCATAAATTCCATCCATCTCATTCTTGCTCTGATACCAATATAAAAAACCAAGACCAAAGAGAGAAATAGGAGAATAGAAGATCACATCGGGACACTTGAATGCAAGAAAACTCCAAATGCCTAGCATGAGCTTCAATTCTTGTATTTATATGGATCATACAAGGCTCTTGAGAAGCTTTCAAGAAGCTTCCTTGAACCACTTTCTTGGAGTGCAAGCCAAGTTAACCGAGAAGCTTCCCAAGAAGCTTCCTTCTAGAAACCGTCTACTTGGCTTGCAAGCTAAGCTTCTAGAAGCTTCCTTCTATATGCTACTTACTTGGGGTGCAAGCTAAACTAGCCGAGAAGCTTCCCAAGAAGCTTCTTAGATACTTCTAGAATATTCTAGGCTTATTTTGCCTATTCACTATTGCATTAGCCCTAACTAACTTTGTTGCTAAACTCCATATTGTTACAATAATCCTCATCCCCAAATTACAACTTTATGATCACATGGAAAATGAAATGCTCATGCACCATGTTTGGTCTCCTAATGGTGATAACAAGAGAATTGAGCATCTAGAAGAATGGTCTCCATGTAGGAAAGATGTCCTACCAGGTGAGATATCTCTTTGTTGTAAAGTTTCAAATTAGGAAGTAGTCCTTTATCAACTTGTGTGGAAATTGTCTCCTTTTTGGTTGGTACATATGCCTAAAGAAAACACATGTTGCATGCCACTAAGAGTCAGAGTGAAAGGTCTGCCATGTACCAGCCCCATGTGTGAAACCTTATCCCAACTTCATGCAAACTTCATGCAAAAAAATCCAAGAATTTGCCAAGCATGTCAACATAGGAATAACGGGTTTGCTTGCAAGGAAGTTGAATTTGCTTGAAGGCAAGTGGATTCCCTCACAAGGATGAAGAATTTGCTTGTATGTAGGTGGATTTTCTCACAAGGATGGTGGCTTTGCTCGCAAAGAATGTGGCTTTGCTTGCAAGAAGGATGGATCTACTCAAGACATGGAGATGTTCAAGATATGGGTTTGCTTGGAAAAATGGTGTTTGCTCATTCCAAGATGTGGATCCTCTCACAAAGAGTTGGGAGGTGTCTTTGCTTGATAGTATGTTGGGTTTGCTTGTTTGAATTGGGTTTAGAGTTCATCAACAATTTGATTGAGAAAATAAATTTGATAGAAATAGTCAAGAAGATTGAGAACATAGAAATTTAAAATGAAGCAATTAAAATTAAGCATATATTGGGACAAGGGTATTCTAATCCAATACAATATCTTCAAGCCTAGTGCATCCAAATCTCCCTCCTAAATATTTTTGACTATAGAGATCTAGCTTGGCTTCTCTCAAACCATGCACACTTTATTTGGATCATATTGTCTTGAAGTTGGTAGAATTCAATCAGCTATTGACCTTTTTTGATGTCCTACCTATTTGGAGAGTCCTAGCATTTCTTATATTTTGGGATTTCTTCCATTATTTTGGGTAGATAAAATTTCTAACTTAGACCAAAATTCCAACTTCCACTTGAATTGCACTTTTGGAATAGCCATATACTTCACTTGTTTCAAATAGGCTGTGAATTACACTTCTACTATTATCCTTTGCTTTGTAAAGCCTTGCAGATATTTTTTTCTTTTTTTCACCACCCAAACCTCTCTTCTTTCTCCTCGTCCCTCCTAACATCTCCTTCTCCTCTCTTTGTCTCTTTCAAAAATGAATTTTCCACAAATCCTTCTCTCTGTTGTTCTTCTTCTAAAATTTCCCTCTATTTCCTCTCTCCAACACCTCTCATGATTTCTCCTTCTCACAAAATTTCCTTTCTCAATTTCTCTTCACAAATTTTCACCTTTAGGAATTTGAAAACCTATTCTCCCTAAACAAATTCTACTCTATTGCTTTCTCTTAGAAATAAACTTTGTGAGGTCCTTCTCCCAGTTCTTAATTTTATAAAATTTCCTCGCTTGATCTCTCCCCGCTACTTTTCCACTCCTAATTTTTCTTGGATGTAAAAAATGGATTCTCTCTCATAAATTTTCCATGTCTTGCCTCTCCTACCCTCTCTCCATTTTTCCAACTCCAAATATCTTCTTCTCTCAAATTTTCACTCTCCTTATTTCTTCTTCATCTCTTGATGTTTCCTTCTCACAAAATTTTCCTCTACCAGTTTCTCCTAGACATAAAATGCATTCTCCGTCTTGCAAATTTCCTTTCCTAAACCTCTCCCTATTTTTTCTTATTCCAATGTGTCCAATCACAAATCCCACTCTCCAAAATTCTCTTTGACTTCCAAAATAAAATTTCCCTCCATTCTAACACTCTAATTCTTTGGTTCACCTCTAATGTGATATCAATAGTACTCTACACTAAATATCTTCATCAGATTTAACTTCATTAAACATAAGCACCTCAGCCTCTCATTCACTTGTGCACAACTTTTTCCCACCAATGTGCTAACTACTCTATGGGCTCCAATTGATTTGCACATATCTCCCAAAATTCAACTATTTCTCTATACTGTATTGAATTGTCTCCAAAATTCAATTTATTTTTATTGTTACAAATCACTTTCAATTCTCTACTCTCTCATTCTCTACATCCCCTAATGTAAAATACACTTTGAGTTCTCTACATCTCCTATTGTCCCATATGTATGAATTAACTTGCCAATTGTACAAATTCATGTTAGCTAAATCATCCCTTTGACAACACCATCACATCCACCACAAGCAATTCAATTAAATACATTCTACATCTTTTGACCCAAGCAACCACACTCTTAAACAAGCAAAGTAGACTCAAACCTTTTTCCGTGACCAAACCCCACACATAAAACAAGCAAACCCTTCCATAAAACTAGCAACCTATACCTCAAAACCAAAAGCCCACCCTAAAATGGGGACCCCAATACAAAACATGCAAATCTATTGCATACATACAAATCAAAACTCAAAAGAATTTAACATTTATTCATATATCTCATACAATTATCCATGAGGTGCTTGGTTCAATACAAGGCAAACCTCTAAATACAAATCAAAATTCAAAATATTTAACATCTATTCATATGCCTTATACAAATATCTACCAAGTGCTTTGTTCAATGCAAGGCAAGCCTCAACAATTTAATGCATACTTTCCTCCTTTATCTGGTGATTTTCCCATTACCTACATCCATCTGTGATTGCTCCCATCACCACATCCATGAACTAAGTGGTATATGCTTCATCTCTCACTTATTCCTCTTCATCCTCTCATAGATAAAAACCTATTAACTAGAAAGTCATGCATATAAAACAAGTGGAAATGCAATGCAGAATGTAATATTTACATTCTCTATTATTTAATTGGACTATTAACTCTTGCAAAGAGTACCAACATGCTTTCAGTATACCAATGCAATGTTCATTTAAAAGCCTTGTTCGAGCCATACAACAATTAAAGTCCTCCCTTTCTTGAGTGTTAGCTTATTTGAACAAAGGTACTATATGATACATTGGCACATATCCAACATCTCCTATTAAATACTGATTTCTCTAGAATGATACATAGGTCCTTGGTGATTTAGGTCTAACCAAAGCTCAGATAGGGAATGTTTCAGGCCAGTGAAAACATGATTTGTACATTCTTATGCTATGCCACACAGTTCATTACACACTCACTAAAAAATCACTATTCTATAAACTTTATAATTCACTTTCAATATGCAGTAGAAGTCACCTTCTCCAAGAATACTCAAAATATGGAATCCTTTTTACTTGCAACAAAGTGTATAAAATTATGCTTGTCATCATAGATCACTTGACCATTGATTGAGTAAGTGCACTTTTTGCTGACATAAAATTCTCCATCAATAGTATGCCATTGCGACAAAGGAAGTAGAGTACCATCCATTAACCCTACACACCTTTGAAATCCCTTTATTGCAAATATTCTTGAAATTCTTGCACTCTTGGTAATACTAGGCAATTGCACTTCCTTTCTCCAAAAAAAAAGTATGGACATGATTAATCTTTGATTAAAATTGGTTGTTGATCCTGCAATAATTCCCCATAAGTTTATTTGCAACACAAGCTCCATTTCCATAATGTCCAAATTGATCTAATGCTAATGCAACTTGAAGCCATATAGGTGTTTGGTATCTTCAAGAATCCTTCCTTCTTTTGAAGGCATTGCACACTTTGACTAAATTCACTAAGGTAGCAAAGGAGTCCATATCCATC
Source organism: Lunularia cruciata (assembly GCA_948567375.1). Lineage (NCBI taxonomy): Eukaryota > Viridiplantae > Streptophyta > Marchantiopsida > Lunulariales > Lunulariaceae > Lunularia > Lunularia cruciata. Next base: position 8,568,723 of record OX419762.1, on the reverse strand, counting down.
CTCACAAAGCTATTTGAAAGCCAACGGATCAAGCATAAAAAAGAATTAATAAACTCTGTCCCAAGTGACATTTGCATTCTTTCATTCAAGTATTGTCTTCCATGGATAAATCCACACCATTTCATAAGAATATATGTATTAACCATGTCCTCTTCTTTATTCCATTCTCCTATATCCCAATCCCCCGACAAATAACCCACTCATCCTCTGATCCTTCCTCTACACTGTTTTTAAATTTGGCAATTTAGAAGGGCGTGAACTTTTTCAATGCTCTTTGGAACTTTTTTGGGTATTAAGGTAGCGCATTGTGAATCAAGTAAACTACTACTTGAAATGTATTTGCCTAATTTTCCACTCTCTTTTCATTAGTGAATTCTTGAGAGCAGAAATTAGGATTGCAAGTACGAAACTCTCCAAGAGTGAGCAAAGAAAATTCTATCAATGGTTGCCATGAACTATGCATCACCAATCACCGTATCACACCTTGTTGCAAAATGAAAAATATGCAATCAAAAACCAGGGAATAAGGTCATAAGGATTAGTGTAATGAAGGGAGTGATTTCAGATCGTACAATTCCTATAAATGAACCCTTTCCTCAAATTACAAATTTAATTAATGAGAACTAATGAAGGTTTATGGAAACCTTTCATAATTTTTCTTCAGGGAATGTTTACAGGCTGGTGAAAAAGTCTTCATGAAACTCCATTATATATCATTAGTCACTAAAGAAAAGAGATTTTCATTATTGGAAAAATGTCAAGTTTTCCTTTTCCTTTACGTCAATGTTTAGACATCCTTGTGAATTTTTTTCAATTTATTATTTAGACTAGTCAATATTCCATCTAAAATCTACTCACGTATAGGACATTACTGCACAATTACTTTTCAACCGTGCACTAAGTGTAATTTAACATTTGATGATATTATTATAAATATATTCTATTGAGATCTAGAAACTAACCAGGTAGGGAATATATTTTATAAAGTCGTGCATTCTTTTGGGTTCGGTATAATATGATATTCTAATTTAGTCGAAGACCACATATTCTCTTCGTTCCCGAGAACAAATATATCTAACAAAATAACTGTAAGCATAAGAGAATTGCTACTTGCGCTTCTGTTTAAACGTAACTCAAATGCACAGAGGCGCGAGGAGACATGAGCTCATAAAGCTAACAATCAATATAAAAGTCTTGCAAACATTCTCGCTATTGCTCTTCGATAAGTCACACCATTGGTTAAGATCCAATAATAGAGAAGAATTATGTTGCTACTTGTTGCCGGTCTCGGTTCCCTTGTCCCCTCTAGGGAATTCTCCATACCAAAATTACCGTAACCCTATTCGGAGTTTTTCTACTGTATTTTCTTTTACTCACATATCTCTAGATTATCAATTCTACTTCTTTGTTTTCTTGCAAGTCTATCTCTTCTTGCTTTTTTCATCCGCAACTTTCTTACCGTTGCATACAAGTGTAAGTGCTTGTCATTCACCTTTCTCTGGCGGTATGCGTCAGACCTCACTCGAACGCCGCTGTCCCAACACATTAGGGGTTTCAAAAATAGTCATACGAAGATTCATAACTTTTCATATAGATAGTTACGAAGCATTGACTAAATGGGTATAAGGTGTGACCGGGAGGTAGCAAAGGTATTGTTCCGGAGTTTGGACCAAGTTCCTTATTATTAGCGTACTCCATATGAGGTGGTTCATGGAAAATCAGGAATAAGGAGTTTGTGTTATCACTCCGTAGTGCATCGATTACGTATTAGGGTTAATAAAGTTTATCATTTAGGGTTAGAGTGAAAGTGGCAGTCACCAAGGGAGCATCCATGATGTTTGAGAACACCCATGGTAATCAAAAGTTTAAAAATTTATGCACTAGACGACCGAGGTCACCAAAGGGAGCACCCATGCTGTTCGAGAATACCCATGGTAATCAAAAGTTGACAAATTTATGCACTAGACAAGCGGGAACACACTTTATATGGGATTTAATATGTTAATTTAGGATTAAATGGGAATTTTCTCATTGCTGCTCGTTGCTGCTCCTCGTTGCTCGTCACTGCTCGTCGTTGCTCGTAGCCGCCCGTAGTCGCCCGTAGCCGCCCGTAGCCGCCCGTTGCCATCCTAGCCACTCGATCGCGCTCAAAGCTCAAAGCTCGTTGGCGCCCGTACACGCTCCTTGCCGCTGGTTGATGCTGGTTGACGCAGGTTGCCGCTGGTAGACGCTCGTTGCCGTGGGTAGTTGCTTGATAGTGCAAGTTGATTTTGCATCCAATGTGAGCCTACATTGTAACCAAGTTTTTGCTAAATTTTTGTTGCACTTTTGGAGTTAAATTCATTGATCTCCAATTAATTTCTTGGTTGCCGTAAGATGATGCAAGTCATTTTCCATAACTCACGCTATCTCCCTCACCACACTAATATATATGGATATGAACCAACACACCAATGCAAAACTACAAAATCCACCGGTTTAGTTTACTAACAAGAGCATTTGCACAGCATTTGCATTTGCAGATGGTGAATTTGAATTTGAATAGTTGAGAACGGCATTTTGGATCTGCCAAAATACTTGATAAATCCCACTCTAAGAATCACACACAAGAAAAACATGACAACTCTCTCAAGAAGCCACATCATCTCTTTTGACAGTCATTTATTTCACTATGGAACTCCTAAACATCTGTAGTATAGCGTCTGATTTTAATAAATGAATGCAAATTGCATGTGATATACCGTATAATAATTTATGAAGCGTTCATTTATTAGTACCTCATCTCCTTACAGAGTTCACTAAGAATAATTACAAAGTTTGTTATTTATCCCGTAGACATTCGTCAAACCTATTTCTGAAACCTACTATTGTCTCCACTTTGCAACCTTCTTTTGCATTTTGGTTGTCTAACCACTTTCCCACCTTGCCTCATATCTCTTGCTGTAAGTAGCTAAGTTATTGTTCTTTCGGTCTTCTATCTACAAAACGGATGTTGTGTACACACTAGCCTCGCAGAACAAGATTCTTCCCACCCAAGATTAATATAGTGATAGCTAAGTAGATCCTTTTCACATGTATACTCACAAGTTATAAGAGATCTTGCAGTTATTTAAGTAAGTAGTCATTAACATACACATAAAAACTTTAGATCTTGGAATGGGTGTACTTTTCGATAAACATCGACCTATTTTAAGGACCAGGAAGATGTACGAAGCTAGATGTCATTCAATTTTCTGATTCTTCTTGCCTGTTCATTCATACTATAGTGTTTTTGGGTAGTTGTGTTTTCTTGACACCCCTATTTCCCTCCCATATCGGTAGATGTTGATAGTCCAGTTTTGGAGATCTTTTAGGATCTTCTAGGTGTTATTGTGGAGGTATTATTGCAGCAAACTAGAGATGGTCTATCTCCACTAGTATGGGAATACCTTCCATCCTTTGCTTCATATCGTCAAATTGGTCTAGAGGTTTGCAATCTTCCTTGATGAAACAACATTATACGCATATGTTACATTCTCTCTTAGTTGACTCAGTCCATTCCTCGGGGTCACTAGAGCACTATCCGCTCTTGCTCCAGCAAGGGTGCAGGCTCTTGGATCATAGTTGACTGTGCATCAGGGCATCCTAACTCACACTAATCACTTTCTGTACAGCGATGACATTCCGCCTAGGTTTGGTCCACCCATATGCATCTTCATTACCCACTTGTGAGTGTGGTTCTACACTAGATGCAACAGTGGTCCATCTGACGAGGTGTTCTTATGGAGGGCAAAAGATAGCTACCCATGATACCATTAGGGATATAGTGTTTGCTACGGCACAAGAGAGCAGATACATTGCTTGGATGGAGCCTTCATATTCTTTGCAGACAACACATGTCACAACAGACTGATACTTGGTCTGAAATGATCAAGTGGTAATGGCAATTATAGAACATATGCGTGATGCACTTTTGGAGAGAGTGATTAATCATCCTCATGGATGGATGGCGAGCGGAGCAGCAGCATACAAGGTCTCCAAGTCTAGGGGTATGCAACGAGATCACCTCTTTGTTCCTCTAGCTTTGGAGTTATATGGAGCGATGCATATGGCGTTCGACATTTGTCACTCTCATACTTTGTAGCATACTTTAAACATGTGTCCATTATTCTACAAAGAGCATTGGCTGGTGCAATCCATAGGAGAGGAATCACTCTAGGTGATGCTTCTTTGGATGCTCCAATAGTTTGTAGACCTTATGACTTGCTTGGATATCTTAGATTTTTCTTTGTGGCACAGCTCCATTCTACTTTTTTTTGTCTCTCCCTTGTAGAGCTTGATGAGGTCTTCCCATCCTTCTTGTGTTCTATGTGGTCGCCTTGTCTCTTTTATTCAATCGTTTATTCAAACTAAAAGTTATGGAGTTCAGCTTTTGAAGCAATGAAACAGTCCAGAACAGTAGACACGATCAAAAACTTCTGGAAACGTCTTGGAAGGGATGAAGCAGTCGAAACTTTGATTCGATGGGATTACCTGGAATCAAACTCAATCTCCTAAGTTCACTCCATAAATGATGAACGTTGGATCCTCATATGGACGGATGAGAATGGAATATCAGATATCAGGTTAATGGATGTGCAAGTGAGACAGGTCAAGCAACAAGCTTGCAAAATGTGCGAAATGGATCGTCGAAAAGTACAATCAGAAGTTGGGACCACAAGCAAGGAGTAAGATACTCACCGAACCATTAGATAGTCCTGTATTCATTGTTCAGAACCTCCGAGAGCTAACTCGCAGCAACGAGTCAAAATTCGATGGTTTCTGGGAGGAAACCGTGTCACGCATGTGCTGCTCGTATGCGGGAACGCACGTGACGTGACAGGCCAGTGTGCGAGTATGGCTTCATTCGATTTGTCGTAGAGGACAAGCTGAGTGCTGGAACTTGGCGATCCACGTCCTTCAAAGAGGCATTGAGATCGCGATTCAAGCCAAAGCTTATGTAACGCACCTGGATGTCCTTCTTATGCCTGAGGATGAATCTCATCTAGAATCCTGATACAGTAGTAAGTTTTGTACAAACTCGGACTGGTGTTCCGAGTTCGCGAGTGGCTTACGCATTAATTTGAAGATGTAAGATGAACTTCTATCAGATTCAATCCATCCGATCCGCTTCCATCAAAAGCAATACTGATCGCCAGAGCTCTGTATTTATTTGGAAAGGAAGGATAACTTTGGGCTAATTGCGAGCTTAGATCGAAACAGAAATAGTTGACTTGTTTTTCTTGCAAATCTCGTTTCGGATCTCGGCGCGAACACAGTTGATGATTCGCTGCTTGATAGGACTTCGACCGGGAGAAGCTCGTTCTGATTGCTCGTATCGATCTGTGAGAATTTGATTGGATCTGCTTTCTGAAATTCTTCTCCGACACATGGCTCGGAATGTACAATGCACGCATGCCTAGTCGAAAGCGATATGTTACAATTTATTCTCAGTACCAAGAGCTGGTCCATGCTAGGGGAAGAGACAAGGAATACAGCAGTAAATTTAGCCATCGTCCTGCCAATCCGCGAACAGAGCAATGCTTTCTACCAGGAGGAGTTCGCCCATCATGTCAACGGGGAAAGCAAAACTGGCCCCACATGATTTGCTCATATTCTAACGAAACGGAAGAAACAATGCTCCTTTCTTTCTCTTGGAAGAAGCTGAAAGCGCCTGTAGGAAGGGGTCAACTGCCCATGGTTGAACCATCTCAAACCTTTACTTGCGAGAAAGCAGGTGCTAGTAACTGCTGATGTCTTTCCCAAAGGACTGGCCGTCCATTCGTATGGACATCGTTATTCTGCTGAGGGATTGTTGTTGCTGTGTTGTTCGTCAAGGTCACTTCGCACCGTTGATATGCACCAAAATATGAGCTCTTCCCCTCCTCTTGAAGTGCTTTAGCAGACCCCCCGTTTGTTCTCTATCAGGCTTTGCTCAAGCAGAGGTGCATATCCTGTGAGTCATCTTGATCTCGTCGGTTGAATTATTAGTGGTGGTAGTAGGTTTTTCTCATTACCTTTCATTTGCTCTGATGTGACTAATCTCTGAATCTGAGACTTCTCTGCCACATACAGTAGTTTCCTATCGAAATTGTATCCAGCCATTGAGATCACTTCAGCTCTTACTCTCATACTTCACTTGTCTTCGCAATCCCACCAAATTCGCTCGTTTACGCAGATCCCTCAACCTTGATCTCACAAGGCTAGCGCTCCATATACGGCGTTTGACCTGATTGTTAGTCCACTGCGGCTGTAGATTATATCGGAGGCGGAGACTCAGGTTTTTTAAACAATTTATGAGTCTGCTACCAGTATCTGGTAGTCAGATTGCCAGCCAAGTCGGATCTGCAGCAGCAAATTTGCCACGAGCAAAATGCGTGTGCTGTTTAAATAGCGAAATGCGAAACCAAATGATCGTCTGCAGTTGAACATTTTGTACTTTACGGTACGTTTGAGGACCTCCTCCGTCGCCGCAAAATCGCAGATTTGAGAATGACGCACAGAGATAAGTTCGTTGTACTGAACACATAGTACGGCAGCATGGAGTCAAATGACGCGAAGAGCTTTTAAGTTTAGGTCAAGCGTACAGCAATGGAGACGCAAAGTACACGTTTCAGTTTCCGGAACGGGATTCTGCCTGAATCCGTCTTCATAAACCCTACGCCTACGGCGATAAGCTGACAAGTACTAGTTAACGTAACGGAGCTTAACGGTTCCTCTGCATCATCTGACGGTGTCAGTTACAGCAAATAATGGCCTGTAACAAGACGGAGTCGGACTTGCACACGCCCTACCGTCTACAGCCAGTCGTGACTCATGGACCTGTTCCCGCAGTCAACTTGGCCCTTCGTCCCGGCTTTCTAGATACTGTAGTCCCACATGGGATCTTGGAGCTCAGCAGTGTATGCGGTAGAGGTTTTCCGCGTCGTGAGTTTCGACATGAGATTATTCTACCATTGGCGCACATTTCATGCACAGACCAGGGGCGAATCTACTTCCTCGCCTTCCTAGGTACATATAACTCCTCAAGGAAGTTTGAAAAGTGAAATTCATAAAGCTTACAATGAATGTACAGTGAATGTTCTACTTTAAGCTAGGGTCCAACTTTATTGTCCCCAGAAGATGGGACCTATCAGGAAGTTGGTTTACATAACGAAGTTGAATCGAAGTTTATACCAAAGAGCACAAGTTGTCCATCAAATAGTGTGCAATTCGACAAATGAGCGTATTGTGTGAGACAAATTATAGAAACAACCAGAAATAGAATGTACAAAAGGGTATGATACTTAATTTTAATCACGGATCCAGATCCCACTTTCTTTGGACTGATAGACTGAACCTTGAGAATCGCAAACCGATTTGAAGGGTCGAATAATGATTGAAGGGAGATCAATCTTAACGTAAAGCATCCTGCAAACATCTCGAACAAATAGTGTTCAACGAAAGTGAAGAAGGTTGAAGGTCTATCAAATTCACCCACGATCACGACTAAATCATGAACGTGCATTTGATGGCCAAACTTCACGTAAATGAGAGTTCCTCGTATATCCTTGCAGTTCCTCATTTACTGGAAACTTGTCTTTTCTGTACCCAAGGAAATGGTACGAGTTTCATGGGACATGGTTTTGTACCAGTACGCCCCAAATAAGGTCACTCTCCAATCAATCTGTTCAACACTGATACAAATACCAGTTGCAAGTGCAAGCTAGAATCTTATGGGTGCTTGTACGAGCTTTGAATGAGGACTGCAAACTCGGAACCATTGACATCAAAAATCAACGATGCCCCAGCTTCCCTTAACATGGTTGTGTGAAGGGCGGTGATCCGTGGACCCGGCGGGCGCAAAGATTGACCCAAATAAACATGATTCTCACCCCTTAGACGACGGGTGGTTTGATACCGCAGTGTGTGCACTATACTTTGTTACTTATATTTATGACTTAAAAAACGAAGTACAGTGGAAAAGGTTTTCGCTCTCTACCGGTCCACTTACAACTCCCTCAATTTGTTGTAAAAAATTCATGCTGTACATTCATGTGTGCTTACATCCTAGGTATCTATAGATTCGTGGTTTTTTGCGGTTGTCGATATTTTGCTTTGAAATTATTCTTCTAAACTTACGTCAGATCTGCATGTCCAGTATGCCTGTTGCGAGACAGACGTATTGACGGTTTTGAGGTGTAATTTCGAAGAGCGAGATAGTTGGGTAATTCAACTTCTTTGATCCAATGTGGTAGGTCCAACTTGATTTGACCTTAGAGTCGATGATGTCAACAACATGTCCACATGGTTTCCCACGCCATAGGATCCCTCACAACTAATTTGAAAGGAATACACGATAATGATTCTATCCTTTGTAGAATGAGTATGAAGCGCTGACGTTGTGAGACCCCGAGTGTACTCTGTCAGTAATGTACTTATCATAAGTGTTGACTGTAGGTGTTTTGGAAATGGCCAAGGACTGAGCAAGATTCTTTCATGACGTACTTCAATTTCGCTGCAAACGCCGACAAATTTACAAGGATCAAGCACCTCAAGAGTTACTTATTTTATCTGCACTTGAGTCACTTGACTACTTTACGTTTGCCCATCAACTTGTGGAAGCATCGCCTTCCGTGCCCTTTTAACTTTCACAATGTTTGTACTCAAGTGAGTGCTAAATAGGTCTGTCTGAATTGTGGGTGGTGTCTACTTAATGTGAATCAAAACAAAGGTGGCGATACTCGTATCACCACATTTCCTCAACACAAAATAATTTCACAACTTTGGCGATATTCATATTCTTGCCAGATTCTTGAGTTAATGAATGATCGTGAAATTTCCGTTCCGCGTACATACTGTCCTAAGTTTTCGTGACTATCGCTTATTACAAGTATAGGCAGCAAAACTTAGACCATATTATTCAATCTTCTGAGATCTTAGTCTGTACGGAGCTAGCTCTTTTTCACGCAATCAAGCTTTTGTACACGAACGGCGTTCAGTATGAAACCTCCTGTAGTGACAACTGATGATCCGCTCTAGATCTAGACTGAACTTTTTGACCCGATAGCAATTTTCTTCTCTCCACTGAGAATAGATTTCGCGGATAAAATTGTCGATTTCGGTCGATATTAGTGCATTATTTGCTTTTCTGCTTATCATAGGAGACATACTTCAACACGGAAAAATTACGGTACTGTTGCAAAGTTCGGGTTGGCTGTAAACGTTAGCACGTTAACTATTTTGCTTTGTTTGGTGCTATTCGGCTACGGTAGCAGTTATTAGATGGTCCATTCTTCTCTACCGGTTTTCGATTCTGGATATGTTTGTTCGGATGGTTTGGCGACCATCCACCAGGAACTCAACACGCACCGAGTCTCGAACCAGGACCTTCCACGAGCCGAATGCTTTTATATATCCACTGAACAGTTTTTGAAAGATACCTCTGTAAGACCTTTTGTGTGTGTGTGTGTGTGTGTGTGACGTTGTGTGTCTGACTCTTGTTGCATCGATACTTCCCTGAATGAATTACCTCAGATGATCATTCAAGATGTCAAATGTCATTCTTCTACGGTTACCACGATGCTCAACGCTTCTCTACGATACAATCGCCTTATATAGCCTGAGCACTTCTAGGTACAAACATCCTTTACGCAGTTACTGCTAGCTTCGCATAAGGAGCAGACGTGTTTCGATTTGTCATAAACTTATTGGCCCCAAGCAGTGTTCTAGTAGCCTGCCTGTCAAATGTCTATTTTGCGGTTCCCTACCAGAAAAATGTATTTACAAAGACGGTTTCACAAGCTTCAGAACCTACCTGCCTCTGACCTTTCTGATCGTGTCAAGAGAGACCACACGATGGCTACCTGTAGTGAGAAGATGATCATAGAACATCTTACCTAGGTTCAGGCTTCAACGCCTCATAACAGGTACTCATGTTTGTTACTATAGGTACCGAAATGGTAGTAGCGTTTCACATCGCAAAGAGCTTACTCCTTGGATGCTGGGTTATCAGTAGACAGGTCTCCTATGGAGCACCTGACTTCTCAGGTCTCAGAGCAGAAAGTTTCACCAATACACATGATACTGTAGTTGCCATGATTGTGCCGTACTACCGTTGCTAATGTTGCACAGCAAATTATTCGTTGTGAAAACCTTCATCTATCCCCTCACGGTTTCGTGTCTTCTTAACCTTTTCAACAACTTTAAACTGTGAACAACTACAGGCTTGGTGGCTAAATGCAGTCCTCAGTCTCCTGGTCATTTACGCGCAGAGTGCAGAGCATGTATTTTATACCACGTTTTGTATTATCCCGACGCGACACTGCTGTCGTACGACATGCCTGCAGTGGACTCTTTACTCCTTAGCACTCATGCCTCTTCCCTTCCTCATCTGAATTATTTGGTTAAAGCTGAAGGAAGAAGCTTACAGGGTCGTTCGGCTGGCATCTATCTACTGGCTGCAATTGAGGTCTCTCAAACTCAGCTCTTACAACGAAACTTGACCGCACCTTCCGCCTTCTAATAAACACAATCCATGTTCAAGAAGCGAAGAATTTCAATCATGTCATAACTATTGGGGTTTAGCCACATGTTACTTTTTTGTCTCGCCCTTGTACGGGCTTGATGGGGTCTTCCCATCCTTCGTTTTTCTTACGCGATCGCCTTTTTCCCCATAACTATATATATAATTATTTTTTTATTAAATTTAGAGACAATATTCCAGACATATTTATTAGTATTTTAGATTTGAGCGTGTAAGACTTTGAATCTTCGCACAAAATATTCCCACACTTTCCCTCTTGTATGAAGATAATCTAAATATGTCACAAAACAATTCTACATGTCAATTATACTGAACTTATCGCCACTTGTGTACAAAATGAGATGATTGCAACAATTAAATAAGTGGCACTAAGCTAAATAAATAGCAAATTTAATCAAAATTATTTAAAGACGTTTACAAGATTTATCAGATTCTGTAATTATATTTTGCATGTCATTAGAACTTGCATGATATTTCTTAAGTTTCTCCATTTTGTTAATGAATAATCACTTAAATCTGCAATGTCATATTAAGTATGATTCTGAATTGTTTAATCACACTACAAGATGGTCTAATTAGTGCTCCTTTCATCTTTTGGTTTATTATATCGTTTTCAATCTACTATATTTGTGAAATGACTAGTCTGTACCTTAGTTATCGTTACCTCTTGTTGTAGATATTTCTCTTCTTCTTCAAATATACGGATTATTATACTATGAAAATTCTGAAACTGGAAGATACTATATTGGGATTTATGCAGAGAGTGAATACAACCATCTTCCTATTCTATATCATTTCAATATAAGAGTGGTGAAAATGCCTATTTATTACAAGAAATAAGTCCTTTATAAAAAATCAAATTTGGTTTAATTTTTAAGTGGATCTAAATTATAAATTCATACTCTATATGAAGACCAAGAAATGAGATGGGCCACCTATTTATTTAAAAATATTTTTCATATTTAATAAATTACTCACTAAATATTTGTCCAGTATTGACGAGGTGATAACATCCAAGAAGAATATATATGAGTACAAAACTAGATACAAGACACTGCTAACTTCATAGCATTTCCATAAGATTATGTAAATATAATATTTGGCATAAAGAAAGTGATTCTCTTCACTTGAGCCAAATTTTTTTTATCAAATATTGATATATCAAGTAATTTGAAAATTCACTGTGTTGATGAATGATGTAGCTTAGCGAAGAAAATTTGATGTAGTTAGTAATTATGTATTATTTTAAACACATATATGAACATTTTGAACACCTGATAGTCTAAACCAACTAGATAGGATACCATATTGTAAATTCAATATCTACTTTGAACAAAAAGAAAACTTTTTATAGAGTCTCTAGCTATAGATTGAAATCTCAATTTAACAAGTTAAATGTTAATACTCCAAACTGTAGTTCATATCAACCGCGGTTGTGGTAAGTACCTCTACATCCACTACAACCAAATTTTTAGGATTTCATTATATCTGTATCTCATTAAAAGAAACTTACTTCCTTGTGGAACACAATTATAAATGTCAATAGATGCTCTCCAATCAAAAAGCATTGCAAATGGAAGTGCTTCAATGCGCAATAAATGCTTTCCAATCAAAAAGCATTGCAAATGGAAATGCTTCAATGCGTGTCCAAATCTATGGTTTCTCCATTTGAGCAAGCTATGCCAAAACATAAAATAAATGGTTGTACTCCCTACACATGGATCTAATTCTAAAAAGCATAATAAATGATCAAGTAAAACATCAAAGCTTAAGGCATTTGGTAAACTGATCCAGAAATCATATCTGGGGCTTCAGCTCCTATGCTTAGCTAGCTAGAAACCTCAAATTAACCAAATGATCTATTATTGCCATGCATAGAAATGAAGTTTGTGGATTGTTTTTCTTCTCTATTGATTTGATAATTGATCATACTTGTGTGCGTAGTTGATGCAAGACCATCAAAATGTACATTTTTTGCATCCAAGCTCCCAATAAAAAAAGGTAAAATCAAACATATTACAAGTACATTTTGAAAGCTTATAAAAACATTCACTAGAAATAATTGTGGCAACCAACCTTCCGACTATTAGTACACTTTTACCTTTTTTCATATTTGTAGATCAACGAGAAAATGGAGAAGCTATTAAGGCTAGAACACAACATTGTATCATTTATCATTGATTTACAAGGTGACCATGCATGAGGACAAGAAGATAACATAAGAAAAACATCATACCTCCTTTACATCCACAGACCACAAGGACAACAATCCTCATGGTTGTGATTCTCATGAGTGTGAGCTTTGTGTTTATGATCCTGGGAGCATGATCTTTATGATCTTGATCAATCACAATAATCAAAACAATAACAATATTAATATTGTGATTGTGATTTCTCAATGATGCTGAATGAAGGGCCAAAATTTGTGTACAATGAATTCCATACCAACACCATTGGCCGAGAGACACCTTTGACATGGAGACATCTTTGGCCCAAAGCACCCCAGTGCACATAAAGGCTGAACCTTTGTAGTTACATGTCCAAATAAATCATATTCATCTTCTTAAGAAGAACCTCTTCATGGGCTTTCAACAACTATAAAAATTGTAAAGTTTGGAGTCCATAGCAAAAGTTACAAAGGACCATATGAAGTTCTAGGCACCTTTGGCATAAAGGACACCATCGGCTTGGAAAGCACTTTCATACTTGTACATATCTTTGGGGTGGTAACACCTTCATACTTGATCTTTTTATACACCTTTGGGTTAGTAAAACCTTTGTGTTGGATAGTTGTATAGACTTTTGGCATTGTAAAACCAGTGTACAAAAGTCCAATTTTGTAGTACCATATTATTAGAACCATTTCCTTGATGCTAACTTGGAGTAACCAACAAATAGAGTGTATAGTAGGAGCGATGCCATGCAAGTAGTGTTGTAACAACGTTTAATTAGGAAGATAAGGTAGTTATGTTAGGATTTATCATTGATAGGAGTAGAGTTAATCAAGGGATTGCGGTGGCACCTAGCCATTGGATTCATCCCACTATTGTTTTGTAGGAGCATAAAGGGCTTAGTCCCAAATTAATACAAGTTTAGACTTCCATTTCATGTTCAATTCTATGTCTACTTGGTGTATGGCACTTGTTCTGCATGAATTGAATTCTACACTTGGAATGATGTGCAAGGGACCTCTAAGATTCTTAGTACATCATGTCAACACTTTATGTGATTTGTGATTGCTTGATTGAGAAGTGGTGAGGAACTCAAAGTAGAAACATAGGTACAAAGATCCATGAGTGCATTTGTGCCTGAATAGATTTTTGGTCCCTAGGGTTTTGAAGGCTTTGAGAAATAAGTCAAAGGGTCAAAGAGGGCTTGGAGTATTGTGAAGTACCACATATAGTAAAAAGTCTAGTAGATCACAAACCTGCAATGTTGGGAGGGCTGCATGGCTTTGGAAGGAAGGGGACTACAAGTTTTGTAGTATCATCAAATGTCAATAACTTTATGGACATTGTAACCTTTGGGATAGTGTTTTATGTAGTACCTACCCTCAGGGTGAAATGACGCTCAATGCGGATTGAACCATCACCTTCATGATTAATTTGGGAATGCCTTTAGTGAAAGTGATTCTATTTTTCACTTTTCTATAGAGTGCCAATGTGGATGACTCTACACTCTTCTAGGAATGGTCTACACAAGAGGTTAAATATTTAAAAATAAAAAAACTTTGACATTAAGCAAACTTTGATCTTGAGTTACTTTTTCTTCTTAAAATATTCATTACTAAATTGTATCCTTGTGAGAACAAAATATACTTATCATTTGACTATTAGTGAGTTGACATTAAGTTGTCCCATAAGTCTCAAAATCAAAATAAATATTAAGTTACCTCATTGTGAAATAAGTTCAAGTGTATTAATCTTATAGCACATTATCAACAAAGTAAACCATTATGATAAAAATAATCTCACAATAGTCCAATTAGTTCACATAGTGATAACCTTGAAGAACTATAAGTTTGGATGCATACAAAGACTTCTCAAAAATGAAATACAAAGTTAAGATGCCCTAAGTATCATTCTTATTTCTTTATCGACCAATCAGGACCACATAAGCCAATCATCATCCTTCATACAGATTGAGGATGTGACATGTAAGACAAAACATAATTAACACACTAATCAAAGGCTTCACATGGAAGCTTAAGTTTTCTCACAAGTTACTCTTAACTTCAGCTAAAAGTCTAAACTTAACTTCACCTATAAGTTTACCTACTTCATTAGCCAATATCCTTGACTAGGTGAGACCTTAAACTTTAGTTTTGACTTACCAAAGATTATTACAAAGCTCCCTATATTTAGTTCATAATGTCCTTATTATGTATGTTCTTGTTATGTAAATGTTGAAACTTTTCAACTCTTAAAAGTAACTTAGCATGATGATTTGTAGATAACCATGTTGCTTCATATAAAGTTATCTTTTCCATGTGACCACTTGGTCACATGGAAAAGACGGAAAATGGAAGATGGAAAATTCAATCTTTTGATGATGACGAGCACAAGTCTACTTCTTGAGGATTTTTTTGACCACAAATTCTCATGGCCTCTAATCAAGGCAAGGGTAGTAGGGAATAAACATTTGTAAATAATAATGCACAAAGCTCACACTTCCTCAAGAGAGATATATAAACATAAGATGTTATGGCATATGAGATGGTAACTCCAAGCAATTGCCACTACACCAACTTGTGTTACTATGGACCAATCTACCTTGAACTAAACTTTTGTGTGGATACTAAAGGTAAATTGGCAATAGATAACCATACCTTATCTCCAACCTTGAACTCCACGTCCTCATGTCAGCATTAGCATCATCCTTCTGCTAATTTTATGTAATGAACAACTTCTACCTTGTGTGTTGACCACCTTGATTGATCCAAGTAGTAAGCTACTCAAGTATAGCAACTTTGGCTACAATGTGGCATGCTTTCTCTACTACAATAAAGGAAGATGATGTAGTGGCCTATTCATCATATATCAAGTAAAAGGGCAGTGATGTTGGTTGATAGAGTTGTTTTATGAGAACTCAACAAGAGGTAGCAAGGGGATCCCATGCTTCTAATTCCTCCAAAGTACATGCTCATGATATATATTTGGTAAATTTAATGGTTTTTTTTACTTTGTCTATTTGTCTGATAGATTAGTGATGACATACTAGTAGTAAGACAATAAGAACCAATTTTCCCTAAAGGATACAAGTCAAAAATATCTAGGAGTGAAGAGAAATGTCAGATATGGTACTCCTTTATTATTTCTTATTTACTCTATGAGGTGGAACTACTCCCAAAAGAGGGTAGTATTACCCCTTGTGGTGCAATATGGAAAGGGGAATAGAAATCACTTTCACTACAAATCTATTCCAATTATTCCTAAAGGCGATGGTTCACTTCATGCCAAAGACTACAACTCCAAAGGCTAAGTACTACCCTTCCTAGAAAGTGCAACTCCAAAGGAGTCTTGTATTGATCAATTGACTTGCTCTTTGTTTCTATGGTACTTTCAATGCTCTAGACTATCTTTCATCCTTCAATACATTGTCTTGCTCCTTTGCAACTCCAAGGATCAAACACCACATACAAGTGTGAATGTATCTTTTTACTTAAGTGCTTGTATTCCTACTTCAAGGTTTCTCACCATTAATCCACAAAGTCATTAAATAAACATTTATTGTAAAGAAAAATAGTAATAGAGAGTTGAAAGACCTCTTTGCTATTTTCCTCAATTACCAAAATAAAGTGAACCTGAATCCTATTGGGCCAAAGCAACATATACACTTTCCCACTTCACACCAAAGAGGTCTAATAACAATTATTTATATATGAACTCTCTATCACCACTCTTATCTACTTATCTTATCTTAAATTATGTAGTTTAATAAAGCTTCTTCCATGTGTCAAGGATGGTATCATATCTTCCCTTGTAAAACTATTTGCCTTTGGACTTTGACTCAAAAGATCTTTGGCTACAAAAGTTTTCTACCACCAGAAAGGTGTTTCCTCTATAAAGTTCTTCCTTGCCAAAGGTGTTTCCTACACCAAACTTGTTTTACACTTAGAATATTTTCACCTATCTAAGCCTTTGGTTACAATTTTTCTACTGCTTGAAGATCTTTAACTACAAAGATTTGGCCCTACTATTATGCACAGCTATCTACTCCTAATAAGCATATCTACCTTTCCCTTGTAGTCCACAAATGTGAAAATTAGTGTATTGGTTGATTTGGTGAACTTCCTATCAATATGCTCCCTCAATCAAATTGGCAATTAGTCAAGTTGTTTGTTTGAGTAGACTTTTGCCTCCAAAGTTTAATTTTGCAACTTTAGCTTGTGGACTTTGGTGTGGTGTGGCCTTACTTGTATTGCCTTCTCTACAAAGCTCACCAATTAGTCTCTTGTTTCCTCCATCAGATGGATTATCTTCATCTTGTTTTCCTTTAGGCTAATACAAATCACCTATACTTTGACCATTAGTTCCTCCTTCATCTAGCCTCAATTATTCTCCTTCTTTTCTTCCTTCTTATTCATGTCAACCTGAAATTCATTAAGTTGGAGGCTTACTTTGATGTGATAGTCATTCCATTGCACCTCCATTGTGATTGCACTCACCTTCGCTTGGCTACTTCTTCATCATGAGCTCATAGCTGTTCCTAAAACTCCTATAACATCTGATTCGACTTGAGCCAAAAGATGCACAATTCCTTCTATAGTTGCCAGATATCTTGTTCATACTTAGTCCACATCACTTTGAGTAAAGTGTTTTGCTTCTTTACCTCAAAATTATCTTGTACCAAGTTGTTTATTCTTCAACCTTCTTCCTAATATAGCTTCCTTAAATTTTGCTATTTCTTCCTTTACCTTCTCCCTTTTTTCCTCAATTTGATGGGAGTTCTTCTGATGGTGCTTCACCAAGGAGATGTAGTTTATTACTTGCTTATGGCGTTCTTGGTTTATGGGTAGGAGCTTCTCCATTGACTCTAGAACTAGTCCCACCGAATGGATGACCAATTACCATAATAGTGTCATTGTATACTTTCTCCTTGGGCATGTTCTTCTTCCTCTCCTCTAAAGGTCTCCTTTCTTCTTCCTTGATGTTCACTTGTCCTTTTCCTTTGGGCACTAGAACATTGTTTTTGAGTACTTGTCCTTCTGCCTTATGTGCTTCTTCTTCTTTGGTATTGGACCTTTGGCTTCAAATACCTCACCTTTTGCTTCATGTACTCCTTCTTGCTTCAGCACCTCAGCTTCCTCCTTGCCCTTTGTACTCAAAGGTCATGCTTCTTTGTCATGTGTGTCTTTAGTATGGAGTGCACTTCCGGCCCAAAGGTCTTCTTCTGCATTTGTCTAGGGCGTTCTCTGCTTGGTTCCTCTTCTACAAGTGCTGATTGAGCATTCTCATACTACTCATCATCCTCCTCTTCTCCAAAAGATGATACCCCAAGTGTGAGGAAGTTCTTCCACTCTTGTTCTCCTTATATTCAATGTCTTTGGGTTTGTCCTCCAAAGACTTGTCAACCATCTATTAGTTATTCCTTGATCTCTTTATCTTCACCTTTGGTCTTGCAAGTAGCACTCTTTTTAGCTTCTTGTTATAGCCAAGTTGTGGTACCAAGAAATGTCAAGTTTTTCACTTTGTGTGCTTTTTTCACTTCTTTCATATCAAAAAGATGCATACTCAACAAAGAAAGTGGGTAAATCCATGTACTTAGCTCCTTCAAGAGCAAAGTCTTGTGTTAGGTTCCATCTCAAGGAGCCTTGTTCTCTAGCAAGAAGGAAATTTTGGGTCCTTCAAGAAGGAAATGTGTTCTCCTTTGGAAGAACAGATCGGTTTCCTTTGGAAGGAAAAATGTTCTCCTTCAAGACTAAAAACTTGATGTCCTTCAAGAGGGAAAATAAAATGCACTGAAAAGGCCATGAGTATCTTTGGAAGGACATTGAAATTGATACTAGATTTTTTAATTTATATTTGGCATTGCTTAAACTAGATGATCCTCGAGGGTGACAAGCGAGGGTAGCAATTGATGATTGAATACCATTTGGAGTCAAGAAACCAAGAAAGTAAGGAAGAACACACTTCAACTAAAGGGATCCATAGATTTCAAAATTTCCTTTGTATTAGTGCAATCTAGTCTTCTAATTATTGAGCAAGGATTAAGAGATTGCATTGCAAGTTTTCTTGGTGTCAATTATATTCAATCATTGTCTATAGTTGCCAACATGTTGAGAGGATTGCACCAAAGGGACCAAAAGACCAGTTTGAATCTCCAAACTCCCATGGTCAATCCATGGGAAATGTTAGCAAGGAAGGACGTCCTAAAGAAATTGAAATTTACCTTCCTTTTATGGAATTGTGAGTACAATTGAGTGACCATAGGTTGGGAATGTTAGGTCAAAAGAGTGTTTTATCCTAGACTTTGTGAGGTCAAGTGAGGACTTGGACACTACCATTAGAGAGTTGTATTACATGAGAGTTTAGGGTAGGTAGGTGGGTTCACTTATGAATCCAAGTTCTTGCCTTTGAGTGAGAAGATGAAGAAGCACCTTGAGAAGGCATTTGTGAAGAAGAAGAGTAGGAAGAATAGGTGGTTGGTCATTGATTACAAGAATTTGGTACGGAGGGCCATTGTGGTAACCCTCATGAAGATTTTCTTCCCACAAAGGATCACATACTTATCAAATGTAATGAAAGCCTTCTTTGAACATATGTTTTGTCATGATCTGATCAATTGTTTTAATGGTTTAATCTTTCACCAGCACACCCTAACCATGTATAATGTCTTTGAGGGACCAAGACCTCACTACCTTATTCCTTTTCTTTCACTTACTTCTATATTGGTCATGGATTGCTCACCATAGACAAGGAGTACTTCCCAAGACATGAAGTGTCTCAAGAGTACTTCAATGTTGGACCCTTTTGGAGGACATGTAGATGCAAAGTACCCATTGATTGGGGAGTTTGTTGCACCTCTCAAGAAGTAGAAGTGCATGGCAATTGGAACTACTACTCATGGCAAAACATCTACCAAGATGAGGAAGAGAGCTCAAGTGGTTGAACCAAAAAGAGAAGGGGATCTTTCCAAAGGAGAAGAAGATGACAAGCTTTCCAAAGTAGAGGAGATTGACTTGGATGAGGATCAAGAAGAAGATCTTGCACTTGATGAAGAAAGTAAGAGGTTAGAGAGAGATATGCAAATGACCCAACAAATTTCTTTGGAGAAGTATCAATGGCTACCCTTGTTCAAACAAAGGGTAGAGATAGGACTTTAGAGCCCAAGCCCAAAAAGAGAAGGAGCTACAATCCTATGCCTTCATTCCAAGTCCCCTATTGCCATAACTTCCCCCATCCTTGTAGGAATCTCCCAAGAAAGTAAGTGTTATGCAAGAGATGCATGTGGAGCCCTTCCAAAGGAATCAAAGTAGCTAATGCAAAAATTGAGCACATAAGAGGAGAAAGAACCTATGTCTAAAATTTGATATGAAAAATCCCTATGTCATTGATGCTTACTCTCAATGCCTACTACACCAGTATAAAGGAACTACCCAAACATTTATGGGTATGCATCTATGATGTCCACAATGCTTGTCTAATTGGAGAACTACAAGGTGGACGAGAAAGTGCTAAGGAGTGAAGTTTCACTCCACCACAAGGAGTAGAGAAAGCAAGCAACCAAGCTACAAGAGAGTATGGAGGTAATGAAGGAAGCTAATGTTGAGACCACTTTGCAAATGAGGCAATAATGCAAGAGTTAGATGATCTTTGCCAATTGTCACAAGATGAGAGTACAAAGTTGGAAGGAGAGAATACACTCTTGAAGGAAACCAAAGTCCTTGAGAAGGCACACCTTCAACAGGTCGATGGTTTGAGGAGTGAATTGGAGGCATTTAGAGTCAATTCAATGTTGGTGAGCAAGCTAGTTGAGGATGCAATAAAGCAATTTCAATTGCAACTAACCCAATCAATAACAAAATTTGAATTGATTAACATTTAGTGAAAAAACTATGTGGAGGGTTTTCCAACCTACCAAAGAGAAACTACAATTTGATTGTAGTAATGTCAAGACAAAGTGGTTTATTTGTAGAAGAAGCTAGTTTAGTTGCAAAAGGAGCTTCACATTGCTATAGTGTTGGTAAGTTATGAGAAGGAGAAGTAGAAGCTGCTGTCACAAAAGCCCAAGTTATCATCAAGTGACCTATGTGCGGAGGGTGAAGTGCTAGTGCAATTGGTTGTGAAGGGATCCAATGAGGAGAAGCAATGCAAGACAATCAAGAGACTATGTGCCATGCTATTCAAGATCATTGAGGAGTTCATTGAAAAACCCACCACTATGGGAGAAGTATATAAGTTGTGATTGGTGCAATAGAGGCTGATAAAACCAATTGAAGATCAAACCATTGAGCACATAGTATTAGAAATTAGAGTTAGAATAGAGAAATGAAAATTAGAGAGAACTTAAAGTTAGCATATTAGAAGTACATGATTTATTAGATCTAGTAATAGATGACTTAGAAGTAGAGGAACTCGTAGAACATGTCAAATTATCACTACTTCTCCTTTGTTTTTGCCTAGGGCCATTAAAGACTTAGGAAGATATTTTGTTAGTACTTTCTTGTTTACCCTATCTTGGATGGTGTGCCATTGTAGTTGGTACATTCTAGGCTTATTTTTAGGTTCATTCTTGGAGTTCCCAAATGCTT
This sequence comes from Lunularia cruciata, assembly GCA_948567375.1. NCBI lineage: Eukaryota > Viridiplantae > Streptophyta > Marchantiopsida > Lunulariales > Lunulariaceae > Lunularia > Lunularia cruciata. The sequence goes on along the minus strand of OX419762.1, from coordinate 8,547,427 downwards.
GTAACTATTTAGGTCTAGCATTCAAAAGTGCTTCTTGTTCAATCAAAGAGATTGGTGAATAAGTGAAGCATCCTTGGGCTACTTGTTACTTTCTTGATTTCATGATGAAATGACTCTCACTCAAGTTCATGCCTAGTGAATATTGCAGTAAGAATTGTTCAATGCTATGAGTTGTTGAGGTCATAGATCCAAAAAGTGGAGTATTGGTATAGGTCAACAAGACATTCATGATGATATCTTAGTGATGGATTATCTTTGCACTAATGTTGTGGGTGGCACAATTGATGCCAAGGAGAGAAACCATGTCCTTTAGCAAGCTAGGCAATCTAGATTAGAGGGCAGAAACCTTTTTGTGTATGGGAGGATGGTAGATTGCAAGTAGTACCACTTCCATCTTGAAGACTACAATTGGTAGCTAGCATCATGCTCATGAGGAGCTAGGATATTTTGGAGTAAAGCATACATATAACTTACTCTAGAGTCATTATTGGTGGTGCAATATCCAGGCCAATGTAAATTATTTTGTTGCCAGATGTATGGTTTTGGACCAAGTTAAAGTATCACTTAATGCTCCCACATCACACTTACACCTATTACCTATCATGGGCTTTGGTTATTGCTAGAGTTTGGACTTTGTTGGGCTTTACAATGGTAAAGATCATCATTGGTATGATACATAATTTTTATGACTATGATACATCATTGGTATGTTTTAGTTATGGTGAAACAATTCTCCAAGTGGATTGAGTTTGTTGCAGTTCTTGAAAGTCCAGTAAAGGGACAAGTTACTTATTCTTGGATTGTGTTCTTAGTCATTTTAGTGCACCAGCTAAGGTTTTGACTACAAAAGGTATAAAGTTTTTACGAGAGTTTCAGATCTTGTGTGACAAGCCCTTGATTGATCACCATACTACCTCCAAAGATCATTCTGAGGCAAATGACTTAGCAAAGAGAGTGGTTCATACGATAAAGAGAGGATTCCATAAGTACAGTTTGTAGAGAGTTCACCTGGGAGATTGGGATCTCCAATTATCTTGGTTGGCTATGGGCTATTGATTTAGCCAGCAAGCCTCCTTAGCATTCTTCTCTTGTTATATTCTACTTTATGAACAAGATCCAAATTTACCTATAATGATTTATTGTGATGTTACTATAATTTTGGACCTAGATGATCCAAACGTATGGATAAGCATATGTTCTCAACAGGTAGAGACCTTTCAGAGAGTGATGCAAATGGACTTTGATAGCTTAGCAATTGCTTAGCATAGGGATACATTACAACTATCTTACTATTCAAGGAGGAGGTTATAAATGCTGAATCCATCAATTTCATTTGGTGATTATATATCTATAATAGATTGCACCAATGACACTTGATGTGACTACAAGATGTACTATCTTGAGAGTGCACAAGGTTTTGCCTTCTAAAGACCTCATGTCGGAAGGACGTGATGGTGTTGTTTGGAAGATCATGTGTGCAATTATGCACCATCCCATCTCCCAAACATTGATGGCATTATGGACCCAAGCTTGATAGTTGTACATACAAGCTTGCGGTATATGTTATGTGGCTATTCCGTGAGAGTTGCTATTATTTTTGTGTTTGAGAGGATAGCATATGGTATGTTTGACTCCTCCCCTCATGGTGGTTCCTCAAGGACAATGGTTATGTCCTCAATGTACTTGACATATAACTAGTTCACTCTTTATGTGATATAGATTACAAATAGACAACCAAAAATGGAGCTTGATAGCACATAGCCTTTTGATCACCATAGGGTATATCATATACTTAGAGTAGATGGCTATCTAGAGTTAGAGGGACCTAACCACCAACTAGGAGGTAATTGTGGTACTTTAAAGCTTATGTATGACTTTTGTATGAGGTGTGTGCTTCTAAAGTGTATGATGTTGATAGCAATGTATATATACACAACAATTGTCATGACATTTGCAACACTGAAGCTAGTTTGCTTGGTCATTGGAGGTGACAGTCTTAGCGGTTAGAGTTATATTAGTAGTTGCTTGGAGACTTATTAGTGGTAGCTAGATTTTGCATAAGGTTATTGATTACACCTTGGAACCCACCATCACTTGCACCATTTGCATTGTCAGATGTGCCATCAGTGTTGCCATTAGGGTTGGAGATCCAGGTCAAGCAAAGGGGTATACCTTTGAAGTGCAGCTCCAAAGAGCTTACTTCTATGATTCTGAGCCTTCAAGTTCTGGGCTATGGTGGATAGAGCCCAGCAAGCATCACCTGGAAACTCATAGCTAGAGTGCTTGTGACTTGACTATAATCAATACTTGATTGTTGGTAGATTGAGTGGATGATCAAGTTGAGTTCCAATTTGAGTGTAATTTGAGTGGAAGAACAAACTGATTATTGTGGTACTTTAGAGTTTATGTATGAATTTTTTATGAGTTGTGATTTTATAGTGTATCATATTGAAAATGATGTATGTTGTATAGTGATGTATATGCACATGAAACTTACACTAGATATAAAGTTTTGAGATATGGGATATAAAGTAAACTCTTGAATAACCAACTCATTTGTAGAGTAAAAAAACCAATCAATGGTTGGCAATTACATAGACCTTGCCCAAAGAGCAAGTCTCTTTGCTTATGAAGATCTTAATGTCAAAGAGGACCACCTAACTTACCATCAACCAAGCAATCTTCTTGACCAAGTATGGTATATGAAGGAGAAAAAACAAAGTGAGTATCCATGTTCCATTAACACACCCAATCTATAATCCATGAATTACACATCCAATTAGAGGATGATGGAAGATCTATCTATCTGGCCTCCTTTGCCATTCATTTCTACATGGGTGTCAATCTTTTGACCAAGGAAAAGAGGAATAATTTCACTAATAATCTCCATCCCAAAGACTACTTTTTGCAACCTAAAGGAAGGGGAAAATCAAAAGAATTCAAGAAGTTGACAAGGAATTTGCTATCATTGGTAGGTTTTTGAAAGTGAAGGAGTACATTTATTTTATAATAAGAGCAACACTCCTTCATCAAGAACAAAATATCATGCAAAGAGAGCAAGAAGAATATTTGCAAGTGATCATTGTTTCTTCAAAAGAAGATGAAACTAAAGATGAAGTAGATGAAGTCAAAGATGACAAAATAAACTTGCAAGCACTTAAAGTAGAGACCAAGGGAGAGGAAAATCAAGGAGGTGTATATTTTTCTCTAAAAGAAGAAGTGAATCACCAAAAAAAATCAAGAAGATCTTTGGAATGAAGAAGAACCAACTACTACTATACAACCAAGATTGCTTTCAAAGTTGGAGGTGACTAAGACCAAAGAAGAAGTGGTCAATGAAGAAGAGATTGATATCCAAGGCAAGATATCCACAAAAGAGTAATCCACAAAAAATTACTTGAAGCACTACAAATAATATACTTTGATGGTGTTTCCTTCTTAATCAATTTAGGAGGATCCTTGCTTACTGAATTTTAGGCTAATTCCCACAATACCTAAAATATTGGCTCAAAGTGAACTATTACACTTTGCTCACAAAGCGGCTTCATGCCAATGATTCTACAATGAAGGGAAAGAGTGACTTTTGTCAAGGTGAAGTGGAAAATTACTAGATCTTGTATAGATAAGTGTAGGAGTGGAGACATGCTCTTAACAGATGAAAAGGACTTGAAGAGAGAAGATTTTGCTTGAGGATGCAAGGAAGAGCTGGTATATGTACTCCAAAAACTTGAAGAAGAATTAGAATACACTCCAAAAGAAGAGCAATTAGAGCCAATTGTGGAATTAGATTAATAATCACATTGAGAAGTTATAGCATGACTTGCATGGGGAGAAACAAAAAGTATCACTTGAGAAAATATATTAGATAAGTACAAGAAAGAGACCAACCTTCAATTAGAATCCCTGCCAGCAGAAGTGGAAAATGAAAGTGCAAAGTGAACTACACAAAGACCAAAAATCATGGAAAAAGCTATTGCATATCTTTGAAGCTTGTATACTACTCCAAACGAAGTTGAAGCAAAGAACTTAGACTTAAAGAACTAGAAGAAGTAGTTTAATGTTGAAGATACCTCACTGAAAGAAATCTCCTTAGTTGTAGATCTTTGCAGTGTAATAAGTGGGGTAAGAAGAAGTCCAAAGATGAAAAAAGAAAGATTTTTTTGGGGGAGAGTAGATACCTTCCCAACCACATGGACAGTACTTAGTAGTGTATAAGTCAGCAAGATAGGATAAGACAAAGATAAAATAATTCAATGTACAGTGTAAATCTAGTGAAGTGCAATCTTGGTAGTGTTTTGCACTTCCTCTACCATTAGGTCTTTTCAGTCTGAGAAGGAAGTCCTATTTAAAGCTTCCACTCCCTACAAATGATTCATTCAATCAATGAAAGTTGTGAAAAATGAACAAGCACATAGCTCTTTGTTGCTTTGCTGAATTGTAAGTATTGTTTGTCTATCTTCATGGAGTAGAGGTGTGGAAACTCTGTATTAGGAACCCAAGTGACTAAGTGTGTGTGATAACAGTATTTGAAAATAAGGTGTGTGACCCTTGTGTGTGATAACAGTATCTGAAAATAAGGTGTGTGACCCTTGATAGTTCTAACAAAACAAATGAATACCTTGATGGGAACTTTAAGGGAACTATAATGTTGTACATTACTACAAAACCAAAAAACAAAGAATAGTCACCAATGCAGATATCCTTCAAATAGAGTTGTGCCTTATGGGAGGGTGGAATGTGGTTTTGGGGTAGGAATCTTTGTAGTAGAGGAAGCCCTTTTGTAGCTGACTGGGTCATTTCCTTCAAGAAATAGTTGAAACTGAGCTTACATGAAATTGATGTTGGAAGTTTCCTTTTTGCCATAGTGCACCACAGGTGGTGTTACTACACTCTTTTAGGAGTTAAATAATTAACAATAAGAACTACAATAGTGAAACTTCTCTCCAAATCTAGTCATTTCTAAATTATATCCTTGAGTGAACAACTTGTTTCTTGCTATTAGTCCACTTTATTATTTTTATAATAATAAATTGGACAAAATTCGGTTTTCACAATTGCTTCCTCCAAACTACTTCCAAGTAGTAAATTATATATCTAGCAAATCAAACTTTGAAGGAACATGTACCATTTAATTCCTTGTACATCTTGTCAAGTATTAAGTCCTTTGCTACCAAAAGCTTAAAAATACAAGTACTCCTTAGAAATATCATAAAGTGTTTGCAAATAAAGCATCTTTGTTCCTTTGAAATAATGGTAAAAAGATATTGATCATAATCAACACCTTAATTTTTTTACTATAATTTGATTCACACTAAGTATATAATACACATACTTATTGACATATGTCACTTTACACTCCTTTGATACAAATTTGCATTTACGATTTATGACTACAATAAAGATGTTGTGCATGTCACTTTGGACTCCTCCTTTGATGCCAATCTAAACTTAAGATCTACCACCACAATGAAGATATTGTTCAAGTATGTATCTACACTCAACATCCTCTTGGCAAGTACACTTAAGCTATTCATTTTTAACTAGAAAAGCTATATATACAACTAGTTCTCCTTCCTAGACCTCTCAATGAGAAGATTGTACAAGTTGACCACATTATATTGATCTTCATAAGCAATTTTATCAAATTAGTTCTTATCTTTGTCTTCTTTGAGGTTTTGCAATTCCACCTCATCTAGCTCCTCAAATACTCTTGTAACTTGTGTTGTCTTAACAGCATGAATAGAATAGAATAATAAACCTCAAACCCTAATCAGTCAACAACCAATAGAGATAACTTTCTCGGAAATTCATCCTCTTCCAAGGAGGAGTTAAAAGCCTCAATGGGACTTCCCTAAATTCTTAACTATCCTCTTCAAGGGAAATATAACTTCCTCTTTCCTCACCCTCTTACTAGCATTTAAGGGCAGTGGTAGAACTCCCTTGCTACTTGTTCTCCCTCATTCTTGGAATAGGAGTTGATGTATTTGTGCCTATCTCCTTGACTCCACGTTGTAATCTTATGAATGCTATTCAAAAAGGAGCATGTTTAGCTCCTTAAGGCTACTCTTCATACAAAATGACTAATGGTATGGGAAGCAAAGGTTATTTGTATAGTATATGCTGGATATAAAAGAAGTCTTGACATAAGTAGCAAAAGATGTTCAAGAATATCATAATATATGAAAACAAGAGGGTCATCAAGTTAAATCATCAAAAATAGGTAGCTTTATAGTATCTTGATAGCCATAAAGGAAGTCTTGACATAAGAACAAGAAGATGTTCAAGAATATCATGACTTATAAAACCAAGAAGCTTACTAAGTTCCATAAGTATTGTGTCAATATGTACTATATGATATTCATAATATAATTGGAGTTCATTAAAGTAGACCACCTAAAGATTAGAGCCCTAATAAGATATTGAGAATTTGGTCTACTTAGTTTTCATATAGTGCAACCTCTATATCAAGCTTCTACTTGCAATCAATGAGGAGCTTTTCCCAGTATAGCTTCATCTTCAACCTAGACAAAGCTGGTGTGTTATTTATATGTATAAAGGAGCATAAAAAATTTTTATTTGTAATGGTCAATATAACTATAAGGCACTTTCCTATAAGATCAATTTGACACATATCATTTGTCTTTTAGACTAAGTTTAGGTCAAAAAACAATTTTTCAACCTTGAATCACTGCCCTCCCTGTTTTGATTGTGTATAACACTAATTTCTTTATGTTATCCTCTCATAAATTAAGGAATTTCTTGATCCTTTGACCTTTGGAGTATATTGTCCAGAGATGGAAATGGGAAATTTGAAGATAAAGATATGGAAGTTGAAGATATTTGGATAGAGTACCAAATATTCAAATATATGGAGATTTTGAAACAAAATAGCTTAACCAAGCAAGAAGTGATGATTTTTATAAATCAGATAATGGTCCCAAGTATTCTTATGTTGTACGACTATCCATTAGATTTTTATAGAATCTAGTAATCAACATTTAGAAATACAAAGATTCTTGATAAGGATGATTTGCAAGGAGTGTTTTGAATTGAACACCAAATAAAATCATGTTGTCTTTAGTATTGACAATTTTATTACTCTATAAGTTGATATAATATTATAGTAAAGTCTGGGTTATCTCTCTTTTATTAAATAATATCATTTAATTTGGCTCTTTACTTGGTTTCAAAATTTTTTCACCTTGTACTCTTAAAGGCTCTAAGCAATCCCAAGGTTTTGTGTATATAATGATAATGATATTCATTATGGGTCTAAGAACTTTTATAAGTCTTAAAGTCTCCAAAATATTCATCCCCATTGCAACTAGTTTACTACTCAAAGACTCTATCATCAATATACTCAAGTAGATTAGAGCTACCCTTATTTATGATTCCCCAAAGATAGTTACAACGTGTAAAAATGTAAGAGAATATTACAAGTGATGCAAATCTCACTATTGCAATGATCAAATAGACTATTCCAAGTGGTAGAGAAAATTTTTCTGGTGCTACATTTACAACTTGATGAAACCATAAAGCGGAATAAAAACTTGTTGTGCTACATTTACAACTTGATGAAACCATACAAAAGAACAAAAATAATCTTCTTTGGAAACTTAGACTCTAGTATGACATATACATGAAAAAATACATTAAAAATCACTTTAGTTTGGAAGTGGTTGATGAGAAGGACCACAGATTCCATCCATCTTATGTTGCTCTAATACCAGCAGAAGATCAAAATTTTGAGAAAAATAGGGAAGATAGAAAAACATTAGACCAATTAGAGCGGTATAGAAAGAACTTTGAATGCTAGGATGGCACAAACCTTGTCATTTATATTTAAGGTTGATATAGGCCTAATTCTTGGAAAATTTATCCCAGAAAAGTTACTCTATCCTTATGAAGGTTCCTCAACACCTTACAACCTAGATCTATAAGATAATTCTTGAAAATCTTATTACCCTAATTAATCTCTCTACGATGCCTATGTACCTTCCAAATGATATTTTCTGATATTCCCTGAGTATTTAAAGGAATTTTTCTTATAGAAGTTGCTAGTAACTAACTATTAAATTTTTACTAAATCACAATAGTTAATTACCATACTAATAGCTATTATTTTGATTTCATATAATTCTTGAAGTAAACAGATGATGCAAAATACAAGGTTAAAAAATTTATCCAAAATGTGTATTGAGATTCAAGAAACACACTAGAACAAGACTTTGAGCAATTTAGTTTTCAAATTTGACATCAAAGTCCATGAACTTGAATTAAATTTTCAAAAGAAATTTACTTGTTGGTAAAATTCTATGTTATACCGGATTGGAACCGATGATTATTCTTATTAAGATATTGAAACTGACTTCAAAAATATAGAGTCACATCGTGCAATTTGGTATGCGTTGTAGTCCTTATCTATTGTACCTAATTATCTATAACGATTGAGATAATGACAAAACAGTAAAATGAAAAATTTAGGCCATTTTAGTTTTGCATTAACATGTTTTATGTTTATAATATTATCTCCAAATGTCAAGCTTTGTCCAGATTCCAATGATCCCATATTGCTTTCTTCAACTTCTTTTCAAATTTCTTAATATATAGAATCAGAGCGTGTATTTTATTGTGCAAATATGCTACTTTGTAAGAATTTTTCTCCCTTCTCACGTAATCAGGTTTTATAATCTTTCATTATAATATCCACGTCATCGTTCTGAATTTAAGCATCAATTTACCGGTCCACTCAAAAGAAAGTGAATTCTTCGTTCCATATCGTAGTATTCTTAATTATAAAGTAGTTTGAGGCTAGTGGTTCTTTTCTTAATCCTGGATAGATAAATTCCCAGATAAAATCCGTGACTTAGTCGTGGAGAACCAGGACCGAAATTCGGTGAGACATGAATGCTCCTTGGCTTGGAAAGAAGTTTGGTTGTAGACATTGGACTTCGAAAGAGAATTTTATGGGGCCTTGGGTGTCGAAGTACGCCAGGCCTACTGCTGAGAGGAATGCTCTTGTCTGAGTGGGGTTCTGGAACGATGAGATGCTGATATTTTCAAATGGTCCTCGAACATTCCTTCTTGTCGTCCTAGAAACTGGGAACATCATAGTAACTGGAAGTTGTACACATTGTGTACCTAGCGAATCCCAGACTGTAACTCTACAGTACAATGCAGTTCGATGCTCGCTCCATAATCCGATGGCAGTTTGCAGCATACGAGGGAATTTTCAAGTCAAATCCATCTGTTTCCTGGACATGTGAAGTCTTCACATGGCAAAAGAAGGCAATGGGTTTTTCTGAAAGCTTTTGCTTCTGTATGGAGATTCTGATCAACTCTCTTTAAACACTTAGGCTGGGACACAAGTGCACCAACTTTGGCTAGAACGACTATAGGGTCTTATCGTAGTACGTGCTACACTGCAGCAATTACAAGTCGTTCTTCACCTACTACCAGTTGCATGAACTCAGAATAGTGGTGATGAATGATGTATAGTATTCGAAGTCTCAATCATATCAGATTCTAATTTCTCATTCTTTCTGGTCGAGGGTAGGACTTAAAGAACCTTAGATATGATTGAGACTCTGAATTCCACTCCAAAGATACTTCTATTTTGAAAGGTAGTGACGGTGAGTGGTAACGTACTACAATGTTGGCACTGCGTCAAATACATGCAGGGTAAAGAGTGTATTGATCTTTGAATATGGAATCATCCTCAACGTTCGAAATCCAAACTGAATTGCTAGTCACAGGAGAAAAGCCAGTTCATGTTGGTGCTTACAGTTGTCTTCCAAAAAATAACCTTATGAAGTTCCGCTCCATGGATAAATCAGAAAGATAACACTGGTGTCAACTGGAAACGGAAAATCTATGGGCTCATACAATCTCCCTTTCCAGTGAAAGAGCCCAGTCGTAAGGAAGAATCTACACCTCAGCTATCAATCATAATTTCGTCTCTGGTCATAAAATGCGCTACATTTGAGAAGAATATGGAAGACTAGAGGAGATTCATAATGGAAGTGAAGATTCAGTAATATAATGCGCCTCACTAGCACTTGTTTAACGCCAAGATGACGACGTAGTACCATTATCCAAACTCTCCAACAGCAAGTATAATAGGAAGTGACATCAAAATTTGGAACCGTACTTCTAACACAAGTTCATTCCCGGAAAATGATTGAGAGTTCACCCAGCATTTTTAGCTAGTCAGCAGTCCAAGATGAGTGTCTTCAAAACAATCAAATCACACTCCACTCCTACAAATTATTCTCAATTGTTGTTGTTTCGGAGTCAGAACAAGTTTCGTACGTGGAGGGTGCTTCAAGAACTGCGCTCGATGTGTTTGTAGCACACCAGGACTACGCGACCAAATCAGTGAACGGGTGAGTTGTACTGGGGCTGGAAGTCCATATCAAATCAGAAAATTGGCTCGATACAATCCTACTGCTGCAAAACAGTCCCATTGCAAGTGCAAATCTGGGAGACACGAGAAGCGTGGAGTTGCAAAGTCCGTATGATCTGTTCCGAATCCTAGACATTATCAGTACTGTCTTGCGCAACTGCGTTAGTTGACCTTGGTGCTGGAGTACCAGTTGGGACCTTGGACACACTTATGCCCTGAAAGTCTTGTCCATCTTTATCCACATTGTACATCGCCTGCATCGGAACATCTCTCCCTTTCGTCGGCAGCTCCGAGCTTCCTGCTGGGCGGGGTGTTGCATTCCGGTAAATTGCATGGAGCGAAAGTTGTGCTATTGCAGATAACATTCCCAGACCATTAGGAATCTGCACATTGAGAGGTACGCGTAACATCCTGTTAGCGATCACACGAACTGACTCGATATGCTTGTTCCCTTTCAATCATTGCAGAGTGCTGTGTTGGGGCCCAAGATAGACACACAGAGCTTGTTCAAATATCGGGTTTAGGTCAACTTACAATTATGAATATATCCTTGGCCATGATTCCATAGCCTGTCCAGGCGGTGCTGTTCATGAATATGCAAATGGATAGAAGCAAAGGCATGAACTCCACGCTTCGAGTTTTTATTACCATCTTCTGTTATGACACCTCAGCCACACAATGCATCTTTTTAGTGCTGTTTAAAACGATTCAGTAGATTCAGGGTAATGATATTGATATGATATCGTGAGTTTTCCTTAAACAATGTGAGGTTTCTGAAGAAATTTACAGTCCTATGTCTACCTCTACATCCCTTTCTGACTAATCGCATTTTGAAAGCAATACCAACTAGAAGTTTCCTCTTGGCCATCCCATCCTCTGTTCAGAACTAGCTCTACATTTTAACAGCCACTTCAGATTCATTTGAGAGAAGCTGGTTTGAGCCAACTTACCATGACACTAAGAGGAGAAGCATACATCGCGATGGCCACCACCACACATAGCGTTCCCACTTCTAACTTTCGCGCTTTTCTAGGGACCACAGTAAGAGAAAGGGCTGCCACCAGTGCAAACGCCAGGCAGCACGCGAGGAGTACTCTGGTCACCTTTCTCTGCACGTAGACACATGATGATCAGCAGATGTAGTCTCTTCGGGCACAGAATTGAACAGAATATAATGCACATTCTAAATGGACTTCTCCCATAGTGATTCTTTTGCCTATCAGCCCGCCTACTTAGGTAGCTACCATACTAAAACCCAATGGTAGATTTGATTGTGCGTAATTTTAAAACTCGAAATGACTGAACTTGCTAGTGAGATAAGAGAACTTCAGTTATACAGCCCGGCCACGTCCTCTTGGTAACTCGAGCACATAAAGATACAGCCAATCTAAAGAAATGAAATTTGATAGCATTTGATGGAATCTGGATAGCAACCACGTACATGTGCATCTAAGAAACATTAAACAGCTAAGTCTCTAAAACTTGCGAATACAGCCAATTTTCCTTCGGAAATCTGCGACCAACCAACGGAAACTTCGGACCTTATATACATCTCGTCAAAACTTATCCACTGCTGTCCGGCCCGACCATTTATATTTCATCTACTTTCAACTATCCTATGCAAATCAGCATTATATCCTCTTTTCTTGCACTGATGTTTCCAGTAACCTACCGACTGGAGAAGATCAGGCAACCCCTCATAGAATTCTTGCTAACACAGTTTACTTTCATCAATGCAACCGGGGAGGATAAAGAGGGACCACGGTGACTCTACAATTATGAGACAGAACATAGATCAGACTCTGTTGACCAATCAAGCACATTTATGGGTATTTCTCTTTCCGACAACATGGGTGCCGCCCGCTTCTGCTACGATCTGAGAAATTTTTGTAGGAGCATTATACACCCTGCGTGACTAAATGATGAGAGCTCCTCGCTTGTTGATAAATTCGTTCACTCTCAGACGATCACCACTGAAATTTATAGGGTAACCATCGTCAGGTTGATCGATATAGCCAAAATTCCATCGTTCATTTTGCTATTCAGATTTTTATGTACCCCTCGCCGAAAGAATGTAGGTTTGCGACTTACACCTACGCGCAGCTAACTAATTTCCCTGACGATAATGGTATATTTTGCGTGCGCGGCGATAACCAATGCAATAGACCTCGTCGGAAAGAAGAGAAAATTTACCCTTTCTAATTTCGGGGAGTACATCAGAAAGAGGGCTAGATAGAAGATCTCGAAAGCGCAACCTGCAATGTTGATAGTGAGCACCAGCAAAGCATTTTCTGTCACCAATGGCAGCCCGTACAAACACCATAGGAGACAATTGCAGAGTGTGGTCACGTATGGAAGACCAGAGAAATCCTGAGTAGATTTGCTCTTGTAAATTTTCCAGAAAGTTGGCCTGTGAAACAGATACAGACGATTGTTGGAACTTATGTCATGTTTTATTGGTTGAATACAGGAACGTAAACTTTCTAGTGCAGCACCTAAGCATCTTATGGGAAATCATCTCTACTATGCTAGAGCTTGGCACGGATTCGTTATCTGCTAGTACTGCACTACTCTTTGTTTGCTAAGATTTTGTACTGTGCGAATTGCTGAGTTCTACTCACAGTGGTGATGCAAAAAGAGCAACTGCAATCGCGTTCCCTGCAAGAAAATGGACTTCGAACATCAGTGTATAGCCCAAGGCCACGTTGGCTATGCTAGCTGTATAGCTGAACAGTACGTGTCGCATGTATTCTAGCCATTGATATGGCCTCCAGGAAATCCCAGACAAAATTTCCCCTTGAGTTTCCATCCAGGCGTGCAGCAAAGTAAACTCCCTTTTGACACATCAACTACTCCCAGTAGCAATTGCTATTGAGTTCTTATATGGCGCATATACTACCTGATGATTTCACGTTTAGAGTGAGAGTCGGATAACATCTGACCTCATCCTAGCTCCCCTTAAGCTAATAGTAAAGATAAGGAAATGCTTCTTCTTCCCAGGCACAAGTCTTCAATTCTTTGCCCGGAGCCTCAACATTTCTACTTTCTGAGCAAGTTAGCGGTTTAGGTGCACATTTCTTGATCGCAATTACTATATGTATTCCATGGAATATCATAAATTCATCCATGTGCATTTCTGAGCTTCTGAGATGGCCAGCTAATATATACACTATCACAAAAGAAAAAAAATCGTATGTTATGTGCGTCGCACGACGATAGCCACAACTCAAGGCAAATAGTTGCTTACCAGCTATACCCAGAATCAGCTTGAAATCGATCGTCATGGTGCGAACGTATAGGTTTGACTTCAACAAGCTTCACAATGTATCGTCCACGAAGAAGTTACTGAATGTCCCCGAGGAGAAAACTTGCACTTCAAAGTTTAGTCTTGGTCTTTGTGAAGGCTTTCTGATTCAATGAAGCATAGATCAACGAGCTACACCGCCAGAGAGAATACAATACTCACGTAGACTCATATAATTCTCCTTCAAATATAAAGCTCTCGAAATAGCTCCTTCAGACGTGATCGATTGGAATCAATTCTGCAACTGGTAACTCGTCGTGACTCTACTCCCAGTGGCTCCTGCCTTTGAATGCATATAATAAATCACAATGTACTTAGGTCTCGGAGTCCAAGAATGTCTACAGGCCCTGTTGAAGCACCTCAGACATCTGATCAAGGAGATAGTGCACTTTGAGTCAAGAACTTCGGTAACAGCGGCTGTGGCACTGCTCACAATGATACTAAAACCACGACAATAAATAGGTAGCCCGAGACTTCCTCGAGCTCAAAAATTACACTCATTCAAGGTTTGGTTGCACTCACAAAATGTGGAGTGGTTGGTACTTTTTAGACGAGTGTAGGCCCAGCTTCAGTTCAGAGATTCGAGAGCAAGAAGATGGGAGTGATTGACATAGTGACTTGCTCTTCTGCAGGAGATACGTATACGGCACTTGCTCTTACCCGAAAGCCCAAAATTTTGGTGAATGTCCCCCTCTGGCTGGGTGTTGGTACTACCCTCTCCGTTTGTTGCTTTACCAAGCTTCACACACAAGTCCTTATCTCCAGAAGCTGCGTCTCAAACTGGTTGCATGTTCCTTCGGCGAAGCTTTTAACTTCCCTCGACGGCTGCCTGCCTTCTTTTGTGGCTTTCCTTACCATATGATATGGAAAGAGGTCACAGGTTTGCACTCTGATAAGCTCTTCCGATTGGTCCTCGTAGATAATCAAACTAGATGGATGGACAGAACTCGACAGAGATCGTACAACGCCCAATTAGCCATTTCTTTTTATTTGTATCTCTCGATTTACCTCTCCTGTTTCGCTGTGAGGCCGGGCAGACCATGATGGTGCATTTTCCTCGATTATCTTCGTAACCCTCGCTAACTATTTGTTATGGCCCCGATGTTTTCAAAGGGAACTCGTTCACCTAAAATTGTGACCTCATTTTCACACCCGGATTGCTCCAGCAGCAGCCCGTATGATGGGAAACCACCACGTACGGTTCTGCCAAGGCCTGCGGCCTGTTTTTTCGAACAAATTCTTTTTTTCAATAGTAGACAAAACTTTCACTATAGGTCCTTCATTAAGGCCCCGGGACTGTATGACAGGGTTAGACTTTTTGACGTAGTAAGCCTCGTTTGAAGGCTCCAAAATTGACATTCCCAGTGTGGACGGATTAGAATTCTTAGCGGACCGGCCGTAAGCCTCTAGGCTGGAGCATCACGTATGCTACGTTGGGACTTCAAACTCTTACAAAGGTCCTGTCCGGGTAGGCCGAGATGACCATACAAGAGGCCGTTCACTTGGATTCTAGAGTTACTAACCATCTCCAGGGCAAAACGCGTAGGAGACCAGTGGCATGTCTCCCAAAATCAAAAAGATTATGAAAACAAAGAAGATTGGCGACGTTGCCTAGTGTTTCTTTACTATAGCTATAACGTTGTAAAGGGAGAAATTTCTTAGAACCCATGGTACTCACTTCAAGCAGTAACCATCTAAGATATTATTTATTTCAAACTACAGAAAATATCCACAAAACACTGTAAAAAAGAAGAACGTAGGCCTTTAAGAAGTATAAAATAAACAAAAAAATATGGACGGAGTTTTGAATACTGAAACTGAGAAAGTGTAAGATTTCTCACCAGATGTATTTTGTGTATCTAAATAACCTTACAAGATCCAGTACTAATCATAAAACACCATGAGCAGCTGGGTGTTGAGGTCCAAAATAAATATTATAAATTTTTATCCTTTTATTATTATCCATATCTAATAATTCGAGTTTTTAAATATTTTTTATTATTCAAACCAGAGCATAAATATCTACAGTTGGATAAGCGGAACGCATAAAAGCCTTCTGTTTCGTGACAAAAATATATCTTCCAACTTTCAAGCCATTCCGTTTACTTGATTCAAAGCACAGACATAGATATTTATAGAATACAACACAAGCATGAGATCATCGTTTCATTGTCCAGCTGAACACGTTCATTATCCTTTCTTGTCAAGGGAGAGTTCAAACCTAGTAGCTTGCTGTGGTTCCTTTCTGAACTTTGGTCTTGAGACTTGTTATCATTACACTTTATGGAGACATTGACACATACAATAAATACTAGACATATCGTTAAGAGGTATGTCTCCTCTTTTGCGACCTATGAAACATCTTGAGGTATATGTTTGAAGCATATACATTATCCAAATTTTTCAAGTTCGTCTCCGACCAGACCATATGGTTTAAAGAGGGACAAAAAGCAGCCATGTCTACCTTGAAATCATCTACCGACTTTAAGTTGGCAAGTATATATTCTTTTCGAGGTGGAAAACTACAGAATGATGCTGATTGAATGATTGGATGTGTTCTCTATACTAAACATTCTTACGTAAATTAAGCTCTTAGTGACGTACTTCTGTATTCCAGGATGCACCAGCCTGGTAAAATATATGTGGAGAACTTTGTATTGGAAGAGATGGATAGGTTTACATAACTTAAAAGAAATGGCCCTTGCTGAAGGAGTGATCCTGTGAGTCAGGTATCTCGCAAAACCGTTACCGTCAAGTGTCGTGTAAAACGTACTAGTGTAGAGGTGGATACAGTGTTAATATAAAGAATATCCTCGCAGATATAAATGCCAAATTCCCGACAAACTTTCGAAGTACAACAATGTCCTGTAGAGTGATGTGTTTAGGTTAGAGGACTCTTCGGGTGCAAATGATGAAACTTCAGGAGAGACAGCGCGACGCGGTATCCACCTCTTGCGCATAATCAGCAACCCTGGAGCAAATCACCTCTTGAAACCTGTCCACG
Source organism: Lunularia cruciata (assembly GCA_948567375.1). Taxonomy (NCBI): domain Eukaryota; kingdom Viridiplantae; phylum Streptophyta; class Marchantiopsida; order Lunulariales; family Lunulariaceae; genus Lunularia; species Lunularia cruciata. The sequence continues at coordinate 8,530,714 of OX419762.1, read as the reverse complement.
GCTGCATGAAGGTAGCTAGAGAAGATGACCGGAACCTAAGCACAGTCATTGTGGTCAGGAACCCAACGTCCTTGACCATTGTCTAAATCGTCATTCTGGGTATTCTATCTGTAACCTCCAGAATCCTGATTGTGAACTTTTGATGTACCATGTGCATCAAAAGTCCAGTAGGTCAGGAACAACACAGAATGTAAACTTCTTATGGTAAATCCCGAATTCCTATAACGTGAGCCTCATAAAAATGTTAGCAGAAGCGATGTACTGAAATGTGGCTCGAGCGCTAGCCCTGCGTGGAATCAAGATGTACTTAGCCAAATACCCCGTGCGTCCTAACCAGCTTTGGTTGGGATTATTCACCAAGTAAAATCGGATTGAACATGAACGCCCTTGGTCTGTCCGTCAGCTTACCTACTGGGGCATTGAGGTATTGAATTGTACATTGGCCGAATCTAGTCCATACTAGATTTGGCCACTGTACTATGGGGTTGTCTTCGGACTATCTCAAGCTTCTGCTTGCACCTATTTGTAGTTTACAGACCAAAGATAGCCCTTGCATTGATGGCGTGAGCTTGCTGTATACGTAGTGGGCGGAAACTCTGGTTTACTTAACGTCGAGCCATCCTTGCAAAAGTGTAGGTAAACAACCGTCCATAATTTCACTCCAAAAGTCCGTTAGAGAGAGCGACATGGAATATTGATCCGTCATGCCGTCATGCACTCCAAAGGAAGAGACAAGAGAGTTCAGGTGGATATAGAAATGATATATCAACTGTTAAACTGCTACAACGTACAGCAAAAGATCTTGTTCATAGACCTAGATGTTGCTAGGATTTGAGCTTTCCTGAAGCTATTCCAGTGGTGACTCTAGCTCACTGGAAATACCAAGCCGGATAGATAGATTTGCTAGTACAATCATATTCACGTCAATCGATTCTTGAAACTACTGAAAACTTGGAAAGAATGTAGGACAAATAATTGGTACTTTAGAGTGTTGAGCTGGCGGCTTGTTAGGTGTATATGTACATTCACACGACACTAAGAACTCCGAGATTGAAATCTAGATAGGAGCAGATGATGTACTCTGAACTCTTATGTGCCACATACTACGATAACGATTGCAAGTACTACTGGATGTTACACAAGTATCAACTGCGGAAATGAAGAGTGGAACCTCCATGGACAGTGGAAACTGCCGTAGATCTAGATCTCACTCAGTATCAGATGATCATAAAGTTGTGGCAAATCATGCTCTCCCTACCAAGGTGTGCAATCGCAAGAACATCAAGTTGTGCACTAAATGCGGCTAGAAACACACAAATTCTGTCTCCCAGATCAGGAGATGTCTGACGGGGACTGTGACACACCACATGTGCTTGGGGATGGGCTCTTTGAGTGCGTTTGACTCTGAAAATTGGTAGTTGGCATGGTAGGCGACCGTTCAGTACTCTTTTTCTGTACCATTTTCCACTCAAACAACAACTAGTTCACCGTCATGTACACACCAGTGTGCATTGGTGCCGGGAAAACTCAGATTTCGAACCATCCTACTGTACTCACATGACACTGGAGATTCGTCATCTCTTTCCACAACGTGTACTCGATGAGGTGTACGTACTTATCATCAGGCCCATTAGGTCCTATCCCCAGAACCTCCACACCTCCGGTGTAGTCCTGAGAGACACCTTAACAGCAATGAGAAACAAGTTTGTGCCTAAAGTTACGAACTCATTCCTCGCTCGGAGCTCAAAATCTGAGGAGCCATCCAATGAAATTCGGTAATAAACTCACTGACACCAAACTTTCTGCACTTGTACTGCACTTACTGAATATAAGTAGATTCCAGATCAGACCTTTTCATTTGCTGGTCGAAATGACAGTCCGAAAACTTTAACGTATGTCATTCAATCTTGCTCAAGTATTACACTTGCCGGGGAGAGTCGCCACTGTGAACGTCAATTTGAAGGATGCTCTACTGTCAAACAAAACGATCACCTTTTCCCTTCCCTCAGAAATCGGCACAGAAACTCAATTAATCAGGAAAGAGGACCAACAGAACGCCACACCTTGACCTTTTCAACTGCTGGTGAGAGTACGTACTCTTTCTACGAGAACTGTCGAAATATTCAAAGGATTTGTGATTTCGACCCGATTCTTAGGCATGCATCGTGTGCATGAGGACCACAGTCGCAGACAAGAAAGTGAGTGAATTGAACACTTTCCTTGCTCACGAAGCCGTCGGGATTCTCCAGACGTACCTTACGTTTAGTCACTGATCAGTCACTCTTTAGATACTAGTCAGCGAAATTATACATCGACGTAATAATGAATCTGACGGCTATCCTCGAGCATTCAAACAGCACGCAGTTCCGTGGCGGATCTAACGGCCATCCACGTGCATGTGATGGCCGCGTGTTGCCCATGCTTCCTTCTCGCCACGTGTCGCTAAAAGTTCCGGTCATACATGTGCTGCTGTATGAGCATTACAGTATGTTTACATATACAGATCAAAAGAATTAGCATGTCATGGCTTGACGAATTCTACAACATTCAAACTTCATTCGAGAACTTTGATCTTCAGTTATAATATCAACAGTTGATAATATGAGGCAATGCACCCTCGACTTTCATTTGAAAACTTTGATCTTTAGTTAGCGTAATAACAGTTAAAAGATTGGTAGTACACACCTAGAATATGAGAGTTATGTAAAGGAGAATGGTCTCCGCCCCATTAGAGCATGAAGTAAAGCATCACATTGTGTTTGCACCAACTAGTGCTATCCCTTGTCTAGCTTGTCTAGCTTATGGCACAATCTTGGACTATGTGTCAATAGGCATATCCACAGTTCTATATAATTCCAAGGTTAAACAACAAAGAGATTATCTTATGACCCTATACTTGGAGACGGTGGTCATGGTCGCCCGGCTTGCTTGCAATCCATCTAGGAGGATCTAAACCCCCTCTCATTCCTACCTACATTGTGGGATCTATAATCATAACATTTTCTATGTCAATTGATCATCTTGGATCAAAACACAAATCATGCCTTAACTCATATTGTTCTCTTCAAGTGAAGTATCCATGCTCTATGCTATAACAAACACTATATTTTCCAAAAGGACAATAAGTCTTATGGACCTTGACTACATCTAATGTAATATCACATTCAAAAGTGAATAATAAAGGATGCAAATGGGTGGACCAAACCTGGATAGAAGCTCATCATTGTGGAAAATATAGCTAGTGTGAATCAAAATGCACTAATGCAAGTCAAACTAGTATCCAAGAGCTTGCACCCTTACTAGAGCAAAGATGTAGATCTGTAGCATAAAGAATGGATGGGTTAACTAGAAGAGAAACTAGAGCTTGCTGACTATTGATTTATTAAGGGTTTCCAAACTTTTGTTCCAATCAAAGAAAAAGAAGCAAAGGATAGAAGATCATTAATTTCTTGAGGGAATTCTTATTTATTGCAAAATTATTTATTACTTCAAGTAAAAAGAATTCATCATCATTCGCCTCAATCATAAACATCTCCAAGACTAGCCTATTAGCAACCATAAAATGAGAAGAAAGAAAGGTGCCAAAGTGCATAACTACCTAAAAGTACCATAAGTGTTGTCTCCTCCACAAATAGTGGGCCCACCTATGACATCTCACCTTTTCGCAGCATCAACCATCTTTCCAATTTTTGATTAGTTGTCATAGAAATGACAACAAATAGTAGGTTGTCAAGGTTGAAGAAGTTTTTACAATGGTTGCCTTTGCACTTCACATTTGTTGTCACCGGTTACCTTTGCACCTCTACTTGTCCAAGTTTTGATTTGTTGTCATAGAAATGACAACAAATAGTAGGTTGCCAAGGTTGAAGAAGATTTTACACCGGTTACCATTGCACCTTTACTTGGTGCAATGGAGAAATTGCACCAAGTAGAAGAAGAAGACAAGAAAAAGTGTATCATGATGGGGCCAGCAAAAGTTGAACAAGGAAGGGAGATAATTTTGAGGACTTTGAGTGCAAAGACTTTTAGCCCAAAAGGACACTTTGCCTTAAAGAGACGTTTGATGTCATTCATCTTTGGTCTCATAAGACCTTCAGCCCAAAATTTAATCAATTCAAATGAATGTTGATGACATGAATGTGGCACTGTTTAAACAAGAAGTTAGCATTAATGACAGTTTAACATACCAAAATACTCACCTGTGTGGGTTGCTACCGCTCACCCAAGGAGTACCTACCAAAAATTTGTAATGTTTCAGCCAACACTATAAACCTTAGATCAGACCTACACATTTCACATTTTCAAAATAGAAGAGTGTGATCCTTAGCCAAGTAAGACCTCTTTCCATCTCCAACAAGAAGTTGTGAGACTTAGAACAGTAGGTAGAGAGCACCTTCTTGCAAGTAGAATTCTTACTTAGCAAAGAGAGAGAAGGTTATTGTTATAGTTCACCAAGTGCCTAAACATCATAGAGCGGCCCCTTGAGATTGTTCTCTAGTCACTTGTATTGACCAAATGAGCAATCCATTGTAGAGCAGATTTTGTTTGTAGCAAGAAGGTTGAATTCATGTTGTGGAATTGAGAGTTCAGCAATCATGCAATGCTTTGCAAAACTTAAGATAACCAAGATCCAAGGCTAGAGAGCTTATGAGGAAATATTTTGCTTGGATGGAGGAGCATTGGTGAAAAGTGTTGGGGCCAAAGAATTCACCCCCAAATGCCATGACTCTAGACTTGCAATGGACCCAACTGGATGCAAGCATGGAGCCAAGGTTGAAGGTGACCTTCAAGGATAACAAGACTCACAATGGTTGGTCAGTACCCAGAGACAAAGATTCCTCCAAGATAACCCTCAAAAAATCAATAATGACATTGTTCAAGTCTAAACAATTGACTTACAATTGACTTACAAAAACAATTGATAGCAAGGCAATCTTCTTCGAGTACTTGTATGAGGGAAGGCTTGTAAATTGAGCAGCAATGTTTTGGTGTTGTTCTCAAGAACTCACTAGGAGCATGAACAAGGAAGGAGGAGTGACACTACTTTGTGGTATATTTTTACCTTGGGATGGGTATGTTGACTTCAAAAAAGTAGGAGAAGCACCCAAACCACTACTTCCACAAAGAGCACTTCAATAATCTGCAAGAAGAGGACAAGATGGAAAGAAAGCACTTGTAGTTTGCACTTGTAGATGCTGAATTTTCCCACACCAGGAAATTTTTCCATGTAGAAAGAGCCCACAATATCTTGGGCTACAAAAAGAAGAAACAAGTGGAGATGGTCAAAGAAGTCCCAATGGTTGCAAACAAGAAGAAGAAGGAAGAGGATAAAATGATCCCAATTAGGAAGAAGAAAAATGTGTATCAAGTTGAAACTGCACATCAAGAAGAAGATGACCAAGAAGCTATCATGCTTACAGCCAATAAAGATTCCTTCACCAAAATAGTCATATCTTCATAAGGAGATGAGGAAGACAAAGAAGGAGAAGAAGTTTAGTCTACTCCAACTATTTTGCCTAAGAGTCTCATGATAAGCTCTCCAATTGCAAGAAGTACACCAATGAAGGAAAGAAAAACTGAGAAACTAGACCTTTATGGGCAAAGATAGTAGGAGGAGCCTTGTCATTGAATCAGAACATGTTATGTTCTTGCCCAAAGGTGAAGTAGTTCTTAAGGACAAAGGAGTGCTAGCGGCCAAAGATGTATTTGAGTCCAAAGAGTCAAAGAAGGCCAAAGAATCTAGCCAAACAAGAAGAGGAGATCAAGGCAAAGGGATGTCCAAGGCCAAGACTCCCAAGACTTCAGCTAGGTAGAACAATATGTGAACAAGAAAACCACTTTGCTCATTGATATAAGCAAGGATAAAAGGGATTCTTTGGTGCCTACCAAGAAGGAGGAAGGAGCAAAATCAAACCAAAGAGAACTACCCTTGGTTACCTTACTATCTCTTTCCAGACTGGTCATCGACACTTTGGGATAAGCATCAGAGATGAGGGAGAAGATGCTACCATCCTACCATGAGTTACATGGAGAGATCATAGATAAGTCCACTCTACTTGGGCATCTTCATTACATTGTGCAAGGAGCACAATGAGAAAATTCAAAGGCACGGGCGGAAGCTGCCAAGATCCAAATGGAATACGTAGTTGACAAAAAGTGTAACAACATTTTGGCACATGAGGCAGCCAAATTAAGATAAGAAAAAATAAGTCTTGGTAAGGAAGTATGCCAAGGAAGAAAAGAGATGGTCGGAAGAAGAAAAGGCCATTTGCCAAGAAAAAGAGATGCTTTAGAGGCTGTTCAACAAGTAATTGAAGGCTAGATAGGAAAAGATCAGTGCTCTTTGAGGAGAGGTTAATAAGATACAAGTAGAAATGGTCACCACCAAGGTGTGACATCAAGATTACCAATAGATTACCAAAGTATAAATCCAAAAGCTCATAGCAACATTGAAGGAGAAGGAATGCAAAAGAGATTGCATGGCAATTTGGGAAGAAGTGATAGTAAAGTTGCATGAGATCCAAATGCAATTGGATGAAGAGAGGACCAAGATCTTAGCAAAGATGGAGATAATGCAAGATCAATTGGTTGGGATAGCAAAGGAGGTAGTGTGGACTCATCTATAGAAAGTGAAGTCAAGGGAGTTGAGATCCCAAATACATGCATTAGAGCTAAAGGTTTACACCAACAATCACTTAAATCAACCCTCCAACACACTTCACAAACACATTGCCAAGAAGTTTGAGATTCCACAAAGACCTTGCTTGACTCAATTAAGTAATATCAAGGCAAGGATAAACCTCTTGATAAATGTTTGTATTCGTGATGTTAGTTCTTTGCCACCAAGTATCGAAACAAAGGGAACTCCCTAGTGAGGGAAAGCAAAAATACTAAGTGTAGAATCACCTTTGGCCTCAAAGAATGCCTTTGGCTAGAAAGACGTTTGGTGTGAAAATTTAGGACAATCTTGTAGGCCAAAAATCTTTGTAGTGAAAACACTAATTCAAATTTGAATAAGAAAGAAAACAAGCCATTTTGAGCTAGCTACAAACATGTAAACAGTTCTTAAATTAGCATGTGAAGATAAGATAAGATTAATAGATAAGATTGGCAATGAGTGAAGTAGGTGTAATTAGAAGATTTCAAGCATCCCTTTGCCTTTGAATCTCTTCTTTGCAAATTAGGAAATTGTGTATATGGGTTGCAAACCAATGTAAATATGTTCTTTTTTCATAAACAAATTATTGGTGCAAGGGCCTCCATGATCCTTGGCATTGATTTTCCATACTTTGCATCTTTCATTCTATGTTTGGTCAAGTATATGTGAGGAACATTGGAGTAGGAGCAGATGCTTGAGTACCTGAATAAGGAACTCACGTTGATCAGTGCAAGATATCCTTGATGTTCTAAAGAAATAATATGATGCAAAGAAGGGTTTTGTGAGCATTAAAGCATTGGAAGTACCACTAAATAGGAAGCCAAGTAGACAATCAATTTCAGAATTTTGTTGGACTGCTCCTTGGGAGAAGAGTAGCATGCAAAATCATCAGAGTGTCCAGCCCTTTGGGATGAAACTGACCTTCAGGGTGGAATTTGCCTTCAAGGTAAAGATGCTCTTTGGGATGAAGAGGTCTTCAGCATGAATTGAATCATCACCTTCAAGAGTGAACTTGGTTTGGATCTTTTATGAAAGTGATTTTAAATTCCCTTATCCCTAAAGCACTACTATGGATGACTCTACACTCTTATGAGAGTGGTTCTTGCCCAAGAGGTTAAATTGATAACAATAAATAAAATGTCACATTGTGATACTTTTTCTTCAAATCCAGTCATTTACAAGCCACTTCCTTGTGGAAAAAAACTGTTCTTATCATTTACTAATAGTAAAATATTGACACTAGGTTGCCATACTACCCTTCCACACAAGATTGGTGGAGATGTTTTTCTATGTGTTAAGACCCCTGTCACATACTCAAGAATCCCTATAAAAATGATGTCATCAAAGACTCTCATAATCTCCCTAAAAGACTCTCAAACATGATAAAATGATTGGAGAAGGAAAAACCATGCAAAATGGTAAGTTTGTTGACAAGAAATTTTAGAGGAGAGTATACTAAATTCCAACTATAGATCACCTAGTAGAAGGAGTTCATTCACAAAAAAGCATATTTTCTACAAGAGCATCATCTACAAAGAATGCAATAAAACACTACTAGCACTTCAAGAATGCATATGTTATCTATAAATGTGATACATCCCTTTGCAAGCTAGAGGTAAGGGAGAATATCTAAGAGGGACCACACCCTATACTTTGACATCTTGACTCTGAAGACTTTAAGGGTCAAGTGGTCAAAGACCTACCTCATTTGGTCCATAGGATCCACAATATATGTATTGTTCACTAAGCAGTGGAAGACATAACCTAACATAGCCAAGTAGTAGACAAAAGAGCTGAAAAATGCTATGAAAGAGAGAGATCCACTTAGAGATCTCTATTTTTGAATGAGCAATTGACTGAAGAACAATAATTCCCTCCTCTGAAAAAATATGGTAGTAATAGTAATAAAGATAAGGAGAATTGTGGAACTGAAGAATAAGACTTGCCAATTATCCACCACACTCCACACTCTCTTTAAAGATAGATGCACATGAAATGTTGTTGAAATCATTCTCAACATCCACCTACTAGATAACTCTTTTAAAGGTAAATACCTTTGAGTACTCTAATGCCAAGAGCTATAGACTCCCAATCTCCAATGCAACAACTAAAAACTGATGTAGATTAAGGTGTTGTTAGAAATGCAACAACTACAAACTGATGTAGATTAAGGTGTTGTTAGAAATGCAACAACTAAAAACTGATGTAGATTTAGGTGTTGTTAGAAATGCAACAACTAAAAATTGATGTAGATTAAGGTGTTGTTAGAGAGGAGAACAATATTAAAGTAAATGGTAAAATAAAATAATACCTCCTCAATAATATTCAAACTAATGCCTCATATGTAATTCTCTATTGCAAAAATTAGACTAGCACTCAATTAATTGATGTAGTAATATATCTTCCTCCTTATTGCTATAGCCACTTGGAACAACTCTATAAAAACATTAGAGTTATCATGTGTCTAGAGGAAATCTCTAAAATGTTCATAAATCATCCTTAGCTTGTCCCTAAGAGAGGCATATGGTTGAGCATAATACACGAGCAAAAGAAATCTGCAAAATCTAGTTTCCAACTCTCTCCTCCACATGCACCCCTCTATCATAACAAAGACATCATGGGAGTAAGAGAAACAAGCATCATACTAACTCATCCAAGGGATCAAGGATCACATGCAAATTGATTGAGTAAAGCCTATTCAGCCTCATCATGGAATGTACAAGAAAGCAAATGAAATAAGCATGGATATGGAAAACTAGTCTCAAAGAACTTTAGAATATAGCACACTTAGGATGTTAATCACTCCAATACTCAATCTACATACTTGGATGGTAAACAAGGGTCTCAATCTATAATATCCAATGAATGTAATCCTTGGATGACATGTAAAATACTACAATCATATCATTTTATCTCTTTACGATTATGGACCTTCTATAATGTTATCTCATTTGGTAGATTGTATATGAATGATGCAGGATATTTTGCAGGATAGCCATGTTGGAAGGTTTTAAATGTACAAAAATTGAAATGAAAACTTCCCCTCGTATTTAAAGACATGCTTTATGCGAGATATGTTGGAGTAAACAACCAGAATTTGCGTCATGGGTGGGTAATCCATTCACACGGTAAATAACCACAACAAATACCAAAAGTAACGATGGCACTTGATGTAGTCATTAATTATCCATGTGGGAAAGGATGAGATCTTTTGAGTATTGGTAAAAGGACATTATGTGCTGACGAGATAAAATCTATAGATGATTCTCTCGCCTATGAGTAATAAGAGTGTATTTTGTCATCAGTTAGGGAAGAGACAGGAAAGAATTACCCAGATTTTTACCATTTTGATGTGTTTAAAGAGCAATTTCACAATATGACCCTGTTTCGGTCGGTATTTCACCATATTACCCTGTTTCGAACAAATTAATATTCTGCCCGTGAACAAGAATCTCCCCGCTCCTGCCCGTGACGTGAATGAAGAGTCGCTCGTGCTACTTTGCGTTCATAGAGACTACTTTGCATGTAGCATTTACACACACTTTTAGTCGAACGATCTGCGATCTGCAGTTATACACATCCAATCTCATAAACTTAGTGTTTATTACTCTATAAACGCACCGTAGCCAAACAGTGGTTCACTAGATGCATAATGGAAGAGCACCTAGAGGCATATGTGGAAAATCTATGGAAAGATTTTTCTTTGATAGGAAGCATTTAACATGTATTTCAGGACATCACCTCCATAACCGAGGATGAAATAACATGTCATTTCACTAAGATCCGAAGCCACTTGTCATAGCCTGACGATCTCAAGTTAATAAGCTAACCGTTTGAATGTCAATATCTTCTAACTTTGGTTAACAAGCATTTCCTGGATCAGACGGAAAATGATCAAGAGCAATTTTTGAAGGAGGTTTGTTCAGATTGGTGGAGATGTACAAAAATTCAAGTGAAATTTTTGCTATCACAGAGGCAGGCGGACATGCTGTGACGTCCCGTTTTGACACAATCTCTCGTTCATGGGCAACTCATTTGCGGGAAGACTCTCGTTCACGGTCAAGGTGAATCAGGGTCATTTGGGGAAATTGCTCTTGCTTAAAACATTAAATCGAAAAGTATGAGGTTAAGGTTTAGTTTAATTTCTAGTTTAGCATTTATTTGAGTATTATATACGTCGTCTACTCATCACCCCATAGAATTTACTAGGTCGGTCGAGATCGTTCCAGCCATATCATCCTGTATTGCTAATGTGGTACTATCAGGATTATATGGTTACTATAGCCCCAATACCAGTACAGTATTATTAAGCAAAGTTTCGGAGTTTTGCTTATTTAGCTTGAAGGTAAGACATTTCTGCCTGAAGATAAAACATTTCTGGCTCAAGAATGAGATATTTCTGCTATTTATTCTGTCTTTGTATCCTTCTTTTACCAATACCAAAATGAGATCAACTACCAAAGTTGGAGAGAGACTTAGTAATTACTATTATTCTCCTTTATTAATACCCATCCTTTGTTGCGCCAGCATTACTTGCCATATGCACGAGTAGAAAACTTTAACCCAGAAAATTGGGTGAATCTTAAACATATGATAACTAGACTTTATTAAATATATTTCTAACTTCTTTCCCGAATACAAAGAATTTTAACTTAGGCCCAGTGATTTATCGAACTATGTACTCAGCAATAGCTTTAAATTCTAACTTCTAATTGTCATAAACTTTGGGTGAACTTTTATGTACTAAGTCTTCCTATTCACAATGTCTGAGAGATGTTAAGCATATACTCTCAAACATATGCCCTTTCTTGTTTATAGGAAGATTCCAATTTAAGTCTTTATACACATTGTCAACTATTGACCATCTACAACTTTACATACTTTCATATGTATTTGTCGCATTCTCATTTTAATGAAATCGTTGATATTTCTAATGGAGAACGAGAAATTACAACAAAGTATCAGATACATATACTTGCCAAAATTATAGGTACACTAGGTAATATCATTCGACTTACGGAAGGAATTGCGCTGCATGATTCGTGTATATATCAAAGTCCAATGCATGCCTTTAGAGCTTTGTACTAACAAACAAAAGTGTTTAAAAGAAATCTCATGGTATAAAAATCATAATTTTCGAAGCTACCATTTCTTGCAAGAAATTTAATCATAATTGTAGTGCCGTAATTGAAAGCTGCTATAGCAGACAATATGGCAAGAGACTGTCTCTTGCATGGTAGTAGAAAGAAGCTCACAAGCGGATTTAACGTGCAGGAGGGTACCAGAAAACCGTCAAACTGATCGATGTGTGGAGCAGCTGGCTAGGTCGCATCCAAGCTCTGGGATGGCCAAGGTTCTGGAGAAGAAGAAGCTAGCCCGTTCTCATATTTGTATGACGTGCACAGCGATTGACAAATCCTCTGTTCAGTTACCATGTGTTAGTACGCTTTCGTTTCGAGAAACGAATGGTGTGGAGGCGGAGCGTCAAGTAGGGAGTCTCTGTGGGTGTGACAAGTATGTATTCGGTCATCTGTTATTGCATTGAGGTAAGTCAAAGATGGTTTCTCAACAGCTGCTTGAGATGTTGTGCGGATGATGCTACCATACACTGTGACCGCTGAAAGCACACAGGTTCATTATTGTTGTGGTGGCTAGACGTATCATTGTAGTGGCCATGGATCCAGTAATAGTATGAAAGTCAAGGAGACATCCTCGAAGTTCTCTTGACATTCTAGCTTGAGTGCGCCTCTAGAGTCAACTGCTGACTCGACTCCCACTCTGAAGGTATGTCCGATCAAGCTAGGCGTTTGAAACAATCGGAGTTCATGTCGGGGGGATGATTGCTTATCGTGTAACACCTCAAGTCATTTGCCATGAGAAGTGAAAGTGAATTAGTCATGCTTCGACAGTGCAGATATCTAACCACTGCTGCGGTACAAGCGTACGTTTTCCTCGTTCCATTTTTGGGCTGCTGGGGATAGGTTTTGTTGACTGGATGTCCGCGACTAAATCACCATTCTACGATATACTCCAACTTCCACAACCTGTTGATGTGCAGCCTATGTACGACCAGCTGAATGAAATTGATGAAAGAGATCTGTTCGTATACCAACAGTCCTTTTCTCTCAACCTAGGAATTCCTGCAGAAACTTCGTTGCTTCAGCCAGATTTGCACAAAGGAGGATACGATGTGTGACAGCTAAAGTGTGTTGGACAAGTGAACCTGAATCCCGGGTCGAACACAGTTTAGCCCTCTCTGTTGTCACATGTTGAGAGTTCGCAGTAAGGAGTTAGAAATCACACCGGCATTCTGGTTCGGGCGAAACATCAGACCTGCACCCTGGTTGCGGAATCATTGGAGTGGAGTGATAATATAGACATTTTTCCTCGTCGTCCAGCTTGAGGACACTGAAGCAGGACGACTCCGTTGCTGTAGTACTAAGACGAGAGGACGTTCTCAAGGTCGCTGTCATACGTCGGAGTAGCGGTTACAATATTCTTCATCATGTTCAGTGTCTTCTTCCCCTTCGTGCATTCTAGTCTGTCATTACTATTGCGACATCACTAACCCAGTGAGCGACAGGAGTTTGGACCGTTTATGATGTCACTCAGTAAGGGTGGGGATACTTCCTAGTTTTAGTGCTACTAAGTATACACTAGTGGTGTTAAAACTTTTTCTCAATTCGCCATACCTCTGTTCTTGTTTCAGAGGGCATTGGTCACGCACTACCGAGGAATTTGGAGAAAAGAGTTCTTGAAGTGCGGATCCTTTTATTGCTATCTTGTGAAAAATGCGTCTGGTGATAAATGCGTCTGTCGCAAGTTCCAGAATTTACATGCAAAAATAACCTGGGAGGTAGATATGATCTACAGATTTATGGTAGAAAGCCCTCGTTAGGAATAAAGATAACTAAGCGGTTAAGAAAACTCGATTGTGAAAGTCCGAGAGTACCGCGAGTCTAAGTAACTGACATCACGATTTCACTTAATTCGAAAGTGGCATCTACAGTGCATAACATAAAAACAGATGCAAAGACAGCACTGCGCTCTCACTACGTAAATTTCCACTTGTTTCAGAGAAATAGTAACATCTCTCAAATCCGATTCAGAGATGGTACTATTGGATTGATCGTAGTACAAAAGCTGTGTAGAGTTCGCGAGTAACTATGACTGCGTAAACTGAGTCATTCAACCCACCCTGCAGAAGTTCCAGCCGAGGTACTGAACTGCAGGTCACATTATCGAACACTGCCCATCATGCAAAGATGCTATCAGTGTCTTTTCCGTACCAGGAGTAGAATCGGGACATAGTCACTTACTGTGCTCTCTGGTTGTAACAAAGAGATGGCATACACAAAAGCAACGTGCAAAGATCCATGATAATATCTACGGTGGCAGTTATGAGGAAGAGCTCGACAAGGAACCAACGCGGCAAGAGACTTCAGGAATATCCAGACAATTACGTTTTATTTCTTACAACTCTCCTACGCTGTTCATAAAACCTGGGGAAGGCGTCTGAACAGATATTCAATTAGGGCAGACGACTAAATCAGAAAACCAAGAAGTCCACACCATCTAGCGAGCTCACATGAAGAACCACGTCGCCTTCAGATTCCGGAATGTACTTCCACTTTATAATCGACAAGACATACAGAGCAGCTTTGGTTGGGAGTCAAAATTGAGTAGGACTCGATGTGGGCAATGCGTGTGGGGTGGGATCCCTGCCCCGAGCTGATCCCGAGCTGTATGTTCAAGGGTTCCCGGTGTCAAGCTGCTTCGTGATGAGATTCTTCAAGTGGCTCATCGTCTACAACAGCTATCTGTACTGCCGATAAAGAATCCCTCCCTAATGCCTCAAATTCGGTAGTTAGTCTGCTGAAGAATACACTATTCTAAGCAGCCCTCTGGGCAGCTTCCTTGGCGATAACTCTTTCTTTTGCCTTGGTCTTTGCCTGAGATTTGACTCCCATGATACCTCCACCCCATTGCTTGCGGTACTCATCATATCTGTCGTTGAAGTTGGCCTGCGAGGACATTGGAATATTTACCCAGTGAGAACAAAATCAGATGTGAAGAAATCCAATGCACTTGTTTTACGGTGAAAGTAGCGGAACATGACATCCAACAAACGAGGGCACAAGCTCTCCCTGCATCTGAAAAGAAAAGACGCTGAACTAAAACTATGTTGAAACAACATTATTTTCTAGGAAATTCGTCTAGGGTTGGAATTACCTTCACGGCCTCAACGATCTTGCTGAAGTCATGCTTGTCCTCATTCTTGACTGAAGTTAGGCACAAAGCAGTGGCGGTCTTGCTGTGGACAATTTGACCGAGTCTCGATTTGCCCTTAACAATAGCGTATGGAACACCCATTTTGCGGCAGAGGGCAGGAAGCCACACAACCAATTCAATGGGGTCGACATCATGAGCAATAACCACCAATTGAGCCTTACCCTGCAGGACGGTGAAGGAGAAGAATCAGAGGATATCACGTGCATATCGCAAAATGCTGAGCATCATTCGATAACATGTCCAGAAGCAGATTGGACAGTAATGATGTGGATTTAGGTGTTATAGGGCACTCACTTGCTCAATCAGGTAGGTAATGTGGTTGATACCGTACTTCACGACAATGGGCTTCTTAGCTTCCACAGTCTTGCCATCAGCCTCAGCCTGAGCCTTCTTGAGAAGTCTCTCCTTCTTGGCGGCCTTATCCTCGGGTCTGTACTTTAACAACATCTTGAACAGACTGGCAGCTAAACAAACAAAAGACAATTTAGATTCAAATAATCGCGATGGGCACATAACATTCTAGAACAAAAAACATTGGGAGTTAAACAAGCAAAGTGATGGAGGATCAGAAGACTAACCAAGGTTCTTGTCGAGAGTCTTGGTAAACTGGTTGAGAGCCGGTGGAACCTTCAAACGCTGGTTCAAAACACGGCGTTGCCTCTGAATGCGCACATACTTGGGCCATTTCACAAATCGATGAAGATCGCGCTTGGGTGGAAGGGCGCCACCAATACCGAACTGCTTCGGCCTCTTCTCGAAGAGAGGGTTCACGACCTTCTCGACAACCTGGGACGGCGCCGAGGATGACAAAAGCGTCAGCATAGGAGCAATATCACGTCAAATATCTCCTCATCTTATCCCAGCAAAAACAATACCCATCTGGAGGCACAATTCACCGAATCCATGCCAGTTCATGGTTCTGATCTCTGAAACTCGGACGAGCATGTCTGACCACCCACTGCGAGAGAGTGGGTGATCAAACCCGTAGATTCTAGCGTGGTGTTTCGGTTTCATGTGTGAGTGAATTCTGTATAATCCCAGGCGAACATACACGTTCATCACACCTTGGTTTTGACTACCACAACAAACATGTCTCCAAAGTACAGAACGATATAAGTTCCGGTGTCCTCAACTTTCCTAACAACATACAACTCTGTAATTCACGGCCACTTAGCGACGGCAACTCGGGTACGACATCCCACGTACCTTTTTCTTCTCTACGGGTGCAGGGACCGGAGTCTTGATTGTTCCCCTCTTAGGAGCCTGCAGACAGTAGGTTCAAATCGTCCATATCAGTCACATTACCACCACGACAACATCAAAACACAAAGTAGGCTGTCCAAAATACTTCTACGGCTAACGAACTTGTCCAATGCACATGCGCAGTAAGCAGCCCAAAGGTACAACATCCCATCAAGATTAATTTTACCAGCAAACCTCACCTCCTAACCTCGTGTAACGATCTCTCTGTACACCTGAACTGGACAGATCGTAAAAACGCACAGAATCCTAAATCTCAAAACTCCTTGAAAATCCGGCAGCAGCGACAAAAATCAACAACACAAATTCACAAGATTCCAGACGTTGAGTTCGACCGCAAAACCACGAGCCATTCAATCTCAAAGCCCATAAAACTCACCATTTTCTTGAAACCCTAGGGTGAGCAGCTGGGAGTACCCTGCTCGAGCGGACGATGAAAGAGAAGAAAGAGAACGCCCTACGACGGACTTGGCAAAACCGGGCACCACACGGGCTGTTTGCCAAACCTAATCGCGCGCCGTTCGGGTCGTTGGATGCTGAACAAGATCTCGAGAATCTGACGGCTCCGATCTGTCTTCACGAACCTCTTGCAAACAACATACACTTCGTTTTCTTTCCCCATATCTGGTCGATGATACTTGTAGCCATGTTGGCTTTTGTTTACCTATTTTTTTATTATATTAGCATGTGGATTCTTTTTTTGAGTTTTTTCCTTCCTTCTTTGGGGGAGATGATAGCTGTTCTAAACGTTCTTTATTATCTTTTCATGTTTTATCTCCTTGTCAATTTCTTTTTCTTTATTTTTTATTCTCTATTGCATATTATTTTACTACTTTAAGCTTCAATATTCTATATTCTCGAGAGCATAGAAGAATTCAGTCGTAAAATACGGAAGAGGTGGCTTCCCCGCCCACAGGCTATAGGGGGTGGCATCTAAAAGTTTCCAGTGTTTCTTCATAGTGACCTTCTCCTTCATTTGGACTTAACCATATACCCCGAATCAGGATTTGAAATTACGGCGGAATGCCCCGAATACTGTTGCAAATTTCGCTTATGCGGGCCTTCCTGGCCCGTACCTTGGGGTCAAATGAGCTTTTGGGGGGCCACAATCATTGCAAGCTTAGCTAGCGCAATACCTGTCGTAGGAGACACTATAGTCCTCCGTCTTCAACTATTGCCTTGCCTTTAACCATTCATCCATATCCGCGCACTTACTATCTTTATTCCAACTCACCGCATCAAAATCAGCATTAAAACCACCACGAATTAAAGGAGAAATATCTCGCCAAAAGTCGTTACCATATCTTAAAATTTCCCCATCTATAATAAAGCTACATCTAGAATATAATATAGTGTCGATGGTACTCTTCATTTTGGTCTCCTCTTTGTGTTTCTATACTTACAATCTCATAGTATTTCATAGTTAGTCGGGCAACTATACTAGAAATTAGGTTACATGAGGTCCTTATCAGTAAGCTCATGCAAAAAAAATTCTTACTTATTTAATAAATTTACTTAATAATTACTCCATTGCATTATCCTTCATCCGTTCTACGTGGTCGCCTTTCTTTCCACTTACTGAAAAGAATAAGTACTAACATTACATAATTCATACGGTAAGATGCCGACAGATTATGGTTATGAAGAGGCAACGACTAAAAAGGTTGCAGAGATATTATTTGTTCTTTAAATAAAACTCTTAATATGTAATAAGGTTACTTGTGCAATGTAGGAATCTAAATTCATTAACTTATCTACAAAGTATTGGGTTTAGTATGTAAATTAGTTTTTATATATGTACATTGGAATTAATTGATGAACTAATGAGATTTTCCTTCAGTGTGGGTGCTCTCACACTTTGGAAATCGATACTCGTATCGACAGTGGAAAATTAAAAGGTGCCGTACTAGGAGGAACTTTTAAGGACTTAGTATAGTAAAGTTTTGTAAACAAAGCATAGTTTGTCAATGTGGAAGGGCTTATTCAAAGGCCCGAGGGTCGAACTATGAACTTTTGAAGCAAGATCCAATATTTTCAAACACAAGATTAGAGAGGTCCAGTTTCTCGGAATTTGAAAGTCCTACTTACTCTAAATGAGTTCAACAAAACCACGTTAATTGACAATACGTCAACCACGTTAATTTATCAACTATAGAAATATGTCTGAGAAGAATAATTCTTATGAAAAATACCCGAGTATAAATTTTTTTTGAGACTAAATTGAATAAACATAAATGTGAAGTCGGAATATTTCGAAATCCCTTGATATTAGCAAATCTATGAAGGACTCAAGACTCATCTCAAGGAATTATTTTTGCTTCAGTATTTATGGGGATTCAATAGTTCTGAAAACTGAATCGACTTTACTCGATCCAAGAGGAGAGATGTTTACAGACTTACTTTGTAAAAATAACTCCGATCTAGTGGCAGAAATAAGCAGAAATACCTAACAAAGGAAGGAGTATTTGAGTAGTGGAGCAGAAGTCAAAACTGAACTCAAGGGGGGTCAAAAACCCACTTAAGACTAAACCAGACACCTATAAAGTTTTGAAGTAACGTTCAATTTTAGAGAACACCAAATTCCAAGATTTAGAAGTTCTACTTGTTTCAAATGGAATCAACCAAACTACCTACAGTAATCAACAGCAGTGTAGAACATTAATTATAATATCTGGAAATAACATGTTTATAGGAAGTGCAAAAATGAAATGGAGTGCTAAATGAAAAGGAAGGTCATTTAAACAAGCACAAATGTAAACGAAATGGTAAAAAGCAGTAGCGCAATTGATACATTCTATGATGGAAGTAAGTGACATCGATTCATGTAGAAAGAAAGCGAGTCCCATCGAGGAGACATGAAACAAAGACGAGCCAATACTCATCTAACAAGTTAGAAAGCATCGACTTACACACGACTTACACTTTACACTATCAACAATAAGGTGACTTATTTTCCTCTAGTCTCGAGTTACATCGAGACTAGAGAGGATATGGATATCGCCTTTAACATATTTGTCAAGGATGACACAAGAAGTAACCATACAAGCATAGGCCAGTGTACACTATAAAAATCATATTGGGTGATGCTTCTTTAGATGTTCCAATGGTCAGTAGAGTTAGAGTTTTAAATATAATTAGATAGACTTATAATTTCGTTACAAATAGGGCTTAGCACACTTCTTAAGTTTTATCCTTGTACGCATTGAGGGGTTTTCCATCCTTCTTGATATCCTATTTGTGATGCATTCTTCCCTCCCCTCACTTTGGGAACAAAGGAAAATAATATTGGAGCAAAGGATTATATATACATATATAATGACCAGAAATTATCTTTTGATTGTAAACTACTTATATCATATTAGGTGCAATTTTCATAAACCATGGTAGTTCACATTTTATTAGAGTTTGGTATTTATTGATATGTACTGTATCTCTAATCTATTTATCATTTAAGAATGAAAGTTATTGATTATATAAGATCAATTCTCTTTATGCATAATATATGTCAGCAATAGATTATTTACACAAATAATTCAAGAATTTAGAGTTAAAGAGTATAATTTGGGTATTTAATATTAATAAAGATGCAAATGATCTCTAACCTATTTTAATGAAAGTGACTGGGTGGAGCTCATTTATCTCTTTATCCTAGGTTTTCTCGTGAGTCTTTCGGAGATTTGAAGATACTAAAGTAATGTTCTCACGCATACATTTCCTCCTCCAGATTTTCTTTTCTTTCCTTTGAAAGGTATGGTATTTAATTCATTTATGATTTGTATCATCCACGAACATCTTTAACTGATATTTTTCATATTCAATCTAGAATCTTATTTAGCTTAAATAAAATTCTCCTATATAAATTTCGAATAATAGTATTGCAAAATTTTGCTTCACACTCAAGATTTTTGTAGAAGTGTTATTCTTGAAATTTTCTAACGCTAGATGCACATGTGAATATCTCATAATTAATTTAGACAGGGCAGACTGTATTGTAGAAAAAGAAAAAGTAAAGAGTAAAAATGTATCCTTATGACAGATGAAAATACTCGAAAGTAAGGTAAGAACATTTGCAGAATTGGAAGTATGCACAAAAAAGAAGATGAAAGACGCACTTCGCCGAAACTCGATAATACATTGCTTAGTATAGTGAGAATGACAAGCAAGCAGATTCCCAATATGCGAATGATAAGAATAACAGAAGCGAAAGAGGAAGAACATGGATAACACAAGTAAAAGGCGAGAAAGAGCATAAGAGGAGTGCGAGAGAATGAGTGAAAACATCGATAAAAAGAGTAGAAGCCGAGACAATCGCAAGAGGAGTGCGAGATAGCGAGAGAGATTTAGTGAGAGGCCGTTGGAGGGACGGGAACAAGTAGAGAATACGTCCCGTATAGGAACGACTAACATCGGCTTTCTGCAAAATACAATTAAGTGCGGTACAGAAAGGTGTGAGTTCGAGGGCTATTGAATAAAAGAAGGTATATATTGGTAACTATGCTAAATTAGATCTCTCACCATTGTTACGACATACAATTAGTTATAACCACTCATCGAATCCAGAGGCAGTGGTGAAATTGTTTTGTACTCGATTTAAATTAGTGGAATTTCGTAAACGGCTCGTCAAAGAATATTTGTATGAGATGTGATTAACAATGTTAGATTACAGAAGAAGATTGAACCTAAGAATTTGTTCAGATTCCTTCCGAATTATAAGAAGCAAATTTTAATTTCACGTGAAACTGGTGCCCGAGAGCAATGGACACAGGTTCCAAACGAAGCGTGATCTGTGCACGTACGGCGAAGAGATCCTGCACAGATGATCCATGTCACCGAACTTGCTCCACCAACTTTGCCAAAAAGTGGACGTAGTGAGCTAACTCAAGCTGTGAGTGAAATGCTTGTTCAAGAGGAAGTTTTCGAAGTCGATTTATAGAACAAAAGTGATGAACTGTTCCAGTAAACTGCAGCAATAGCGCCAAACACAACCTTGGTTTCATACTTGGTATGTAAAACTCTCGAGTGGAAGCTGCTGTCGGCGTCCATGGCGGCCCGTTTGACACATGCAAATTACTTCCAAGAAGAAATGATCCTTAACATGGAATAAGTAACGTTGTTACAGACTTCATCCTTTCGGGACAAAATTGCCACTGATAGAAAAAAATGGAAGGCTGATTGACCAGAGGCCCTTCTATATCGTATCCTCACGTAAAAAGAGCTAAGTATGGACAGCCAATTCTACATTGAGCTCTTTTAAATCAGAGTACTCGTAGGACGAATTTCGGTTACACATTCACCCAGGTCAGAATGGGACCCGGGATAATCTAATTTGGTATGCTATAATTGCGAGCCTAAGCAACAAAACCATTTGGAGTAAACAGTACTCTCTTTCTATACAACTACGATATCCACATGGGACTCTTCTTCGAAGGAATCCCGATCAAATGAAGGGTTTCGTCTATGCATACCAAAAAGTGCTCTTGAAAAATCACCGTATGTAAGAGATTGGCCGATAGCCAGTGCTGCAGTAATTCTAAGCAAGCTATGATACAAAGTAACAGACGATCGACCACAACGCTCGCGGTGAGGTCTGGGATAAACACTTAGTGAATCACATGACAGGTGAGCCTTCATCGTTTCCATCTTCGACGTCCGATTTGGTCTTCCGGGGAGTCTCATTGTAATTGTCGTCTTCCTTCGGTCTCGATCGCTTTCTCTTCAGACCTTTCCAGTTGTCCAAATTCATTGGGACAGTTCGACTTACGCTGGTTTCCTTCTCGGGCGCTTCCAAAGCTTCTGGATGTGCTCCAGACGATCTCGTTGCACTTCTATCCTTCACTTTGATTCCTTTGAAAGATATTTTACCACCAATTGCTTCATCGTCGGAATCCGCTTCCGCAATGGGCTCTGCATTGTGCTCACCATTTTCATCACCGTCTACTCGCTCTACATCTTCGGCGTCTAGTTCGTCCGAGCCGTTAGCCTCCGCCTCCTTCTTCTGCAATCTCTTAACACGTAGTGATTTCACGGTCTCCAGTACATCCTCTCCCTTCTCTATTGCTTTCATCCATTCCGCGTCGCTCAACACGTCGGCGTATCGAACCTCCTTTCTCTTCCGCTTTCCCTGAACTGATGTATCCGCGGCAGCTCTGGCAGCTTCTTCAGCTTGAGCGGCCTTCGAATGCTCTGCGCCTAGAAACACCCAGTCTGGTACCTCATGCTCTTCAATCAGTCTCTTGCGATACCCTTCTTCTTTCCTCCTAACCTCATCCATTTCCTCGAACATGTCATACTCATCATCATTGCGTGCAGCTAACCGGTTTATCTCTCTTTCACTGGGGACGTCAGTTCCTAGAGCATCTGCTCCACGGCGCATGATTTCCTCCAGCATTTCTCTCCTCTCCTGAGCTGCATGTTCAGGTGATAGAAATCTTAAGTTCCTTCTAGACAAAAAAAGAGTAAGAAATTGACAGGAAACCAAATCTTGTGAAGTAACAAAACGTTTCTTATGTTGATCGTATGAAGTTTTGAGGGTCGTATCTCTAACAAAGGTGAGCAGAAAAGGGGGAGCCGAATTCGAAGCACGTTCTGTCGCCGGATGCAAAGGATAAATAATGGTTCCCTGTAGCAAGCATACTTGACTCGTGATCTCAGTAAGAAATCATTGCCCAATCTAGTGTCTTTATTCCGGAATTCCACAATCTCGACGTCGAGGTTCTGTCTCTCGGATGTATCGGCTTCAACGTTGAAGTGCTTCTCAAAGTAAAGCTTAAAATTCGCTATCGACATTGGAATTTTTCAACATGTCACGAGAGCTTACCTGTAGAAGTTGTGTTGAACAATCCGGCCTGAATGACCTTGGCGTCGATTCCCATCTTTGACTTAGCTCGCTCTAGAATTTCCTCTTCAATAGAACCTACACTGACAAGAACAAACACCCGAACCTCCTTCTTTTGGCCAATACGATGTGCACGATCCTCTGCCTGCTGATCCATTTGGGGGTTCCAATCACTATCAAATATGATAACAGTGTCGGCTGTTTGAAGATTGAGCCCGAGACCTCCAGCTCGAGTACTCAGAAGAAACATGAAGTATGGGGAATCAGGGGCATTGAATTTCTGCAAAAGGACTCCGCGCTCCTCAGTCTTGGTAGTCCCATCAAGGCGGAGGTACTTATAGCCATGCCAATCCAAATAGTCCTCCAAAATGTCCATTAGACGAGTCATCTGTGAGAACAGGAGTACCCTATGCCCACCCTTCTGAAGCTTAGGCAAAAGACGATCCAGAAGCTCAAACTTTCCTGAAGAACGCACAATCAGATCGCCTAGGCGGGAGGTGTAGTCACCACCCTCAAGAAAGAGGAAGGGATGGTTGCAACATTTTCGCAACTGCATTGCAGTGTTTTGCAATCCCCTTGACTTTCCAGAGCCTGCAGAGAAAGGAACAGCAAAGAAAATATTTATCTCGCAGTATGAATCATCAAATGCGTTGTGAATAGCCTATCGGAGTACCTTCACCACTATTTCATCCAAGTTCACATCTTGAATAAAAGTTCACACGAATGAGAAGTGCCATTGGTAACTGAGGCAAACGAACCCAGTTCATCTGAGTCTGGCAGAAAAAAAATCTTGATGACAAAAATTCATTGTATCTCCAGCCAAACACTCTCGTTCATACAAACATCAATTACAAAACTAGGAATAACAACCGATAACTTCAATACCTGAATCCAGCCCAACACGTCCCGAGTCTATGATTTGCTGATAGTACAATCTCTGCCAAGAAGAGAGGTCGCATTTAAGGATCACTTGCGTCTTGCCAGGCAGATACTTTTCGACTTCAACCTTTTTTCTCCTCAACAAGAATGGGCGAATAACCTGATAAATACGATATCTAAGTGTTAGAACCATCAGAAGCTCAAGAGAACAATTCCATAGAACTAGGAAGTAAGAAAGTAAACAAACCAAAAGGAGACAGAACGCTCAAACAACTGATATGCAGGGTTGTATGGCCCTTGGCTCAGATTACAATTTAGGTCTAGAAAGTCGACTAAGAGTGAGATCGAAAGTGATGAGTAGGATGTCTGCTGAGATTTTTTGAGTAATGGAATATGGAACCCGTTGTACATTCCATCGGATGAACCCGTCTGCTGTGGTAATTTGACCAAAGCATGGGCAATACAAATGCGATAACAATTGGATAGATGTGCTATAAACCACGAGCAGGGGCCAACCTGGTGCAAACGTCGTATAACCAAAAACTCTTCTTCATCGGAAAGAGACACCTCTGAACGGTCTGCAAAAGGAGCGTTGAACCACTCCTCGAAGTTCTGACTTGAGTTGAATATTGCCGGTAATAAAAAGTTCAGCAGTGACCACAATTCTGAGAGGCTGTTCTGAATTGGAGTTCCTGTCAAAAGAAGCCTTCGCCTGATATGGTATCTGGAAAAAGACCGCGATTGTTGTTAGATAAATGAAACGAAAGGAGAAAGCTACAATGCTCAGTAGGCACACCATTTGACAAGGCAGCATATCCTTAAAAACGAGCTCTCTTTAATTTTTTGTCCAACAAATGGGTGGTAGCTATACTAGTAATCGAATAAGTCAGTTTACAAGTTCAAGCATCTTACCCTGTAACCAGTGTGCGCGAAAGCATGCAATCGTGGTTCTTTAAGCGATGCCCTTCATCCACGATCATATAATGCCAACGAATCTTCTTCAAGAATGCCTTGTCCCGCATTATCAGATCATAATGGGTAACTAGGACATTGAACTTCCCTTCATCGCTGTATTCCTCACGCATGGCCTTACGATCTTCAATGCGGCCATCGTACAGCACAGCCACAATACTGGATCACAACACCATGAACCAACTTTGTTTCTATCAGATACATGGAAAAGCCAGATGTTGTTTAACCTGAAGCTCATGTCCACTAGAACTAAGATGATAGTTGTAGACCCGATGGGCTCAATTGCGATACAAGGACGGAATGAAAGGTATATCTAAACGCTTGTAGTTAGGATCTTTTCTGGTACCATCACATGTTATCTCCTGACTAAAAATAATACTTCTTATTCTAGTAAACAAAGGCGTTTAGTCAAAACAAAACGGATCAGAGGAGATGTCACCTTGGAGCCCATGTCGCAAACTCGTGTTTCCAATTGGGTAAGACAGCTTTTGGAGCAATGATGAGGTGTGGCCCATTCAAGTTCTTGTTTTCCATCAGATATGCAAGGAGGGCGATCGTTTGTATAGTTTTCCCAAGCCCCATCTCATCGGCCAATATTCCGTTGAGATTATTATTATACAAAGATAGCATCCATTGCAGTCCTTCAATTTGATAAGATCGTAATGTACCCCCCTCAAGCATCATAGGCTGTTCAGTGACCTGCATCGTGGACAAAGAATTATTGTGTAAGTCTACTGTGAATCTCATCTCACTTCAGAGAAACTGTAACAATTAACAAATCCTAATCTACTGTAGAACTTATGGTTAGGATAACACCTAATATGAACTTGCAAGGGTCGGTTCCATTATTCATGAGGCTTTGAGGACTAGAAAACTTCATAATACTCAACAAACTAATGTAAAACAGCCAATGTAAGCAGACAACCCAGACTCCTGTACTTCAAGAACTGGACATCGTGAACAAAACAAAGGGGGGATAATCCGTGAGAATACGCACCTTCTCCTCAATCGCATGAACGGCCGAGTTGTACTGGCGCTGCCCTTCCATTAAGTCTCTCTTCGCACTGGGATTGTCCATAAGGGGTTCACTCAAATTTCCACTTTCATCCTCCGGAGAAAGGCCTTCCTCAAGACTGGTCTTCTCTTTGATACTGGACGAAGCAACGACTTCAGTATCTCTTTCAGACTCCTTGCCTTTCTGCCTAGGAGACACAGTATCTGTTGTCTCCCTTCCTGGATCTTTACCTTTCAAGGGTTTCTCCTTCCTAAAAGATTCTTCTGGGTCCTGATCCTTCTGCCTTTGTACCATCGCCCCTAATCTTTGGAGGAGATCATCAGTTTTGGACAGTAAAGTAGTAAGCCGTTCATTCTTGCTCTCCTCAACCATCCGCATGTAGGCTTCTTGGTCATCTGCTTTTAACGCCTGGAACCGTAATCTTTCTGCTCGTGAGACACGTTGCCTTTGTTTCGTATGCCATGCCTGTGCACGCCAACCCACTTCAGTTGAAGGGCGACGAAGTGATATATCAAAGTTTGAAATCATGAAAATCGACATATCATCGCTTCCATATCTACTGATTACTCTAGAGAACTCATAAGACAGTGAGTATATTTTAACAACAGGACAAATAGGACACAACTTGAGAACTCTATAGAGGAGCCAGGTATCTAGAAGTTGATAGCAAACTCAAGAGAAAGAAATGCTGATATATTGTCCAATTCCTCATAGCAGCATAAAGATAAAGCAGTTTGTTAATTCTAAACACATGAAAGGCATCAACCTGGACACCATCGTTCCGTTGTTTCCGACGCTTGGCACTGGCTTGCCCATTCAATTGGAATTCGCGGACCAAGTTCAGCATCTCGTTGAAGAATTTTCTCTTTCTAGTTGTGATCCTTAATTTTTCCTCCTCGTCTACCCTCCTTTGTCTCTGCATAATTAAGGAATCACACCAGTATGAAGTCAGAAGTTTTCTCGCGCTTAAAAATATATATCCCACATAGTAAGTGCACTTAATTTAGAATCTTTCAACAGATAAATTTTAAGGAGTAGCGACAGAAGATAACCTCTGCTTTTCTTTTCCTGCGAAGTCTTTCGTCGGTTTCAATCGAAGATACACCAGGAATCAATGAAGCATCATGCCCAGATAGAGCACTAATGTTCCTTCGTACACGCATGAGTCCCCAATCGAACAGGTTTGCGTCAGGAGTCCCACACATCTGTTGTAGATGCAACTCTGCAGCTACTTCTGATCTGACCCTCATTTGAAGACCTAAGAGCTGTATATACACGAAAATAAAAATTAGATAGTACATCATCTTAGAACCTGGTCAAATCTGAGCATTTGAAACATTCGAAACATTTGAAAGAGGATACAGCAGTGCTGAGGATGTCCAAGCTCCCAGCACATTTAAGAAATAAGGCGGTATACGGGCATCTGCCCCATGTCTTATACTCGAACCCCTTCTAGTAGGATGTAGGCTAATGCATAGTAAGACCACGTCATAAGATCCTCCAATTCAAAAATGTAATAGCCATATCCAGTAGGATACGAAGGATATCTTCTACAAACCGAGTTTAATATCGAGTGCAACGGAGAAGCAGTACCGTAAGCATCTACTGAAGGCTTCATCTACAAAAATTTAGTTCAGATAACCAAACGATCGTGTGAATTGTTCATATGACAGGGTTAGCAACATGCCTTTAAAGTGTGCAGCTCCAACAGACACTGGTCGCGCACATCTTCTTCTATGTCGGGAGGTAAGCCTGTCCAATCCATACAAGGGCATAAAACATCTTGAAAACTTATACAGCATCATGGTGGCGCTAATTCAGAGAAGGGTATGCTCTTCAGCAATGGTAATTCCAAGCCACGCTAAGCTATACAGCTGTTTGGGTAATCATTCGTTATGTTGCTTCACGTGACAATTCGAAACAAGTAACAAAATCGCCTGTCGAAAGATCCAGGGGAACACAAGATAGAAATAGCCCACGTTTGCAAATATTGCCAAGTTCAATGTGACTGCGCGTGGAAGGAATATTTGCTAATGTTTACATCTAAAGGTCTACCCAAGTATAAATCCAAATATCAGCGGAACTGGACGGAGTAGGCAATAAACCTTCTAGCTCTTGTATCCTGTATGCTAGCTGACTGTGTACGCGGCGGTCTTTCTCGGCTTTCAAAGCACTTGCAGTTAACAGGAGCGACCGCTGGACAGCCACAACATCCCCAAACTCTTCTAAAAGTTGTCCGGGTTGCCAGGTGCCAACCTGCTCAAGTTACAGAAGCAACTCGATTAAGAAGACTGAAATCGATTGATAATCAAGGGTGTAAGAACGCGTAATTGAGCTACCCAGAACGTATTTCATAATAAAGTTCAAGGGTAGAAGCCCAATTAAAGCTAAAGGGAAAGTCAAAACCTCTGCATCGTCCCCGGAGATTGTTGTGGCAATAGAACCTGCAGCAAGGTTCAGTTGCAAATGAGAGTTGTCTTTTTCCTCTGCAAGAGAGTGGAATATGTCAGCTTCGAATTCCAAAAGGTGTGACAGAGACACACGAAATCCACAAAGGCTCCATGCATCAAGAGGTTACGAGCATCGTATTTCTGTTCAATCAAACAAGTTCACACAGTGCAACTTAGCAACGACTGTACCTAGAACTTAGCGGGCTTTAAGCAGAGGCTATTATTTCTGATTAAATGGCCCACTAAAGTACCAGGGAAAGACAAATTACCTTCTCGATCGGCACCTCGTTCAACACTGGAGGAGACATTTTTATTGTCCACATCTCTCGGTGGCGCATCTGACCCGAGATTAGGAAACTTGTCGTCATGATCTTTCTGCTGTTCGCAAATAACCACCAAAGCAGAAAATACAAGTTCAGTGAATTCAGGTCCCAATCGGCTGTCAAGAAACGTACTTAAGTTCCGTCGCCAGCACTTTTGCTTCCAACAGTGATGAAATGTATCAAAAAGTGCCGATTTCTGAACCTTCGGACAAATACTGGTGATACGAGTGACGCATATTCGCCCAACTGTAATGACGCAAGTTGTAAACTAGTTATGAATATACGCTCAACGTCAATTAGTCTCAATTGTCATTCGCTGACGTCTGTTAATCGACTGGGGTTGTAGTCGTACTAGTTGAAGGGCAAGGTAGAGCTTTCATACATGCGGAGCGATGATTTAAAATCAAGAGACCCGGATTCTCATCTTGACTTTTGTCTTCAGTAGTAGGCAGAAGGGCATGCATGCCTGAGATTTCAATCGTGCTTTCATACGTGCAGAGGCGACGGGTCTAACTCTCGCGTAGTATAAGATTAGAAGATTGCAGGTGAAGAGATTTCGGCAGTTTAGACTTCATAGTTGCAAATAGAGCGTGAGTATGAATTTCAATCTGATGTCAACTTCGATATCGAACTTGCCCTCTAGCGAGAATGTCTGGAGGTGACTTCGTCGTCAGCTTCAGTCATTTACGCAGAGGATTCTCATCCAAAGGCGTCACTGCCATAGCAGTGGACTCTAGCGTAAGAATTTGAGGTGTCTTTACTCCGAGTTTTAAGAAGTGCGGACACTATAAGTCTCTCACCGACGGAACTCACTGCATCTTCTGTACCATCGGAAAGGCAGGGCGACCAGCCAATGTCTCTGCGCTCCGCATAGGCGAAGGGATTGCTAACCTTCATTCAAGAGAGCTGTACTACTCGAACGACATTATGGACCAGCTCCAGTATAGCCACCGAGCCCTCAAATTTGCCTTCAAACGTGGAAGCTGATACTACCATGGACTTGTCTTCAACAATTCTACATGGTTTCGAGGACAATTTCTTGCAGACAAGAGGGAGGAACTCGCAGCCATCTGTGAGTGAACGCGATCGTACACAAGATAGGGTTCTCCCATTTCTTGTTTCAGAAAGAAACATACAGTCGCCACCTCCAGCGATGGAACCGTCAGAATGGTAGGGTTCTGTGTTATTCTTGTGGAGAGCCAGAATATGTTACTTCCATTTTGGTAGGACGAACTCCTTCCAAAGACATAGTTGGTCCGTCCAATTTCGACACAAGCGGCCCCTCGATTCGTATCTCGCCCTGAAACAAGAGACTTTTCAAGCTCGCAAGACTCAAGTAAGTCTTTCTCCACGTCCTAAAATTGATTTTTCGCCTACAATGCATAACCTAGCGACACAATCTCTGGCTAGGAGAGTACATTCTTCTCGACACCCTAATTTATACCAATTGCAGCAAAAGAAGATAGAAAAGGGAGCAAACCTGAGTATCTCCTTCCGCAAGTTTCTCATTTCCGCTCGAAGTGACGGCTGAAGTGCGCGTGATGGAACTGACAGCGGTCAAGAGAGGGTCCGGAAGAGGTAAATTTCGAGAGAGCAATGTCAAAGCCTTCAAAAGCGCCTTCACATCCTGAACCTGTTTGTCGGAAAACACATTCTGCTTCTCCATGTCTGTTTCAT
The DNA here is from genome assembly GCA_948567375.1 of Lunularia cruciata. NCBI lineage: Eukaryota > Viridiplantae > Streptophyta > Marchantiopsida > Lunulariales > Lunulariaceae > Lunularia > Lunularia cruciata. The sequence goes on along the minus strand of OX419762.1, from coordinate 8,500,353 downwards.
TTACAGCTATCTCTTTCGCCTTGCCATAATCATCACACGCTCTGGTTGTAACCTTTTCTTCCCCGGCCTTCTTGTGCAATCCTTTTACCTCTCCTACGCGTTGTGACAAAACTTCTGCGGGTGCCATGTCCTTAAGCCCATTCTTTAACAATCCATTCCCTGAATTGCTTCCCTCACTCACTCTGCTAACCCAGACGGCCTCCTTCGACTGCTGCTGTGTCCCTAATTCCCCTTCCGCCATCAAATATCCTCTACTTCCCGCAAAGCTTTCATATTGCTCCGCGTCTTGATGATGACTACTCTTGCCACTGATTCTCTCTCCCGAAGCTGCCCAGAAAACCTCTCAACCTCTGCGAAACAAGGTTACCACAAGTTCATCGCGAAAAATCTCGTCCTTGACCCGTTGGCGCCAACATAAGCTCGATTCCTAAAGACTCCTCCTTCCCCTACAAATGTTTCCCTCCAGCAGAAGCCGGCACCGCTTCGAGCCACGAAAAAGCTCTCGAACCTCGTCCCTCGTTCTCTTTCTCTCGCGGTGTGAGTGAGCTCGCTCTCCTCACTCGAGAGACGAGCCGCTCATACTCGCTAGGAGTTGCTGAGACACGAAATTCAAACTTTTGAATTGCTGCCAGATCGGTGCCTGGATCCCTCCTGCTTAGTTGTCGTGCCAGTTCCCATATATATAAGTTCGTATGGTTTGGTCTGATCTCACTCACAGTAATCTCAGGATTCCCTTCCTTTCCTCCCTCTCCACTTCTAGACACGGCCAACTTTTCCCCTCGCCCCCGCCGATCAGATTTTCGCCAGACTACCTCCCACCGTCCGACGCCGCAGCAAATAACAAGCCAAGCCAAGCAAGCACTCCAAGCTACCTTCTAGCTCTACCTCATTCCCCTGCAGCAGCAGTAGCAGCAGCAGCAGCCTGCACCAGCACTACTACAACTACAGCGTCTTCTCCCATAATCAACTTCTTTTGTGTTTGTCCGTCTCTTTGCCGCAAACGGCCCTTCCCTCTCTCCCTCCGCTCAGACAAACAAACAAATCAGACCCGCGCAAAAACAGCACTTGCATCAATCAATCAATGCATCTCTCCACCATCCCCTGCCGCAAACAAATCCAAATTCCCCTCCCTTTCCACTGCAGACAGACAAAGTAGTCCCTCGCCTTCTCTTTCTTCCCTCTGCTTCGCGAGACACAACATTACTCTTCTTTGTGTGAACCCTAGGTAACAGCTATAGCCCCACTCGGTCCCCCATGGGGTGACGCAAACCGTCGATCCGCCCATCCACGGTCCACAGCTCTTCCCTCTTTACTTCGACTGGACAACGGCCTTACCAGCCAGGACCTTTCACTGGGGCTAACGCCCCACGCCACCTTCTTCCTCTACATTTCGTGCTCCGTACAAGAACATTCTCGACTTGACTTCAAGACTTATACTTATCCTTCCTGAGTTTAGGATTATTCTGGTACTTCGTTCTTGGTCGCACGGCGAAAACTGAGGGCCCTGGAGAAATTCATACATACGGTACAGGTATTACGTTGGGAATGTCCATCATTTGTTCGAGGAATCCAGCCCTCCAATCATATATAAACCGTGAGTGTCCTTTTGAGGGTTGTTGGCGCGCTTGGTTATGATAATATTGAAGTTAAGGTCAAATGCTCAACCCAGTTCATTACGGTAGTCATAAGGCTTGTCTCCCACTTCGGATTTCTCTCCAATCTGAAAACCGAGGTATATGTTTCCAACCTTCCAGGCATACTAGTGTACTTCATGGGGTCATAAGCGAGAGTTTCCTGGACCACAGGACCGAGACACCAGGCTCGTTCACGAGCCTTTCAGATAGGATCTCTGATGGGTCGCGGAAGTTCGTCCGAAGATCAAAAGACAACAAAACTCTTATCCCTCATCACTCAGCTCAGCGATGTGTACAGGGGATTCACAAAAGTATAGCATTATCATGCATCTGCGAGGATGGACTACAAGCTTTGAAACGAGCTCACAATAGAGGTTATACTTGGTACAACCTCCTTTTCCTTGAGGAAGAAGTCCTGTGGTCATGACATAATCTGGTAAACGACGGGCCACGGTTCCATACGTTTGAAACATGTGTCAACGTTAGTTGGCAAGGGGACCTTACTCCGCCGACTCGTTGTCGATGCAAAAGTTCATGAACAGGGTTTGGCAACGATTATTCCAGTCATCCAAGAGAAGATTCACTGCAGTGGTCACCGATTTGTTAGTGTTGCAGCAAGATTGGAAGTCAAATGACCAGAAAAAGACCAAAAGAAATCAAGAATACAGCGCCACCATTTCTTGGTCCAGGTCCAGGACATTTTGATATCAGGCTGGTGGACCATTACACCTCGCTCAGACAATTACAAATACCCATTGATCGGGGACATGAGAACTCACTCCTAAAACCTATAGAATGCAAAGGAATATGCCCTTCTAAACAACGCTTACTGGAAGTGCTTAGCGTTGTTGCTCGCGAGCATCAACACCCGTCGAAGCGGCTTCAAAGTAGCGGCTTCCAAATCTAAATTACTCGAAGTATTGCTCAAGCCCTATCTCAAGAGGCAAGTATAACGGTGAAGTTTTCCGCAAGGAGCTAACCTCCGTTCACGGAAGATACTAAAAATGTACAAAGAATACAAACTACATCAATCACAGCTGAGCTCATGAATTCAATGTGAACTCTTCTTGCACGCTGATAGCAAGGAACCCACAGCTGCACACAACCGCTGTATTCTGTAATAGCCAGGCTCCACACCAGCTATGACACTTTCTAGAGCTGCGATTGTGACCTTGTGTGATAACTTCGGGGGGCAAATTTCGATGTTAACTGTGGCTGGCATTGCTCCAAGAGGGTACCCATTTCTGTAAATTGATCATGGCGTCCAAAAGTGAATCAGTCTGAAAAGTCAACAGCATATCACGTACTGAAGAACGCTTAGTAATCAAGGCCGAAAAGGAGATTCTGTGGTTGGCATTCTTGAAAGAGTTAACAGCAAAAACGGACGGATTGAGTATCTTAAACTTACTGAGGCACATCCTTCAGGTCCAGGGTCACGATAAACTTCACGGAGAGCATACAGTCCATGAACTTGATCTCCAATTGCATAAGACCTTCGGCAAACAAACACATAAGGTTAGGCAGTCTTCCCGACGTCCTTTACTAGGAAATTCATTTAATGTGCTGATTGAACTCACCGTTTTCAAGCAGAAAACGTGAGACGACAAGAACTCCACCCTCGGCAGAAGCAGTAATCACATTCTGGCATCTCCCGACCTCTTCGATCAGCACCATAAAATTGTTTACGAGTAAGGGAGTTTCCTGGATCAGGAAAGAAGTTAGAAAAGAGGACGTTTCAACTGATTCATCATCTTTCTGTTGCGGTTATGTTATTTGTTGCCACACGCACTAGGCATAAGAAGGATCTCAAACCCCGCAGTTCTTCCATTCTTCAAATAACACCAATAGCTTTACATTTCACATAGTTCACTAACTCTTGAGGAAAATGATAACAATCCTCAATGTCTTCAGTCTTGATCTCATTCAGACACACTTCGACCTACCTGGATGATATCAACAAATTGGGCTGGGTCAGGAAAGAGAGCCTGACCAAAAACGCTCAAAAGACCAACCATTCTACCTCTGCTGATCTCAAATTTAGGCATAGAATGAATGTAGAAAGGCTGTTGGAAGAAAAGAATTGACTTCAGCGGGGGGTTAAGACAGTGTGGGAATCAAATCGAAACGGACGACTGCTTCTGGTAAACAAAAGTGAAACGATGTAAAAGAACATGGAGTACGTGGAAGACAAACTGTTGGAAGATATTCTGCTCACCTTAATGTAACAATGGAGACTCTTCGGTTTGGAACGAACACCGTCTGCTCTGTCTGCGAACGTCATCTGAAATACCTCAATTGCATTTACTTCGGAGGACATCTGGACAACGTAATCGCAAGTTAGCACGTAGCACGAGGTGAAATAGACAGTAAAAACAATGATTCCTCCAAACCTTCTGGAGTTCCGCGTCGTACCAGCTGGATGATCGCAGTATCCAGATCCCAAGTGCTTTTCACAACGTTTATAACGTCACCAGTTCGTTCAACGACGAATCTGCACAAAATAGTGTAAACCGCCCCACTTAGAACAACAACGGATTACAATGTGAATCGACAATATGAGCGTTCTTCTTCAAATTGTGGTAGCATATATTATATGACGAGAACTCACACCTCTTGCCCCTATAACCACAAAGCCTTTTGTTGAGTAGAAAATGTTCTTACTAGTTCGTCTTCTTCGTGGAAAATATTATTGTTCTTAGCTTCCTTCCATTTGGAGCGACGCTGAACGATTATTAAAGCTATTACATATTTTTGCAAGAGACACAAGGAAAGGTTGTTCTGCAGAAACGGTCACTGATGTATCCAACACACCTCCTTTTGACAACAGAGAGGTAACTGAGCTCTACGATATCGTGGCCAACAGCCTTCACTTCCCATCCTTCCTGCACAGAGATAGAAGACAACATAAGTACATCCAGTTGAGTCTTCTACGACTTGGGGAATGGCAGCAGGGTAACTAATCAAACAAAGTGCTGCCTAACGGAAAGGTCGCAAATGAAATTGAATGTTTCGTCGTAAAGCTCCTACTTATCGTGTGTACGTGCACTACAAACCAGCACTTTTGAGATGCTTGATAACCTACTGCGCTCCTTGGTCGTAAGTTAGCTATTTGTCTCTTCCCTGTCATCAGCAATTCTCTTCGGTATCACGCTATGGGTTTGGGGTTCTTATTCGTCTCTACGATCAAAGTTCGGCCACAAGCTGTTCATTGTATAAGCTGGGTTACAAGCCATTTGGGTTTTAGGTCTCAAAATTAAGACCCTGAAAGCTTGACTTCACCACACTGCATGCCAGTGAGGAACGCAAAATGCCTGTAATGCCTATATGGTCACCTGTAAAGCGCTTAGAAGAGACACTTTCTTCGCCATCTCCTTGACATAAAAATCTGGTCTCGCCTTGATTTCTGTCTCGGCCACGCGACGGTGTCCGGTGCGAACGTTTTGCACTAGGTTGCCTTGCAGTTTCCGGATACGACATTTTGACGATACCAATTGCTCCTTCTTGCTACTCAGTAGTTCTTGAGTGATCTGTAATGCCAGAGGAACCGTTAGCTTCTTCCACTCTCAAACGATCGAGGACTACATCAAAGCATGCACGCCAAACGGGGTTGGACACCACTATCTTACTCATACTTCGGAAAACTATAAAGTCGCTTCCACCAAATATAAAGACAACTCAACCTCTGTTCCGGTTGAAAGATTTCAATGCGCAGGACGCGCAATGTTCGATTTTGATACACAAGGACAAGAGCACATCAAACGCGGAGGACGGTCTACCGGATTCTGCAAAAACAACCTAATCCTGGGTGGAAAGCAGAAGACGGCGGAGTGTTGCGATCGGGGTGGAGCAGTAAAGATATCGCGCGATGGTCAGCGAGTGGCACACTCAGGATAGGCTTGATGCTACAGGCTTCAGCTCTGCCGTACTGGATAAACGGGATAGTTAGAAGAATGAGCTTTGCGGAGCAAAACTAGTACAATACTCATGCAAAGTATATAATAAGTACGGTCATGAAGTTGTATCTGACGCTTGTACTTAGTATCAGACGCTTCGGAGTGAGAATGTCCAAAGTCGACATGCGACAGCGACTTAGTGCATCTAGAACAGTGTGTAGAATCGCCTTCCATCCACAATCTCCGCGCGGCGAATATGAAGATAAAGCAGATACCCAGAAAGTTGATTTCACACTAGCTGGTAGAGTAAGAGCTGAGGTAATGAGCATCGGTGCGGACGTTGAGGGTCCATACTGTAAGCTCATACCCATACGTGAGAACGCTGCTATCTGATATAACTAGTGGGAAATTCACTGAACTAGTTAGAAAAGGGTGGAAAGAACAAAGTTTAGAAATTACACCTGTTCTCTGTGCTGCAATTTTTCAAGCCTAGCCTTGGTTGCCAATGTCGAATCATTCAATAGATCCTTCTGTAGTTCAAGCACGACAGAAATTAGAAGCTGAACGATCTCCACTCGGTACCTACAACTAATAAAAGAAGTGCATGGGCTGCTCTGGGTTGGCGACAGAATCTCCTACCAGGTACTTTATCTTGTCTAGAGCGCACGTTCTCTGGGCACTCTCCTCGTCTGCTTTTGCCACTGGCTTTTCCGCTGTAGTAGAAATTCGAGACTGCAAATTTTGGACCTGCTTGAAATTCTCCGCCGAGTAGCGTTTGCAGTCTTCTATAGCTTGCCTATGCGACTGCAGAGGCCCTCAAGCATGTTAATAACACAGTAGATTCGTAGAGGAACCCTGAGGTAGTTACAATGCGATTAGTAGAAGTGACAATTTCACAAAAGTAATTTAACATCTCTAAAAGATCGACTGAAGTACGCAAGAATAAATACACTTCTAAACTCTGAGATGGTACTTTATGAATATTTGCAAAAGTGAGCTGCGACATGCGCCCTGGAAGAACTTAAGACGGAGATTAGTACCTGGATCTCAGTTTTCGATTCGATTAGCTTATAATTCCAGTCCTCCTCCAAACCCACCCGATATTTTAGCCACTTTCCCATCTCCTCCAATCTGCTCCAATGACAGGCTTTTACATCAGCTGCCTTGAAAGCCTAGAAAGAGCAGATACTCTTTTGCAGCTGTCTAGACAACGTACCTGCACTTGCTCTGAAGCCGAGAGAGACGCTCCTTCATTTGTTGCTTCTCTCCAACACCTAGTAGCTAAGAGAGAAAATGCAGACACAAGTGTCAGGAACGCTCCAAATTACTTGCGCGTTTAACAAACTACTAGGATTGACAAACTCAATCGACTGCAAGTTATTTCGAGGAGCGCATGCCATGGTCATATTCCATCTTCGGGAAAAGATTTAGACGTACGGATGTATGAACTCACTTGAAAATGGGAGAACAGAGGTGGATTGGAAGCTGTCATGGCTTCTTCAAGTGTTGCTTCGGATGTCCTTAGCCTGTGTAATACATCTTGTACCACAGTACATGCTTCACGCATATGAACAATCTGGAGAGCATGAGCACAGAAATTCAGGAACATACCTTCTCCATCCGTTGTACCCGAAAGATAGCTCTGTGACATGCAAGAGCAAAGTTGAAGGAAAGAAGAGGATGTACCTGAGGTCTAACGAGAAAAGAAAGCCTGAATGCATCACCAATGGAACCCACTTCATACTTCTCAACTATCGAAGGAGTCTCTGGCACATCAGTTCTTGGCTTTGCATGCTTTGCAGCGAATTGCACCTGTGAGCCGCATGTACGTACTTGTTACAAACCTTGATTGCTAACTTGGTAATTGAACTATGAGACACCATGAACCAGGAATATCAAGAGATTGTTGCTCATTATATTCAGGGCAAGACCCATTCGAGAGCATACTTCTATTATACGCAGAGTTAGATAGTGGCAGAGTTCAGGAGGGTTTTAAGTTGATCAACAGGCAACAGTGAGACCAGTCCATTCGTAATTCAAAGAACACTTCTTCATGCAAATTTGTCAGGTTGATCCTGACATTCTTTGATGTTTAGATGAGGGAGGAGCGGAACTACCGGAGAAAGAGGTAAGAAAAGGAAGCGTCTCAAATAAATAAGGAAGGTTGGAAGATAAGGACCTCTGCAAGCCTCAAAAACTCCTCCACAGAGATATTGTGACCCTCTTTGCCGCGCAGAAACTCACCAGATGACTTTCTGGCAAGAGAACAAGATTGCTCAACATCAATGTAACTTGTGTGCTTAGACCGCTTGACTGATTCGATCTGAAGAGTTTGTTCCGGATTCAGCTGCAGTGTAACTCTTTTCCGCAGGCTGCTGAGATGATCCTGCTGTATTTCTGTCGTTTGACCACTAAGAATAAGTGTGTGTTCCGTTGTCTCTTTCACGGGCAAAGTTAATTGCTGAGATTGCTGACTCTTAGTGTCCTCGTTTGGATCTAGACCTGGAATGAAGGTCCCAGTGATGTTCTCCAGTTGAGGGCAATCTTGGTGCAATTCACTAACAACGGTTTCTGTACACGAAAGCTGAGTTGAAATTGATTCAAACCTGCTCAAGGGAAAAGGACTCTTGTTTCCGGGTCCAGCTGAAACTTTTGAGTTACTCATTTCGTGCCTAGTCCGTATACTCGGTATACGCCGGAGTGGGCTTGCCTGAGGTATGGTTCCAAGGCGAGCGGCACTTTTCAGGACAGAGTGTATCAGCTCTTTTGCATCAAATATCTTGGGGGATGGACTAGGTGTGAAGCTCCTGTAGTCTTTAACTGTCGCTTCGTTTTGAAGGTGTCTTAAAGGAGAGACGAATAAGGAGGTACCCTGGCTTACTTCAAGGGAACCTGTAGCACGGACGTTCTCATCTCTCTCCTTTTTTGCTGAGGAGGATGTCGGTTCAGACGCATCTTCAACCATTGCCTTAGTGTAGCCTACATTGTCAATGGAATTCATACTTCTAGAATCTCCTGAAACCTTAGCACGTTTTGCAGAACCAGAATAAAGGACTGAACTTCCTCTTTCTTGGACAACATCCATGCTGTGTCCAGAACTACGAAAATTTTCAATATCAATGATTTGTGAACTTTTGAGGAGCTGTGGACTGCCTGGTTGCACGAGGTCACGTCTTGTTTCTTCAACAATGGTCATACTCTGTCCAGTAGAATCAGTTGGAGTCCGACTTTCAAGTGGTGAGATGTTCATGGCTTGAAAACTCCTGGGATGCGAATTTGCATCCTTAGTATCTTCAACGATGTCCATGCTTTCGCCTGAACCACCCGTTGGAGTCATGCTTTCAAGATTTGGTGAGCCCTTGTTACAGGCTATTTGCACGACCGGTACATCAGGATTTGCGTCCACCATCTGTGCAGAGAACGTCTCGATGTTCAGATCACAAACACAGGGGAAACCCAGAACAGATACCACATCCATTAACTACCAAGTAGGGTCCCCGTCGACAATCTACATGCCAAAAGATGAGATTGACATCATACATCTCACCTCTTCTGACTTCCCAGAAGTTGTGGCAGACAAAGAGTATGTAGGAAGAGCAACCAAGCTGGTCCTCCTACTCTTGTTCCATACAAGTGCTGTATCAGGTGAAGCCGAGTATGCGGCAAGAAGTTCACTACATCTAGGAACTTGTGCGGTGATACTCTCAGTAAATTCTGCTGCAGGAGACGTTGGGACGTCCCCGACATCATGCCCTGTATGAAACTGTAGTTTCTCTACTACTTCCTCGCGCCCTCTCGTTTCCTTGTTCTCCTCCTCTTCCTCCTCTCCAATAATTTCCTCAAGACGAGGTATACTCAGTGTTATGCTCCGATCTTGATCATATCCATCCTTGAATAGAAGATGATGTCTATTTAGCTCTCCCTCCACCATGGTAATATCCCCTCCTGAGTAAGTTTGTGGTTCAGATCCTTTAGAAGTCAATGTATCCTGGGCCAAATGGAAAGAATTCTTGCCAGACGTCCGTAATATGGCGGATACAACCCCGGTCTCCATCTCCATCTCTGTATCCATATCCTCTTGTTCCTCCTCTCGAATGAGGTCTTGAACGCTAGGTATACTATTAGTTATGCTCCGATCCTGTTCGCTGCATTGAATCCTGAAGTCCCCGCGACCCAGAGATGCTGCTGATGTAGGTGAAACACTCATATCCATGGTTACAGTATAATCCACATTCTGGTTAGAAGATAACGAGCAAGGACTTGTTTCCTCAGACTCATCGAAGGCTGCTGGTGCGAAAATATTCTCTGTCCCTTCTTCAGTATTGCCGGATCTGCTAGTTGCATTCCCCTTCACTGTTTTAGCACTCAGTGTAGCAGAGATGTCTTCCTTACCACCGTCTTGAAGCTTTGCTGGGAGCCCGACCTCGTGCTCCTCACACCCAAAATACATTGCCCTTTCCTTGTCTTGTCCAGAGGAGCTTTCCTTCCTCTCAGGCAAGTTATGCAGTGATTCCTCTGCAAGCGAATCCCCTCGAACTAGGTCCTGGAGGCTCAATACCTGCCCATCGGCGAAATCTGAGTGGAGTACGTGCGCCAAAGCTAGGCCTGCTGGGAGTGTCGTACTTATATCCCTAGTAACAGCAGCTTCGGTGTTCCCGGATTGAGCAGACGACCCCGACTTTTCTTTCGCAAATTGAACCAAATCTGCTGGCGCACAAGATGGGTTCATACCCTCAGGATAAATTGCTTCAGTGATAGTAATGTCTCTTTGACTTTCAGCGTATACGGATGTAGAAATGTAATTTTCTCTTTCACTCTCCACTTGACGTGCTGAAAGTGCGACCTTCTCTATTCTGACCTCTGCATCGGTGCTTTCCATCTCAGCTGCTGTTATAACAACATTTTCCTTGTTTGCTGTAGAGAGGACCGCCTGCCTCTCCTGGAAATGTTTGAGTGATTTGTGGCTGTGTTTCATGCGAAGTTGAGGATCTAAGAAAGAAGCATCATCTCTATCCTCTTCCGCCAAGGTCGCCTTCAAAAATTCTAGCACCTGAGCCTGCTTGGTTTCGGCAATGGCAAGAGAAGGGTTCTGTTTCCGTGGAACTTGCATTGTAATACTCATGTCAGTATTCCCATCGCTGTGCCTTGGCTGCGAATCCATTAGCTTGGGACGTACTACGGGTTTGATCATGGTAAAGCTCATGCTTATATCATCCTCATGACGAGGAGCTGGGCTCCCTTTGCCTGTTTTGAATCCTTTATCCCTCTTGACCGGTAGAATTGGAGGCGGTTCTATCCACATATTCTGGTCAGGCTCAGCTCCCAAATTCCCACTCTTCTGTAAGAGCTTAAAATTAAAGGTAGTACTGTCCAACGTGAGGTCTTCTTCAACCACATGATCCATTTGCTGGTAAGACAGGTGCCGAAGGTCGACGGGGCCGGTGTTCTCTCCATCGTCACTGGAGCAAAGCGTTTTAGGCTCATTACAATGCAAAGTTTCACGGGCGAATTTCGTCAAAACTAGGAAAGATGGACTTGGAAACCATATGCAACCGGCGCCAATCAAATCATGAATCTCGAAACTACAACTGACTCCATACTAGCTCGCAGTCGGTTTGTGTCTATGAGCATGAAAAGTAGACGCTACATGTTCCAGATTGAGCTTATCTACCCTATATGTTCTACTTGAACCAAGCCTTAGAATACAGAAGTGAAGGGGAAGATGAGTACCTCTCTAAAGATGCAGTATCCCTGGCATCCAGCCAGCTTGGAGGTTTCGACGCTGGACTTACAAATGATTGCCCGATGTTGCTTAAGGGCCTTTTCCCTCTTCTTCTCACACGGTCATCACCACAAGAAGCTACAACTGGCTGATAGTTCTCTTTATCACTATCCATTTCGTGCATTTTAGAAGCCAGTCTGGGTGATCTTCTCCTCTCCGTACCTCCATGTGGGGACGAATTGGAGTGATCTTCTTGTTTCTCTTGAGACGGTGATACATATTCATCGTCGCGGGTAAATGTACGATACGATGGTGCCTCCGCGAAGCTCACCCGTCGACCGAGAGATCTCCGCTTCCGCCTTCTCTTCACCACACTGCCTTCTTCGTCTAATCCAATCAGAGTGGTGTCGTCATAACTCTTCTGTTCCAGAGGAGGAGTCTCCATGCCTGTCCTCTTACCTTCTCAGACACAATCAAAGACATGCGCCAAAAGCCGCAACTCCCTTCACAAATCCCTCAAAGAAGAATAGATACACGGTTTCACCAAATTCTTGACGCAATCTCTTGAACATCTGTAGAAACAGGACACTAGGAGCTCAGGCTGGACTCTTTCCACCTCAAAGTTCAAGACTGTACACATTAGTCCAATTTCGAGCAACAAATATCAGTCAATTTCCGGAATGAAAGCGTGCATCTCCCCGTGAAATCTAGCAGGTGTTTCTACTACACTCATACTTAAGCTAATCTGTCTGAAAGCTGGCAGAGACCTCTACACGGATTCGCTCATGGGATTATTAGGAGAAGCGTAAGAACCTAGATTTAGTGCCTTCCGTCCCCCTTGCAGTAGATGCTATTGCCAATGGTTCAAACGGCTGAGCAATTACGGTTGGATTCCTTGGCGCAAAAACCTTGTATTTTGCGAGCTGCTTTCAGGGTTGTCAACGAATGAACGCACAAGCTCACAGCAGGTTTTGACGAACTTCTGAAGTTTTCATTGGTTTGAGCATCAACCTTTCTGGATCAATTTCTGTAGGAATTTGATCAGCTAAAGTGTAACAGTTAAGAAAAGCAGGCATTTCACCTTAACGACTAGATCAAGCTTCTGACATTATGGGCTGAATTTCCTCATTTGCAATAGAAGCATTACGCGGACACACAATTTCGTCCCAATCATCACACAAAGAATCACTAACCATAAGAACTGCAGCAATCCATTTGCATCCTCCGAGACGAAATCTGGTGTGGAGATGAGGTCCCCTACGACGAGCTCTGTTCCGATTTTCGCTCGAGCCGAAATTCTCTGAATCCCAGAAGTGTTCAGGATTCGACGCGGCAAACCACTTCTTTCTCGGAACATATTCAAATTCAAATTCCGATGCTATACTATAACGGGAAATTCACCGGTCGTCGCCGCTTCCGGTCCGCAAAGTAACACTACCGTCCAGCCTCTTTAACTGTTATCGATCTTGAGTGTCGTCCTTGAAGCTAGGATGCAGAATGCAACACAGAAGTACTTTATTCTATTATTATTTTGTGTACACTCCAGATGATTCATTTGCAAGAAAAAAAAGCGAGACAAAAGAAGTAAAATGGGGCAAGACCCGAATAGTATCTGCCCCACTGCACCTAAGATTTCCAGAAAAAGGTTTACACTTTAGATATTTATAGCTATAGTTTCGCCTCCCATCATTATTAGAATAGTTCAAAATTATTCAGGAAAAGAGCATGATGACTTAATATGATAAATATGTGCTTTCAAAAAATTTCAAAGAAATCAAAGCGTGATATTCAAAAAGGTAATGTTGCAGTGCAGAAGTCCTAGTGTAAAAGGGAATGTGAAGGCAAAACTATGTGGAGGCAAAACTATAGAGCTTGGTTCCTTTATTTAATAATTGATGATTGTATGAGTGATAATGATGTTCAGGTGGACTCATTTGCCAAATGCTTTTAGGAATTACGAAATGTAGTACTATCCTTTTCATTTTTCCTGATAGTTAAACTTTGTTTTTACGTGAATGCTTATCCTATTTTTATCCTATTGTCCTGTTTTTTATTTTTATTTTTTTCTTATCATACTTCTACACTACCCATAAGAACCTTATATATACGGTTTTGTGTGAGAAGACCTTTCTTGTCTGGATCTAAAATTTCACGGTCGATGATTAAATATAACCTTAATCTTCTGGAGATAAACTATGCCACCATCAAGCAAAATTCGAATTTTTAAAGACTAAATTGCCATATTAAAATAATTGTAGTAAGGGTAAAGGGTTGCATTTCTATGAGAGTATGATAGGATACTAATCAAGGATAAGCATCAAACAAACTGGAAATGAAATTTTCCTTTCAAGTTAGAACGAAATCTCAAACTATTAATATGTATTTAGGAATCTTCATGTTGAGTAACTCATTCGAGAGTGATCTTCTTACATAAGTGTGGTATCTATGGACTGAAGGTTGTCTGGTCTGGTTGATGAGATACAAGTTCTACGAAATACTATCTACTAGATGAGCATATTCAGTTAGACATTATTTTAAAAGATTCTTCATGCCATCATTTGCTTTTGCTTGTGGGAAAAACCTGCCTTCTAGTATAAAAAATATTCCTATGAACGTTTTATTGCAACCTAGTAAAAGGATCAATTAATATAGACTTTCAAAAACTTTGGAGTTCATGTCCTTCCTCTTTTTAAGAATGACCGAAATCAACGAGAGTGTTTGAAAAACTTGAGTCACTTAGTAAATTAATTTTAAACATTGTTAGGGTAATATAATCAAACTATTTATATACATGTTAACGGAGTCATTTCTCTTAGACGAATTTAAATAAATTTATGTTTTATTTCTAAAGATGTATTTAAAGAATAAATGATAGATTTTCTTAAAATTCTAGATAAATGTAGCCTCACTCTAGCCAATTTCTAATTCACCAAATGGAACTAAATGGAATTGAATAGAATTTCCAATTCCCTTGCTGTGTTTTCCATAAAGAACTTACGAGGAGCGCGAGCAGATGATTTGTCAAATTTCACGGACCGAGTTCATTTGCTAAAAAATTTGTTATGTATCGGATCAATGTTAGAGGAAATTTTCAGAAATAAATGTATAGATCTGTTAATTATTGGGTGAAATCTTCATTTAATTTAGGGCACATCAATTTCTTTTACATTTGTTTATCATGGCGCGTGCTACAAAGTTTACGCCAATTTAAATAATCTGATTGCTTTAAGAACAAAGAGGCAAGAGATAAACAGTCAGTCACTGGTAGTTTCAAAAGTCTCGAGCCGAGAAACCATTAGGGATCTGATGTTACCTTAATGATTGAGTTATTTAGCTTTAAAAGTTTAAATAAATCTTAAAACAAACTTGAAATGCTTGAGAAATAGAGTTGGACTCGAATGAATTATTACGATTCTATTTCTAATACCAAATTGATTCTATTTCTAACACCAAATTGATTTTACAGAAAGAAGAGTCCTCCGGTTCAACCTCCAGGCAAACTGAAAGTCATTCAGTCATTCCTCTTTGCTTCCCAACAATGTATGGAGCCCACGAATGAACCAGCTACCTGTGGTTGGTAGGACGGGAGACCTTCCTATCGTGTCTAAGCAGATCAGTAGCAGGAATTCCAGTGAAGAATACAAACTCAAATTCCAGATTCAGAACCTGTTGTCTGCAGTCGTAGATTAACGCGCTCTTCTGATGGATGACATATTGTGTAACCGACAAAATGAGAATCGTGGATTGCACGAGTAACACAAATTGCACCAACTGCAGCACATGTTAAGAAACTAAGCAAGGATGCTGGCCACCTCGCGGAGCTCTTAACTCAATTGCTTCCTAAAATAGAAGAGGAAAGTTTCATGAAGAGGAAAACCCATACTGCCCTCCTTTCGACACCAGAACTCTATGGAGGTCTAGGGTCATACAAAGGACCTCAAGCGCAGAACCTTCGGAATAACCTAGCAAATTGAGCAAATGTTCTCGGCATGGTACATTCGAGAAAGAAAAGAAGGTTCAAGACCAACAGAATCTGATGTAAGGCTACCACTGTCACTCCGGATGCCCATTCAAAAAGAAATACTTCGTACTCTTTGTGAAGGATGTATCGCAGTGATCTTCTTCTGTCAGTGCAGATATGGAGGCCGATTGATCGTCAGCTTCATTACTGGACTCCCTCGGTGTTGCCATTGGCTGCCAACTTTCTCCAAGAAGGACCAATTGTTCTGGCAAAACGATTCAATAAGGTCTAAGACATCCGTAATACCTACTGACTTCTGGGACAAGTTTAAAATCCATTCCTAAACCCATTGCAAGACTTGCAGGTACTTCATTCTGCAAATTGTAAAGTCAGCTTCGTTAGCATACCAAGCATCCTACCAGTTTGAGGACATTCATCAACCGCGATATTTAATTGCCGATTACAGGTCCAATGCAGGGTCGCACATATTGCCATATTCACGACCGACACTGCCGTTAGATAGCAATTAAAGCAGGGCCTCTAGTGAGATCTTGGTTTGTATGTCAATAAGGTTGAGACAAACATTCGTATAGATCGTGAATATACATGACAGATAGAGCGCAATTGCACGTATAGTGAGAAGGAGTGAACATCTGCAAAATCTCACAAGCCAAGAGGAATTCGAACACTCGTTTAATTTCTGGATATTAAGCAGACAGATTCTCTTACCCGTTGTCCTGTAAGAATGATATTAATGGGAGGAGGCTGCTGTTATAGTTGTGGAACTGTACATGTAGCGACAAATAGCAGATGCACACGAATTAGCGTCTCTTGTCTCTTGTCAGTTCTTCTAAATGCCAGTTGAGTTGAGTTTCACGTTATCCTGTTGCTGACTTCTAAGTGACTGTCCATCTCATTCAGCATATATTTGATGTAACCAGACGCGAAATAAAGGTTAAATGACATGATATGATATCTAGAGAGAAAGAAAGAAAGATCTACGACGGACCCTTCTTGTGCGATCATGCCAACGGTATACGTGAAAATGAGCGAGCTCCATCAAAGCACCTCCATAGCAAGAACACCTCCATAGCAAGAACAGAAGCAAACCAAACCGTTTGAAGTGTATTCACGGTTCTATTCTCATATCTATCTATCTAGCTCCTTGTTCAAGATACAAAGAGCGTTTTGCTTAATTTTATAGACTAGATATGATAGTAAGTTCGAAAGTGATATAGACTAGATATGATAGTAAGTTCGAAAGAGAGGCTATTATGATTTGCGCCATTTACTCATGATGTTGAGTGTTACAACTAGAGGTTGAGTGTTTCAACAGTGGCTACCATTCCTACACGTTGTTGCTTGCAGTAGTAGGGACCATTGCAAATGAAATCAAAGAATGTCTCTTCGTAGGAAAAGATGCCTTGGGGGATGAAATGAAGCAAGGGCAACCGCATAGAGAAAAAGAAGGATGGGAAGACCCCATCAATGCAAGAGCCACAACACTTGGAGGAAGCCATGCGGTTGGCCGAACATTTTGATTCCTTGGTGGCAACAACTTGGTCTTGACCTTGACCTCCACCAAGCCTACCAATACACTACACACAAGTGGAGGAGCCAGTACCAATGGAGATTGATGCAATTCAACAAAGACCACTTGGTATGGCAAATAGGGAGAAACTACAACAAAATGGTGGTTGTTCTTATTGTCGCCATATGGGGCATCGCATTGTTGAATGTCCACTCAAGAATAGACGACCTCAACAAGTTGCCCAAGTGGAGGTTGTGGAGAGGAATGATCATGGAAATGAGGAATCCCAGTAGGAGATTTTGAGCCGCCCACTGGGAGCTTGATTAGTTCCAATGGGATTGAAGGCTCGACCTATGCAAGTTTGCTTCACTTGCAAGGTATGATATCTAATCGAGGTTGTACAATTTTGGTTGATTCTTGAAGTTCAAAGAATTGCATGTCTATGCAAGTAGCAAAGGAATTGGGTATTCCTATCAAGCCAGTGATTGGAAGTAGTTTGATGATGGCGGATGGTAGAAAGGATTCTACATTCCGCATCGCGCATTTTGTTACCTTCAAGATTGGGAAGGAGTATTTGGAGTGTATGAGGTTTGTAGTGGCACCTCTACACTATGATATCATTATGGGTCTACCTTGGCTTGAACGTCATAAAGTTCAATTTGATTGGACCCGACGCCGAATTCAAGTACAACACCAAGGTAGGGATTTCCGATTAGGTTGTTTGGCACCTCTGAGTAAGACACCTAAGAATAGTCAGTCCCAAGATGGGATTTTTGTCGAGAAGGTAGCCATAGAGCAAACCTTGAAGGAAGTGGAGTCCCAACATGAGAAGTTTGCCAAGAAGGCAACCATGGAGCAAGCTTGGAAGAGAGATGAGTCCCTAAAAGGGAAGTTTGTTAGTAAAGCAACCATAGAGCAAGCTTTAGAGGAAGATAAGTCTATATTTGCGGTGTGGATCAAGCCAATTGCACAAGACCAATCTGTGGAGGACCAAGAGTCTCATCAAGAAATGGTTGATTGGATAGTTCAAGAGTTTGTGGACGTGTTTTTGGATGACTTGCCAAAGGGATTACCCTCTGATCAAGGTATGCCCTTCAAGATCAAGTTATTGCTAAGGAGTACTCCAGTGAGTAGACCAATCTATCGGCTCTCACCAAAGGATGAAGAGTTGCGAACAACACTTATAGAGTTGTTGGAGAAGGACTTCATTTGACATAGTACCTCTCTTTGTGGATCACCGGTACTATTTGTTCCAAAGAAGGATGGAAGACTTCATTTCTATATTGATTATTGTGGGCTCAATAAGCAAATCGTGAAGAATGCATATCCCTTGCCTTGGATCAATGACTTGCTTGATCAACTAAGTGGAGCACGTTACTTTTCCAAGTTGGATTTTTGCAACGGCTATTGGCAAATTCCAATTGATAGAGAGGATGTGCAAAAGACTGCCTTTTGCACAAGGTATGGGCATTTCGAGTGGAGAGTTTTAACTTTCGGAATCACTAATGCTCCAACAGTCTTCAGGGATCAGATGCATTGGGTGTTGGATGGACTATTGGATTGGTCAGTGGTGGCGTTCTTGGATGATATCTTAATCTATAGTAAGATAGAGGTAGAACACGTGAATCATGTGCAAGAAGTCCTAAGACGACTACGACAATGGAAATTTTATTGCAAAAAGTTGAAGTGTGCCTTTTGGCAGAAGGAGGTTACCTTCTTGGGTCATAAGATCTCCTCAGAGGGGATCAAGATGGAAGAAGAGAGAATCAAGGCCATTACTAATTGGCCTACCCCAAAGGATGCTACAGAAGTACGAGCATTCAATGGATTGGCCAATTTTTTACCGGCGGTTCATCCACTATTATGCTCATGTGGTTGCACCATTGATTGACCTCTTGAGAAAGAACTCAAGCTTCCAGTGGAACACCAAGCATGGAGAAGCATTCCAGAAGTTGAAACATATGGTGTCTTCAAGATCCATTCTTCAACCATATGATCCTCAACTACCTTGTGTGGTTGATTTTGATGCTTCTAACTTTGCAATTGGAGTTGTGTTGCAACAGGTCCCAGATGGACTACATCCCATTGCCTTTGTGTCTCGCTGACTAAATACAGCTGAAAGAAATTACTCTACTTGAGATCAGGAACAACTTGCAATGGTATATGCCACCAAGGTATGGAGACATTATCTCTTGGAGAAACAAGTGATCATGCGAACTGATCACAAGCCATTGTTGCAGACCTTACACCTAAAGCACATGAAGAGTCGACATCATCAATGAGAAGAGCAACTCCAATTGTTTGACATCAAACTTGAGTACAAACCAGGTCGGTTCTATGTCATCCCGATGCTCTATCACAACGACCTGATTTGAAGTCTCTTCCTCTCATCACGGCAGTAATTATGACGGTGTCAATTGACCCCAAGATCCATAACGAGTTTCAAGTAGCTCTACAACAAGATCCCTTCTTCCAAATGGTACATGGTTGTCTAACAATAAGTGACAAGGAGTACAACACTTTCTTCTTCAAGGAAGGCCTTCTATTCCATGCGGAGCGGATCTATGTTCCAGCCAAAGGTGTTCTTTGACTTGTGCACCTTCAAGAAGCCCATGATTTACCCATTGCTGGTCACATGGGTCTGGACAAGACCTTGGGTACCCTCCAATGTCAATGGTGGTGGCCTAACATGACATGAGATGTTTGAGAATTTTTCCAATCATGTGAGAGCCCATCCCATTGCCTTTGTGTCTTGCCGACTAAATACAGCTAAAAGATATTACTCTACTTGAGATCAAGAACAACTTGCAATGGTATATACCACCAAGGTATGGAGGCATTATCTCTTGGGGAAACAAGTGATCATGCGAACTGATCACAAGCCATTGTTGCAGACCTTACACCTAAAGCACATGAAGAGTCGACATCATCAATGGGAAGAGCAACTCCAATTGTTTGACATCAAACTTGAGTACAAACCAAGACGGTTCCATATCATCCCTGATGCTCTATCACAATGACTTGATTTGAAGTCTCTTCCTCTCATCGTGGCAGCAATTATGATGGTGTCAATTGACCCCAAGATCCATAACGAGTTTCAAGTAGCTCTACAATAAGATTCCTTCTTCCAAATGGTACTGGTCGTCTAACAACAAGTGACAAGGAGTACAACACCTTCTCCTTCAAGGAAGGCCTTCTATTCTATGCCGACCGGATCTATGTTCCAGCCAAAGGTGATCTTTGACTTGTGCATCTTCAAGAAGCCCATGATTTACCCATTGCTGGTCACATGGGTGTAGACAAGACCATGGGTACCCTCCAACATCAATGGTGGTGGCCCAACATGACACAACATGTTCAAGAACTTGTTAGATCGTGTGAGAGCTGCCAACGTAACAAGGCCAGCAACCAAAAGCCGAGTGGACTCCTTCAACCGCTTGCCATTCCATCAGCTCGCTAGGAGCATATGAGCTTGGATCTCATCACATCCTTGCCAAAGACAAAACAAGGACACACTGCCATTGTGGTGTTTGTGAATAAGCTTAGTAAGCAAATCCACTTAGCACCAACCTGTGAAACCGTAGATGCTCCAACCTTAGTGCAAATCTACTTTGACAATGTCTTCAAGCATCATGGGATGCCATGCGTACTCATCTCCAACCATGATCCTCAATTTACCGGGAAGTTTTAGCAAGCACTCTTTCAGATACTCAGCACCAAGCTTGCTTTGTCCACGGCCTATCATCCTCAAACTGATGGATAAACCAAACATACAAATCGTACATTGGAAGATATGTTGCATGCTTTTGTCAATGTCCACCATACCAATTGGGATGAATGTCTTGCCATTGCAGAATTTGCCTACAACAATTCCAAACAGGCAAGCATCGGATTCTCTCCTTTCTTTCTCAATTTCGGCCAAGATCCGCTTGTTCCAAATTCTCTTCTTGCTTCCCCTCCATCTCAAGTTCCTCATACTTCCACATTCTTGACCACTATATCCCAATCTCTCTAATATGCCAAGTCTCACCTCCTTGTTGCTCAAAATTACCAAAAACAATATGCGGACCACCATCATTGTGATCTCACCTTTGAAGTTGGTGATAAAGTCATGTTATCCTCCTGTAACCTTCCTCTCCCACTTGATACCCAAGTTCTTAAACTTGCTCCTAATTGGATAGGACCCTTTGATATCACCTAAATTGTCTCTCTTGTTGCTTATCAACTTGCCTTGCCTTGTCACATGCGTATCCATCCTGTCTTTCATGTTTCCAAGTTGAAACCCTTTGTTCCTAACCCCTCTTCTTTTTCCTCTTGAGTCCAACCTCCCCCTCTACCTGTCCCTATCAATGATCATGAGGAGTACAAAGTTGATTGTATCCTTGCACGTCGCCATATTCAATGAGGCCATTGCCAACATACGGTGTACACGGTCCTTTGGAAAGGGTATCCCTTCATGATGCCACTTAGGAACCTCTCTCTCACCTCCAAAATGCACAGATGGCCATCCAGGAATTTGAAGCTTCACTGGTGACAAAGACGTCACCAACTAGCGGCAGGGAATATGTAACAATATGGAGTTTAGTGATGAAGTTAGTCGGGCTTACGAAGTGGCACATAAGACAAAGTAGCCTAGAATATTTTGGAAGTATTAGCTTAGCTTGCAACTCAAGTAAGTAGCTTCTAGAAGGAAGCTTCTATAAGCTTCCAACTAGCTTAGCTTGCATGCCAAGTAGGCGGCTTCTAGAAAGAAGCTTCTTGAGAAGCTTCCTAGTTAACTTGGCTTGCACTTTAAGAAAGCGGCTTGAGGAAGCTTCTTGAGAAGCTTCTCAAGGGCCTTGTATGCTACCTATAAATACCAAAGCCAAAGCTCATGCTAGGCATTCAGAGTTTTCCCTCATTCAAGTGCCCCAATGTGAATTTCTATTCTCCTATTTCTCTCCTCGGATTTGGTCTTTTTCACACTTGGCCCTTGATTGCTTTGATGGCTTTATGGTCCTCTCTTTTTTGAAGCAATTCTCTTGTCAGATTTCTTACAATGCATTCCAAAGACTTTTTTGATTCTTGGACAAGGTCTGAGGTTTATCAAGTCCTACTTGCATTTCATCAATCCATGCACATTTCTTGCCTATCACTCCCGCTTGCTGCTTACTCAGCTCTTGCAGACTTACTACTTTCCTAAGTGGTAAGTCTGCAAGTTATCTTTTGTAGATGTTGCTTAAGTATGCAACTCTCCTTCAACACATGTCTTCAATTCATCTACTTCTTTCTTCAATATATAGGTCCCATGTTCTACACATACCCACCTCACCAAATCCTCAATGTAAAAGACCAAGGAGAGAAATTGGAGAATAGAAGATCACATTTGAATACTCAAATGAGAGAAATTAAGAATGTCTAGCATGAGCTTTGGCTTTTGTATTAATAAAGAAGCTAAGTATAGGACTCCCAAGAAGCCTCCAATGAAGGTTCCTTCTAGAAGCCATCTTTTTTGGAGTGCAAGCCAAGCTAGCTGTCTACATAATACACAAGTTAAGCAAGCTATTTACTTGTTACATAAGCTATTCAAACCTTAGGAATTTCCTAGAAGCCTTTACAAAGAATCTTCAGATGATTTTAGAACATTCTTAGCATTCCAAGATTGTGCTAATTTTACCTCCTTTTAGCTATAAGTAGTTGATTTTTCTAACTCATTAGCTCTAACTAACTCTTTTGATAACTCCATATTATTACATATTCCCCATTGCTAGTGATGTCTGCATTGTCATGGAGTCTCCAAACACTTATATGGCCATTTGAGCATTCCGGATATGACAAAGAGATTCCTAAGTGGTGTTATAAAAGGATATCCTTTCTAGAGGACCTTATACTCAATGTGTTGTTGGTGGCCAAGTTGGATGTTGGATGTTGGATAGTTCTTTGGGCAAGAACACAATAGACTTTGTATTCTTCATGATTGTCAATAAGGATTGGAGGAAGAGGAGGTTCTGCACAAGTAGGAAAGGAAGATGGGTTAGAAATAAAGGGTTTTAGTTTTGAAATATAGAAGATAAGATGAACCCACATGTGACTAGAAAGTGCAAGTTTGTTATCAATAGGGAATAATATGAGTAATATCAAAGTGACCTACCCAATTAGAAGCAAGTTTACAAAATTAGGTGTTAAGCAAGAAGAAGAAAGGTTAATGGAGGAAAGCATGATCTTATCGCCTATTTGGAAGGTAATATCATAGTGATGTTTGTTTCTATATTGCTTTTACCAATTTTGAGCGACAAGAAGATGAGACTTGGTTTGGTGTAAAGGTGTAGGTAACATGGATAAGAAGGCAAAATTATGAAAGACATGAGATGGTGATTGAGCAAGAAGAGAATTGAGAATAAGTGGATCTTGCCTATAATTAATGAAAAAGAGAGAGAATCCAATACTTGCTTATTGAGAATTATTGTAAGACAAGTATCCCAATCGGTGTGGTGAAGTTGATAAAGACACATAGCATATCTTCCAAAGTGTGATTTTCTTGTTTGGTTTGCCCATCAATTTGAGGATGATAAGTCATAGACAAGACATGCTTTGTGCCAAGTAGTTTGAAGAGCACTTGCAAAAATTTACCAATTGAGGATCATAATTAAAGATGGGAACCATAGGCATCCTATGGTGCTTGAAAAAATTATCAAGGTAAATTTTGGCTATCATTGGAGCATATATTATATCCATTGTAAGTGCCAAATGAATTTGCTTGTTGAGCTTATCAACAAAAACCATAATTACCATATGGCCTTGGTCCATCCTTGGCAAGGATATGATGAGATCTAAACTCACATGTTCCCATAAGGCACATGGATTGGTAGATTGAAGTAGTACACTTGGCTTTTAGTTGCCTACCTTGTTACCTTAGCAACTTGCACAAGATTGGATGAACTCTCAAACCTCTTGTGCCATTTTTGGCAATGACCATTGGTGTTGTAAGGAAATTAATGTCTTGTCCATGCCTATGTGACCAATGATTAGTAAATCATTTACTTCTTGAAGTTGCAAAATGTATAAATCTCTCATAATTGGAATGTAAATTTGATTTTCACAAAATAGAATGTAGTTTTTGAATGAAAGGATGTTGTACTCCTTGTCATGTGTTGTAAGGTAACTTTTCACAAAATGAAAACGGAGATCTTGTTGTAAAGTAGTCTTGAAATTTTTTTGTACCTTCAAGTATGTCAACATTGTGGTGATTGCTACTATTATGGGAGATTCAAGAAGGATCTTAAGATCAAGTCTTTGTGATAGTGCACTGGGAATGACATGGAACTTTCCTAGCTTGCACTTATCAAACAATCATAGTTGTTCCTCCCATTGATGATGCCAATTCTTCATGTACTCCAAATGTAAGATTTGTAATATGGTATAATATTCTGAGGATAGAGAAACACAATAGAGAAAAAACAAATTCCACACTAAACTCCAATGCCCCAAAGGAGCATCTTCTCTTTATTATATAGCCAAAGAGGATATCCTCCAAGGAAGCTCCACCATAGCTTAGGTACATAGATAGATGACCTATCAAAGAGCTCCACCTTAGATTACTTTCTTGGATGGGTGACATGTTGGTCCTGGTCCTAGTCCTGGTCTTGGTCCCATCTGGTTGGTCAATCAGGCTTTGATTGGAAGGAATCTTTTAGAGAATCTTCCTATAGGAATCTCATAATCACGTGGGTTTACCATTGGAAAGCTCTTGATGAGAAAAATCTAGGGGGAGGGAAGGCTAGCCTTTCCTTTGTTGGGGGGACTCTGCACATTTTTTGAGGCCTAATTCATCCATTTAGACCTCCAAAATTGTCAGTGTTTTTAGGCCTATTTTGGCTTCTGCCATATTAGTAGAAGTGCTCTTTTGGTGATAAATCTATCTGATCTACTTTCTCCATTATTTTTAATATTCTTCCAGATATCACTACCCCAAGTTTCACATCTAGATCATATGCCTACCTATTGATTTTGAAGTTTCCAAGCATGTTTTGGTTTTTGGCCTATTAGTAGAAGTACTCTTTTGGTGATACCTTTTGTCTGATCTACTTAGTCCATCATGTATAAAATCCTTCCAAATGTTACCAAACCAAATTTCATCTCAAGATCATATGTCTAGCTATTGGTATTACAAACCTCTCTCCTTTTAAGATGCAACGTCCTCATTGCAAAGCTATTGCTCAAAAGATTTCACTAACACTGGTGTGTGTGTCAATTTGGTTGTTGTCTCCCATGTCACCTCATACAATGGGTACCCTTTCCAATGTACTAGGTATTCCACACACAGATGGAAAGTACCCCAGATGCACTTTTGGAGAATGCATTCAACTTCATACTCCTTTGTGTCATCAGTGATTGATGGACAAGGTTGAATTTACTATTTTCTGGTTGGGGTGCATATCTGCATAATAAGGAGACATAGATGAATCTTGATGTGAGCTGGTAGTTTGAGGTGGTAGGCTACTATGCCAATTCGATGAAGTATGGAAAAAGGTCCAATAAAATGCAATTTGAGCTTATAAGGATCAACTAATGTGAGGTTTGTTGTTGATAACCAGACTTGATCTCCCACATCAAACTCCAAGTGTCAATGGTGTGCATTTGCATATATTTTTTGTTGATTTTGAGCAATCTACAACTTGTTTTTGATGCTCTCCACTCCTTGTTGGATTTTGGAAACAAAAGTGTTGATAGCTTCTAGCTTGCTATCCACCAAGTGGAGCTTCATCAAGCTTGATGATGTAAAAGTATATTCTCCATACATTAGGACGAATGGTGTGACTTTGTGTGGATGCACTCACTAAATTGTTTTACATGAACTCCACTAGTGGAAGTAAGGTGTCCCACCTTTTTTGCTCTTCTAGAGTGAAGCCCCTAAGCATGTCCTCAATAGTATGATTAGCCCACTCCATCTGACCATTGGTCTGTGGATGGTAGACCATGGATATGGAAATTTTGGTTTTGAAGAGACCAAAGAATATTCTCCAAAACAAAATGATGAATTGAGTGCCCCTATCAGTGATGAGCACCCGAGACAAGCCATGGTGAGAAAACATAACATCTAAGTACAGTTGAGCTAATTGGAGAGCCGTCACATCCTTGGAGGTAGGATGCACATGGATCATTTTGCTAAGCCAATCAACAAAGCTGATAGTGGAGTCAAATCCTG
Source organism: Lunularia cruciata (assembly GCA_948567375.1). Lineage (NCBI taxonomy): Eukaryota > Viridiplantae > Streptophyta > Marchantiopsida > Lunulariales > Lunulariaceae > Lunularia > Lunularia cruciata. Next base: position 8,474,428 of record OX419762.1, on the reverse strand, counting down.
AGGCGGTCTTGGGCAATTCACAAACCAGATCCATTCTTACTTGTTCCCAACGGTGTGTAGGCATAGGAAGGGGTTGAAGGAGTCCTATGGGAGCTTGATTAGACACTTTATATTTTTGGTAGAGGAGGCAGCTTTGAACATACTTCATCATATTGTTCCTCATCTCGGGCCAATAATAATTGCATTTGGTTACATCTAAGGTTTTGTCCATCCCAATGTGACCGGCAATGGTAGAATCATGACATTCTCTTAGGATGGTGGTCCTTAGGTCCTTGTCATCCAAGATCCATAACCTTCCATCCCAAAATGTGAGTCCTTGGGTACTAGTGACACCTTTGGATGATTGAGCTCCTATAATCTATGGATCAATTTTTGTAGCAACAAGTATCCTTGGCTAGAATTCAGGGTTCATCTTTACCTCTACCATTAGATTGTTTGTCATGGGCATTCAAGTGAATTCATATGTGAGCTACCTCTTGCCTTCCACATACATGATCATCATGTTGAACCGTGGTCTCCACTCTACTTACCAAATCTATCAATGGGAGAGATCTTTCTATGTTTCTATGACTAGAGGTTTGTGATCTCCACTGCAAATGCCTTCTCGCCAAGTTAGTGCTTCCAATGCTTGGTTGCAAGGACAATGGCCAACTCTTCTCATTCGGTGGTGTGATAGTTGCATTTTGCTAGTTACAAATTTCAAGAGATATGCAACTAGGTGCCATCCTTCATGCCACTCTTGTTGTAGGATTGCTCCTATTGCTACACCTAATGCATCCATAGCCAACTTGATTGGACATTTTAGGTCATACCATTTCAAGATTTGTGCATGTAGTAATGCATCTTTCAATTCCTGAAAGGCCAATTCTTGTATAGTTCCCCAAATCCACTTTTTCCCCTTGCTAAGCAATGTTGTTAGAGGCTATGCCACCCTAGAGAAGTCCTTGAAAAATTGACAATAGGATCACGTCAACCCCAAGAAGCTCTTAAATTGAGTTTGATCCTCTAGAGAACACCATTTTTGAATGACCTCTATTTTATTTGTCAACATTTGGATACTTGTTTCGCTTACTCTATGCCCCTAATAGTCTACTTCAGACTTCCTAAACTCATACTCTAAGATTTTGGCGTATAATTGATTCTATCATAGAATTTGGAGGACTTCTCACAAATGTTGCTTGTGTTCCATCATCGTCCTGTAACACCCATTTGTGCATGTGTGTGGTATTGTGATATTTAGCTTGGTATTACAAGTACTTAAGAGATATTATTTATATAGAGATAAAGGATGGTTCTATATTAGTCATGGTTAGCTAAAGTTAGTCATAGCTAAGATAGAGGGAACCTTACTTTAGAGGAAGTAGAAAAGATGAGCACCACTATTTTGGATTTTAGTGTGTTGACTTGGTATTATTCCTAGGTGTTTGGCTTTGAGGAAAGAGTTGAGAACTCTTGGGCCCGCAAGCCTTTTTGTTTTGGATTCTTCTTTAGTCCAAGGATAGCCCATGTGAATGAATCCTTGACTTAGTTATTGGGTCAAGATAAGACCACATGCTTAGGGGAATATGCCCATGTGAATGGATATTCCTTTCTACTTTTTGACTTTACTTGACTTTTAGTCTAGTAACTTGAGTTACTACGGTAATTAGTAACTTTGGTACGTAACTATTTCACAAGTACATAAACAAGGGGTGAGGAGGTACTCATCATCCTTTCATTTGCAACTATCTCTCTCTCATTGAGTTCTCTAATGAGCAATGTCTTGAGTCTTGGAGTGTTAGCCTTGGAGGAGTATGATGGAGTTGGGGTTCTTTGCCTTCTTAGTCCATGGTGCACTACCATAATAGCCATCAGAGGTTCATCCTGAGTGAGAGACAGGCCGGCTCACAGTCCTACTATAGATAAGAATATCATCTAGGAAAATGATAACGGATTTATCCAAGGATGGAAAAAATATGTAATTCATCAAACTCATGAAAGTGGCTGGTGCGTTGGTGAGGCCAAATGGCATCACCAAGTACTCAAAGTGACCATACCTTGTTCAAAAGGCAGTTTTACGAACATCTTCCTCTGCAATCTGAATCTAGTTGTATTTGCTTTGCAAATCAAGTTTTGTGAAGTATTTTGCCCCGTTGAGTTGATCAAACAAGTCATCCATGAGAGGTAAGGGGTATTTATTCTTCATTGTTTGTTGATTTAGGCCACAATAGTCAATGCACATGCGCATTGTACCATCCTTTTTCATTACAAATAAGACAAGAGCCCCATATGGTGATACATTGAGTTGAATAAATCCTTTCTATAGCATATCTTCAGTTTGAGCCTTACACTCTTCCAACTCATGAGGTGATAGACAATATGGGGCCTTACAAGGAGGTATCTTCCCATGAATTATCTCAATTTTATGGTCTACTCTCCTTTCTGGTGGTAATCTTAATGGTAGGTCATCCAAGAAGACAACTTGGAACTCATTAACCACATCTTTCAATTTCTCAAGAGCTTGTCCGTCAAGTTATGCATGTTGGACTTCTCTTATTAGATCCATGAAACATCTATATGTATTATAGATAGTTGTTTTTTGTATGACATAGAGAGGTACTTCTTGCCTGCATGCTCTATCTTTAACTCCAATGATCTTCTATTGATGAGTTCTCATTACTTTCTTTCTCCAATCAACCATGGGATTGTAGTGCTCCATCCACGGCATGCATAAGATTGCATCATAACGAGCTAATTGTATCACTCACCACTCAATTACTTCTTGATAATCTCCAACAAAGATTGCTACTTTTCTAGGTAATGACTCAATCCTCTCTATCTGTCCATTAGATAACTTGACTTCTTCACTCTCATCCTTCTCTAGATCCATTTCCAATGTCAATGCAACAAAGCGAGACAAGAAATTTTGTTTTGCTCCATGATCTATGAGTATTCTCACCTTATTGCCTTCTAGGACTCCATTCACAACAATCAATTGTGAGTTTGCCTTTTTGGATCTTTGTGCTCTCATTCACTTCCTCTCTTGGCTTTTTAGCTTCCCAATTGAGCCAATAAAGCCGTGAGGTACATTTACCAGCGATCTTTGTTTTCTAAGGTGATTTTTGCATTCTCTTCTTTAGTTTGTCTCTCCATGTTGTTCAAAGATTGTCTATATGGAGACCAAGGGCCTCTAAGAAGACAAGCACAACAATTGATGGATATGTGCTCAATACAGCCACAATTGTCACAATGACATTGTTCTCCTTGAGGTCCTTCTCCTTATGCAACTCCCTCTCTTTGTTCTTCCACTTGTCCTCATTCTCCTTGGAGTGATCATGCTCCTCGGTCTCAAAAGCAAAGGTTGCCCAATTCCATAGGAACATGTCCACCTACGTGTGGCATTTCAATCCAATAATGTTACAACAGAACTACTCCTTCACCTCCTCTAAGTGTCCCAACTATTCTTTGAGCCCAAGCAATGGCCTCAAATATAGTATGAGGATTTTGTACCATGACTTCTTGGCAAATCTGCTCCTTCAACCCTCATTTGAAATTGTCTAGTAACTTTGTTAGGCTCATGTTGGTTATTATGACTTGTAAATCAAGAAAGGCTTCCATGTAATCTTATACACTAGTCTTGTACCTCAATCCCCATAGTTGGGTTTGGGCCATCTGCACGAAGTCCATTAACTAGAAATTCTTTAGCAATCCTTCTTGCATTGATGTCCATGTGACCTCTCTTCCTTTTGCCAACCTTGATTGTCCCCAAGCATCATACCACGTGAGGGTCTTATCGGTCAAGTACCCAAATGCAAACACACCTATAGACTGCTTGGTGATCTCCATTGAGAACAATCTAATTGCTTAGTGATCTCCATTGAGAACAATCTGAAGTATTGATTCATCCTCAGCATCCAATTCTCCATTACTCCCATAAGATGGTGTCCTTTGTAGGGCTTAATGTTGCAGGCCTTAATGTTGTAGGTCTTCTTCATCCATAGCAACAATGTGGCTTCATTATTGATCAGGTTTGGTGCCATTGGCATGGGTGTCTCTCCAAGAACTTCAACCACAGGTATCAGCATGTACTGTTCTCCCTCCTACATTGCTTGGTCATTCCTAAAGGTCTATACTTGACTTTTTAATGCCTCCATGGTCATCTTGATCTCTCAAAACTTGTTCAACATCCCTTGCATTCCTTGCATTAGCTCCTACAACTATGGATCCATGGTTCCTGAAAACACTCAATCTCTACTTCCTACCTCAATAGAGAGTTAATATGATCACTCAGGAGGGTGCATGAACTATCAGGGCTACCATTGGAACTTCATAGCCTATCACTTGTTGATAATATCCCTCACCAAAATTGTTGACTATGAAATCTTTAAACATCACTTTTGGTCTAACTACGTAATGAATTTCTACTTGAGTGTTGAAAGGGAGAGGATTTGGGACATTCAAATCCATCACAATAGAATGTAAACTATCAAATACCACTCTCTATCATAAACCACTATAGGAAGAATCACCGAGTTTAGTGAATTCATCACTATGTCCATGAACTCTATTTTAAATGGTAAACAAGATATACTCTCACTTGCTCTTGCTAGATGTACATAACTTTGATGTGAAATGGATTCAAGAATGGAAAGTGGGGTGTATAAGATTTTCCACCAAGAGCCTCCATCCTATCCTCTTGGTAAAACACCTCTAGCTTATCAATTGTATTGCAATTTTCTTCCCAAATTTACTCAATCTCATAGCCCATGTTCTTCCAAGAAGAGTTATCCACTCTCTTGGATTGAAACACCAACTCTAATACCATTATAATATTACAAGGATAGAGAAAACATGAATTCCATACTCAAACTTTGATGTCTCAAAGGAGCACCTTCTCTTTATTATATAACCAAAGAGGATCTACTCCAAGGAAGCTCCACCATAGGATTAGGTACATGGATAGGTGACCTGTCAGCAAGTTCCACCCTTAGATTACTTACTTGGATGGGTGACATGTCAGTCCTAGTCCCATCTGGTTGGTCAAATAGGCTTTGACCAGAAGGAATCTTTTAGGGAATCTTCTTAGAAGATTCTTAGAATCATGTGGGTGAGGTAGCATTGAAAAGCTCTTGATGAGACAAACCTAGGACGAGGGAAGACCAACTTTTCATTTGTTGGGGGGAAAACAATACATTCTTGAGGCCTAATTCATCCGTTAGGTCTCCTAAATTGCCTCTAAAGTTTTCAAGCCTATTTTGGCTTCTGCTCTATTAGTAGAAGTGCTCTTTTGTTGATACCTCTATCTGATCTACCATCTCCATCATGTATAACATCCTTCCCAATGTCACCACCCCAAATTTCACCTCTAGATCTTTTGCTTACCTATTGATTTTAAAGTTTCCAAGCATCTTTCAGTTTTTAGCTTATTAGTAGAAGTACTTTTTTGGTGATACCTCTGTCTGATCTACTTAGTCCATCATGTTTAACATTCTTCTAGATATTACAAAACCAAATTTCATTCTTGATCATATGTCTAGCTATTGGTATTACATATGGGTTTGCACTAAGTTTGCATTATCATTTGTTTTCCAAAGAGATAATGTCTTCACACTTTCCTTGCATATACCATTATAAATTGTTCTTAATATTGAAAACAATTATTGATATAAGCTGCATTTAGTAATTGAGATACAAAGTCAATAGGATGTAATCCATTTGGGAATTACTATTGCAACACAACTCAAATTGCAAAGTTAAAACCACCAAAATCAACCACAAAAGGTAGTTGAGGATGACATGATTAGAGGATCATGTGAAGATACCATCTTCTTAAGTTTCTTGAATGTCTCCTCTTGCTTGGTGGTCAATTGGAAACTTTTTGCCTCCCACAAGAGATCAGTTAATGGTGCAATCATGTGAATGTACTAGCAAATGAACCATTGGTAAAAGCTCACTAATCTATTAAATCCTTGAACTTTTGTGGCACCCTTCATGGTACACTTAAGAGTAGACCAGCTGGTAATGGCTTTGATTCTCTTGTCTTCCATCTTGATCTTCTCCACTAAAATCTTATAGACCAAGAAGGTTACCTCCTTTTCTCAAAAAGTACACTTAGACTTCTTATAATCAAACTTCCATTGTCTTAGCCATCTTAAGATTTCTTTTTCATGATTCTTGTGTTCTATCTCCATCTTACTATAAATTAAAATATCATCAAGGAACACTATCACATATTGATCTAGTAGTTCCTCCAACATCCAATATATTGATCCATACAAATTGTTGAAGCATTAGTGAACCCAAAAGATAAAACTCTCAATTCAAAATATCCATACCTTATGAAAAGTTAGTAATTTTTTCACATCTGCCCCATCAATTGGAATTCACCAATAGTTGCTTTGAAGCAACTTATTGTTGCTTATTTAACCTCTTAGCCAAGAACCACGCCCAAAGAGGTTAGAGTCATCCACTTTGGTGCATTATAAAAAAGAAAACTTAAAATCATTCTCATGCAAGGTGATCATGCACTTCACGTCAAAGGTGATGGTGCACTTCATGCCAATTCTACCTCAAAGCTTATTTCATCCAAAAGGTTGGTTCAATCTCAAAGGTCCTATCATTGTGTTGACTATGCAGATTATATAGTACACTTCCTAGAAAGCACAAAGCCCGCATAAGTTGTGAAATTGATTGATTGATGGCTTTTTTATTCCTTGGTACTATCAATGCTCTACGTTCCAATAACCATTCTTTGCATTGTCTTTGTTTCTTTAGAACTCCAAGGATCACACACTTCATTCAAGTGCTAATGCTTCTCTACATTCATATACATGCATTCCTACTACAAGTTTCCTCATCTCTACTCAACCAATCATGGAAGCAATGACACAAAGTATAAGAAATGAACACTAAGGATTGTGGGGGTCCTTATGCTCAAAGTTCATTTCTAAAAAATAGAACATATTTTTGTTGGGTTGCAACTCGGATATACAATTTCCTTTTTCATGATTAAGAGATTCAACCACTAAAAAATATGAGAAATCTTCTAATTACATATATATCACTCATTGCTAATCCTATCTATCTCATCATAATGTGTAATTATGATCTATCTACACATCCATAGCCAACTCAAGGTTGATCTTTGTTATTTACCTTTAAATCTTAATTCAAATTTATATCTCAAACATCTTGGCTACAAAATTATCCTAACTCTCAAAGTATTTCAAGCCAAAGGTATGTACAACAATAAAGGTCTTTCATGTTAAAGGTAGCTCCAAGCCAAAATTGTTCTACACTTCACACATTTTTATCATTTTACCTTTGGTCAAGTGCTTGCTTCATCCTAAAGACATAGTGTGAAGAACTACCTTCACCTCTACAAAGCTTAATGATCAACTCTACCTTCCTCTTGTGTTGTGCATATATACATTGCTATATAACATACATCATTGTCAACATCATACACTATAGAAGCACAACTCACACATAAGTCATACATGAAATCTAAAGTCCGACAATAATCAGTTCTTCATCAACTCCAATCAACTCAAATCAGATCAGTACTTGATCATTCACTCAACAATCTGCCAACAATTGGGGATTGATTACAATCAAGCCACACTCACTCTAGCTAAGAGACTCCTTGTGATGCTCACCAACTTTTTGTCCATCATAGCTAGGAACTCAAAGGTTCAACATTAGAGAAGTGAGCTCTTTGGAGTTGCACTTCAAAGGTATACCTCTAATTTTGACCTAGGTCTCTAACCCTAACGGTCCCACTGATAGCACAACCGATGGTGCAAATGGTGTGAGTGATGGCGGGTCCCACCATGTGATTGGTACACCAAACATGGAATCAAACTGCCAACAAGTAGTCTATGAGTAACTACCAAAATACCTTTCACTACCAACACTACTACTCCAATGTCCGAGCAATCTAGCTTTGACACCACAAATGTTGTGATACTTGTAATCTTGTAAATTCATGAGAGTGGTGATGGTTGATTCTTGGAATTTCCTACTCATGTGCTTCTCCAATCATTCTACAAGTTGGTTGAGCTACTTGTTGGTGTAGACCTTGGCATCCATAGTATATGTGTGAGCTTTCCCTTCCCACAACTAAATATGTTAGGCTTATCCTAAGCCATCTTCTTTGCAAGTCTAACAAGTTGATCCCAAGTTGATTTCATCTACACAAAGATCTTACTCTTTGTCTAGCTACATTTTGATCTCATGCAACTCTACTAACACCTCGTCTCAAATTTGCTTGTGGTCTTTCTTTCTTTTCTCTCCCTTCTCCTTTAGTTTTGGGCAAGCTTTGTGACCTACACTTTAGGGATTTTCTTTTTTTGTGATGTCTCAACTCCATGGTAACATGTGCAATCTCTATCTTTTAAACCTCTCTTATTGAAGCTTCAATATCTTCTTCTTGATCCTTCAATCACTTGTCAAACTCTTACAAGTGCTTAGATTCTTCCTAGCAGAGCATCTTCTCCTTGTTTGCCCACCTCTAGAGGTCTTTGTTATACTTTCACTTGATGGTTTCTCTTTCTTCTTGTAGCTTTGCCGCTTCTTGTACTAAGTTGTTGTTATGTTTCCCCACACCAATGTACATGGCATGAACCTTGGCAAATCCCTCCCTTGCTTCACTCTCTCCACGTGAACTCCCTATGTGGTTTAATGGAGATGTAAAATGAGTGTGGTGTAGTCTATGATCTCCTCATGTAGTTCTTGATACGCTAGGACAAGGCACTCCACCATCTCTATTGTTGATCCCACAATATGGATAGCCATCTTGGATATGGGAACACGCTCAATCAATGGTATTTCCTTTCAACTTGATTCTACTTCTTCTTCTTTCCTAGGAGGTATCAAAGGTTCACTCTCACACTTCTCAATCTTGATGAAGAGGGTTGGTTCTTTGTCCTCCTAGGCTGCTCCTTGACCTTCTTTTGGGTCTTTGGCCTTGGACTTTTCTTTGTCTTGGCCCTTGTCTTAATCCTAAACCTCATCTTTGTCATGATGTTTATCTTTGGCCTGAATACCTCTTCCACCTCAAGTACTCCTTTGTCCTTGAGGACAACTTTGCCTCATACTAAGACTTTGCATGTCCCACTTCTCCTTGACTTTCTCCTACTCCAATGGTCTTGCTTCTTCATTGTACTTCCCTTGGGCTATTGCCCTATCTCTGTCTTGGATATCTTCCTTGACTTCTTGGGGCAGATTGAACTTCCTCCCCTTGAATCATCCTCATCCCCATCTGACAAAAGGATGAGGCATGTAAAAGAGTCTATTTGTAGTAGGTGTGTTGTCATCTTGATGTCCAACTTTGCCTTTGTCCATCAAGTCTTCAGGCACTTGTATTCTCTTTACCTTCTCCTTGGCCCTCACTCACAATTTGGCGAGTGTTATCTTCTTCTTCTTCTTCTCAATGACTAGAATGTCCTTGGCTATCTCCATTTGCCTCTTCTTTTTATAGCCCAAATTGTTGTGGGCTTCTTCCATTAGAAATATTTTTTTCCCAAACCTGGTAAATGTTGCATTGGTAAGCATATACCTCTCCCTCGTCTTTGTTGCCTCTAGTGTGGTATCTCTTCTTCAAACTTTGTACTATGAGGGGCAAGGAATTGGTATGGGGCAAAGTTGGCTGCCATTTGGTCCAAAGTTTTGTCTAGTATCCTATTGGCAACAAGTTCTATTAAGTTTAAGCACTGGTTAAGAAAAGGGACTAGATGTTGATTTATCATTGGCACTAAATAGTCCTACGTGGTTACAAAATTTACCAAAAAATCACAAAAATTCCTCTCATTTCCACTTATAGAGATTAGTTCATATTGTTGCCCAAACTAGGCTTTCAATCATATCACATCAAGCCACACAAGGATAAGGATAAGAGGTAAAATGGGGCTAAGCCCCAATATTATTGGTACTAAACTATGGAAATTATAAGGTAACCAATCAAGATCCATTTGTAACAATTCAAGTTCTCCTTTGATTGGTATATGATCATTTTATAAAGCACATCATGCAAAATATATAACCTATACAATTCATTATCATTTATGATCATCCCATTATATGCATATTTTGGTATATTATTAAGGTTTAAGATCAATTTTTGAGGTTTGTGTTTTGAATTGTAATTTTGGTTATATTGTAAACTAATGCTACAATTATCTCTTGAGATAGACAATAAAGTCAATAACATTTTTCTTTTATAGCTCTATAACAAAAATAGTGTTTCAAAGTAATGAATAAATACAAATACTAGTATCCTAACTATAAGCAAAACAACACAATAGTACTTAAATTAGATAGAGTAATAGTATCATATTAAGATTATTAATTTTTTTGTTTGAGCAAAATTAGGTTCTTAAGTATCTCAAAAAGAGGTCTAAATTTTCTATTTTGTTAGAGCTTGGTCATCTTGTATTTAAGCTTTTTGATTCCTTTTGAATCCATTTCTTCCATATTTTTCAATCCCTCCCAGATTGTTTCAATGTCCTTTCTGTTAGATGTTTTCAAGGACCCTCTTATTTTTTAAACTTGAAGATAATCCTCAATGTATCCATCAATAAACAGAATTATGAGAAAGTTAAAGGTTTGATGGGGCATTTAATACAAAGATGAAGTCATGATAGAAAAGGAGGCCAAGATGGAAAAAAGGTAGTAAGTTTAAGAAGAGTGAAGGAGTGAAGGCATCAAATATAGTGTCTTAAACTTTATATAGTTCTTCTATACAGACTTTACAAAAGTATTATATATGTGGAATGAAAGATCATTGCACCAAAGACTATAGAAACAAGACTGATGATTAGTAACATTAGTCAAGTTAGTTGTTAAATGCAAATAATATATGAGTATATATATGAGAGAGCAACAAAAGTAAGAAGGTAGTGGTCCAAATGTCTATTATATGTTCTTCACTCATAAAGAAGCGTAACCAAAATATATGGTGTATGAATCCTTTGAGCATTCTATCACATGATTGGAAGAAGAATCTCAGACAAATTTCTCAAACATGTGTGGTATATTCTTAGACTTAATTTCAATCTCATTAATCAATGCTTGAACGATCATAGAGCAACATGGCATGGAAGTTTTGCTTCAAACACATACATGCTCAACCATCAACACTCCCAAAAAAGGAAGTTTAATTGCTGCACATGGTGTAGCAAGGAATTTTTACCACACTAGAAATTAAAGATCCTACATACTACTAACTTATCATAAAGATTTGCATATCTAAAAGTTAGCACAAATGTTACCAACATCTCAATGTTCAAAGTTTGTTGATGGTGCAAAATAAATATGGTGGTGGGCAAACAAGAGATTGAAGATGACCTTAAGTGCTACTTAAGGTGCTAATTAAAAGTTTTGTCTTTGGTAAGCTTACCAAAGGAAGCTTTCCATACAAGTAGTTATGTATGTTGCAAAGTGCTTGAGTTATGAAAATGTTATGTGCATCAGGTTACTAAGAGGTACTAAGTACTTAATATTGATTGTGGATGAAATTTTCACAAAATATATAAGCCAAATTCCTGAGGTTGAAGTCTAGAGAATTTGGGCCTATTCAAAATTTTGTTACCATGGTTGAGAACAAAATTTCCAAGAATATGAAAATAATCAAGATAGATCAAGGTGGGGAGTTCTTGTGATGGAAATTGAGTACACTTTTATGCAAAAATTTCACAATAAAGGATTGCAAGATAGGATGAAATTAACAAATAATAAATAAGTAAGATTCACATTAAGTAAAATTATAGAGAGATATAAAGTTGAACTTTCATGGATATAGCATGTTGCATGCACATAAAAAGACAAACATTGATAAATATCAATAAAATGAAGCTATATGCACCAAAGTAATCTTAAGCATGAGTCATCACTCTTTATAATCATCCCATTCTTAATATATTCTGGTACAATATCAAGATCTATATCAGTTTTGGAGGTTTGCTTGTTGAATTGTAACTCTTTTTATATTGTAAAACCAGTTGTCTCTTAAGATGAAAAAATTATGTCTTGTACACTCAATATGCTACTACTCTATGCACAAACAAAAGTTCAGAGCAAGGTATTGGTGCTCATACTAGTATACTATCTATACCCAAAACAACATAACAATACTTGAATACAATAGAGGAATAATATAATGTTAAGACTGTAAATCTTTTCAAGTCACATTAAGTTTTTAGGTATATCAAAAGGGGTCTAATTTTCCATTTTGTGAGAGTTTTCTCATCTTGTATTATGCCTTTTGATTATTTTTTTAATCCATTTCCTTCATATTTTTCAATTGTTCCAATGATTCTCTTTGTTAAATGGTTTCAATGAACCACTTTATTTTTAAACTTGAAGAATAATCCTCATTGTTATCCAACTAATTGATCCATCAAGACACATTCTCAAATCAAGACATAAGATAACGACAATGGTAAAAGGTTTTTTGATGGCATTTAATACAAAGATGAAGCCAAGATATAAACAAATGTAGAAGAGAAGTTCAAGCATAGCAAAAAAGAGAAATCATTAGATAGATGGTCTTCAATTTTATCTAGTTCTTGTGAATAGAAGAAAGGAAAGTACCATATATATGGACTCAAAGGTCATTGGACTGGAGACTAAACATAGATTGATGATTAGCAACATTAGTCAAGTTAGTTTTATTAGATGCCAATAAATAAAAGTATGTGTTATAAATACTTCATATGGAAAAGTATAAATCAATTTTGATTCTTTTGTCAAATCAAACTAATGTGAAGCTTTAGATGTTAGTACCTACAAATTCTTGAAACATGAAACTTTGCTCTAGACATCCACCATAAGTGAAATTGAAGGACCAATGTGTCTCTAGGATGCAAACCAACAGTCGAGTGGAAGAATTGTATGAGCAAACTCATGGACTTATATTTGGAGAAACCTTAACCCAATGAACATCCTTGCAAGAGACTATGATGATCAAGATTTTGGAGAGTTATGCTAGACATACACTTTCAAAATTGAGTAGTTTGTATGGTCTCAAAGTTGAGTGGGACACATCCAGCCCAAGTAGTGTCATGTTTTTGTAGGTATCCAAGAGCTTATGGATGTTTTGGTAAAGAGAAATGTCCCCAAGAAGTTGTTCATCCTCTCAAGCAGATAATTTAAGATGACATTGCCCTGTTTGAAGAAGGTTAGTGTAATGAAGATAAGGCTATAGTTGAAGTGGCTCCACAATTTCCAAGAGGTAATTGGAAATGGCAATGCAAAAGATGGTTAGGGAGTTTGTAAGAGCTTATGATATTAGACATAAGGGGTATCATTCTCAATCTCATACTTTGTAATTTGTAGTATATTAGATGTCAAGAGTAACATTCTCACTCTCATACTTTGTGGCATACTTTAGACAACATGTGTCCATTGCTCTATAATATCACACTAGGTGATACTTCTTTGGATGCTCCAATAGTTTGTAGACCTTACAACTTGCATAACTTGCATATCTTAAGTGCTGTAAGGCAGATCTCTCATATCAATACTATTGGGGTCTAGCCTCATTTTACCTCATTTATCTCTCCATCGTACAACTTGATGGGGTATTTATATGTTTGCTATGCCGTCGGCCTTTTCTCCATAGAAGTAATGGCAAAAACTCAATAATCAAGCTTTTAATTGTACAATTCATGTCATTTTAAACCTAAAAAAATGTTTATCTTGAGCATCCCTCTATACAACTTAACATTATTCTAAGAAAGAACTTAACTTGTATGTACTCCATTCTTTGGTACAATGAGTTGAATGGGTCACTAGGGGTGCACTTTGCACACCTTTCACTACTTCCAATGTAGCACCCACGGAAGGTTCATCTGGTGGTGGAGCTGAGAAGCCCAGTGGTTCTCTATTATTTATAGGTGTGTCTAGACTTGAAACAATTGCTATGATTCTTCTATTAGACATGAAGTAGATATGAAGTTCCGTTATGGATTATAGGAGCGCTTCCTATCCCTTTAATAGTCCACTACAACTACAAAATGCATAAGAGATTCATGGTAGTGGTGCATTTTAAGACACATTTAACTTAGCACTTGTGAGATAAAGTCCTTTTAGGGCTTTCCCAACCAAAAGGCTTAAAGTCCTCAGCAATAGGTTGAAATTTTATCAATAAAGAAATCGAGTTTGCATTGTATTGAGCATCATGTCTTGTCTTGCTGTAAATGTGTCATCAATGCAATAGAATAGTTTTGCAACTGCATAAGATCCACCAATCTCTGATTGATTTTGAGAAATAATTGAACCCTTTGGGGTCCTCTCCAAAGTTAACTCCATTGTATGGATTTTGGCCTACAAACTATTATAAGGAAAAGATCATACATTTCATGGACTGCATGTGGGAGAAGTTTGGGAGAATGTGGAGATAGAAGAGGAGAGGGAGAGATGTGAGAAGAAATATCTATATTTTCTGAGGACCCTCTATCATATAACACTTGAGTGAATTGTCAATTCTCTTCATTTTTTAATTTTGGTTCTATTGGTACCTAGATTGAAGACTATGGAAAATTGAGTAGAAAGTTATGAGGATCATTAGGTTTTTTAGAGTTTAGAGTGATCATTACACATTGAGATTGATGGATATGGAATTTCGTTCTAATCTTTTTGTTTTCATGATTAAGTTCCATGAGAATTAAGTTTGAAAATTTTGCAGATGGAAATTGAAAGTTATGAGAGTTTATAGTTTTTTGGGGTTTGAAGAGATTGTATTTTCTTATGTGAATTGGGATGTGAGGGGTTTTGGTTTTTGCAAATATAGGGAGATATGGAGAGGAGCATCATGTGTTAATATTGTTATTCTTGTGCTAGCCATGGCTACATTTCCTCATGTGTGGCCGCCTAGAATGGCTCAAGATACACCATGCTCAGTATGTCATCAACACTTTACCTTGCAAGGGGTGAAGACCCATATGAGAAGGATGCACAAGGACTATTATTGGACCACTTGGGATGCTCACGTGAGGTAAGCAACTACATTGACAATAGTGACACTTGAGATTACGCATGCTTCTTCTATCCCTTTGTTGATCATTCCAAGGATACTAATTGAGTCGTAGGAGTGGTTAGCTTCTTAGGCAAATTGCATTTTGGGGTTATTTGAGACTAGTTTTCCATGTCTATGTCTATTCCATAGGCTATCCCACACATTCCATGATGAGGCTAGATAGGCTTTTTGCCTACCACTTGATTGTTTGGCACACAATCCCTTGGATGAGTTAGCATGGTTCCTATTCCTCTTACTCCCTTGATGGTGTCTTCATTATGCTAAAAGAGGACGTGTGGGGCATATAGAGGTGGTTGCTAGATTTTGTTGATTTTGAGTAGGAGATTGGCCCCCCTTTAAGAGGAGTCTATTAGGGCTACACGATTTATGAGACAAGCTTACCATAAGATGCCATAGAGTCCACTTGATTATGATGGTGTAGTACATTAGGTCATGTGGGAGAGTTTAGTAGAGCAACATGAGCGCTATACCCTTTGTCTATGGCAAGTCCTATTGATGAGACTATCTCTTCCTTATGCTCACTATATCCTATAGCAGTAGAGGGACTACCACTAGAGGTCTTAGATTATCAACGTGAGCAACCTTTATGTCTTGATAGGTTGCTTTTTGCACAAGCATTATGCATTGTCCCTTGCCTTTCCTTAGAGGCTTGTTAGGGATGGTTTATGAGCACCTTAGAGTTTGCTTTCAAGCAAATGATCCTTCAAGTGGTTTTACTAAGTTATTTCAGGTGGCTATAGCAATAGCAAGAGGAGACATTCCTATGTCTATAAGTCAGGTGTTAGGTGTTAGTCAACTTCTCATGATGGAGAAGGACATGAGGGGCATTAGACCAATTGCTATTAGAGAGATCTTTTTGCATTTGATTAGTCATACCATTGCCCTTCACCATCATTCTCACTTTCACTATTACCTTAGTGCACATCAGTTTGGAGTAGCTACACTTGAAGGATGTGAGGCTATATCTCTAGGCATTAGGGCACTCCTAGATATCCATCCAAAGGTGGTCATCCTATATGTGGATGTTGAGAATGCGTTTAGTAGCATCTCACAGACATCTATCTTTAGAGAGCTTAAGGAGTCTGGTGGATCCTTGGCAAGTCTTCTTCCTTTTGTGCGGTCTTTTTATGGTCTCTTGCTTCCCTTTACTACCAGCATAGTTTTTCACAAGAAGGAGTCAGCATCTTGGAGTTAGCTATTGGTACAAGTCAAGGAGATCTGTTAGGGGGACCATTATTTGCCATGGCTCACTTTAGAGCTCTCCTATCTACTACTTTGGCCATGCCTAGTTGTGTAATTCCCTCCTTGGCAGATGATACACACATCATGGGCCATGTAGATCAAATTAGGCAGGCCTTTGACCACTTGACTACCGAGCTACATCTAGTAGCCTTGAGGGTCAAGGTGTCAAAGTTCATGGCATGGTCCCCTTTAGGAATCTCTCCCCACCTCCCCACCTTGAGCTTCTAGAGGGATGTATCACATCTACAAATCGACTACATGTTCTTGGAGTGCTAGTAAGATCCAAGGATTTTGTCACATGCTTCTTAGATGTTGCTCTTGTAGAGGATGTTCTCCATGTGGATGACCTTCTATTACTAGGAGATCCATATGTGACATTTGGTATACTCTCCTCTAGTGTTGCTTGTCAACTATCCTACTTCATGCACACAATTCCCCCCTCCTCGTCCTTCCTATCATGTTTAAGAGCCTTTGATAAGAGGATTATGGGAATCTTTGGTAATATTATTGGACCAAAGACATTTGAGTGTGTGACAAGGGATTTGGCACATAGATAGATGGCTCTGCCAATCTATCTCGTGTGGAGGTGTTGGCTTGCTATCTATGGAGGAAATGACACCTATAGCAGTTTAGGTAGTTGGGCTCTCTTGGGACCTCTACTTTCCTCTCATTTTGTGGTTGTTGATAGGCCGGTTTTGGAGACTTATGTGATAGAGGTGGAAGGGAAATCCTTTTCTCTCCAAATGTCATTGCAGCAGATGAGAGATAGTCTATTCCCACATGCATGAGAGGACTTTCCATCTTTTGCTTCATTGTCATCAGATTGGACTAGAGGTTTATAGTCTTCCTTTGTAAAAGACCAAGACCGAGAAGAGAAATAAGAGAATGGAAATTCACATTAGGACACTTGAATGTGAGAAAACTTTGAATGCCTAGCATGAATTTTGGTTTCCTTGAGCCACTTTCTTAAAGTGCAAGCCAAGTTAACCAGGAAGCTTCTCAAGAAGCTTTCTTTTAGAAGCTAAGCTATCTACTTGGAAGCTTCTAGAAGGTACCTGCTTGGGGTGCAAGTTGAGCTAGTCTGGAAACTTCCCAAAAAACTTCCTAGATGCTTCTAGAATATTTTGGGCTAATTTGGCTTATTCTTTAGTTTGTTAGCCTTATCAACTATGTCACTAAATTCCATATTGTTACATATTCCTCCACCACTAGTTGGTGATGTCCTTCTTTCCATTGAAGCTTCAAACTCCTAGATGGCCGTCTATGCATTCTGGAGGTGAGAAATAGGTTCCTATGTGGCATCATGAAGGGAATACCTCTTCCAAAGGACCTTGTACTCCGTATGTTGTTGGTGTCTTCATTGAATGTGGCGACGTGCAAGGATACAATCAACTTTGTACTCCTCATGATCATTGATAAGGACGGGAGGAGGAGGAGGTTGGACACGAGAGGAAAAAGAAGATGGGTTAGGAACAAAGGGTTTCAACTTGGAAATATGATAGATAGGGTGGATGCGCAGATGGCAAGGTAAGGCAAGTTGATAAGCAACATGAGAGATGATTTGGGTGACACTAAAAGGTCCTATCCAATTAGGGGCAAGTTTACAAACTTGGGTATCAAATGGGAGGGGTAGGTTACTAGAGGATAGCATGACTTTATCACCAATTTCAAAGGTGAGATCACAACGATGGTGGTCCGCATATTGTTTCTAACAATTTTGGGCAACAAGGAGGTGAGATTTAGCTTGTTGGAGATATTGGGATATGGTGGTCAAGAAGGTTGAAGTATGAAGGACCTAAGATGGAGGAGGAGCAAGAAGAGAATCTAGAACAAGTAGATCTTGGCCAAAATTAAAAGAAGAAATAAGAAAATCTAGTGCTTGCCTATTTGGAATTATTGTAGGCAAATTCTGCAACTACAAGACATTCATCCCAATTGGTATGGTGGACATTGACAAAGATATGCATCATATCATCCAAGGTATGATTTGCACGCTTGGTTTATCCATCAATTTGAGGATGATAGGCCATGGACAAAGTAAGCTTGGTATTGTGTATCTAGAAGAGTGCTTGCCAAAACTTCTTGGTGAATCAAAGATCTCGGTCGAAGATGAGTACACATGGCATCCCATGATACTTGAAGACATTGTCAAAGTAGATTTACGCTAAGGTTGGAACATCCATGGTATCAAAGGTTGGTACCAAGTGGATTTTCATACTAAGCTTATCCAAAAACACCATAATTATTGTGTGTCCTTGCTTTGTCTTGGGCAAGGATGTGATGAGATCCAAACTCACGTGTTCTCATCAAGCGGATGGAATAAGGAGTGGTTGAAGGAATCCATTTGGCTTTTGGTTGTTAGCTTTGTTATGTTGGCAGCTCTCACACAATCAAACAAACTCTTGAATATCTCCTGTCATGTTGGGCCACTACCATTGGCCTTGGAGGTCTTGTCCACACCCATATGAACAACTATTGGCAAATCATGGGCTTCTTGAAGGTGCACAAGTTGGACATCACCTTTGGTTGGAACATAGATTTGATCCTCATGGAATAGAAAGCCTTCCTTGAAAGAGAAGGTGTTGTGCTCCTTATCACATGTTGTAAGACAACCATGTACCATTTGGAAGAAGTGATCTTGTTGTAGAGTTGACCAAAACTCGTTTTGGACCTTGGAGTTAATTGACATTATCGTAATTGATGTCATGATGAGAGGAAGAGACTTCAAATCAGGTCATCTTGAAAGAGCATCAAGGATGACATGGAACCAACTTGGTTTGTACTCAAGTTTAATGTCAAACAATTAGAGTTATTTCTCCCATTGATGATGTTGACTCTTCATGTGTTCCAATTGTAAGGTCTACAACATTGATTTGTGATCAGTTTGCATGATCACTCATTTCTCCAAGAGATAATTCTTCCATACCTTGGTGGAATATACCATTGCAAGTTGTTCTTGATCTCAAGCAAAGTAATTTCTTTCAACCGTATTTAGTCGGCAAGACACAAAGGCAATGGGATGTAGTCCATCTAGGAATTCTTGTTGCAACATGGCTCCAATTGCAAAGTTAAAAGCATCAAATCAACCACACAGGGTAGATGAAGATCATATGGTCAAAGAATGGGCCCGGAAGACATCATATGTTTCAACTTCTAGAATGCTTCTTTATGCTTGGTGGTCCACTAGAAGCTCAAGTTCTTCCCCAAGAGGTCAGTCAATGGTGCAACCACATGAGCATAATAATGGATGAACCATTGTCGTACTTTGCCTTTCTTTCTTTAGGAACACACAAAGTCTATTGTGGAGCCTATAGATCCAAGGTTGCAGATTAACTTGTCCCTACTAGTTTGAGCGTGTGTAGAACCCAACTAGTAAAACCTTCTACTCTAGGTTTTGGTATTCTTGCTATCGGGTAAGATGGTAACAAGCAACATAACTTGTCATCATAACGTGCACTCCTGGTCTGCTGGTCATCACTTCCAACATTAACAAGGAGAAATATATAGCACTCCTAGAAGGAAAGAACCTAAGCACAATGATCGCACACCAATCCAAACCAACTAGGCATACAACCAAGCATGCAAGCATGGAGAGGATCCAATCACAAGAAGTCAAGAACAACTCTTCATGCTTTTGGTGGAAATAAACTTCATAACTCCATGCCTTGTCCTCAAGTTGATTTCAATCTATACTCCAGCTTCCTCAATTATGTACTTCAGATTTCAACCAATTCCTAATCCAAGTGTAGAACTTCTATTTTTATTGTTGGAGAAATCTTATGAAACTTAGATGGGTGTAACTTTCTCTATGTAGCTTGAATCCAAGTGTTCTAGGATTCAATGGAAATTTTGAGATAATCTTTCCAATGACATGAAATATGCCTCAATCTAACTACTACAGCTTCCTTGACAAGCTTCCAAACTTGGCCAATTGCTCGTAAGGTTTTACCCTAATTTTGAAATCCTTATTTTAGGGTTTTCTCTTGGTTCTTGGCAAATTTCCCTAGATTTCTGATTCAAAAGTACACATGATCCTAAAAAACACTCTAGCAACTTAAAACCCTCAATTGTAGTCACAATGTAGGAGAATTGACATCCAATCAAGATAGAAGATAAAAATTGCTCTATCGAGCTTATGATAGTATTTGCACCAGAGTTTCTTGCATCAATTCTTACTCTCTATGGATCCAAAGTCAACCAAAATTTTCACAATAGTTGGTTGTGCTCTTGTCTAACCCTTTGTAAATTTCAATACCCTAATCCAACCTTAAACCCCAGTTATGGATCAATTCCTGAGTTGTGCTAACTTGTGTGCTCTACAGACTTAGGTATGCTTGATCCAAGACCTTGAATCGCCTATTTAAATAATTCACATGAAATCTTGGCATAGAGGTGAAACCGTTACCACCAACAAGACTAGAAATTTTCACAAGATGATTCTAATCACAAATTTAGGAGTGACCAAATCTTCAAACCTGATCAGAATGTAATATCCAACTCCTCACATTCCAAAGCTCCAACTTCAGTTGGCCAGATCAGATTCAAGAGTGATCAAAAATTAAAAATTTCTTGAGCTTCTCTTTACAAGCACTCTACCAAATCACCAACCCAATTGACAGATCATGAAGATGTCTCATGAAGCTCTCTGAATGATTTATTTTGTGCTCTTGGGTATGAATTTTACCCCCTTGACTCAATTGATCATATCTCCTAGAGAATTGACTCAAATCACTTAATTTTAGTCTTCAAATTGTAGCCTGACTGCTCCTCTATCCAACCGTGGTCCTTTCTCCTTGAATGCCCTCCCCAAACTCCCTCAATTGTCCAGAAACCCCCAACTTTTCTTCTTGGAAACCAATCTCTTGCAATTTTGACTTTTAGCTCTTCACCTTTTGACAAGTGGACCCCAAAATTCCACCTTGAAGCTCATGAGCAAAACTTCAGGCATTTCAAGGAGCACCTAGGAGCAACTATAGGAGCACATATATTGTTAAGTCCCAGACTCACTCATAAGTAAGCACCAAAAGGACGATAGGATTTGGGTTTTCCATCATCAACTTAGTGAATAGCGCACTGAATGTCTCACCATCCAATCCTGTAAACCATCACGGTCTAGAATCTGAAGCCTGATGAGAAAAGGACTTGGGAGTGGAAAATCAAGAGCATGGTACATCTCATGCTCAAATGCGGCCTCCATTGCTCTACTACAACTCCACCACTCGCGCTCTACTACAACTCTCAATCCCAACGTCCTCCTCTCTCTTGAGACTCCTCTACTCAAACACACCACTTCCTCTCACCTCTGCAACACATATATAAGTAGGAAACCTCAAAGAAGACAAGAACGTAATTCATGTGGCCAATCATATGCATATACATAGACATAGATTGCTCACATTGCAACATCTCATATGTAGGATCTATCTTTCAACCTAGTCCATCTTAATAGAGATAAACCACACCAATTTACTTTTTCATGGGCTATGCAAACCACAACATAACACTATTGGTAAAAATTGGTCAATCCATTAAATGCCTATAATTCTTTAGCATCCTTTAGAGTAGGCCAATCAATAATGGCCTTGATTTTCTCCTCTTCTATCTTAATCTCCTCCAATGAGATCTTGTGACCCAAGAAGGTAACTTCCTTCTGCCAAAAAGCACACTTTGACTTCTTATAGTAAAATTTTCATTGTTATAGTCATTTTAGGACTTCTTGCACATTATTTAAGTGTTCTATCTCTATCTTGCTATAGATTAAGATATCATCCAAGAACACCATCACATACCAATCCAATAGTCCATCCAACACTTGATGCATCTGATCCATGAAGACTATTGGAGCATTAGTGAGCCCAAAAAGTAAAACTCTCCACTCAAAATGCCCATATCTTGTACGAAAAGCCATCTTTTGCACATCCTCCCTATCAATGGGGATTTGCCAATAGCCGTTGTGAAGATCCAACTTGGAAAAGTATCGTGCTCCACTCAATTCATCAAGCAAGTCACTGATCCAAGGCAAGTGTAATACTCCGAGGACAAGAGAAGAGAGTAAACACAAATTTCACACTCAAACATTCTATGTCCCAAAGGAGCACCTTCTCTTTATTATATAGACAAAGAGGATCTCCTCCAAGGAAGCTCCACCATAGGATGAGGCACACAGATAGGTGACATATCAGCAAGCTCCACCCTTGGATTGCTTAATTGGATGGGTGACATGTCGGCCTATGTCCTATCTAGTGGGTCAAATAAGCTTTGACTTTTAGGGAATCTTTTAGGGAATCTTTTAGGGAATCTTCCTATAGGAAGCTTAGAATCACGTGGGTAAAGTACTGTTGGAAAGCTCTTGAAACCAGGGGGGAGGGAAGGCCAGCCTTCTAATCCAATTTTGGGGGGCAGGATGTTCCCTTTTTCAATGCCTAATTCATCCGTTTAGGCCTCCGAAATTACCTTCAAAGATTTCAGGCATATTTTGGTTCCTACTCGATTAGTAGAAGTCCCCTTTTGGTGATATCTCTTTCTAATCTGTTTGGTCCATCATGTGTAACATCCTTCTAGATGTTCCTAAACTAATTCTCACCTTTAAATCATGTCTAGCTATTGGTTCTAAGGTTTTCAAGTTTATTTCAATTTTTGTTATATTAGTAGAAGTATTCTTTTGGTGAAACTTCTATTTGATCTATTTTGACCATCATGTATAACATCATTCTAGATGTTACCCAACCAAATTTCAGCTCTAAATCATATGGCTAGCTCTTGGTATAACAACAAGAGATATGTATTCTTTACTATTTGCCTATTGAGCCCACGGTAATCA
Source organism: Lunularia cruciata (assembly GCA_948567375.1). Classification (NCBI taxonomy): domain Eukaryota; kingdom Viridiplantae; phylum Streptophyta; class Marchantiopsida; order Lunulariales; family Lunulariaceae; genus Lunularia; species Lunularia cruciata. Next base: position 8,451,350 of record OX419762.1, on the reverse strand, counting down.
ATAGAGAAACTAAGTCCTCCATCCTTCTTCAAAATAAATAGTACCAATGCTCCCTAAGGAGAGGTGTTATGTCATATGAAGTCCTTCTCCAACAACTCTGTAAGTGTTGTTTGTAACTCCTCCAACTCCTTTGGTGAGAGCCGATAGATTGGTCTAGTCCTTGGAATATTCCCTAGTAGTAACTCAATCTTGAAGGGCATACCACAATTGGAGGTAATCCCTTTGGCAGATCATCCAAAAATAGGTCCACAAACTCTTGAACTATCTGATCAACCATTACTTGATGAGGCTCATGGCCCTCCTCAGATTATCCTCGTGCAATCGGCTTGATCCACATCGCAAAAATATATTTATCTTCCTCAAAAGCTTTCTCTATGGATGCTCACTAAAAAAAATTCCCATCTAGGGACTCATCTTTCTTCAAAGTTTGCTCCATGGCTTCTTTCTTGGTAACTTCCCATCTTGGGACTCATCCTCCTTCAAGGCTTGCTCTATGGTTACCTTCCTAGTAAACTTCCCATCTTGGGACTAACTATTTTTAGGTGTTGTACTCAAAGATGCCAGACAACCTAATCGGAATTTCTTACCTTGGTGTCATACTTGTATTTGTCATTGGGTCCAATAAAATTGAACCTTATGACGTTCAAGCCAAGGTAGTCCTAGAATGACTTCATTGTGTAGAAGTGTCACTACAAACCTCATACACTCCAAATACTCCTTCCCAATCTTGAAGGTAACAAGATGCAAGGTACGGAATGCAGAACCTTGTTTACCATCCACCATCATTGATCTATTTCTAATAATTGGCTTGATAAGAATACCCAATTCCTTTGCTATTTCCATAGATATGCAATTCTTTGAACTCCCAAAATCCACCAAAATCGTACAACCTTGATTAGATATCGTACCTTGCAAGTGAAGCAAACTTGCATAGGTTGGGCCTTCAATCCCATTAGAACTAATTAGGCTCCCAGTAGGTCCCAAAATCTTTTATTGGGATTCCTTCTTTCCTTGATCATTCCGCTCCACAAATGCCATCTGGGCAACTTGTTGAGGTTGCCCATTCTTGAGTGTACATTCAATGATGCAATGTCCCAATTGGCAATAATAAAAACAACCACCATTTTGTCATAGTTTCTCTCTATCTATAGTGCCAAGTGGTCTCTGTTAAATGGCATCAATCTCCATTGGTGTCGGCTCTTCCACCCGTGTGTAGTGTATCGGTAGGTTCTGTGGAGGTTGAGGTCAAGACCAAGTTGTTGCAACCAAGGAATCAAAATATTTGGCCAACCACATGGCTTCCTCCAAGTGTTGTGGCTCTTGCATGGTTACCTCTAATTTGGTTCTTGACTTCAAGCTCCTCACAAATTGATTATTCAGAGCTTCACTTTCCTGTATACTTGGAATTTGCATGTTGGTGTTTTGGAATTGAGTGATATAACTTCTTATAGAGCCAATCTGTTTCAACCTTGCCAACCTATCTAGTGCAGCTTGTGTGGCATTTATAGCTTAGAACTGACTAATTATTGCACTCTTGAATTTTGCCCATATCAAGATTGGTGCAAAAATTTGTTGTTCAGCTCGCTCCATTGGGAATCTCCACCATAGCTTTGCTATTCCATCCAATTAGCTAGAAATCAAGAGAATCTATTTTTGCTTGTCTTGCAGATTGGTAGCTTCAAAATAATATTCACAATCAAATACAAAATTCTCCACTGCATCAGAGAGATTCTTGCCCTCAAATACCTTGGGTTTAGGGAATTGGATTTGATTTTCTCCTTCTCAAACTGGTACTCTCTCTATCTATCTGCTCTTGTTGTCAAAGATCTCATTCATCCAACAATCAAGTAAGGTGCTTGATCGGTTGCTGCATAGCAAGGATAACATTACACATTGCCACCATGGTTGCTACTCTATCACGCTACCCCTAATCTATCTAATTTATTAACACATAGAAGTAACATGTCCACCATTCTCCATAAGTTACTATTGGAAGCACCAAGGGTTCCTCATATATGGTGATCATATGCAGAAAATCTTGTCCAAAGTGTGAGGTGATGAATTGTATGAAACTATGTTTGGGTAGTACTTGGACACAAAAATCCCAATGGTTTGGTGGAAGTAGATTTGGTGGTCTATAAATTCCATCCATCCCATTCTTGCTCTGATACCAATATAAAAGACCAAGACCGAGGAGAGAAATAGGAGAATGGAAACTCACATTGAGACACTTGAATGTGGGAAAACTCCAAATGCCTAGCATGATTTTTGGCTTTGGTATTTATAGGTAGTATACAAGGCCCTTGAGAAGTTTCTCAAAAAACTTCTTTGAGTTGTTTTCTTAGAGTACAAGCCAAGTTAACCAAGAAACTTCTCAAGAAGGTTCTTTCTAGAAGTCGTCTACTTGGCATGCAAGCTAACCTAGTTGGAAGCTTTTAGAAGGTACCTACTTGGGGTGCAAGTTAAGCTAGTTGTGAAGCTTCCCAAGAAACTTCCTAGATACTTCAAGAATATTTTGGGCTAATTTGGCTTATTCTCTACTTTGTTAGCCTTACTAACTAAGTCACTAAATTCCATATTGTTACATCCTTGATGGAGCAACAATGTGAGCATACACTACATTCTCTCTTAATTGACTTGTCCATTCCTCAAGCTACTAAAGCACATCTTTGCTCTTGCTCCAACAAGGGTGCAAGCTCTTGGATCCTAGCTCGACCGTGCATTAGGGCATTCCAACTTGAAGTAGTTACTTTCTCTAGAACAATGAGGTTTTGCCTAGGTTTGGTCCACCCATTTGCATCTTCATTACTCAATTGTGAGTGTGGTTCTACACTAGATACAACAGTGGTCCATATGACATGGTGTCCTTTTGGAGGACATAGGATAGCTACCCATGGTGCTATTAGGGACATAGTGTTTGCTATGGCACAAGAGAGTGGATACTTGGCTTGGAGGGAGTGTTTGTATACTTTGCAGATGACACATGTTAAGGCAGACTTATACTTGGTCCGAGATGATCAGGTGATAGCCACGAATGTTGTGGTTATGGATCCTATGTAGGATACCATTTTGGAGGGAATGATTACCCATCCCCTTGGATGGGCAGCAAGTGCAGCAGCAGGTTGCAAGGTCTCCAAGTATAGGGGCATGAAGCGAGGTCACCTCTTTGTTCCTCTAGCCTTGGAGTTATATGGAGCGCAGGACAAGGCGTTCAACACATTTTTCAGGGAGTGTGTGAGAGCTTATCATGTTAGGCGCCAAGGGGTACCACTCTCATTCTCATACTTTATAGCATATTTTTGACAACGTGTGTCTATTGCTCTACACAATGCAGTGGCTGGTGCAATCCATAAGAAAGCAGTCTTATGGAGCAGCACATTAGGTGATATTTCTTCGGATGCTCCAATTGTTTGTTGACTGTACGACTTGCATAGCTCGGATATCTTAGGTGCAGTAAGGCAGATTTTTCATATAGACTCTATTGGGGCTTAGCCCCATTTTACCTTTTTTGTCTCTCCCTTGTACGGCTGGTTACCTCTAATTTGGTTCTTGCCTTCAAGCCCCTCACAAATAGATCCAGAGCTTCACCTTCCAAAATATTTGGAATTTGCATGATGGTGTTTTGGAACTGCATGATGTAACTTCTTACAAAGCCAATATGTTTCAACTCTGCTAACTTATCCCTGCAGCTCATCCAGCATTTATAGCTTAGAACCGACTAATTATTGCGCTCTTGAATTCTGCCCATGTCAAGATTGGTGCAACCATTTTTCATTTGGCTTGCTCTACTTGGAATCTCCACCATAGCTTTGCTACTCCATCCAATTGGCTAGAAGCCAACAAAATCTGTTTTTGCTCGTCTTGTAGATTAGTAGCTTCAAAATAGCATTCACAATCAAATACAAAATTCTCCATTACACTCGGGAGATTCTTTCCTTCAAATACCTTGGGTTTAGGAAATCTGATCTGATCTTCTCCTTCTCGACTTGGTACTCTCTCCACTTGCTCTTGTAGTCAAAGATCTCGTTCATCCAACAATCAAGTAAGGTGCTCGATTTGTTGTTGCATAGCAAGGATAACATCCGGTATTGCCACCATGGTTGCTCCTCTATCACACCACTCCCAATCTATTTAGTTTATTAACACATAGATACAACACGTACATCGTTCTCCATAAGTTACAACCAGAAGCACCAAGGGTTCCTCAGATATGGTGATCATATGCAAAAGATCTTGTCCAAAGTGCAAGGTGATGAACTATGTGAAACAATGCTTGGGTAGTATTTGGACACAAAAATCCCAATGGTTTGGTGGAAGTTGATTTGGTGGTCCATAAATTCCATCCATCCCATTCTTGCTCTAATACCAATGTAAAAGACCAAATCCGAGGAGAGAAATAGGAGAATGGAAACTCACATTGGGGCACTTGAATGAGGGAAAACTCTGAATGCCTAGCATGAGGTTTGGCTTTGGTATTTATAGGTAGCATACAAGGTCCTTGAGAAGCTTCTCAAGAAGCCTCCTCAAGCCGCTTTCTTAGAGTGCAAGCTAAGTTAACTAGGAAGGAAGTTAAGTTCTAGAAGGAAGCTTCTCAAGAAGCTTCCTTCTAGAAGTTGCCTACTTGGCGTGCAAGCTAAGCTAGTTGGAAGCTTCTAGAAGCTACTTACTTGAGGTGCAAGCTAAGCTAGTCAGGAAGCTTCCCAAGAAGCTTCATAGATATTTCCAGAATATTCTAGGCTACTTTGTCTTATGTGCTACTTTGTAAGCCCGACTAACTTCATCGCTAAACTCCATATTGTTACAAAGTGGAAGTGGAGTGGTATGACTATAGAAAAGAGAAGGATGCAAAAATTGATTGCCTCAAAAGAAGAGTTAGAGAATGCCACTTTCATGATTTGAAAGAGCAAAGTGTAGCAGTTAAGGTAGTAATTGCTAGGAATCTTGTGAACACTATCCGAGACATTGGTTCAAGAATAAAGGCCTTGTTGCAAGATAACCCTTCAAAAGTGACCTCTCTATTTCCTCAAGAAATGGAGAGACTTGTATGTAAGAAGATGAAAGCCATTGTAGGTCAATATGTAGGAAACACTCTTTCTGCATCAGAGTTGAGATAGCTTAGGAAGATCAAAATTAAGGTAGTAGAGTTAAACACAAAAAGATAGAAGTGGAAAGAAGTAGCAACATCATTAGCTAGTAAGATTTAGCATAAGATACTTGAGATTAGGGACAATTTTAAGTTAGAATTAGTACAACTTTATGGTAGACATTGCTTTAAGTTAGATCAATTGGTAGACAATGTGAAGAACTATCAAAATATTTAGGAGATTTAGATTTTCAAGAGTTCAAAACATGTGATAGTTTCTTTTGAGGAGTAGGATCTTGAACTCTAGATTTTGGCAGCTATCTTTTGAGGAAGGTTATAAGCTTTGATATGTACAATTGCATCAATTAGAGAGCTATACCACATGTTGCAATAGTGTAAAGTTAGGCATTTGTTATTGCATTTTTTTGGTTGAAGGTGAATAAAGGAAAGCATGTGTAATCTTTCTCATTTGTTAACTTCCATGAAATTGTTCACTTTTGTGTGTATTCTAGATCTTGAGGAATCTTGTAGTAAGAATTTATTTTCATCTCATGTGATCCTTGGTGGTGCAAGCAATCATACAAAAGCAACACCTTGAATTTTTTTGGAAAAGTGCTATAGTGTTGGAAGTACACAAGACTCATATGCTTGAAGTGTTTCTCTTTACAAAAAATACTAAAATTTGGAGGCCAAAACTTGACTTCCAAGAATAGAATAGACTTTGGGATATTTGGTTTGACTTTGGAATTCACAGGAAAATTTGGCATTTAGCTCAGAATTTGGAAGAAATTTCAAAGATGTGTCTAGGACTGTGAACCGGCCTGTCTCTCACTCAAGATGAACCTCTGATGGCTATTATGGTAGCGCACCATGGACTAAGAAGGCAAGGAACCCCAACTCCATCATACTCCTCCAAGGCTAACACTCCAAGACTTAAGACATTGCTCACTAAAGAACTCAATGAGAGAAATATAGTTGCAAATGAAAGGATGATGAGTACCTCCTCACCCCTTGTTTATATACTTGTGAAATAGTTACGTACCAAATTACTAATTACCGTAGTAACTCAAGTTACTAGACTAAAAGTCAAGTAAAGTCAAAAAGTAGAAAGGAATATCCATTCACATGGGCATATTCCCCTAAGCATGTGGTCTTATCTTGAACCAACCACCAAGTTAGGGATTCCTTCACATGGGCTATCCTTGGACTAAAGAAAAATCCAAAACAAAAAAGGCTTGTGGGCCCAAGAGTTCTCAACTCTTTCCTCAAAGCCAAAAACCTAGGAATAATACCAAGTCAACACACTAAAATCCAAAAGAGTGATGCTCATCTTTTCTACTTCCTCTAAAGTAAGGTTCCCTCTATCTTAGCTATGACTAACTTTAGCTAACCATGACTAATATAGAACCATCCTTTATCTCTATATAAATAATATCTCTTAAGTACTTATAATACCAAGCTAAATATCACAATACCACACACATGCACAAATGGGTGTTAGATTTTACCCCGGACTAAGTTTTCACTTTGTCCTCAAAGTGAAGATCCTCTCTACCTTCTATGGTACATCTTCAACTTATCATGGTTAATCCTATCAAAGTGACTTCCTCCCAACTCCTTGAGATCATAGGTGTAATTGCCCCACACCTTCTCCACTATGAAAGGTCCAAAGTACTTAGGCAAAAACTTCTTTTGCACTCTCTTGAATCGAATCAAATCAAACAACATTACCCAATCACCTTCTTGGAAAGGCTCCACCTTCTTCTTGCCTTGCCTCTTGTCATAGCTCTTGTTTTGTTTCCTTTGGGCTTGCTTCACTTAAACCATAGCAACTGCTCTTGCCTCTTCCAACTCCATGAGTTGATCCTTCCTTGACTTCTCTGCATCACCTCCTTGTGCTTTCTTTAATCTCTTATGAATGATTTGGAAGGTAGGACGATCAAAGTGAATAGGTAAGGTAGACTCAATACCATATACCAATTGAAATGGAGAATATCCGGTGGAAGGCTTCATGGTTGTCCTATACTCCCACAAAACTGCATGAATCCTCTTGTCCCAATGATGTTTAGACCCCTCCATTTCTGCATCTTTGGCCAACATCATGCACAAGGTCTGATTGGTTCTCTCTGCCAAGCCATTGGAATTTGGCTTATAGGATGTAGTTACTCTATGTGTGATAGAGAAATGTCGTAGCATAGCTGTAGTAATGCTTCCTGTAAACTCTCCTCTTCTATCAGAAACCAACTCCAAAGGGCATCCAAACCTAGTGATAATGAGTTCATAAAGAAATCTACCTACTTCATCTTCATTCTTGTCCCTCAATGGTCTAGCCTCAACCCACTTGGTAAGGTAATTAGTAAGTACCACAATGTATCAATTGTTCCTTGGGGTTCTATTGAGAGGACCTACAAAATCAATTACCCCCTTCTCAAAAGGTCCTAGTAATGGAATTGATCTAAGTGGTGGAGTGGATGTAGAATTTCTAGCAAAAGCTTGACAAACATGAGAAGTTTTGCAATAATCAAGATAATCTTTGAAAATCCCTCTCCAATGGTAGCCTGCATCTAGAATCTTGAAAGTAGTCACCTTTCATGCAAAGTGTCCTCCACATACTAAACCTTCATGAAACTCCTTTATGAGTAGGATAGACTCTTCCTTACCCACTACTCTTCAAAGTAGACCATCTGCTCCTTGGTGAAAAGAATATCCTCCACCATTGTGTAAGGTCTAGATCTTGCTGCAAGGGCCTTCCTCTCCCTAGCTTGCATCCCTTTTGGATAGTTACCTCTTGTCACAAAATCCACAATCTCCTTGTACTCCATTGGAACCTCTTGAGTGACTGAGATTGTCATGAGCTCCTCATCCAGGAAGGAATCATTCACTGGCTCATCTCCATCATGATCATAGGCTCTAGATAACAAATCAGCATTTGCATGTTTCTTTCCTGGCCTATCCTCAATGGTGTAGTCATACTCAGACAAGAGTATCATCCACCTTGCTAGTCTCCCTTCAATATTAGACTTGTTGAAGATGTACTTCAAAGCCTTGTGATCCGTGACAATGGTGGCTTTCTCTCCAATCAAGTAGTGTCTAGAATTCTTGAGACCAAAGATCACTGCCAACCCTTCTCTCTTCGTGACAAAGTAGTTCTTCTCTGCTGAAACCATTTGCCTACTAGCATAAACTATTGGATGATCATGCCCATCTTGGTCTAGTTGACTAAGAGTGCATCCTATAGTTACATTAGAAGGATCATTATAGAGTATGAAAGGCTTACTCCAATCAGGTTTAGCAAGAATTGGAGCTACAACAAGGGATTGCTTGAGTTCCTCAAAAGCTTTGAGAGCCTTCTTGTCCTCCAAAATCATCATGTAATATACAACCTTCTTCATGTAGATGGTCAATGCATAAGCCTTGTTGGAAAATGAGAAGATGAACCTCCCATAGTATCCAACCATCCCCAAGAATTGGTGTAACTTTGTCAAGCTTGAAGGGAATGGAAGGTCTGAGATTTCCCTTACCTTCTCAAGATCAATTGCTATTCCATCCTTGGAGATGATGTGCCCTAAAAGTAGACCTTCTTCACATCCAAAAATGCACTTATCTAGGTTGAGTGATGCATTTGCATCATCCAAGCGTTGCAAGACCTTGATTAAGTGCTCAAAGTGCTCCTCCTTGCTCCCATAGACACAAAAGTCATCAATGAAGTCTCTCACAAATTTCCCAATGAAAGGTTCAAATACCTTATTCATGAACCGTGGGAATGTGGCTGGAGCATTGCAAAGCCCAAAAGGCATGACCTTGAAAGCGCAAGTTCTCCAAGGTGTGGTGAATGTGGTGAGTTGTTGATGCTCTGGTGCAATCTTGATTTGGTTATATCCACCATAACCATCTCCAAAATTGTACCTCTCATGACCTGCAACCTCCTCCAAGATCTCATCAATGAATGGTAGTCCTTCTTGGTAATAACATTGAACTTCTTGTCATCCACACATACCCAAAGCTTGCCATTCTTTTTCTTCCCAATGACAATTAGAGACACCTATTCTGAATTCTCTACCTCAACGATAAATCCAGCCTCCTTGAGCTTATCAATCTCCTCCTTCACAACCAAAGATATTGGTGGGCTAATGCGATGTTTTTTTTGGCAGATTGGTCTTGCATGTGACTCCACCTCTATCTTGTGCTCCTCCAAGGTGACTTCCTTCAAATCCTTGTAATTGAAAGCAAAAACATGGATGAACTTGCAAGGAATCTCCTCAAATCACACCTTCTCCTCCTTGGTAACATTTGGGCCATACTTGAGGGTAGCTAACCTTCTCTCAACCTCCTCAAGTGTCAATGGTGATTTATTTGGGTCCTTCAAAACCTTTGGCTTAGATGGAAATTCATAGCACACAAAAGATACACATCTGAATCAGATTTAGATTCATCCTCCTCCGTGGAAGTCTCCTCTTCCATGCTTGTGTCCACACCTAAAGCTCCTTCTTTAGAATCTTATTTCCAATAATCAGAAGATGGTGTATCTGAATGTGAAGTGTTGGTGGTGTTAGTCATAGGAATTGTGACTCTATGGTTTGATGGTCCAATCCTCAAGTACCCTTTGTGCCATCGATCAGTTGTGTGTGCTGCTATCAACCATGGCCTCCCAAGAAGTAAGTCATAGCTTGAATCCTTCAAGACTTTGGAGAGTCATGAGATTTTGAACTCCCATAACTGAAACTACCACTTTATCCATCACCCCTGCTAGTCAAACTTGTTGCTTGTTTGCCATGCTCACCACAAATGTTGAAGGTATCATACCCAACTTCTTTATCAACGTTTCTAACATGGCATTTACTGCTGATTCCATCAACCAATGCATCCTTGATGTTGTGACCATTTACTCTCACATCAATCTTAGAGGCATATTCACAAGCCTCCCATGGTGTTGGCTTGGCATCCACCATCCCCATTGATACCGGAGCTTTTGCCTTCTTTTTCCTCTTGCTCCTTGTAGAACTCAAACCACCTCTAAGCTCCTTTCTCAAGGTAGGGTTCAAAGCAATCAATTGGCCCACTATGATGTCAGCCTTGTGATTACCAACATCCTCCAACACATTGTAGTTCCATTTTTGATTTGAGATCAAGAAGTCCTCCATCCCCAACTTCTTCCTTGGAGTCTTTGTTGTCAATGGTGTTGAGGTGCGAGTGCTCCTAGTAGACATAGGAGTATTCTTGCTTGGAGAAAATCCTTGAGAAGAGTGAACATCCCCCGCAAAACAAGTTCTCTTCTTCTCTTTTGCCCAAAGCTCCAAATTAAGACCCTTGGAGTTTGAGCACTCTCCCTTCTCATACTTGCTCTCAACCACATCTATGGATGCTATCCCCTTACCTTTGTTTGGATTAGGAGCCACTTGGGTTTCACTACCTCCCTCTTTCACTCTATTGGCTCCCTCATACCTCCTTCCTCCATGGTTAGTGGAATTTGGGCAATTCCTTTGGATATGGCCTCTTCCTCCACAACCAAAACAATTTCTATCATTGAAATTGTTGGCTGGTTGGCCTCCTCTATATGGATAGTTTCCATAACTCCTAGGCCCTCTCCCTACATTCTGATCCACCTCTCTCTTCTCCCATAGTTATACCACATTGATCTTGAGATCCACAAGTTGTTCTATGATGGTTTGAAGTGGATCTTTTGGTGGAGGTGCAAGAATTGGAGCAACTACTACTTGTGGTGCAACCCTTGCCACCAAAGTATCAGAAGTTCCACCATACTTGTAACCTTGAGGAAGATGCACAACCTCCTTCACCACCAAATCACTCTCATCTCCTTCCAAACTCTCTTCCATACAAATTGCGATTTTGATAGCTTCAACCTTTGAAGAAGGTTTCTCATATCTCACCTTACTTCTAATTTGTGGTCTCAATCCTCCCAGAAAATTCTTGGTGAGCATGGCCCCTATGCCAATCATAGTAGTCTCCACATCATCCCTACCCTCCTCAACACTATGTGAAATCTGGACTCTAACTTTTCCACTCTTCCCACATAGACTCTCACTTTCTCTCCATCTACTTGCTTGAGAAATGTAACCTCACTCATCAATCTCTCATATCTCTCATACTCTCATCAGGAAGAAATTTCTCAATGAGTGTTGAAGTCAGAGTCTCCCAAGATTCCTCTTCCCCATCTCTCCTCTCTCTCTCTCTTTTGGTATTCTGACTCTAAAACAATATGGAGTTTAGCAACGAAGTTAGTCGGGCTTACAAAGTAGAGAATAAGACAAAATAGCCTAGAATATTCTAGAAGCATCTAAGAAGCTTCTTGGGAAGCTTCCCAACTAGTTAACTTGCGCTCTAAGTAGGTAGCTTCTAGAAGGAAGCTTCTAGAAACTTCTAACTAGCTTAGCTTGCACGGCAAGTAGGCGGCTTCTAGAAGGAAGCTTCTTGAGAAACTTCCTAGTTAACTTGGCTTGCACTCCAAGAAAGCGGCTCAAGGAAGCTTCTTGAGAAGCTTCAAGGGGCTTGTATGCTACCTATAAATACCAAGGCCAAAGCTCATGCTAGGCATTTGGAGTTTTCCCTCATTCAAGTGTCCCAATGTGAATTTCCATTCTCCTTTTTCTCTCCTCGGTTTCGGTCTTTTATAGACTCATACCATGTAAGTGCTACATCTTCTAAGAAATTTGGTAATAATGAGGCCCACTCATTCTTCTTCCTCTCATTTTTTCCTATGAAAGCTCTCTTGAAGTCTCTCACAAAGGCCTCCACATCTTCTCCATCCTTGCCAAAGAAAACAGGAAGTTTCCCCATCTTAACCCCTCATTATCTTTCTTTTATCTCAAATTTTTTCTTTTTTTCTTTTCTTTTCTCTCACTCTATTACTAATAGAGTATATACATGACTAACACCATTTGAGAATAATCCACTCTAGGGAACAAAAAAGGTTCAAATTGCTCCAAGATTTCTATAGCAACATCAAATCCTAGAGTGTATATTAATCTAACTTTCATGGATAGTTTATCCATAAGTTGAAAGATTATCTCCATCACTAATTGTGAGAACTAGCTAATGAATGTGGTAGTATTTCTATAGCTATACCAAGACTCTCTCCAAGATCCTTCACCAAAGTCTCCAAAAGTTCTTTTACTCCACTACACTCATGTCCTTTTGGAAGTCCTTCCACTCCACAAACTCACACACTCACACAACTCCTTGGTCTTAGATCTTCTCCCTCCTAATCTTGGTGAAGAAGGTCCAACATGCAAACCCAAGTCAAGTAAGTCTCTCCTTCCACTCAATCTCTTGCTCTCAAAGGTCAATGGACATGAACTTGCCTTATGTCATTTCTCTCCACATAGAAAACACTTAGACTCACTCTTTCCTCCAAGTGGCGCAAGTTTTTGGATCCTCTCAACACTCTATTCAAATTCTATTGTAAACTCTCTTTTCCTCAAATCCACCCCTACAATCACCTCAAACCCTTGGGGAACCTTGCATAGTCTTAATTTCCACTCTTGGTGACCCTCCATGTTCCCAAGATGAATCTAAACACTCAAACATGCTTTTTGTTGCTCTCAAACTCCTCATGCATGAGATCTCCACTTTGTAGAATTGATCCTTCCTCATAATTTCACTCAGAATTCTCAAGTTGTACGTGACAGTCCTCCAAAATTTTACACACATGATCACAACTCTAGGGTGTCCTTCCCTACAAAATTTCAAATCTTTTTATCAAGCCATTTGGCCCAAACACCTTTCTATTCAACACACATATTTCAGATTTGGTCTGAAAACCACCCCCTTCATTTCAGAAACTCATAACTCAATGCACAAAAATGATCTCTCTCTAATTTTTGTGGCAGAAAGTAGAATACAATGCACTTAATGTTCTTGGAAAATTTCAGTACAATTGACTCAGAATTGAAGAAATGGCAGACTCTATACAATTTTCTAGAGAGCATGCAGTTACGAGAGCAATTTACCCTATCAACTTTCAAAAATTTTAACCTAATGCGCATAATAGCTCTCACAATAATTTCAAATGTGATAACTGAAAGATAACCCAAGCTATTATGTGTAGAAATTTCAAGTTCAGATCTCAAACTTGAGATTTTGCCCAAAATCACCTTAACCCCCAAAATCTGCAATCCACCTCACATAATCTCTCCAAATCCTCTCATGTGTACAAGATGTACAAAATCAATTCAAAGACATCATAATGAACTACATGGTATACAAATGGATCTTGGTTCTCTAACATAAGTTCAGCCTTCTCCTCTCTTAATGTTCTCTCTAAGTGAACTCTCATAGCCTCCTTTTGTCTAATGTAGAATTGAAAGCGGGACATTATCTTGCCTTATAGAGAGGTCACGGTAACGGAACCAAAAATGTGGGCCGGCCTGTCTCTCACTTAGGATGAACCTCTGATGGCTATTATGGTAGCGCACCATGGACTAAGAAGGCAAGGAACCCCAACTCCATCATACTCCTCCAAGGCTAACACTCCAAGACTCAAGACATTGCTCACTAGAGAACTCAATGAGAGAGATATAGTTACAAATGAAAGGATGATGAGTACCTCCTCACCCCTTGTTATATACTTGTGAAATAGTTACATACCAAAGTTACTAATTACCTTAGTAACTCAACTTACTAGACTAAAAGTCAAGTAAAGTCAAAAAGTAGAAAAGAATATCCATTCACATGGGCATATTCCCCTAAGCATGTGGTCTTATCTTGAATCAACCACTAAGTCAGGGATTCCTTCACATGGGCTATCCTTGGACTAAAGAAGAATCCAAAACAAAAAAGGCTTGCAGGCCCAAGAGTTCTCAACTCTTTCCTCAAAGCCAAACACCTAGGAATAATACCAAGTCAAACACACTAAAATCCAAAATAGTGATGCTCATCTTTTCTACTTCCTCTAAGGTAAGGTTCCCTCTATCTTAGCTATGACTAACTTTAGCTAACCATGACTAATATAGAACCATCCTTTATTTCTATATAAATAATATCTCTTAAGTACTTATAATACCAAGCTAAATATCACAATACCACACACATGCACAAATGGGTGTTACAGGACAGGTTAGCCACCTTTGGACTGCAACATCACTTTCAAGATAGGAATTGATTTATTCTATATGTGATGAGTTTTGCTATATGAATTTCTATAGTGCACCTTCTATAGTAACATTACACTCTTCAATGAGTAGTTTCTAGCCAAGAAGATAAAGAGGTGATAATAAAGAAGCAATTTGTGATAGTTTCCTTTGTATCTTGTTATTTGTGACTATATCCTTGTGAGAACAAAACATTTCTTGACAAAAGACTATGATTTGTGTGTAAGCGTATAACTACAAGACAAAATTTTCTATGTAAAGAATGTCTCATCTACCTCTTGCATAATATTCATATGTCACTCCACTTTTAGAGTAGCTACAAAATAGAAACTCTGGATGAAATATCCAAAAAATTATTTCTACTCCTCTATAATGAGCAAGTTCATCCTAATATAGAAATGAATGACAAAGTGCATGAGATAGTGTGGTCTTTGTCTTGCAAAGATGTTAACCATTCATGTGATATGTTCTATGGATATCCTTGCATAATTAATCCCAAAACTCAAGAATATATGTTTGAAGAAGACCACTTGTTCATTCAAAAGTAAGTGAAGGAAGGTAAGTGGTCATTCAGAACATCTTTGTCCATGCTACTATAATTGCCTATCATGCCAGATTCTTGTATTGCACTACTGCACATCTATTGAGGGATGCTTGTTCCCTTGGAATGTTTGGCAATTTGGTCATGCATTTCTTTACTCAACATGTCAAAGTGGGAATCCAGCGTGATGCTCACCTTTGGTCCCTTATCTTCTCCCAAAAATGTCCTCAAATACAGTTCTCCCCACCTTTGTGTGTTTAGCCCAAAGTTGGCCAAGCACTAAATGCTTTTGGCTGCAAAGTTTGATTGCCATTGGACTTGAGACACATACTCCCGATTCCATAACAAGAAGTTTAGGTGAAACCTTTTTTAAGATTGCACTTTGTGCCTCCATCTCACATGGATTGATGATGGTGTTTTTAAGGTTCAATATGATTTGGGTTTTTTTTTTGTATGACTCCTCTCACCATGGTGCTAGTTGTAAAGTTTACTTAGAAGATATTTGCATTCATGAGGAAGTGTCCATAGTCATTTAACGAAAATGGACAGAACTAATGGTATGAAGATAAGGTTAACAATGTCTTGCTTGAGGTGAAACATTGAATTTGTATCTTTGGGCCTTCAGCTTAATGGCATTCAATCTATGATCAATCATTGTCTTCACAAGAGAAGCTATTGGTATGTAGCAATGTTCCTTGGTAGCAGTTCTTTAGGCAGCTTATTATTGCATTCAAATCAAAGTAAGATCTTTGGACACCCCTTTGATATAAGTGTTCCTCTCCATCTTTAGTAGGAATATCTAGTATTTGGACTATTGTCTTCTCCCTCTCCCTACTTGCACTTCCTTCTGGATATTTTTACAATTATGGAAACTCTCCTTCTCCACACAAACAAAGGGAAGAATAAGAAAAGAAATTGAAGATTCTTGATACAAAATTATACTCCTAAATTACACTTCTATGTTGAACCAGTAAGTTTTGAAATATCTTAAGTTGCATTTCTATATTGATCAGGTAAGTCTTAAAACCGGTTGAATTGTATTTTAGATTGACTAAATTGTACGTTGTGGAAGTTTAATGACAAGACCGACACATTACAATGATCAGATACCATTGTTCTTGTCCTTTGTAATTATATACTTGGGTAGGTGACTATATTATTACTATATATATATATATATATATATATATATATATATATATATATATATATATTATCCTTATTGCAGTGAAGATATCAATCAATACATATATAAGACTTCTTCGATTTAAGACTTGGATTGAGATATGTACGTTTATAATATTAGGAATATCAAAGTTCTAGATAAAGGGGAGTATTGATATAAAATTTCTTCATGATCATGCATAAGTATGGACGGATAACTTGTCCAATGAAACTTTTTCATTAGAATTAGGGTACTTGACATGAGCCTAAGATTAAGAGCATACAAATGAGGCCATTCAAATGAAGGCACTTCATCAATCTTTGTTCCTTCAAAGGTCTTTTGAAGGAGAAAATAATACTAACAAAGTGAGGTAAAACCTAACAATAAAGATTTGAGATTTAGTCTATTCATATAGTTTCATGTAGTTCATTTGAGAGGTATGAGTGTATCTATTCCCCAAAAATAAACTTCCTCTTTCTTATTATTGGATATCTTGTCTCAAGGTCGATATTTCATTATAACCTCCTATCTTGACTAGATATTTTGTATATTAGATACTTATGAATATTTGGTATATTAGATACTTATGGATATTTTGTATTGGTAGATGAGAGCGGATGCCTAGGAACGGGTGATCCAGAACTCATTAAATACATATGAAGAGTGACCAAAATATGTTCAATGCTCAATGCGAGTATAGTGATAAATCCTTAGGGTAGAATGCATCGAATGTAACCTGAAGAAAAGGCCTAATTGCAACGTATCGAGCACACATATGTCTAAAGAACTAGTAAACAACATGTATTTGATATCACCTATATCAACTATACAACAGACTTCGAGAAATATAAGACAGGGTGCAATTGATCAACTATAAGCAATAGCCAGAACAAAGAAAATAAACTGAAGGCTGGAGTCGGGTGAGAACACTGGAGATCAAAAGTCAAGCTATGAAGCAGGCAAAGAGAGTGAAAAATAAGAGGGAGGGAAATAGTTGAGGAATGGAGGGTTGGACCAATGCGGGAGCAGAGTAGATGGTGTTTTCTCATACATATCGCAATGTAACGAGAGCAACGAGAGCGAAACGAAAGAGGATTGGATATAGAAAAATAGAACAGAAACCATTCATCAAACGGGAGATCCAGATCTCATTGAATGCAAATGCTATGCACGATATGTAATGAAAACAAGATATCGAACATCTGGTTGAATAAAAGATAAGTAAATGTAACCTGGAAGCAATGTAATAGTAACATCTATATATTGTTGCATGTATCTAATAAACAGAAACATGATGCATGCCTGCATGTATATTGGTATACTATAACAGAAGCCGTTCCCAGAACGGGTTATCCAGAACTCATGAAGTATATATATAAAACACAAAAACATGATACCTGCATGTATAGAGAAAAATTATCATCAAATGAAATCCTAAGTAAATGTGACCTGGCAACAATCGGATAGCAACGCCACGAATGAGGATTGGATAGAGTATATTGCAACAAGTTCTAGGGAGGCTTGAGTACCGGTGAGCTAAACAACTAAGGGAAGCAGAAGGTGACCATAATAAACCTTCACGACAGCACAAACGCAATTCCAAAGTAACTGAGCAAGTGTCCATACCCTTCGTTTCTGTTCGAAAACTCATTAGTGCCAATGTTATCAAAGAGGAAAGAATTGGTTGAAAATGAGTATGAACCAGAAATGTAGTCGCTATCGTAAAATGCTAGCATGTGGAAAGAAGAAACAAGCAGAAATGTAGGGTAAGGAGCAATCGTATAACTGTACTCGCATAATGAGAACCAGTCAAGAAAAAGCTGAAGCTGAATCAACGTTAATAAGAGAAGGGAAGGAATGGAGACATCGACATACTTGTTAAATCCCTGAAAAAACAGACATCAGTATGCACAGACATATCCACGACCACAGCCAATATTGGGTATGTGAGATTCTCAAAATAGGCATTTGAGTTTAGATATCATATATTTGAATTGCAAGTTGGGCATTTGACATGGAATAAATACATTTCAGCTCCAATATTAGAGATTTTATTTGGAAACTCATACCATTGGATACTAGATATTTCAACTCTAATAGTAGACTCCAAGTTGCAATAAGTTTGTATAACAAATGGAAAATATATTTACTGAAAATTTAGATAGTTAATAAAAACATCTAAATATTAATTAATATTCATCTACAATATTACTATAAGCAGAATACTGTAAACCATTGGTTGATCAATTTTAATATGTTTTACCTCACAGGTATGCCTTTTCGTAAAAGAATTTAAAAAAAGGGCCCGGAGCGAGGTTGAGAAGTTGATTGTGAGCTCAATTGAGGTTGGAACTTACCATATATCCGCACCGTCTTGCAAATACGCGCTTGCTTTTAAGATTAAACCTAAATTGCATATCTTGTACTCTCTCTCCCTGCCCATCTCGGTTTGTTCCGGAGTCTACCCAGTTCTGAGCGCATCCAGAAAGGGATCTAGAAAGAGTATTTAACATCCACTGTTTTGTACAATTAAGTTTACAACTTTTGTTCATAAAGCCATCACTTCAATTTGGCAACACAATCCTGTCCCCTAAACTAAACCCATACAGAAGAAGACTTACAAAGTATATTTCAAGAAACCGAAATTTAAGATATCGATTAAAAAAAGCACCTAACTAATTAAATCAAACAAAGAAAACGATCAACCTATGGTTTCGTACCTTTTAGTACCTTTTTAGTTGCTATCGCCGTGGAGTATCAAAGAAAGCTGATGCACAAAGGCTGAGAAAAGCAAACTTTTATTTGTATCCAATCTAAATTTTACACTAATGGAGGAAGGAGGGAAATAGGAAATGTGTACAAACTCCTGCTATCAAGTTGGTCCACATCCTAACACGATTTTAGAAAAGATAATTATGAAGCCAATCGTCAGTTGAAGTCTGAACAGCCTCCTCAACATGGAATCCTCGTCAAAATCCTGAGCTTTATTACACAGCGCCGTGTGCTTCATGACAGCTTTGAGTAGCCATATTTAGGCGCAAGAAATGGAACTCGTCGACAGATTTTCTTCTTCACGTCCCCTTCAAACAGTCGATACAACTGCTTAGCAAATCCAGAGCAACCCCTGCGAGCACCTCGCAACGGTTCTGCTATTTTAACAACATGAAGTCCTTGTGGGAGCTGAACGCGGGCCCTGTTCCAGATCTTGAATCAGGTCAAACCATCATTGATCTGACCCTGAGCTTTGGCGTTCTCCTCCAAGATTTGCACTGGAATCTCCGGACATAATTCAGTAACGAACGAGCGGAGGTTCAAGTAGATATTATCGGTCCTCTTTTGGGGCCGAATGACGGTGAAATGGTCTGCGTTAGCAGTAAAGAAGAAATCGGTATCAACTCGGCACGATCCTTCCTCAGCGACGATTCGATTGAACCCCTACAAAGAACGGATGCAAATTCAGTTAAATGAATGTATTCGGAAACTGATACTGAAGGATATGTAATCAGCTGTGAATTGAACTCACCCATTTGGATGTCGGCCAAGCCTCGTCAACTGTGTACGTTACGACTCTCTGTTTTCGCCACTTCGCAAATTTGGCGTTCAGTCTTGCTGATTCCTTGCTCAGTGTGCTGAAATATTTCAAGATCGGGGATGCCGAGGTACCGCTGGCTTTTTGAGCTTTCTCGGAAAATTCAGCCAATCTGGTGCCGGCTTGAGGAGTGGAATAGAAGAAAACACCCTTGACATTCTCCAAAAACTTTTTAACGTGCTTCGATCTCTCAAATTCTGCTCCTCCCGTACTCCCGGTATTCTCGATCTCCCGCTCTAACTCATAGGCCTGGTCCTGGGCTTCTAGGAGTAGCTTCTTGATCACAAGACCACCTATAGAGTGTCCCACGAGAATGACTGGACAAGCTTGTCCTATTCCCTGATTTTTCGCTAGCAGTAGAAGTACACTAGATAAATTTTCAGCAACATTCTTCATGTCAAGTCTTCCTCCTGTGGCAGTCTGATCAGTTGAAGCATCGTACGCAACTGAAAATATCCTTGCTCCGTCCAACTCTTGGCCAAGCCATTCGCTGGGCCAGCACACCGATTCCTCTGCTGCTTCTCTTGCACGCTTGTCATCCTGTTTGAGATCGGACTTTGACAAAGTCATCCAGGATTTCCAGTAAGCTTGGTCATCTCCGGCTTGTTCTTGAAGACCATGGAAGAATATAATGTCCACTTTCGGTGTCCCTCCCCGTTCATAGAGCAGAAATAGAGAATCACTGAGCTGCCAATTCAGAATGGAGCTCTTGTTAATCCCCTACTCTGAACACGAAAATACGTGCCTCTCAAAACATACTAGAGTTCTATTTTGCAGCCAGCTATATGTTATTGCCCGGTGGAAGGTGTATGAAAGATGCACACCTGTGTGATGTTGTTCGGTCTCCCACGGGTAGGAGAAGAAGTGGATGACTCGCCCTGACCACGAGCACCTGCATGAGACAACCAATATCTTAAATTTGTCCTGCAACCTTCACTTACACATGTTCAACTAGCTGATCATAAGGCACCTGATAACTTCACCTCCACCGGTACATCTTCCGCTGAGGGATCTACAAGACAGGTTTATGTTATGTCTCTCAGATCCTAATCCTGTAAGCACAATCTACTCGATATGGTAATAAGATCCACAAACTGAACTCCTCCCGTACAGAGGTTATGTTTTGATGTCCTGGAGAATCGAACGCAGGAAAGTAGCACCTGGATCCGACTTACGAGAAAGAAACCCAAACATTTTACAAGGCGGTCTGAGATTCCAAGACGCCGGTTGACGCTTCAAACAGGTTGAGTTCGTTACACGATTTGATTTCTCGATTGCAGTAGATCCGGATCTCCAATTCCTGATTGTTGAACATTGGCCAACATGAAGGTCGAAAAATTGGGCACTTCCATGGAGGAAACAGTGGCAAAGTCAAACGCCAGGTGTGCCTTTAAAGTCAAACATACGCGAAGTAACTTGCAAGAGACGAGAGGAAAGAAAGAAGGCGACCGCGTAGGAAAAACGAAGGATGGGAAGACCCCATCAAGCCCGGACGAGGGAGAGAAAAAAAGTAACATGGGGTAAGCCCCAATAGAGTTCTAGATTTAGAGGAAAAAAAAAAAAAGGTAACATGTGGCTAAGCCCCAATAGAGTTCTATACAGAAATCTGCCTTATCGCACCTAAGATAGTTGAGCTATGCAAGTCGGACAGTCTACACACAACTGGAGCATCCAAATAAACATCACCTAATACCTAATGTGATTGTTCTCTTATGGATGTAATACCTAATGTGATTGTTCTCTTATGGATTGTATCGGTCACCGTATCTTCTGTAAAGCAATTGATACACATTGTCTAAAATATGATACAAAGTACAAGAGTGAGAGTGGTACCCCTTGATATCTCACATGATAAACTCTCATGCACTCCTCGATAAATGTATCAAAAACCGTGTCCATAGTTCCATATAATTCCAAGACTAGATGAACAAAGAGGTGACCTCGTAGCATGCCCCTATACTTGGAGACCTTACGACCTGCCGCTGCACTCGTTACCCATGGAGGGGATGGGTAATCACTCCAAGAGTCCAGTTTTTAGTGGACATAGTGGAAACATTCATCCCTATTCAGCTCGCCAGGTAACTCATCGACCTGGTTCGAACCTGATCTGAGGATGGGGTTCGAAATGGACTTTGTGTGGATCATGATCAGCCATGCCCACGATCAGCACAGCCAGGTGAAGTATCTTTAAGAGCAATCTGAAATATAATTATTACAAGAGAATCAAAGAAATGATAAATTTGCACGATATATGGATACGTGCACACAGGACAGAAGGTGTTTAGGAATTAACTAGACTATAGTCGATATCGTAATGTATTTATGATGAAAAATTTAATATTTAATATCTACGTTTAATGCTATGGCACATGAGAACAACGGCTACCTCACTTGGAGTAAAACTTTAAATTAAATTCTTCATTTGTCAATGTTTTTCTCCCTCTGGATTATATTCATAATTCATATAATATGACTGTGTATAGCTCACAAACTTTAAGTTTCCAAAGATTGAATTATGATAAAAGGTATGAAACCATTATGAAAGCCTTCATTATTCTTTGATTACTTAGTTCATCTTATATTATTTAATACATATTGTTCCATCCTAATTCCATTCATAAAATGGTTTATATGTATTTCGATTAATTCATTATTTTATTCACTCACTCATTATTGTGGTGATTTTAAATGATATATATTTTAATAGTAAGAATTGTTTGTTTTTGGTTTAGATTCTTTTATTCCTTGTCTTTTAACCAAAGAAAAATTTGAAATTATAAATAAATAAATAAATAAATATAATGATTTAGATGATAAATAATATGTTAAGTAAGAGATAAAGACATTTGTGAATATTATGCTATTTTAGAAATATCAAGTATTAGATATAGATTGATATTTGCATATCAATTCTTCTAGGCTTTTCTAAATATGAATGAATATTTAAAATTTTAAAAGGAAATTTTTGCATGACAAGTAAGGTATGTAACTTGAACTTAAGGTTGTGACATAAACCTAATATCACTGAAACTTAGATAGATCATAAAGCTTTACTCATCATCGAGAAATCAAAGGTTCTTTGAAAGAGCAAATGACAGTAATAGAGTGAGAAAAACATTCTAAGAATGAAGATTTGGGGCTTAGTTTTTACTTCTTGTTTACAAATCATGTAGTTCACTCTAGTGGCAAGAATCTCTTTGTTCTCACGAAATTCCTCTTATTAATAGATTTCAAGTCCGATATTGGATATTTGTTCATGACCTCCTGATATTGAATATGTGACTTGTGACGAGTGGATATTTGAGATTTCTAAAATGAACATGGGAGTTTACATATTATACATTTAAATCTCATATTGAACATCTAACTTACATTCTAATATATTTGATTTTGAAAACTAAAACCATTGAATCTCCATATTCGATATTCTAATTTAATATTAGACCCCAAGTTGAAATAAATTTATCGATTTTATTATAAAGTGTCCAAGGTGCGACTCGACTTTAACGGATTACCAAAGGAGATCACTAGATATGTCCAAAACGAGCTACTTTCTCTAACTCACTTCGCCAAATGAACTGGATCCGCTGAGACGCTCGATCTTAAGCTTTTCACTAAGTGCTAGTTCTGCACTGTCCTAACAGCTTCAACAGACCTCACGTAGCCTCCTTCACTCACCCTCGACAACCTCATCATTAGATAACTAATAGTTAATTTATTTACATAAAACTAGATTTTTAAAAATTATCTTTAGAATCCCTCAAACGTTTAAGGTGATCAATTTTAATATGTTTAGCCTCCCAATATAACTTTACAAAAGAAAAACAAACCCTGAGCGATGTGACCCAGTGGAGAAGCAAATTGTAAGCTCAATTGAGGTTGGAACTTAACATATATCCACACCGTCTTGCAAATACGCGCTTGCTCCTAAAATTAATTACCTAAATTACCATATCTTATACTGTCTCCGTGTCCATCTCGTATTGACCCGGAAGTCTACTCCATTTTGAGCTCGTCCTCAAAACTCCTCGACAGAGTATTTGATATATACAACTTCTGTTCGTAAATCTATCACTTCAATTTGTCAACATCCTGTGCCCTAAACTAACGATACGGTACAAGACTTTAAAAGTATATTTCACTGTGTAAGTCCAAATTAGAGAAATCTACCATTAATCAAAATATTACCTAAACTAGTCAAATCAATCAAAGGAAACGATCAACCTATGGTTTCCCAAAGTGTTGGTTATCTATCGCAGTGGGGTATCAAGGAAAGCTGATGGACAAGGTTGAAAAAGCCAATTTTTTTGTTTGTATCCAATCTAATCTTTACAGTACTGGGGGAACGAGGAAAGTAGGAAACGTGTACAAAGTCCTGCTATCAAGTTGGTCCACATCCCAACATGATCTCGAAGGAGATAATGATCAAGCCAATCTTCAGTTGGAGTCTGAATGGCCTCCTTAACATGGAATCCTCGTCAAATCCTGATCTCTAGTATTCAGCGTGTACACCTCTCTTAGCGTCGTGTGCATCATAACACCTTTTGAGTAGCCCTGTTTAGGCGCAAATGGAAGTCGTCGAGAGTTTTTCTTCTGTACGTCCCCTTCAAACTGTCAATGCAACGCATTAGCAAACCCAGACGAACCGTTGGGAGGTGCTCCCAGCGGTTAACAACGTGAAGTCCTTGTGGGGGCTGAACGCGGCTTCTGTCCCAGATCTTCACTCAGGTCAAACCATCATTGATCCGAGCCTGAGCTATGGTGTTCCCCTCCAAGTTTTGCAGCGGAATCTCCGGGCACAATTTATCAACGAAGTTCCGAAGGTTCGCGTAGATTGAATCGGTCCTATTTCGAGGGCGAGTGACGGTGAAATGGTCTGCGTTAGCAGTATAGTAGTAATCGGTATCATATCGGCACGATCCTTCCTCAGCGACGATTCCAACGAACCCCTACAAAGAACAGATGCAAAGTCAGTTGAATGAATGAATGGGGAAACTCATACTGAAGGATGTGTAATCAACTGTGACTTGAACTCACCCATTTGGATGTCGTCCAGGCCTCGCCAACTGTGTACGTTTGGACACTGCCTCGGCGCCACTCCTGAAATTTGCCGTTCAATCTTGCTGAATCCTTGCTCAGTGTGCTGAAATAACTCATGATCGGGGATGTCGTGTTACGGTTGGCTTCTTGAAATTCCTCTATAAATTCAGTCAATCTGGTGCCGAATTGAGGAGTGGAATAGAAGAAAACACCCTTGACATTCTCCAAAAACTTTTTAACGTGCTTCGACCTCTTAAATTCTCCTCCTCCCTTACTCCCAGTTTTCTTGATCTCCCGCTCTAACTTATAGGCTTGCTCCTGTGCTTCTAGGAGTAGCTTCTTGATCACAAGACCACCTATAGAGTGCCCCACGAGAATGACTGGACAAGCTTGTCCAATTCCATGATTCTCCGCTAGCACTAGGAGTTCATTGTATTGATTTTCTGCAATATTGGTCATGTCAAGTCTTCCTTGTCTGTCAGTCTGCTTAGTTGAAGCATCGTACGCAACTGAATATATCCTTGCTCCATCCACGTCTTGGCCAAGCCATTCGCGGGGCCAGCACACCGATTTTTCTTCTGCTTGTGTTGCAGCCGGGTCATTCCGTTCGAAATCGGACTTCGACAAAGTCATCCAAGACTTCCAGTAAGCTTTGTGACCTCCGTCTTCTTGAAGACCATGGAAGAATATAATGTCCACTCTCGGTGTCCCTCCGCATTTATGGAGCAGAAAGAGAGAATCATTCAGCTGCCAATTGAGAACGGAGCTCTTGTTAATCCCCTCTCTGAAGACGGAAATGAGTGCCTCTCAAAGCGTAATAGAGTTCGATTTTGCAGCCAGATATTATTTATTGTCCGGTGGAAGGCGTTGCATGCACACCTTTTCGATGTAGGTCGGTCCTGGATCGATAGCAGAGGAAATAGATGACTCGCCCTGACCACGAGCACCTGCATGAGACAACCAATATCTTAAAATTGACCTGCAACCTTCACTTACACATGTACAACATCTTGATCACAAGGCATCTGATAACTCCACCTCAACAAGTACATCTTCCGTTCAGACATGTACAAGACAATTTGTGTTATGTCACTCGGATTCTCATCCTCGATTTGGTAATGAGACCCACAAACTGAACTAGTCCCGTACAGAGGTTCTGATGTCCTGGAGAATCGAATGCAGGAAAGTAGCACCTGGATCCGACTTACGAGAAAAAATTCCACCCATTTTACAAGGTCTGAGATTCCAGAACGCCGGTTGACACTTCAAACAGGTTGAGTTCGTCACACAATTTAATTTCTCGATTGCAGTGATTCCGGATCTCCAATTCCTGATTGTTGAACAGTGGCCAACATGAAGGTCGAAAAATTGGGCACTTCCATGGAAGAAACATTGTGACAAAGTCACAGAGCAGGTGTGCCTTGAGAGTCAACATACCAGAAGTAACTTGCTTTCCTACGCGGTCCCCTTTACTGACATACAAGGCTGGACCTTGTGCTCAACCGCACATCCTCCTTTCGAGTTCAGGTATCCAATTGGCTGATTTAATTTACTCTAAGTGTCCTTACAGTTGGAATAGATTTTTTCAGAATACAGGATGCTCCTCCGTGTTTTCGGACTTTGACGTATCAGGAGTCTTTTGCGATCCCCACGAAGTTCCTGGCTACTTCTGTGTGGTCGACTCAGCAAACGGACCAGTGGGAATATTCAGCTCGCTTAGGAAGTCAGCTACCTGGTTCGAAGCAGATCTGAGTCTGAGGTTGGATGCACTGTGGGTTTAGTGTGGATCATGAAATTCGAAGCCTGGTTGTTCCCACAATCAGCAAAGCCAAAGGTAAACTATCTCCAGGAGAAACATACTCATAGACACAATATAGAGTCAAATTCATTCGTTATGATCTCCTTAGTTTCCAGCCAAATGCTTCGAGTAGGTTGTGTCTCCCGACTTTCAACGCAATGCTATTATCAACGAAATAAGAATCATCTTTGAAACGATATCGATTACTCGTACTGATTTTTAGAACATTATAATTACTCCCAGTGGATGTGGATGAGACCGTACGTTTATATCTGATCCCTTTCTAGGTAGATTGTGGATAAATGTCTAGATCCCTGACTTACTATTGTTCCTAGATATATACCCAGATGTAGCCATTTACTCACGTAGAAATACATGTTACTTCTTCTCCACATAAATATCATATTATTGATATATTCAATATAGGGAAAGAAAAAAATCGAACAAGGAAAATGGTTCTCTGCCTCAAATTCTAATTTATTTCATTGAGAAGAGATATATATATTAAGACATAGAAACTCCCAAGGTATCGTCAAATAAACATAAAATTAAATTCCCAGTACAAAACTTGAAATTATGTTCAAAATTTCATGTAACAGATATTTTCAATTGGGAAAGTAAGTGTGGAAACAATTTCTCTAGTTAAAAGTCAAGGATTAAAAGAATGTAAGAATGAAGGATTCGTACTAACAAAATATAATTATAAAATTAAAATCACCACAAAATAAAGTGAAAATTTTATTTATATATATAAGCATTTTTTTTAGGAATGGCTTAGGATAGAGCCATATGTATTAAATAATTGAGATGAACTAGGTAAATCAAAGAATATTGGACCTTTCTTTATTCTTTGATAATGGTTTCATAATTTTTGTCATAATTCCATACGTGGAGATTTTATTTTTGTGAACCATACCTATTTGTGTCATATTAATTATTTGGAAATATATATGTCTATATATATAAATATAAATTTCTTTGTAGAGATGGTACCAAAATATTATTAAACAGTAAAAGATGAACTAGGTAAATGAAAGAATAGTGAAGGCTTGTCATTATTCTTTCATTATGGTTTCAAACCTTCTATCTACCAAGCAAAGACCGAGGGGAATATATTTTCGGTAACTTCGCACGTACAGCCTCGAGCTCCAGTAAGCATCTCGTCCTTATGCGCTTTATACCGGTTCCGTTATATTCCGCAGATCATGAATTCTATTTGTTTGTTGGAGGACGATTTAACCTTGGAAACTCTATTACTTGTCTTAAATAAATATTTATTTATTAATTTTTACCGGGATCGATTTATTTATGTCCTGGAGAATCGAACGCAGGAAAGCAGCACCTGGATTCGACTTACGAGAAAGAAATCCACCCATTTTACAAGGCCTGAGATCCTAGAACGCCGGTTAACATTTCAAACAGGTTGAATTCGTCACACGATTTGTTTTCTCGATTGAGATCCTAGAACGCCGGTTAACATTTCAAACAGGTTGAATATGTCACACGATTTATTTCCTCGATTGCAGTAGTTCCTGATCTCAAATTCCTGATGGTTGGACTTTGGTCAACACAAAGGTCGAAAACTGAAGAAAAGGGCAAGAAAACACGAAGGATGGGAAGACCCATCAAGCTGTACAAGGGTGAGGGAAAAAAAGAAGAAAAAAGAAAGTGAGGGTAAAATGGGGTAAGTCCGATAAGGTCGACAACTTCGGCACTTAAATGGAAGAAACACAGTGGCAAAGTCAAAGAGCACGTGTGCCTTGAAAGTGAACATAGGAGAAGTACCTCCCAAAAGACCATTGTGCTTTCGAGTTCATATATCAATTGGTTGAAAATAGAAAAATAGAAAATAGAAAATAGAAAATAATTAGAGTAATTAGAGAATTATTAAAGTGTCTGATTTTGATTGACTGTAGATGTGTTGATGATTGAAACAATTTTGTCAGACTACACGATGCTCCTTCATGTTTCACATATTGGACTTCGAGGTATCAGTAGTCTTTCCAACGATCCCCACGAAGTTCCTGGCGATTTCTCTGTGGTTGACTTAAATGAACCAGGTTTTCAAATGGACCAGTTTTCATTGCACATCGTGGAAATATTCACTGCTATTCAGCTCGCTAGGTAAGTCAGCGATCTGGTTCGAACCAGATCTGAGTCTGAGGTTGGATGCACGGTGGAGTTTGTGTGAATCATGAAATTGGAAGCCCGGTTGTTGCCAAAATCAGCAACGGTAAACTAGCTTCAAGAGCAGTCTACTCAAAGATACTATAGGGGGTTTCAGTTGTTCTACTGGATATCTACGGGGGTAGATGTGAACCGTAACAATTTCGATCACCCCATAAAATATTTTAGATATAGAATATTTTACAGGATATTTTTACTTTAGAATATTTTACAGGATCTCTGTGATTGGTTGCATAATGAGAGATTAGGTGGTTACGGGACCCAAAGATGAGGTGATTCAAATAGATGAATATTAATATGAATAATGAAATATTTAATATTAAAATGAATATAATATCTAATGATATATATGATTACAGGTCAAGGACTAAAAAAGTATGGATTGAAGGCGATGTGGCAACTGCACCGGTGTTGTGCAGATTTTGAATCGTAAACCCTACTCTACTCTACTTTGATTTGAATAGGCGTGAAATTTGATTGTTCCATCCGTTCCCTCAACTTTCACTTGAGTGAACTCCCCTCCAAAACTCACTTTTGCGAGCATTGTAAAGGTGAGTGCTCTGATGTCTAGAGTGTGACTCATCAATGTACACATTATTGTAAATCATCAATGTCCACACTAGTGTAAATCATCAATGTCCACAATCTTCAAGAATGTATCTTATGTTTGGTTCAGAGATAACATTTCTACCTGCCCTATTATCTTTAATGGTTGAAAATGGAAGTTTGGAAGAGATAGTAGTAGAAGTGTATATGGGATCTCAGTTTACATTTGAATTTTCACATCAGGATTGTGTCAATGAAACACCCATATATGGGTTTTGTGATTATTGCTCGGAGGGGTTTTCAGTTCCTAGCACCAAGAGTCATTTCCTTAGGTACCACTGTCTCATGGTTTTGAGGAGAACCATGTGAGGAGCTAGAGGATGAGAGTAAATCAAAGGGGCAAGAGGACAAGAGTAAATCAGAATTGGATTTTGATTACTTTCCTTGTCTACCAATTACATTGAAGATGAAGAACCACCTACAAGGGAAGCCATTAGAGAGGGAGACCATAACTGTCATAGGGAAGGAGAACGAGAGATAGGATATGTGAAACAAAGAAAGGTCTATAGAGGCAATATGCCTTCTTCTTCCACAAAGACACCATCTTCTAAAGGGTTTAGAGCAAATGAAGGGTTTAGAGCAAATGAAGAAGATGCAACAAGCAGATACCACATCTTTTTGCATGTAAGAATTTGTTTTGGGAATTAAAGGAGACACAAAGAGAAAGCAGCATATGGAACCTTTGCCAAAGAAAGCACCACCAAGTCCAGCCAAGAAGCAAAGAGAAGTAAAGGTGGTGGAAATCTCTAAAGAAAATGAAATTGAACCAAAGAAAGAATTAGAAGATGAAGGTGAAGAAGAGTTTGAAGAAGAGTTAAAGACTATTGCTAGTACTGAACTTAGAGCTAAGCTAGTTGTCAACTTGGCATACAAATTACTCAATCCTTAGAAGGTTAGAAGGAGCTTCTCACCACAATGCTTCTTAGATGCTTCTAGGATATTCTACCATGAAGCTTCCTAGATGCTTCTAAAACATTCTTAGTATGGTTAGTATGCTAGTTCTACATCATTTTTGCTATATGTAGCTGATTCTACTAACTCCTAAGCATATACTAACTCCAATTATTACAAGCACTAACCATGCAACAATTTCAATTGGTGGACTTGTTTATGGCCTCAAAGGGAGATGGCATTTGTATGAAAGATTATTAGAAGGAGATTGTTGCATATCAAGCCAATGAAGCCCAATTGAAATCAAAGTTGAAGGCAACTTGTATTTGTTTGGGAGTTATAGTCAAATGTGACTATTGTACCAAATAAGGAACACCCAAAGAATGAAGTACCCTTGGAGCATGCAGAGGGGCAGGTGATTGTTAAGTTGCTCATGAAGGATCTTACAAGAGAAGACAAGGAAAAGAAAATCCAAAGAGTTTGCATGTAGATGTTGATTTTGATTCAAGGATTCAATGAGGTAAAGACAATTTTGGGCATAGTGCAAGAATTGAAGATAATGCACAAGAAAATTTTTTTCTCCTTGAAGGAAATGTTAGAGTGCGTAGCTATGGATTTGCATATTAGGATAGAGCAACATTTTATAGAATTTAGGGAGAAATGTATACTTATAATATTAAATGTTAAACAAATATTCAAGGTGGCCATACCTAACTTATAACTTGAGGAATCTATAGAACAAGAATATTATAGGGGGGGGGGGAGGTTATAGCTCTTAGATCTCCCCAATGATTGTACATTATGCGTTACCTTTGAACTGTGAGCTGGCCTGTCTCTCACTTAGGATGAACCTCTGATGGCTATCATTATGGTAGCCCACCATAGACTAAGAAGGCAAGGAACCCCAACTCCACCATACTCCTCCAAGGCTAACGCTCCAAGACTCAAGACATTGCTCACTAGAGAACTCAATGAGAGAGAGATAGTTGCAATTGAAAGGATGATGAGTACCTCCTCACCCCTTGTTTATATAATTGTGAAATAGTTATGCACCAAAGTTACTAATTACCGTAATAACTCAAGTTACTAGGCTAAAAGTCAAGTAAAGTCAAAAATTAGAAAAGAATATCCATTCACATGGGCATATTCCACTAGCGTGTGATCTTATCTTGACCCAAAAATTAAGTCAAGGATTCCTTCACATGGGCTATCCTTGAAGTATAGAAGAATCCAAAACAAAAAGGCTTGCGGGCCCAAGAGTTCTCAACTCTTTCCTCAAAGCCAAACACCTTGGAATAATACCAAGTCAACACACTAGAATCTAAAATAGTGATGCTCATCTGCTTTTCTACTTCCTCTAAAGTAAGGTCCCTTATATCTTAGCTATGACTAAATTTAGCTAATCATGACTAATGTAGAACCATCCTTTATCTCTATATAAATAATATCTCTCAAGTACTTGTAATACTAAGATAAATATCACAATACCACACACATGCAAAAATGTGTGTTACATTTACCCCCGGACTAAATTTTCACTTTGTCCTCAAAGTGAAGGTCTCTCTACCTTCTATGTTACATCTTCAACTTATCATGGTTAATTCTATCAAAGTGTCTTCCTCCCAACTCCTTGAGATCATAGGTGTAATTGCCCCACACCTTCTCCACTATGAAAGGTCCAAAGTACTTAGGCAAAAACTTCTTTTGCACTCTCTTGAATTGAATGGAATCAAACAACATTACCCAATCACCTTCTTTGAAAGGCTCCACCTTCTTCTTGCCTTGCCTCTTGTCATAGCTCTCCTTTTGTTTCCTTTGGGCTTGCTCCACTCGAACCATAGCAACTGCTCTTGCCTCTTCCAACTCCATGAGTTGATCCTTCCTTGACTTCTCTACATCACCTCCTTGGGCTTTCTTCAATCTCTTATGAATTCTTTGGAAGGTAAGAAGATCAAAGTGATAGGTAAGGTAGACTCAATACCATATACCAATTGAAATGGAGAATATCCGGTGGAAGTCTTCATGGTTGTCCTATACTCCCACAAAACTGCATGAATCCTCTTGTCCCAATGATGTTTAGCCCCCTCCATTTCTGCATCTTTGGCCAACATCATGCACAAGGTCTGATTGGTTCTCTCTGCCAAGCCATTGGAATTTGGCTTATAGGATGTAGTTACTCTATGTATGATAGAGAAATGTCGTAGCATGGCTGTAGTGATGCTTCCTGTAAACCCCACTTCTCTATCAAAAACCAACTCCAAAGGGCACCCAAACCTAATGATAATGCATTCATAAAGAAATCTCCCAACTTCATCTTCATTCTTGTCCCTCAATGTTCTAGCCTCAACCCACTTGGTAAGATAATTAGTAACTACAACAATGTACCAATTATTCCTTGGGGTTCTATTGAGAGGACCTACAAAATCAATTCCCCCCTTCTCAAAAGGTCCTAACAATGGAATTGATCTAAGAGGTGTAGTGGAAGTAGAATTTCTAGCAAAGGCTTGACAAACATGATAAGTTTTGCAATAATCAAGACAATCCTTGAAAATCCCTCCCCAATGGTACCTGCATCTAGAATCTTGAAAGCAGTCACCTTTCTTGCAAAGTGTCTTCCACACACTAAACCTTCTTGAAACTCCTTTATGAGTAAGATAGACTCTTCCTTACCCACTATTCTTCAAAGTAGATCATTTGCTCCTTGGTGAAAAAGAATATCCTCCACCATTGTGTGAGGTCTAGATCTTGATGCAACGGCCTTCTTCTCCCTAGCTTGCATCCCTTTTGGATAGTTACCTCTTGTCACAAAATCCACAATCTCCTTGTATTCCATTGGAACCTCTTGAGAGATTGAGATTGTCATGAGCTCCTCATCCGGGAAGGAATCATCCATCGGCTCATCTCTATCATGATCATAGGCCTTAGATAACAAATCAACATTTGCATGTTTCTTTCCTAACCTGTCCTTGATGGTGTAGTCATACTCAAACAAGAATATCATCCACCTTGCTAGTCTCCCTTCAACATTAGGCTTGTTGAAGATGTACTTCAAGGCCTTGTGATCTGTGACAATGG
This sequence comes from Lunularia cruciata, assembly GCA_948567375.1. Classification (NCBI taxonomy): domain Eukaryota; kingdom Viridiplantae; phylum Streptophyta; class Marchantiopsida; order Lunulariales; family Lunulariaceae; genus Lunularia; species Lunularia cruciata. Next base: position 8,418,268 of record OX419762.1, on the reverse strand, counting down.
CGGCTTTCCCTCCGATCAAGTAGTATCTAAACTTCTTGAGACCAAAGATCACTGCCAACCCTTCTCTCTCCGTGACAAAGTAGTTCTTTTTTGCTAAAACCATTTCCCTACTAGCATAAGCTATTAGATGATCATGCCCATCTTGGTCTAATTGACTAAGAGTGCATCCTATAGCAACATTGGAAGCATCAGTATAGAGGATGAAAGGCTTACTCCAATCAGGTTTAGCAAGAATTGGAGCTACAATAAGGGATTGCTTGAGCTCCTCAAAAGCTTTGAGAGCCTCCTTGTCCTCCAAAATCACCATGTAATCTACACCCTTCTTCATGTAGATTATCAATGCATAAGCCTTGTTGGAAAATGAGAAAATGGATCTCCTATAGTACCCAACCATCCCCAAGAATTGGCTTAACTTTGTCAAGCTTGAAGGGAATGGAAGGTCTAAGATTTTCCTCACCTTCTCAAGATCAACTGCTATTCCATCCTTGGAGATGATGTGCCCCAAAAGTAGACCTTCTTCACATCCAAAAATGCACTTCTCTGGGTTGAGTGATACATTTGCCTCATCTAAACATTGCAAGACCTTGATTAGGTGCTCGAAGTGCTCCTTCTTGCTCCCATAGACACAAAAGTCATCAATGAAGTCTCTCACAAATTTCCCAATGAAGAGTTCAAATACCTTGTTCATGAACGGTTGGAATGTGGTTGGAGCATTGCAAAGCGCAAAAGGCATGACCTTGAAAGTGTAAGTTCCCCAAGGTGTGGTGAACGTGGTGAGTTGTTGATGCTCTGGTGCAATCTTGATTTGGTTATATCCACTATAACCATCTCCAAAATTGTACCTCTCATGACCTACAACCTCTTCCAAGATCTTGTCAATGAATGGCAATGGATAGTAGTCCTTCTTGGTAACAACATTGAGCTTCTTGTAATCCACACATACCCTAAGCTTGCCATTCTTTTCTTTCACAATGACAATTGGAGACACCCATTTTGAATTCTCCATTTCAAAGATAAATCTAGCCTCCTTGAGCTTATCAATCTCCTTCTTCACAACTAAAAATATTGGTGGGCTAATGCGATGTTGCTTTTGGCAGATTGGTCTTGCACGTGACTCCACCTCTATCTTGTGCTCCTCCAAGGTGACTTCCTTCAAATCCTTGTAACTAAAAGCAAACATATGGATGAACTTGCAAAAAATCTCCTCAAATCTCACCTTCTCCTACTTGATAACATTTGGACCATACTTGAGAGTAGATAACCTTCTCTCTACCTCCTCAAGTGTCAATGGTGATTTATCTAGGTCCTTCAAAATCTTTGGCTTAGGTGCAAAGTCCATAGCACATAAAGGATACACATCTGAATCAGATTCAAATTCATCCTCGTCCGTGGAAGTCTCTTCTTCCATGCTTGTGTCCACACCTGAAGCTCCTTCTTCAGAATCTGATTCCCAATAATCAAAAGATGGTGTATCTAGATATGAAGTGTTGGTGGTGTTAGTCACAAGAACCGTGACTCTATGGTTTGATGGTCCAATCCTCAAGTACCCTTTATGCCATCGATCAGTTGTGCATGCTGCTCTCAACCATGGCCTCTCAAGAAGTAAGTCATAGCTTGAATCTTTCAAGACTTGGAAAGTCATGAGATTTTGAACTCCCATAATTGAAACTACCACCTTATCCATCACCCCTATTGGTCAAACTTGTTGCATGTTTGCCATGCTCACCACAAATGTTGAAGGTCTTGAGGGTATCATACCCAACTTCTTCATCAACTTTTTTGACATGGTGTTTACTGCAAATCCTCCATCAACCAATGTATCCTTGATGTTGTGACCATTCACTCTCACATCAATCTTGGAGGCATATTCACAAGCCTCCCATGGTGCTGGGTTGGTATCCACCACCCCCATTGATAAGTGAGCTTTTGCCTTCTTTTTCCTCTTGCTCCTTGGAGAACTTAAACCATCTCTAAGCTCTTTTCCCAAGGTAGGGTTCAAAGCAATCTATTGGCCAATTATGATGTTAGCCTTGTGACTACCAACATCCTCTTATATATTGTAGTTCCATTGTTGCTTTGAAATCAAGAAATTCTCCATCCCCACTTCTTGTGTTGTTCTTGGCTATGAAAGTGGAGTGAAGGCTTATAGGCTATGGGATCCAATAATATAATACCAAGAGCTAGCCATATGATCTAAATGTGAAATTTGGTTGAGTAACATTTAGAATGATGTTATACATGATGGTCAAAATAGATCAGATAAAAGTATCACCAAAAGGGTACTTCTACTAATAGGGCAGAAAATTGAAATAGATTTGAAAACCTTAGAACCAATAGCTAGACATATCACCAAAAGGGGACTTCTACCAATAGAGTTGGAACCAAAATATACCTAAAATCTTTGAAGGTAATTTTGGAGGCCTAAACGGATGAATTAGGCCTCAAAAATGTGCAAATCCCCCCCCCCCCCCAAATAGAGAAAAGGCCGGCATTCCCTCCCCCCTACTTTTTCTTGTTGAGAGCTTTCCAATGGTACCTCACCCACGTGATTCTGAGCTTCCTATAGGAAGATTCCCTAAAAGATTCCCTCCGGTCAAAGCTTGTTTGACCGACCAGATAGGACCAGGATAGACATGTCACCCATCAAGTAAGTAATCCAAGGGTGGAGCTTGCTGAAATGTCACTTATCTATGTACCTAATCCTATGGTGGAGCTTCATTGGAGGAGATCCGCTTTGCCTATATAATAAAGAGAAGGTGCTCCTTTGGGGCATCGGAGTTTGAGTGTGAAAGTGTGTGTTTTTCATGGTGTGTTTCTCTTCAGGTCTCCTATCCTTGGAGTATTACAAATAGCATGTGAGGTTGTGTTAGTAGGGATGTATCCTTTAATGAATCTAGATCATTTAAGGAGGGGGAGAATGCTCAAGCTCTCCACACTGACAAAGGTAAGTCTCACACCTTGGACCTAATTGAGGGGGAGATTGATCACTTCATTGATGAGGAAGGAGGTGCTCCTATAGCAGAGCAAGAACAAGTGGAGCAGGTAGTTGCTGGTAAGCAAAAAAATGTGCTAGGTCAGCCACAGATTGGACCTACACATGGAGATCAAGCAGAGAGTTCATCAAGGGGGTCATCAAGGCATGCTATTCGAGCTCCAAACAGATATGGTATGTGGCCTGATTGAACTAAGCTATTGGATGATGACTTGACTTTTCAGGATGATGCTCATGCTTTGGTCTTGGAAGAAGGTGAACCTTTGTCCTACAAGGAGGCATGTTCTTCTAGTGAGAAGGATGAGTGGTTTGATTCTATGGAGAGGGAGATGGAATCCTTAAGAGATAACAAGACTTAGGAACTAGTTAGGTTACCTAAGGATCAACAATTTATAGATTGCAAGTGGATCTACAAGTTGAAGCAAGGTCCTAAGGAGGGATCTAAGATCTGCAAGGCTAGGTTGGTAGCTAAGGGATTCACTCAAGAGAAGGGGGTAGACTACAATGAGGTCTTTTCTCATGTTGCAAATTATTCTACAATACATCTATTGTGTATGCTTGTTGCATTATTTGGTCTTACCTTAGATCAAATGGATGTTGTCACGGCATTTCTTTATGGTACCTTGGATGAGAGGATCTTCATGAGACCACCCATGGGTTTGTGAAGAAAGGTCAAGAAGACAAGGTATGCAGATTGCTGAAGTCCTTTTATGGATTGAAGCAAGCACCTTGCCAATGGAACAAGAGGTTTGATGTGTTTATGGATGCTCAAGGTTTCAACAAGAGTTTTTTTGATCCTTGTGTGTACATTAAACCAGTGAGTAATAAGACCTTTGGTTTTGTTATTCTTGTGCTCTATGTAGATGACATGTCTAAGGTGAACAACCTCAAGGCACTCTTGAGTTCAAAGTTCAGGATGAAGGATCTAGGGTTGGCCACAAGGATATTAGGCATGAGATCAATAGAAACTTAGGCCCCGGTCAGTTGTGGTTGATGTAGGGTAAGTATGCTAGGAAGGTACTTGCTAGGTTCAACACATGGAGAACTGTAAACTAGTAAGTACTCCTCTAGCTCCTCGTCTCAAGCTTTCAACGGCATGTTGTCCTACAGGTGCCGTGGAGAAGGGTTTGATAACTAACATTCCTTATGAGAAGGTTGTTGGGAGTCTCATGTACTTCATGAATTCTACTAGACTTGATCTTGCATTAGCCATGGGTAAGGTGTGCAGGTATATGTTGAATCCAGGAAGGAAACATTAGGAAGCAATTAAATGGATTCTAAGGTATTTGAGAGGTACACTAGACTATGGGCTCTTTTTTGATAGAAAGTCTATGAATGCCGTATCATTCAATGGCTATATAGATGTTGACTATGGACAAGATCTGGACAAGTAGAGGTCAACAACAGTGTATATATTCAGATTGGTGGTGGGTGCATTAGTTGGAGATCTACCTTGCAGAAGTGTGTTGGATAGTCTACTACAAAAGGTGAGTATTTGGCAGTAGCGGAAGAAGCAAAGGAGGCAATTTGGTTGGATAGACTTTTTGTTGAGATGGGGCTATTGCATGGTAATGTAATGCTTCATTGTGACAGTCAAAGGTCTTTACACCTAACAGAAAATCAGGCAATAGATCATAGGCTTAAGCACATAGACATCAGGTACCACTTTCTTAGGCAAGCTATATTAGAGAAAAAGTTTGAGCTAGTCAAGATTGATGGTAAGCTCAACCGGGCTGATTCCTTTACCAAAGTCATACTTTTAGAAAGTTTCTCTAGGCATTGTGCTACCCTACAAGTTGTGAAAGTGGGGCATGAATAGGGTGACTTAGCATTGGAAGTGACCTTGGCTGTTTTTTAGGTTACTCTATCCTTGTATGGGGTATGGCTATAAGTTCTAGTTTATCCTTGTTTGGACGAGGGGTCAAGTGATTGGATATCTGTCTAGAACTTCACACTGAGTGATAAATTGTTTAGCAAGGTTACTAACCCCAAGAAAAGAGTCAAGGGGAAGATTGTTGAGATTTACTCTTATATCTTAGGGTTACACTGTAAGCGATCTATCTCTCGCAGGACGATGAAAGGAGTAAACTAAGAGAAAGTAGGAGTTTTTGCCTTGGATACATAGATATGGTGGTGAGCCTCATGTCTGTTAGTAAATATTTCTTGAAGAATGCCAGTGGATGTAGCCTAGAGGTGAACCACATACTTTTGTGTAACATGTGAAATTGCTAGATATTTACAAGATGTGTGCATGTTGTTAAGACTCTTTTTTTTTTCTCAACAATATTGAACGGAATTAGACTTTGAATATGTGAGGGTTTAACATCTATAGTGAAGTTGAAACTTGGGTGAAGTTTGTGCCTTTAGAAGGAAGGATGGAACTTATCTTTGCATTGAGACTTGAATACACCTGTGTAACATTTTCACCTTTTGGACGGTTAGGATGTAAACCTTTGGAATACCTTCTTAGGGAACTACGCCTTCATACTAATACCTTATTCTCAAGCTCTGATTTACATATTCTATATGGTGGTGGTTTTCTTTGTATTTTTTTGCCATGCATCTTCTTGGCATCATTGTCTTCTTCTAGGAAGTAATAGATGCCCAAGTGGTTAAACAAGCAATAATAAAGAATTACATAGTGATATCTTTGTTTGTATCTAACCATTATTGTAACCCAAGGAATAAAAAAATGTCTGTCAAGAATAATGGATTCTTATTTTATGTAATTTGAGATCACCATATCAACTAGTAGACTTATTTTGATGAAATTAATTTTTATTTATCTATTTATATATATAGAGAGTAAAACTATTGTTTTAGGAATGGGACCTATGTTATTTAAAAAATGAAATGATCAAGGAATAATGAAGAACTTCATTGTTTGTTGATAATAGTTTAATCATAACTCAATCTTTAGATACATATCTTTTGTGAACTAAGTTCTAGAAGCCAAGAAACTAAAGTATAGCAGCTTTTGTATAATATTTAACTCTCATATTGAGATCATTACTCAATGAGTTTACAATGTTACACTGTGATACACTTTTACACTTTTACTGATACACTTTTACATCATCACTGGGTACCCAATGATGATGTAAAAGTGGTATAATAGTAAGAAATAGGGTGTTCCCTCAAGGATATGTTTCAAAATTGGCTAGATTGAAAACAAGTGTCACAATTGCTAGTTCATTTATTGTTATCTATTTAACCTCTTGGGTATGAACCACTTCCAAAAAGAGTGTATTGTCAGCAACCGAGGCACACTATAGCAAATGGAGAACTAATAATTACTTTCATTCAAGAATAAGTTCCAGCTATTCCTTGAAGGTGAGGATTCAGGCAACTCGAGGCAACTCCAAAGGGGTTGCTTCAATAAAAAGACATTCAACTCCAAAGGTTGCATTCTACCCTTCCCAAAAGGCACAACCCCAAAGGTACTTTGCATTGATAGTAGGGCTTTGCTTTTCAATTCCATGGTATTTCCAACAGTATAGTTTATTGCTTATCTATAAATGTATTGTAGGTAATAATAAATATTTTAGGTATTATTTTTACTTTACTAGTTCATAGTCTACTTGAGATAGTATAGTCTACTTGAGATAGTATATGTTAGTTTTCCTTTACTAATTTGCAGTTTACTTTGTATGTATAGCATGTATTATATGGAAAACACTAAAATGCTAGTTGATGCAATCCATCATAAAATAATCACATTAATTGATGCTTCTTTGGATATTCGTTTAGTTATGTAGATTATATGATTTTCATAATCCAAAATATCCTTCAAATATATTAAGTGAAATAGTACAAATTTCCGTATTGAATTTCTCTTATATCAATAGCCTCTTCTACCTTTTGCGTTTTATTTTATCCTTGAGTAGTTCATGGGATATTTCCATCCTCCTTCTTATCCCACGCGTTTTACTTTTACTTGTTTACCCCTTTAATCCAGTAAAGTATCAAGTACTCTCCACTTGATGTCACTTAGCCTGGACAGTTCAACGAAATGCTCCGTGTAGGCTTTCATCTGGTTCCGGACTTTCAAATAAATGCTCTTAGCGATGCTTGTAAATAAGTATGATCTTTGAATTGATCTCCGTACTCATAATGATTTAAATTATTCATAAATTAATGGAAGGTTATATTTCCCTTTCTGTATTTTAACTAATCTACTAATACTACTATTAATATTCAAAGAAACTAGTGTATCTGTATGTGTTCCTTCTGATCCTTTTCTTGATCCTAATGTGGTCAGCAAATAGTTTAGCACATTCTTTGTTATTAGAATGGGGACATGGAAAACAAGGTGATTTTACGGGTTATATTAACAATACCTACATTATTAATTGGGTTTATAGGATTTTTATTCGAACAAGATAAACGGAACGATGGATCTTTTTCTTATTGGCTTGCTTTCATTTCTATCTTTAGGATCACATAAAGGGACACATTAGATACATCATAAAGTTTTACTCGTCTCTCACAAATCAAAGGTTATTCGAAGAATCAAATGAGAATAATGGAGTGAAATAAAATTCTAAGTGTGCCGTTTCCTTTTTCTTGTTTCCAAATCATGTAAGTGGCAAGAATGTGAGAATCTAACAATCATTTGAGTAGCAAGAATCTCTCTATTCTCAAGGAATTCCTCTTCTTAATAGATATTTAGTTTGAAACTTGGATATTTGATCATGACTTCCCAATATTGAATATTCGACTTGTGAATATAAGATATTTAGATGTTTAAAATGAACATTGGAGTTAAAATATTATACATTTAAATCTGATATTGGACTTTGACTCAAAAATATAGTGCATTTGGACTTCAATATTAGACATTTGATCTGAAATTTTATGTCATTAAATTGCAATATTGAAGTTTTGATTTTAATATTGGACCCCAAGTTGAAAAGAAGTATAAATTTCATTGTAAATAAAATATATATTATTTTAATCATTCGAAACTTCATCAAAATTAATTTAAATAAGACTTAATTTAATTAGTAAATTAATAACTAGAATGCCTCACACCTTAAGTTGATCATTTCAATATGTTTAGCCTCCCAGTTAACTGTACAAAAGAAAATCAGACGTTGAACCCACTAGAGAAGTAAACTTGTAAGCTTAATTGAGGTTGGAACTTATCATATATCCACACCATGTTGCAGATACGGGCTTGCTCCTAAAATTAATTACCTAAATTACCATATCTTATACTGTCCCGGTGTCCATCTCGTGGTGTTCCGGAAGTCTCACCCATTCTTGAGCTCACCCTCAAAAAGGGATCTCGAGAGAGTATTCGATATCAACTGTCTAATACACTTCATTTTACAACTTTTGTTCGTAAATCTATCACTTCATTTTGGCAAGATCCTATACACACATCCTATCTCCTAAACAAAGAAGAAGACTCAGTAGGTATATTTCAAGAAGCAAAAACTTAGGATATCAATCCATATCCAAAACTTACCTAAACTAATCAAATGAAACAAAGGAAACAACCAATGGTTTCCCAACTTTTTAGTTATCTATCGCCTGGGATATCAAGGAAAGCTGATGCACAAGGTTGAAAAAGAGATTTTTCTTTGTGTCCAATCTAAACTTTACAATACCGGGAGGACGAGGAATATAGAAAACGTTTACAAACTCCTGCTATCATCACGTTGGTCCACACCCTAACATGATATTAAAAAAGATAATGATAAAGCCACTCTTCAGTCCTGAACGGCCTCCTTAACGTGGAATCCTCGTCAAAATCCTGACCTCTAGTATACAGCGACGAGTACCCTAAACCTCTCATGGCGCCGTGTGCTTTATAACACCTTTGAATAGTCAAATTTCGGCGCAAATGGAAGTCGTCGAGAGGTTTTCTTGTTCACGTCCCCTTCAAACTGTCAATGCAACTCCTGAGCAAACCCAGAGCAACCCCTGCGAGCATCTGACACCGGTTCTGCTATTTAACAACGTGAGGTCCTTGTGGGCGCTGAACGCGACCTCTATCCCGAGATCTTAAATCAGATCAAACCATCATTGATCTGAACCTGAGCTATGGAGTTCTCCTTCAAGTTTTGTAGCGGGGTCTCCGGACACAACGTAGCTACGAACCACCGGAGGTTCGCGTAGATTGCATCGGTCCTATTTCGGGGGCGAGTGACGGTGAAATGGTCTGCGTTAGCAGTATAGTAGTGATCGTTATCATTTCGGCACGATCCTTCTTCAGCGACGATTTTATCGAACCCCTACAAAGAACGGATGCAAAGTCAGGTGAATGAATGTATGGGAAACTCATACTGAAGGATATGTAATCAACTGTGATTTGAACTCACCCAGATGGATGTCGTCCAAGCCTTGCCAACTGTGAACGTTTCGACACTGCCTCGGCGCCACTTCTAAAATTTGCCGTTCAATCTTGCTGAATCCTTGCTCAGTGTGCTGAAATAACTCATGATCGGGGATGTCGTGTTACCGTTGGCTTTTTGAGCTTTCTCTATAAATTTAGTGAATCTGGTGCCGGATTGAGGAGTGCCGGAAAGAAGAAAACACCCTTGACATTCGCCAAAAACATCTCAACGTGCTTCAAGCAATGAAATTCTACTCCTTCCTTACGCCCATTCTTCTCGAACTCCCTCTTCAGCCGATGGGCCTCCTCCTGTGCTGTTAAGCGTAGATTCTTGATCACAAGACCACCTATACAGTGCCCCACGAGAATGACTGGACAAGCTTGTCCTATTCCATGCTTCTCCGCTAGCACAAGGAGATCATTGTATTGATTTTCTGCAATATTGCTCATGTCCTCTTTTCCTTGTCTCTTAGTCTGCTCAGTTGAAGCATCGTACGCAACTGAATATATCCTTGCTCCGTCCACGTCTTGGCCAAGCAATTCGTTGGGCCAGCACACCGATTTTTCTTCTGCTTCTGATACATCCTGGTCATCCCGTTCGAGATCGGACTTGGACAAAGTCATCCAAGATTTCCAGTTCGCTTGGCAACCTCCGTCTTCTTGAAGACCATGGAAGAATATAATGTCCACTTTCGGTGTCCCTCCGCATTCATGGAGCAGAAAGAGAAAATCATTGAGCTGCCAATTCAGAACGGAGCTCTTGTTAATCCCCTCTGGAGACGGAAATAAGTGCCTCTCAAAGCGTACTAGAGTTCTATTTTGCAGCCATATACTTCCTTTTTCTCCGGTGGAAGGTGTTTCTTGCACACCTTTTCGATGTAGGTCGGTCCAGGATCGATAGCAGAGGAAGTAGATGACTCGCCCTGACCACCAGCACCTGCACCTGCATGACAACCAATATCTTAAATTTGACCTGCAACGTTCACTTACACATGTACAACTACTTGATCACAAGGCATCTGATAACTCCACTTCAACCAGTACATCTTCCGGTCAGAGATGTACAAGACAATTTATGTTATGTCACTCGGATCCTCATTCTTTAAGTCCAATCTTCTCGATTTGGTAATAAGATCCACAAACTGAACTCATCCCGTACAGAGTTTCTGATGTCCTGGAGAATCGACTGCAGGAAAGTAGCACCTGGATGCGACTTACGAGAAGAAATTCCATCCATTTTACAAGCCCTGAGATTCCAGAACGCCGGTTGACATTCCAAACAGGTTGAGTTCGTCACACGATTTGATTTCTCGATTGCAGTAATTCTGGATCGCCAATTCCTGATTGTTGAACATTGGCCAACATGAAGGTCGAAAAATCGGCTACGTGGCGTTAGAGTTATACTTTGCAGCCAACTATTTTCTATTTTCCGGTGAAAGTGTTTGATAGATGCACACCCTTTTCATGTTGTTCGGTCTCCTATAGGTAGGAGAAGATGACTAGCCCTGACCACGAGCAGCTACATGGGACCACCAATATGCTAAATTGTCCTGCAACCTTCAGTTAGACATTTACAACTAGTTATTGATAAGGTGTCTGATAACTTCACTTCAACCAGTACATCTTCTGCTAAGAGATCTACGAGTCAGTTTGTATTATGTCACTCCGATCCTAATCTTGTAAGCCCAATCTACTCGATTTGGTATTATGATCCACAAACTGAACTCGTCCCGTACAGAGGTTTTGATGTCCTGGAGAATCGAACGCAGGAAAGCAGCTCCAGGATTCGACTTACGAGAAAAACATCCACCCATATTACAAGGCCCGATTCCAGAACGCCGGTTGACACTTCAAACAGGTTGAGTTCGTTACACGATTTGTTTTCTCGATTGCAGTAGTTCCGGATCTCCAATTTCTGATTGTTGGACTTTGGTCAACAGGAAGGTCGAAAACTTGGGCACTTACACGGAAGACACAGTGGCAAAGTCAAAGAGCAGGTGCCTTGAAAGTCAACACACGAGGAGTAACTCCCAAAACACCTTTGTGCTTTCAAGTTCATATATTTAATTGGCTGAAGTCAGTAGAAAATTATTAGAGTGTCTGATTTTAATTGACTGTAGATGTGTTTGATAGTTGGAACAGATTTTGTCAGGCTACACGATGCTCCTTCGTGTTTTACATATTGGACTTTGAGGCATCAGTAGTCTTTCCAGCGATCCCCACGAAGTTCCTGGCGATTTCTGTGTGGTTGACTCGGCAAATGGACCGGTTTTCATTGCATATCGTGGACATATTCACCGCTATTCAGCTCGCTAGGTAAGTCAGCGACCTAGTTCGAACCAGATCTGAGTCTGAGGTTCGATTTCTGTGTGAATCATGAAATTGGAAGCCTGGTTGTTGCCAAAATCAGCAACGGTAAACTAGCTTCAAGAGCAGTATACTCAAAGATACTATGAGGGGTTTGACTTGTTCCACGAAATGTACGAGGTAGATGCGAACCGAAAAAATTTCCATCACCCTCTCTCAATTATTTACCCAAAAAGGAAATGGACATAAAATATTATATTATATTATAGGATTTTTTTCCTTTACGGGTGATTTCCATTTCTCAGTGATTGGTTGCATGATGAAGGATTAGGGGACCCGGAGATGAGGTGGTTCAAATAGATTTCAAATGACTATTAATATCTAGTCATATATATGATTAGAAGTGAAGGACTAATAAAGCATGGATTCCCGAGCAAAAGGGAAATGGCAACTGCACTGGTGTTGTGCAGATTCTGAATTGTAAACCCTACTTTACTTTGATTTGAATGACTCCCTCCGCTCTCACTTGAGTGAACTCCCTACCAGAACTCCTCGATTAGAGCCATTTGACGGAACCCCCTCCATAATCTCACTTTTGCAAGCAATGTAAAGGTGAGTGCTCTAATGTCTAGAGGTGAGTTTGCTAGTTTGTAGTTCTAAGAGATTGAAAGTTTCAATAAAAAGTTAAAATTTTGTTAGTGTGAGGCAAGATTTGGTAGAGCGCATTCATGGGTGGAAGTGGAGAGAAGAAGTCAGTATGTCGGCCTAGGAAGTGGGATGCAAGATTGGGGGGATATGGAATGCACTCAGCTCCAACCCCTTGACATGGGAGTTCCATTTCCATTAGCAAGTTCCCATCCGGTTGAATCACAAGATCATGCACCTTCTCCAGATATGTCAAATATTGATTTGCTTTCTACAATAGTTGCTTCCAATCTTGTAGATTTAAAATCATACACATTCTCCCGGATTGAAATTCCAGGCTCTCCTTGCCATGGTTTCCTCTGGTCCATCATCTGGCCTTTCTTCCAAGGGTGTCAAATTAAAAGCATCGGTTGTGAAATCCAAAGGGGGTGAAAACAATAGGTTTAGAATGATATCTCACCATGATAGTCAAATCTAGGATTATCTAGAAAACCTTGACCATATTAAGCAAATACATGGAGGGAATAGTAAGAAACCTGTACAGAAGAGTACATCATTCAGTTAAATGGCCACTTATCTCGGGAAGTTAGAGAGAGGTTTTCCAAAATTTATGTTGGAAAATAGGCTTGATGCATAGCTTCTTATAAGTCTGCCTGGACATGGAAGGAAAATGCACATGAGAAGGACTCAAAGAGAAAGAAATCAAACAAGGACTGGACTCATTGATGATAAACTAAATCATCAATGTCCACACTCTTCAAGAATGTATCTTATGGTTTATTCAGAGATACATTTCTCCACCTGCCTTAGTATCCTTAAGGGTTGAAAATGGAAATTTGGAGGAGATAGTCACAAAAGAGGATATGGGATCCCACATTACATTTGAGTTGTCATCTGAGAATTGTGTTGATGAAACACCCACATATGGGTTTTGTGGTCCTAGCACGGAGGGGTTTTCAATTCCTATCACCCAAGAGTAATTTCCTTATGTACCATTGTCCTTATGTACCATGGTTTTGAGGAGTATCATGTGTAGGGGCTAGAGGACATGAGTAGACCAAAGGGGCAAGAGTACAAGAGTTGATCAAATTGGATTTTGATTACCCTTCTTGTACACCAATTATTTTTGAAGATGAAGAACCACCTACAAGGGAAGCGGTTAAAGAGAGAGACCATGAGGTTGGTAAGGAAGGAGAGTGAGAGATAGGATATGTGAAGCAAAGAAAGGTCTCTAGGGGCAAGATGCCTTCCGCTTCCAAAAAACACCATCTGTCTCAATGAGCAAAAGACACCTACTTCAAAGACACCTTTGTCATCAATGGTCTCCACCTTCATCCAAAATCTTTCTAATATGACCAAGTTAAGAAGCAAGACTGTCAAAGCCAAGGAGAGATGCAAATAAGCAAAAGTAGAAGCTAAAAAGGTGGCCAAGATAGAGAAGTTATGATTGAAAGGAAAAATAAGGAAAAAGAGCTTTATTTTAAGAGTTGGAGAAGTAGATTTAAAGAGAGGACTTGATTCTCCAAGTTAGTGAATAAGAGAATTAAAGAGAAAACTTCCAAATCCAAAACATTTCATTCTGTGATTTTAGAATTAGCAAAAGCTGTGAAGACATCCAAAGAGATCAAAAGTATAATGAGTGTCATGCCCAATCCACACACTACACTTGATATAGATAGTCCTTCTGTGGACATAGATAGTACCCCGTTGACAGTTGCATTAATGATAGCAGAAGTGCCACGCTCTTGCAAATGAGCAAGGATAGAATGTATGGGCAAAACACATTCATGCTAGTTGAGCATTGTCACTTTCTCTATCGAGTGAGTGAGATTTTGTGTTCATTTTGCATTTTTTATATGTTATAAAGTACCTTGATTTACACAATATAATTTTAAGCACATTATGAGATGGTTGTATTATGGATCTAGATTTGGTTCAGCTACAAGTGGTCATCAAAGAGAAACACTCAAAAAATTTGGGTCTCATGGCAATTTCACTATTATATCAAAAGAAAAGGTTTCATGCCAGTTTTGCTTACGACTTGTTACAATCTAGGGTAGTAAACTGTGTTTTGTTTGGGTTTCACAATAAAGTACATTGATTTGTCAGGTTTTGCATGAGTTTCATGAGGAGATCACTATAAAGCAATCAGGTTTGACCGGTATTGCATGGGTTTCACAAGGAGATTGCTAGAAAATGATCAAGTTTATCCGGTTTTGCATGGACTTTGTAGGAATTGCAATAAAGAAGAAAGAATTTTGCAGTTTTGCTATAAAGTTAGAATTTATGGATTTTTCATGACTCTTGCTCAAGTACCCATGTGGGGGATCCAAGTGAAAAAGCAATAAGAATAAAAAATGTGCTTGCACAAGTCATTAGGGACTTTCATATTAACAACTCATACACATTTGTAAATTTGGACAAGTCATACTAAAGGGACAAGAGCTTTCATATTAAGAACTCATACATGTTGATTTTAAGGACAAGTCATAAGGGACAAAAGCTTTCACATTAACAACTTACACATCTCAGATTTGGACAAGCATAAGAAAGGGACAAAAAGTTTCATATTAACAACTCATACAAATAGGAACCATATTAACAACTCACATGGAAAAGAGAAGACAAGAAATCTACATCCTTGATATCAGATGGGAGGCGCTCTAATGCACAACCATGTGTCTGATGAAAGGTCTAGAAATCAAGCAGCTATTGTAACTCCAAAGAAGATCCCACTCCACATCATGCATAAGAGGGCCTGAAAGTCCAAGGCTAGACCATCATAGGGATCACGACTATACTCTAGGAGACAACCCAATTCCACTCGTGGATGAGAAACCCAATAGCTGGTCCTACATATCGCCTAAATCTATATAGAGTAGCTATCAAGTGGTTACATCAAGATAGATGTGAAAGCACTATGTGGATGGTTCCTACAATATGGTAGGAATGCACTAGCAACTATCACTATATCATGCAAGCTAAACCCATAGCCATAAATGCACTATACAATCTCAATATTGGTCTTGATATCCATCCATATCATCAAACAAACCCATGAGGCAATCACTTGTGTGTACAACCATGGGTATATGTCTCTCAACAAATGCTTGCAGTCTTGCCCTGTGCTGTTTGTCCAAATGAGTACCTCAAAATGAGTTACACAATACTCCATGAACTCTCTAATTCCAAGATGAGTGATATATCTAAGCGTACTACTCACTCTAAATGGGACCCATCTAACCGTCTCCACCAATCTAGATCATTGGCCAAGAGTCCAAGTCCTTCTCTAAGTCTCTTTCTAAATGCTCTTTCACTACAATTTTTCAGTCTAACAATAATATCCAAAACTGCATCTATATCACTCTCTCTCCACACTTAGTGCTATTGGAAGGGATTGTGGTAACTTGCATATGTGTAGGAGTGACTCACAAGGAGTCCTCTCTCTATGCCAAGAATGACTCTCTAGTTGTCAATGGAACACCCTCTCTGTCCACTACATGGGACTCTACCAACATGGGCTTGACCTCATGCTCCCTAGACTTTGTCTCCCTAGCTCCCCAAAGTCTTCTTTCCAAGTCCTACTCTCTCCTTGCTTGAATACAAATGATGAAGAAGGAAATGAGAAGTAATCTCATCCATCCATATAGGAGAAGAAAGAGGTAAGTTAGAGCACTGGTGCAAGAGTAATGAAAAAGAACCCCTACCTCCTCTCCCTCTCCAAGTAACATCATCTACACACGCAAATCTTCCTCTCATGCTTGCACCAAAGTCACCTAAAGCATACACTTTAGCTTGATAAAGGAAAAGGATACTTTCATTCATGAAACTCAAGAAAACATTCAAGTGATTCCAAGGCAATAATCTATACATAATATCATCTATTCATACTATTCATGGTACATGGAGAAAGATAAAAATGGTTTGTTTCTAAGAAACATGCCTTCTAATTGACTCTCATCTTCCTCCCCTTGGTCCTCATCCTTGGCTCCCTCATCATGAAGATATGTCCACTCTTGAACTACTGTGTCATAGTCTGCCTCTCCCTCATCTAGGAATCCACTCTCCATGTACATGTGAATGAGAAACTGTCACAAATGTAACCTTGTATCTCCATCTATCCGGCCAATGAATCTATTTTTGTAAGAATGCCATCTTAGCAATAATTACTTGGAGCATGAGTTCCACCCAATCATAATCCTCTCCTGCCCTTTGCAAGTATACCTAGACCTCTCTACCTTCCACTTTGCCATAAGTGCAAGATACTTATGCACCACCTTTGACTGGTGTGTAGGGACAAGGAGAGCAACAATTATCTGACAAAATGGCCTCCGTGCAGAGTAAATGCACTATCATGGCAAGTACCTTCTTTTTCTATGTTTGCACACAAGAAACCAATCCAGCACAAGGGAGTAGGGGACAAACCTCCTCCTTCCACTCCCAAGTGGCAATGCAAAGTGGCTCAAATCATCTCAAGTGTTAAAGTGAATGGCCTATCACTCACTATTCCAGCATGTGTAGTGACATCCCATGTTCGTACAAACTCAAAACAAGAATGAATCTCCATGTAAAACACAAGCAAAAAAGAAGAAGACCCTTCTTGCTAAAGTAAGTTTCTCCATCAATATTAGGTTGTTGTGCTAAGGGGAATAATGTCCCATGGACTAGTTCCACATACTCCAAGAATCCTTTCATAGCTTTCCATAATAGCTTTTCATAGCTTTTCATAACTTTTGAAATTCTCTCTCTCTCCTCTACATCTAGTCATATCACCTCCTTGACCATACAATATAAAATGGCAGTGACAACTCTCTTTGTACAAATTTTCATGGATCCTAAACTGATATCCCATATATTCATTCCCCTTGCAATACATGCTCTATTCCCATTATGAGCAAAATCTGTTGGGTGCAATTGCAAGTTGAATTAAAGTAGGAATTTGTTTCCTCCCCGTCTCACATCCTTGAACACTTTGTGATCTTGGATGAGTTCCAACAATGTTTAGAATGAATGTACATCCATCCTCATCAATTGTTTAAATTTCCATCATTTTAGATTTATGAACAATTGAGAGACACACTAGTAGTTCCTATTCTGGTCCACAATGGGCTGTCTATCTAACAAATGTCTTTAAGAATAAGCAAAGTCCCACCACCTTAATAAGCACTTTCCAAAACCTCCAATGGGATCATCTAAGTCCCCTTCTTGCTTGTCTATATTCTTGTGCTCTTCCCATAATCCATCACTAGTTATGTCTAACTCCATGTCACACTCACCTTACCATTCAAGTTCCATGTACAATTCATCTTGCCACTCCGCAAATTGCAAGCACATTTGTCACTTTATTTCATTGGTCAACTGTTGCTTATTGCTAATGCAAGGCATATTGATAATTAGATGGATAATTGATACACATGCTATGTGATAATCATCACATTGGCTATCTTTGTTATGTTATGTGAAGGTTATACTACACAAGCTCTTGCATGATAATCCTGCACTCTCTCTCCATTTATCTTCTCTACTTCATCCTCCCTAATCAGGGTGCCAAGAATTCAACCCAATTTCCAATGCTGTTATTAAATTTTTCACCTGATACCCAAGTTCTTACAAAGAAATCAATCCAATTTACCCTACAGAAAAAAAAATCCAACTCACTTTCTTCTCTTGCCAACTTCTTATTTTTTCTGAACTCTATTTATTCTTATTTCCCATTTCTCTTGAAATTTCCCCACTCCGTTCTCTTTGAATACAAATTTCTCCTGCCCTCTCTTCTACTACTCTCAATAGAAATGTATACATAACTATTTTGAAATCCTCTCACTGTCTCTCTTGAAATTTTTCTCCTCTTCAAATACTTAAAAGAACAATACATACACAAGTATTTGCAGCAAAGCCACATTCAACACGTTCAAGCTCAACTACTCCCGTTCAAAGCGATGGACACAAAGCCAACAGTCTGGGTAAAACTAGATTAGTCCAATGCACTTGGCAAAGCTTGACCCACAACATACCTTCAAGCAACACTCTTTGCAAAGCTCTTGACTACTCCGGTTCACAAGTTAATGCTCAACCCACATTCTCAACAAATCTTATTACAAATAGCAAAGCTCAACTCATTCAAGTTGCTTGTGTGTTTTGTGATAGCGATGAATTCATGGGTTCTTGGATTCCCACTAATTTTTTTATATTTTAAAATTGGTTCTTAATGGCATGATTAATAAGTACTTAATACTTAGGGAACACACACAAGCACCATAGTACTGTAAATTTTGACTGGAAATATTTAAAATTTCCATAAAAGTTTCATGAGAAAGGGAGACCTTTCGTAGAATATCTAGATAACCAATTTCTTTCTACCACAATTTTCAAATACCTTCCATTTATTTTTTTATGGGCTATTTATGGGAAGTGACAACCATATTTTTGAAACCTCCTTATGTACTTCAAATAGTCAGTTTGAAATCATATATAAAATAAAATTGATTTCTGCTGTTGTTGGTCCTCCTCTCCCCATTCCATGTGTTAGAAAGATAGACAATGTATTCTTTTCTAATGTATATAATATCCAAATTCTCTCTTTCTCTCTCTCTCTCTCTATATATATATATATATATATATATATATATATATATATATATATATATATATATATATAAATATAATAACATCCAAATATATTTGTATGAGTTGAATATTAAAAGAAACCTGTTACAATCACTTAGCATACACATACAAGTTCATTTGTTATGGTATCTTCCCTGTCCAGCATGCATGCTCAATGTAGGTATTGGTGTGTTTCCGGATTTTCAACCATATGCTCTTTGCAATATTTGTAAATAAGAATTATCTTTGAATTTATCTCCACAATCGCACTGATTTACATGATTTATAGATTTCATTGGCGAATTATAATTACTTCCATTGGAATTGAGTGAAACCTGCACGCTTACACGTTTTAATCTCTTGTAAAGAGCGTTTGACGGCAACGTGGCTAAATGTCTAGATTCCCAAACATAAGTTTAGGGAATGCATATTTTGGTGTTTTTCCCAGATAAATAGCCAAATTCTAGATAAATATCCAGATGTACCTATTTACTCACATAGAACTATATGCATTTTTTACTTCTCTACATAAATATTATTAATCAATATGTTTTAGTATAAGCAAATGAACAAACTCCAAACAAGGAAACTATTCTTTTGCCTTAAATTCTACTTGTAATTACATTGAGAGAAATATATACATAAATGGAAAATCCCGAATTACCATCAAATGAAGAAAAACATATTCCCATTAAATTAAATTATGTTAAAAGTATCCATATAAATAAGAGGTATTCCTTCATTTGGAAGATACTCAAAAGTATTAGCCAAATTAAAAGAATCCCCGAATGTAGATACTCAAAAGTATTTACCAAATTAAAAGAATCCCCAAATGTTCGTTCCAAAGGCTTAGACGGCCATTCCTTCGGAGTACGTGTCTGTCAATAAGAGGTATGAAATGCATATTCTTTGGCCAAAGCAATTGAAGATAGTTTTTTCCTTGGAATAACTTGCATAGCTTGGAAATGTTACTTGCTGTAGAGCATATTTTTCTTATCGGTATTATTGAGGCCTAGCCCTATTTTACCTCTTTTGTCCCTCCCTTGACGGGTCTTGAAGGGTCTCCCCATCCTTCATGTGTTTTACATGGTCACTTTTTTCTTCCTTGGAATGCAAGGATTGGTTGTTTAATGGACACTAGACTCGCCTTTTTGTCCATAGTCTCGAGCCCTTTGGTCCAATGGGCGCTCGGCGAAAAGTGGCATTCCACCCAGTGCGGCTTTGCTCACAGAATATTTGTCTCCATTAAACATATATGCTCGGCACATGTTAACCTAAATGATTTATATTTTGAAAAAACGAAATATATTTGTATGATGTGTCTTCAAGAGTTGAATTGTTTTTTTGCGACTGAACGGTTTTACTGAATGCTTTTGGCACTTTTGTGGGATTTCTAACCTCCAGCTCTGATGGGGCATGCACCTATTTATCATATGCTAAATTACATCTGGCCCTGATGCAAAGACACTGATTCCGAAAAATATTGACCAACCATTAAATACTCACTCTTGAGGAAATTGACTAGGGACTAATTGAATGCCGTTGAGGTGAAAATTGCAAATACATAAATCGAGAGACTGTTGCAAATATATAAATTGAGAGATTGTTGCATGACAAGCAACACGAATTGTAAGATCTCATCTTTGTAAGACATTGTTGTTAAGTTAGCCTTGATAACTCAACATATAATTAGAGGATTTTGAGTGTGAAATCCCAATGGATAAGTTGAGTTGTGTGAGAAGTAGCAATATGGTGAGCTCACCCTCCAAAAGGGATCTCGAGAGAGTAGTTGATATCAACTGTCTAATACACTTCATCTTACAACTTTTGTTCGTAAATCTATCGCTTCATTTTGGCAAGATCCTAAACACACATCCTGTGTCCTAAACTAACCATACAGAAGAAGACTTAGTAAGTATATTTCAAGAAGCCAAAACGTAGGATATCAATTCATATCAAAAAATTACATAGAGTACTTAAATCAAACAAAGAAAACAATCAACCAATGGTTTCTCAACCTTTTAGTTATCTATCGCCTGGGGTATCAAGGAAAGCTGATGCACAAGGTTGAAAAAGCCAAAATTTTCTTTGTATCCAATCTAATTTTTACACTAATTGGGGAACGAGGAAAGTAGGAAACGTGTACAAACTCCTGCTATCAAGTAGGTCCACATCCCAACATGATCTCGAAAGAGTCTGAACGGCCTCCATAACATGGAATCCTCGTCAAAATCCTGAGCTCTAGTATTCCGCGTCTAGACCCCTCATACCGTTGTGTGCTTCATAACACCTTTGAGTAGCCATATTTAGTCGCAAATGGAAGCCGTCGAGGGTTTTTCTTCTTCACGTCCCCTTCAAACTGTCAATACAACGCATTAGCAAACCAAGACCAACCGATTGGAGGTGCTCCAGCGGTTAACAACGTGAAGGCCTTGTGGGAGCTGAACGCGGCCTCTGCCCCAGACCTTCAATCAGGTCAAACCATCATTGATCTGAGCCTGAGCTATGGCGTTCCTCTCCAAGTTTTGGAGCGAAATATTCGGACACAATTTCTCAACGAAATTCCGAAGGTTCGCGTAGGTTGCATCGGTCCTATTTCGGGGACGAGTGACGGTGAAATGGTCTGCTTTAGCAGTATAGTAGTAATCGGTATCATTTCGGCACGATCCTTCCTCAGCGACTATTCCAACGAACCCCTACAAAGAACAGATGCAAAGTCAGTTGAATGAATATA
Organism: Lunularia cruciata; assembly: GCA_948567375.1. NCBI lineage: Eukaryota > Viridiplantae > Streptophyta > Marchantiopsida > Lunulariales > Lunulariaceae > Lunularia > Lunularia cruciata. The sequence goes on along the minus strand of OX419762.1, from coordinate 8,396,641 downwards.
TGGGGAAACTCATACTGAAGGATCTGTAATCAACTGTGACTTGAACTCACCCATTTGGATGTGGTCCAAGCCTCGCCAATTGTCTACGTTTTGACACTGCCTCGGCGCCACTTCTGAAATTTGTCGTTCAATCTTGATGAATACCTGCTCAGTGTGCTGAAATAACTCATGATCGGGGATGTTTTGTTACCGTTGGCCTCTTGAACTTTCTCTATAAATTCAGTCAATCTGGTGACGGATTGAGGAGTGGAATAGAAGAAAACACCCTTGACATTCTCCAAAAACTTATCAACGCGCTTGAACGTATCAAATTCTCCTCCTCCTCCATTCTTCTCGAAATCCCTCTTCAACGCATTAGCCTCCTCCTGTGCTTTTAGCACTAGATTCTTGATCGCAACACCACCTATAGAGTGCCCCACGAGAATTACTGGACAAGCTTGTCCTATTCCACGATTCTCTGCTAGCACTAGGAGTTCATTGTATTGATTTTCTGCAATAAGGGTCATGTCAAGTGTTCCTTGTTTGTCAGTCTGCTTAGTTGAAGCATCGTACGCAACTGAATATATCCTTGCTCCGTCCACGTCTTGGCCAAGCCATTCGCTGGGCCAGCACACCGATTTTTCTTCTGCTTAAGATGCACCCGGGTCATCCAGTTCGATATCGGACTTGGACAAAGTCATTCAAGATTTCCAGTAAGCTTTGTTGTGACCTCCGTCTTCTTGAAGACCATGGAAGAATATAATGTCCACTTTCGGTGTCCCTCCGCATCCATGGAGCAGAAAGAGAGAATCATTGAGCTGCCAATTCAGAACATAGCTCTTGTTAATCCCCTCTCTGAATTCCTATTCCTACTTTGTGGTTCTTATTCCTCCTACTCACTCAATGGTGTCTTCGTTATGCTAGAGGGGGACGCGCAGGGCATAGAGAGGTGGTGGCTAGATTTCATCGATTCCGAGCGGTGGATTGTGCAGCGCTTCAGGAGGAGTCTGTTAGGGCTACACGATTTAGGAGACAGACATCGCCACAGATTCCACTCGATTACGACGATGTAGGACATTGGGTCAAGCAGGAGAGTTTAGTAGAGTAGCACGAGCCCTACACCCTTTGTCTATAGCGAGTCCTACTGATGAGACCATCTCTTCCTACGTTCATTGCATCCTATAGCAGTAGAGGGACTACCACTAGAGGTCTTAGATTATCAGCCTGAGCAACCTTTATGTCTTGATAGGTCGCTATTTGCACAAGCATTGTGCACTGCCCCTCGCCTTTCCTCAGGAGGCTTGTCAGGGATGGTTTATGAGCACCTTAGAGATTGCTTCCAGGCAGATGACCCTTCTAGTGGTTTTACCGAGTTGTTTCAGGTGGCTGCAGCAGTAGCGAGAGGAGACATTCCTATGTCTGTTAGTCGGGTCTTAGGTGCTAGTCGACTTCTCGTGATTGAGAAGGACATGGGAGGCATTAGACCGATTGCTATTGGCGAGATCTTTTTGCGTTTGGTCAGCCGTACCATTGTCCTTCAACATCGTTCTCACTTTCGACAGCACCTTAGTCCACATCAGTTTGGAGTAGCTACACCTGGAGGATGTGAGGCTATATCTCTAGGCATTAGAGCACTCCTAGATATCCATCCGGAGTGGGTCGTCCTACAGGTGGATGTTGAGAACGCTTTTAATAGTGTCTCACGTGCATCCATCTTTAGAGAGCTTAGGGAGGCTGGTGGATCCTTGGCAAGTCTCATTCCTTTTGTGCGGTCTTTTTATGGCTCTCCTGCTTCCCTTTACTACCAGCATGGTGGTTCATAGGAGGGAGTCACCGTCTTGGAGTCAGCTGTTGGTACACGAAAGGGAGATCCTTTGGGAGTGCCCTTATTTGCCATGGCTCACTTTAGAGCTCTCCTATCTACTACTTTGGCCATGCCAGGTTGTGTATTTCCCTCCTTGGCAGATAATACACACATCGTAGGCCTTGTAGATCAAATTAGGCAGACCTTTGACTACTTGACTACCGAGCTACATCTAGTAGGCTTGAGAGTCAAGGTGTCAAAGTGTAGGGCATGATCCCCTTTAGGTATCCCTCCCCACCTTGAGCTTCCAGAGGGGTGTATCACATCCACAGATGGACTTCGTGTTCTTGGAGTGCCAGTAGGATCGGAGGATTTTGTCACACGCTTCTTGGACGCTGCCCTTGCAGATGATGTTCTTCATGTGGATGACCTTCCATTACTAGGAGATCCGCAGGTTGCATTTGGTATACTCTCTTCCAGTAATGCTCGTCGACCATCCTACCTCATCCGTACAGTTCCCCCCTCACCGTCCTTCCTATCATGTCTGAGAGCATTTGATAGGAGGATTATGGGAGTCTTTGGTGATATTATTGGACCAGGGACTTTTGAGTGTGTGACAGGGGATTTGGCACCTAGCCAGACGGCTCTACCGATCTCATGTGATTGGGTTGGCTTGCTTTCTATGGAGGAGATGGCACCTATAGCATTTTTGGGTAGTTGGGCTCTCTCGGCACCCCTACTTGCCTCTCGTTTTGTGGTTGCTGATAGGCCGGTTTTGGAGACTTATGTGACAGAGGTGGAGGGAGTACCTTTTTCTCTCCAGGTGTTATTGCGGCAGACAAGAGATAGTCTATCCCCACGAGCACGAGAGGTTTTCCATCGTTTGCTTCACTATTGTCAGATTGGACTAGAGGTCTACCGTCTTCCTTGATGGAGCGACCGTGTGAGCATACGCTACATTCTCTCTTAGTTGACTCGTCCATTCCTCAGGCTACTAGAGCACATCTACGCTCTTGCTCCGGCAAGAGTGCAGGCTCGTGGATCCTAGCTCGACCATGCATTAGGGCTTTCCGACTCGCACCGGCTACTTTCTCTACAGCGATGAGGTTTTGCCTAGGTTTGGTCCACCCATCTGCATCTTCACTACTCACTTGTGAGTGTGGTTCCACACTAGATGCAGCGGCGGTCCACATGTCACGGTGTCCTTTTGGAGGACAGAGGATAGCTACACATGATGCCATAAGAGACATAGTGTTTGCTATGGCACGAGAGAGTGGATACTTAGCTTGGAGGGAGCGTTCGTATGCGTTGCAGACAACACATGTCAAGGCAGACTTATACTTGGTCCGAGATGATCAAGTGACAGTAGAGGATGTCGTGGTCACGGACCCTACGCGGGATACAGTTTCGGAGGGAGTGATTACCCATCCCCCTGGATGGGCGGCAAGTGAAGCAGCAGGTCGCAAGGTCTCCAAGTATACAAGTATAGGGGCATGCAGCGAGGTCACCTCTCTGTTCCTCTAGCCTTGGAGTTATATGGAGCGATGGACACGACATTTGACACATTTGTAAGGGAGTGCGCGAGAGCTTATCATGTTAGGCGTGAGGGGGTACCACTCTCACTCTCATACTTTGTAGCTTACTTTAGACAGCGTGTGTCCATTGCTCTACAGAGGGTAGTGACTGGTGCAATCCACAAGAGAGCAATCACATTAGGTGATGTTTCTTCGGATGCTCCAATTGTGTGTAGACCGTACTACTTGCATAGCTCGGATATCTTAGGTGCGGTAGGGCAGATTTCTCATACCGACTCTATTGGGGCTTAGCCCCATGTTACCTTTTTTGTCTCTCTCTTGTATGGGCTTGATGGGGTCTTCCCATCCTTCATTTTTCCTCCGCGGTCGCCTTTTTCTCTGAATACGGAAATAAGTGCCTCTCAAAGCGCACTAGAGTTCTATTTTGCAGCCAGATATTTTTTATTGTCAGGTGGAAGGTGTTTCATGCACACCTTTTGGATGTAGGTCGGTCCTGGATCGATAGCAGAGGATGTAGATGACTCGCCCTGACCACGAGCACCTGCATGAGACAACCAATGTCTTAATGTTGACCAGCAACCTTCACTTACACATGTACAACTACTTGATTACAAGGCATCTGATAACTCCACTTCAACCACTACATCTTCCGGTCAGAGATGTACAAGACAATTTGTGTTATGTCAGATCCTCATCCTTTAAGTACAATCTACTCGATTTGATAATAAGATCCACAAACTGAACTCGTCCTGTACAGAGGTTCTGATGTCCTGGAGAATCGAATGCAGGAAGGTAGCACCTGGATCCGACTTACGAGAAAAAGTTCCATCAATTTTACAAGGCCTGAGATTCCAGAACGCCGGTTGACACTATTTGATTTCTCGATTGCAGTAGTTCCGGATCGCGGATTCCTGATTGTTGAACATTGGCCAACATGAAGGTCGAAAAATTGGATATTCACATGGAAAAAACACAGTGGCAAAGTCAAAGAGCAGGTGTGCCTTAAAAGTCAACATACGAGAAGTAACTCCCAAAAGACCATTGTGCTTCGAGTTATATATCTAATTGGCTGAAGTCATTAGAAAATTATTCGAGTGTCTGATTAGAATTGACTGTCGATGTCTTGACAATTGGAACAAATTTTGTCAGGCTACACGATGCTCCTTCGTGTTTCACATATTGGACTTTGAGGTATCAGTAGTCTTTCCAGCGATCCCCACGAAGTTCCTGGCGATTTCTGTGTGGTTGACTCAGCAAATGGACCAGTTTCCGTTGCACATCGTGGAAATATTCACCGCTATTCAGCTTCGCTAGGTAAGTCAGCGTCCTGGTTCGAACCCGATCTGAGTCTGAGGTTGGATGCAATGTGGATTTTGTGTGAATGAAAGGCCTGGTTTTTGTCAAAATCAACTACGGTAAACTAGCTTCAAGAGTAGTATACTCAAAGATACTATAGGGGGTTTCTTTTGTTCAAAGGAATATTTACGGGGGTAGATGTGAACCATAACAAATCGATCACCCCGTATCAATTATTTACCCCAAAAATGAAATGCACATCAAATATTTCAGATATATAGAATATTATCCAGGATCTTGTTTTACTTACCGGTCATTTCCATTTTCTCAGATTGGTTGCATGATGAGAGATTAGGTGGTTCAAATAGATTTCAAATGAATATTAATATCTAGTCATATATGATTAGAGGTCAAGGACTAATAAAGCATGGATACACGAGCAAAAGCGCGGTGGCAACTGCACCGTGTTGTGCAGATTTTGAATTGTGAACTCTACTCTACTTTGATTTGAATAGGTGTGAAATTTGATTGTTTGATCCACTCCCTCAGCTCTCACTTGAGCAAAGTCCCTCCAAAACTCCGTTGATCAAGCGATTTGATTGAACCTCCTCCAAAATGTCACTTTCGCGAGTGAGATTTTGGATGTAAAGGTCAGTGCTATGATGTCAAGAGGGTAGTTTGCTAGTTTTTAGTTCTTAGAGATTGAAAGTTTCAATTTAAAAGTTAAAATTTTGTTAGTGTGCGGGCAAGATTTGGCGCTGCACATTCATGGGTGGGAGTGGAGAGTTGAAGTTAGTGCATCAGCCTAGAAAGTGAGAATTTAAGATTCCAGGAATATGGAATGCACTCAACTCCAATCCATTGACATGGGAGTTCCATTTCTATTAGCAAGTTCCCATTTCATTGAATCACTAGATCATGCACCTTCTGAGGATATATCTAATATTGATTCGCTTTCTACATACCCTTGCTTTCTCATGTATTGAAATTTCAGGCTCTTTTTGCCATGGTTTCCTTTGGTCCATCATCTGGCCTTTCTTCTGAGGGTGTCAAATCAAAAGCACCAGGTGTGAAGTCCAAAGGGTGTGAAAACAATAGATTTAGAATGATATCTCACCATTATAGTCAAATCTAGGATTATCTTGACCTTGACCATTTCAAGCAAATACATGGAGGGAATAGTAAGAAACCTGTACAGAAGAGTACATCCTTTAGTTATATGGCCACTTATCTCGTGAAGTTTGGGAAAGGTTTCTTAAAATTTATGATGGGAGATAGATTGCAGAAGAATGGGCTTGATACATATTTTCTTATAACTTTGCTTGGACATGGAAGGAAAATGCACATGAGAAAGACTCACAAAGAAGATATCAAACAAGGATGGAATACCATTGATAATAAACTAAATCATCAATGTCCACACTCATCAAGAATATATCTTATGTTTGGTTCAAAGAGACATTTCTCCACCTGCTCTACTATCCTTAAGGGTTGAAAATGAAATTTGGAGTAGATAGTCATAGAAGAGGATATGGGATTTTGTGTTACATTTGAATTTTCATTTGAGGATTATGTTGATGAATAACCACATATGGGTTTTATGGTCCTATCACATAGTGGTTTTCAATTCCTAGTATCCAAGAGTCATTTTCTTATGTACCATTCTCTCATGGTTTTGAGGAACATCATGTGTACGGGCTAGAGGAGGAGAGTAGATCAGAGAGACAAGAGGACAAGAGGACAAGAGTTGATCTAAATTGGATATTGATTGCTTTTCTTGTCCACCAATTACCTTTGAAGATGAAGAACTACCTACAAGGGAAGCCGTTAGAGAGGGAGACCATGAGGGTGATAGGCAAGGAGAACAAGGGATAGGCAAGATGCTTTCCTCTTCCACAAAGACACCATCTGTCTCAAGAAGCACAAAGATGCCTACTTCAAAGACACATTTGTCATCAATGGTGTCCACCTTCATCCAAGATCATTCTAATATGATCAAGTTAAGAAGTGAGTTGGTCACAGACAAAGAGAGATGCAAAGTGGCAAAACTAGAAGCTCAAAAGGTGGCCAACATAGAAAAGTTGTGATTTAAAGGCAAAATAGAGAAAAAAAAGCTTTAATTTCCGAGTTAGAGAAAAGGAGAACTAAAGGGAGTACTTTATTCTCCAAGTTAGTGAAAAAGAAAATTAAAGAAAGAACAACCAAATCCAAAAGGTTTTATTTCCATGATTTTAGAATTAGCAAAAGCTGAGAAGACACCCAAAGAGATCAAAAGTTTAATGAGTATCACGCACAATCTGAATACTAGACTTGATCTAGATAGTCCTTTTGTGGACGTAGATAGTACCCTTGTTGACAGTTCCAATAGTGATAGCAAAAGTGTTGTGCCTTAGCAAATGGGCAAGGATAGAATGCATGGCCCAAACACATTCATGTTAGTTGATCATTGTCACTCTCTCTATTGAGTAAGTTTCCATGTCTGTCTTGCATTTTTTATATGTTATAAGTACCTGAATTTACTCACTATACTTTCAAGCATATTATGAGTTGGTTGTATTATGGATCTGGATCTGGTTCAGCTCCAAGTGGTCATCAAAGAGAAAGACTCAAAAAGTTGGGTTTCATGGCAGTTTCAATATGGTATCAAAAGGAGGTTTCATTGCATTTTTGCTTGCATATTATTATAATCTAGGGTAGTAAAGTTATGCTAGTTATAGTTAGGTTATGCTACACAAGTTCTTGCATGGCATAACCTAATAATCCTCCACTCTTTCTTCATTTTATCTTCTCTTCTTCATCCTCCCTAACCAGAGTGCCAAAAATCAACCCAATTTCCAATGCTCTTACTCAATTTTTCACCAAATACCCAAGTTCTTGCATAGAAATCAATCCAATTTACTCTCTAAAAAGTCAATCAGACTCACTTTCTTCTCTTGCTAACTTCTTATTCCTTGTGCACTCTATCTATTCTTATTTCTAGTTTTTCTTGAAATTTCCCAAATTCATTTTCTTTGCATACAAAGACCTACTAACTCTCTTGAAATTTCTCTCCTCTATTCTCTCTTTGAAATTTCTCCCATCTTCTCTTCTACTACTCTCAATAGATATGTATGCATAATTATTTTGAAATACTCTCGTGGTCTCTCTTGAAATTCTTCCCCTCTTAAATACTTAAAAAAAATACATGCATAAGTATTCTCAGAAAAGCAACATTTAGCAAGAGCTCAACTGCTCCTGTTCAAAGCACCGGAACTATCAAGTCAACACTCTAGGCAAAACTTGATTACTCCAATGCACTTGGCAAAGCCACCCACAACATACCCTTGAGCAACACTCTCTGCAAAGCTCTTGACTACTCCGGTTCACAAGGCAATGCCTGACCCAGGTTCTCAACAAATCTTATTTACAAATGGCAAAGCTCAACCCAATCTTGTGTTTTGTGATAGCAATGGATCATGGGTTCTTAGATTCCCAATAACTTTCATTTTATTTCAAATTTTAAATTCTTAATTGGTTTGTAATGACATGATTACTAAGTACTGAATACTTAAGGGAACACCCACAAGCACCATAGTACTATAAGTTTCCACAAGAGATATTTGAAATTACCCTAAAAGTTCTACAAGAATGTGAGACCTTTGTAAGATATTGTTGTTAAGTTAGCCTTGATAATTGAACATATATTAAGAGGATCTTGAGAGTGAAATCCATATGAATGAGTTTTGTGAGAAGTACTAATATGGTGAAAGGGGTAGTACAAATGAAAGCTTGGAATCAACTCAACTTGAAGAATCCACTATCAAATTGTAGGAGATGAAGGTGAGGAAAGAGATTTTGCAAAAAAATTATTTAACATTTTTGTTGTGGAATTGGGAGTATGTCTCTAGGTAGATGGCATAAAAGATTTTCAGTATAAAATTTTTGGTGCCAGAAAACCTTTGTGCCAATCCTTGGTCTTGGCTTGGATCACATTGGATGCAAGTGCTAGAGAAGACACAAGACCAAAGGAGTGCATTAAATCTAACTCACATTTTAGGACGGCTCACCTAAGCTATGTAAGGTTTGAATTGTTTCTTCTCTCAAAGGGTAGAAGCATCCATCAAGTAGGTGGGGAGTGGCACACTACAAAGACATGTCACAAAGAGCAATTGTAGCAACATTGACGAAGTTGTTTTGACTGCAAAGAATAACCTATCTTTTGAATAGGGAAGAGGTCTGCTTTGAGTATGTGTTCTCCAGCTCTAGGATTAGTTGGGCTAGAATTTTCCCCAAGCATACAACCCAAGTGATTAGTACTTTTTAAGAATCAAGCACTCATAACATAACGTTATGTGGGATTCACTTTTACATTAGCATAAACTTGCTCATGGATGAGCAGAAGATCAACATCCCCTGACACTTCATTTAGAGTACATATTTCTTTTCAACACAAGGGATTTAGAGCACATGAAAAGATGCAACAAACAGATACCACATTTTTGCATGTGAGAATTTTGTTGCAAATTAAAGTGGACACAAAGAGAAAGTAGCATGTGGAAGCTTTGCCAAAGAAAGTCCAGCCAAGAAGCCAAGAGAAGTAAAGGTGATGGAATCTCCTAAGAAAATGAAATTGAACCAAAGAAAAAATTAGAGGATGAAGGTGAGGAAGATTTTGAAGAAAAATTAGAGACTATTGCTAGTAGTAACTTTAGAGCTAAGCTAGTCATCAACTTGGAATACAAGTTACTCAATCCTTAAAAGGTTACTAAAAGCTTCTCACTACAAAGCTTCTTAGATGCTTCTAGGATATTTTACCATGAAGCTTCCTAGATGCTTCTTGAATATTCTTAATATTGTTAGGACATGCATTTCTACCTTTTTTTCTATATGTAGCTGATTTTATTAACTCCTTAGCATCTACTAACTCGATAACAGTAAATGAACTAGCAATTGTGACACTTCTTTCCAAATCTAGCCAATTTTGACACATACCCTTGAGGGGAATGACCTATTTCTTGCCATTATACCACTTTTTTGTCATCATTTGTTATCTCAATATAACATCTAGTAAACTCTTTGAATAATAATCTCAATATAATAGTTAAACATTAGACAAAAGCTGCCATACTTTATTTTCTTAGCTTATTAAACTTAGTTCACAAAAAATAAGTTCTAAAGATTGAGTTATGATTAAAGGTATGAAACTATTACTAAAGAACAAATCAAGTTCTTCATTATTCCTTGATCACTTCATATTTTAAATGATATAGGTCCCATACTTAACACAATGGTTTTTTACTCTCTCTATATATAAATAGATAAATAAAAAATATTTTCATCTAAATAAGTCTACTAATTGATGTGGTGATCTCAAATCATATATAGTAAGAATCCATTATTCTTGACATGCATTTTTTTATTCCTTGTGTTACAAACTAACAAACACTAAATTGTAGCATTCTAGTCAGAAATAAGTCATTCCTATGAGTATATGATTCAATAATGGATAGATTCAAGGAAAATATCATTATGCAGTTCTTTATTGTTGCTTGCTTAGCCTCTTGGTCATATACTACTCTTAGAAGAAGACAATGATGCCAAAAAGATGCATGGAAAAAAACACAAAGAAATCACCATCATATAGAATATGTAAATCAGAGCTTGATAGTAGGGTATTAGTATAAGGCCTTAATTTCCTACAAAGTTATTCCAAAGGTTTACATCCTACCCATCCAAAAGGTGAAAATGATACAAAGGTGTACTCAAGTCTCAATGCAAAGACTACTTCCACCCTTTCCTTCAAAGGCACACACTTCACCCGTGTTCCAACTTCACTATAGGTGTAAACCCTCACATATTCAAAGTATGATTCCGGTCAATACTACAACATTGACTAAATCCTATGAAGGTATTGTCTTCTTGGAATTGCTACTTGCACCAAGGATCAAAAAGCAAAGGTACATAGTAAGCATTAATGCAAAGATTAATCAAACACAAAGATTGAACACTCCAAACAAAAATTAAAGTAGCAATGGAGAGCAATAAATGTTTCACTTTATTCACCTTACCTTGGACTACACACAAAACTATTTGTATGCATGACTTAAATAGCTAGAGGTCCATAGAAGTTACAAAATAGTCAATTGTACAATGGCCAAGATGGATACAAAGGTAACTCATAATGTACAATCATTGTGGAGATCTAATAGCCATAGCTGTTTGTGCATTTTGGAAATGAGAAAGAAGTTCCCAAGTGACATCATGAAAGGGATACCCTTTCCAAAGGACTTTATACTCAATATTTTGTTGGCGGCCATGTTGAATGTAGTATTGTGCAAGGATATGATTGACTTCATACTTCTCATGATTGTTGATATGGATGGGAGGAGGAGGAGGTTGGATACAATAAGGAAAGGAATATGGATTAGAGAAAAATGGTTTGAACTTATAAATATGAATGACAAGGTGGATTTTCATATGACAAGGCAAGACAAGTCGATAATCAACAAGAGAAATGATTTGAGTGACATCAAATGGATCTATCCAATTAGGAATAAGTTTATAGACTTGGGTATCAAGTAGGAGGAATAGGTTACTAGAAGAAATCATGACCTCATCATGGAGTTGAAAGATGAGATCATAATGATGTTGGTCTTCATATTGTTTCTGATGATTTTGAGCAATAAGGAGATAAGATTTGGCTTGTTGTGGGGACTGGGATATTGTGGTCAAGAACTTGGAAATATGAGGGACATGAGATGTAGGAGGAGCAAGAAGAGAATCTAAAACAAGTAGGTCTTGGCCAAAATGAAGGAACAAGGGAAAGAATTCATTGCTTGCATGTTTGGAATTATTGTAGGCAAGCTCAACAGTAGTGGACAAAGCAAGCTTGGTGCCAATATTTGGAAGAGTGTTTGCTAAAATTTTCTGGTGAATTGAGGATCACGATTGGATATGAGTACATGAGGCATTCTATGATGCTTGAAGACATTGTTGAAGTAGATTTGGGCCAATGTAGGAGCATCTACTATATCAAAGGTTGGTGCCAAATGAATTTGTTTACTAAGTTTACCCACAAACACTACAATTGTTATTTGACCTTGCTTTATCTTAGGCAAGGATGTGAAGAGATCTAAGCTCACATGTTCCCATCAAGCAAATGAGATGGGAAGTGGTTGAAGAAGCCCACTCGGTTTCTAGTTGTTTGCCTTATTGCATTGGAAGCTCTTACAAGATCAGACAACTCTTGAACATCTTGTGCTATGTTGGGCTACCATCATTGGCATTTTAGAGTACCCAAGGTCTTGTCCACAACCATATGACCAATGATTGGTAAGGCATTGGCTTCTTGAAGGCAAACAAGTCATAGATCACCCTTGGTTGGAATATAGATCCAATTTTCACAAAATAGAAGGCCTTCCTTGAAGGAGAAGGTGTTGTATTCCTCATCACATGTTGCAAGATCTACTTGTTCCATGTGAAAGAAAGGGTCTTGTTGTAAAGCGGTCTTAAGCTCAATTTGGACTTTTGAGACAATTGACACTATCATTATTGCCGTTGTGATGAGAGGAAGAGCCTCCAAATCAGGTCATTTTTATAGGGTATTGGGGATGACATGAACCTACCAAGTTTGTACTCAAGTTTGATATCAAATAATTGTAATTTTTTCTCCCATTGATGATGTATCCATGTGCTCAAGATGTAATATCTACAACAAGGGCTTGTGATCATTTTGCATCATCACTTGTTTCTCCAAGAGATAATGTCTCCATACCTTGGTGGCATATATCATTGCTAGTTCTTCTTGATCTCAAGTAGAATAATTCCTTTATGTGGTAATCAGTTGGTGAGACATAAAGGTAATGGGATGTAACCCATCTAGAAATTCTAGTTGCAACATAGCTCCAATAACAAAGTTAGAAGCATCAAAGTCAACCACACAAGATAGTTTAGGATCATATAGTTGGAGAATGGGTCTTGAAGAAACCATATGTTTTAGCTTTTTGAAGCTTCTTTGTGCTTTGTGGTCCTCTAAAAGCTTGAGATCTTCTCCAAGAGATTGGTCAATGGTGTGGTCACATGAGCATAGTAGTGGATGAATCATCGGTATAAACTTACCAATACATTAAATACCCACACTTTTGTGGTATCCTATGGAGTAAGCCAATTAGTAATGCCCTTGATTTTCTCCTCTTCCATCTTGATCCCCTATGATGAAATCTTATGACCTGAGAAGGTAACTTCCTTCTACCAAAAGGCACACTTTGACTTCTCATAGTTAAACTCCCATTGATGTAGTCATCTTAGGACTTCTTGCATGTGATTTGTGTTTTTAGCCCTTGTCTTGCTAAAGATTAAAATATCATCCAAGAACACCTCACCATGTATCAATCCAATAGCTTATCCAACACCCAATGCGTCTAATCCATGAAGACTATTGGAGTATTAGTGAGCCTAAAAGGTAGAACTCTCTATTCAAAATACCCATACCTTGTGCAAAAGGTAATCTTTTGCACATCCTCTCCATCAATGAAATTTGCCAATAGCTGCTTTGGAGATCAACTTGGAGAAGTATTATGTTCCACTCAATTGATCTAACAAGTCATCAATTATTCATTAATTTTTTATTGAGGCTATAATAATCAATACAAAAATGAAGTACTCCATCCTTATTTGGAACAAATAGTACCGGTGCTTCCTAAGGAGATGTACTATGTTGTATGAAATCCTTGTCCAATAACCCTATCAATGTTATTTGAAGCGCTTTGGTGAGAGCCAATAAATAGAACCTTGAGGCATGAAGGTTGTTGAGCTAATAGATTGTTCTAAAGAAGGGATTAGATCTGCTGAATTAGATCTGCTAAGGATACTTTGCATTGGAATAGAAGTTGTGAGGTGAGTATTACTTTGGGGCTTGTATCTTGGTGATCACATGTCCAAATTGTATGCGCCACATTTTGATGGATATGTCTTTATGCCAATCAATTGTAAAGTTTGGAAGTTTGTAGCCAAAGTTACAAGCATTAGAAGTTTCTAAAGTAGATGTATGAAGTAGTTGAGTAGCTTGAAATTGAAGTTACTTTGGTTTAGAAGATACTTAGTCTTAGGTTGAAGGTGACTCAATCCAAGGTAGTCACACATTGGATGCAAGGGACTTTGGGTGAGTTACTTGAGTTAATTGAGGAAGTTATGGTAGAGAAGGAGAAGATAGATAAGACACTTACTTCCTTTAGTCTCAGCCCAAACTAAAAATATGAGAGAAGTAGATGAAGATATAGATATAGTGGATGAATCCAAAGTGCAAGAGGCCCTTGTTGGAATATGGGGTGTAGAAAATGAAGTAAAGATAGAAGTTGGATTGGATTAGGAGTAACTAATTCAGATCTAAAGAGATAGATATGAAGTGTTAGAATAACACTTTGGATTCTGAAGATTGGTAAGTAGAAGTTGAAGTGGTTTAGGCAGTTTAGATAACTATTAAGTGATTTGCCTATTTAAAGGAAGTGTTCATATTTTTGAGTTGAGTAAACCAAAGTGTTATAACTCAATGCTTGTTATTTTAGCTTAATTTTGAGTATATCAATCTTGTATGTGTGTTTGTGAGTAGTTGGAGAAGTTTGAACTATAGTTTGAGTGTATAAGATATTGGATTTTACAACTCTAATTCCATTTTTGTGTTAATCATGAGTGGAGTGCAGTCGTGGCAATGCCTTGACAAATCTACAAGGAATCATAGTGTTGGTATTATTTTGCATTTGTGATCACAATGTTGGATTGATGCAAAGCAATTTTGACTCAAGAAGTTGTGCCTTCAGTGGAGGGGTGGAACATAATTCGAAGGTGAGGTCACTTCACAGTGAAGTAGCCTTCTTTGGGAGAACTAAATCATCACAATTAGTATCAATTTAGAAATGATTTGATGAATTGTGATTATGGATGTTGTTAATTTTTTTGGACAAGATTACAAATTGAGCACTTGTTACTCTCTTTTTGGTGTGGTTTCTACCCAAGAGACTAAAGTCACAACCAAGAAGAACTAATTGTTACCTTTGCTTTGTGTTTGACCATTTTTGACTGATATCTCTATGGAAAAAGTCATAACTTATTGATTATTGTAAACATGATACTTGTTGGGTTGTCATAGAGATTCAAGCAAAGGAAAACCTAGAATAACATCATAGTGTAGAGGTGCCACTACAAACCTCATATATTCCAAATACTCTTTCCTAATCTTGAATATATCAAGATGTGAAGTAGTGAATGCAAAACCTTTTCTACCATTTACCATCATCAATCTACTTCCAATTATTGGTTTGATAGGAATACTTAATTCTTTTGCTAATTGTATGGGCATGCAATTCTTTGAACTTCAAGAATCAACCCAAATTCTACAACTATGATTAGATATTCTACCTTGCAAGTGAAGCAAACTTGCATAGGTTAAGCCTTCAATCCAGTTGGAACTAATCAAGTTCCTAGTAGTGGCTCAATTTCACCTATAGGGATTTATTTTTTCACTTATCATCATGTTACACAAACTCCATTTGGGCAATTTGTTAGGGTCATCCATTCTTGAGTGAACATTCAATAATGGGATGCCCAATTTGTCAATAATAAAAGCAACTTATTATGGAATTGAGTGACGTAGCTTCTTATAGAACCAATTTGCTTCAATTTTTCCAATCTATCTCATGCGGCTTGTGTGGCATTTACAGCTTAGAATCACCCAATTATTATGCTCTTGAATTCTTCCCATATCTATATTGGCATAAAAAATTACCACTCAGCTCTCTCCACTCAAAATCACCACTATAGTTTTGCAACTCTATCCAACTGGGTTGAAGCCAAGAGAATCTATCTCCGTTCATCTTGAAGATTTATAACTTCAAAATTAACATTCACAATCAAACACACATTTCTCCACTACACCCAAGAGGTTTTTTCCTTCAAATACCTTGGGCTTTAGAAATCATATTTGATCTTTGCCTTCTCAAAATGGTGCTTTCTCTACATTCTCTTGTTGTTGATGATCTCATTCCTCCAACAATTGAGTAAGGTGATTGATTTGTTGCTACATGGGAATGATAACTTGAAGTATTGTCACAATGGATACTACTCTAGCAAACTACCCATAATTTATCTAAGTTAACACGTAGATGCAACAGATACACCACTCTCCATAAGTTACAATAAAAAATACCAAAGGATCATTGGAGAAGGTGATTGCATTTAGAAAATTTTGCCCATAGCGTGAGATGATGAACTATGTGAAATGATGCTTGGTAGTACATGGCAAAAAAATCCCAATGGTTTGGCAAAAATTGGTTAAGTGGTCCATTAATTCCATCCATCCCATTCATTCTTTGATACCAACATAAAAGACAAAAGAGAGAAATAGAAGAATGGAATATCAAAGTGAAAGATCACATTAAGACTCTTGAATGAGGAAAATTATGAATGCCTAGTATGAGCTTGGGCCTTGGTATTTATAGGGAACATATAAGGCTCTGAAAAAGCTTTCTAAAAGCAATCTTCTTTGAGTGCAAATCAAGTTAATAGTGAAGCTTCTCAAGAAGCTTCCTTCTAGGAGTTGCCTATTTGGCATGCAAGCTAAGTTAGTTGGGAAACTTCCTAAGAAGTTTCCTTCTAGAAGCCACCTACTTGGCATGTAAGCTTAGTAACCAAAAAGTTTCATGAGAAACTTCCTTTTAGAAGTCATCACTTGGCATGGATTTTACTTGATACTTGGAAGGTACCAAATAGCTTCCTAGATGCTTCTAGAATATTCTAATAATTCTTGGCTAATTCTTTGCTACTTTTTTAGTCTTGACTAACTCATTTGTAAACTCCATATTGTTATAGTGAGTGTGATATGGAGTTAGACATGGGTAGTGATGAATCATGGGAAGAGCTCAAGAATATAGATGAGCAAGAATGGGACTTAGATGTTCCCATTAGAAGTGTTGGAAAATGCTTATTATGGTGGTAGGACTTTGCTTACTCTACAAGGTATTTGTTAGATAGTTGGCCCATTGTGGACAAGAATAGGGCAAGAAGTTTGTCTCACAAGTGTTCATCAATCTAGAACCATGGCAATTTAAAAAATTGATGAGGATGGATATATATTAATTTTATATGTTGTTGGAACTCATCTAAGATCATATGTGTTTCAAGGGTGTGAGATGGGAAGGAAATGGATTCTGAATTTAATTCAACTTGCAATAGCGCTCAATAGATTTGGTAAAAATGGGAATGGAACATGTATTGCAAGGGGAATGAATTTGTGGTATCATTTTAGGATCCATGGAAAATTTCAATGAGATAGTAATCATTGCCATTTTATCCAATATGGTTAAGGAGGTGATATGGCCAGATATAGAGGGAAGAGAGAGAATTTCAAAAGTTTTTTCTATGAAAGGATTTCCAAAGTGCGTGGGACTAGTCAGGGGACTTAATTCCCCATAGCACAACAACCAAATATATATGGAGAACTTACTTTAGTAGGAAGGGTATTATTCAATCAATGGACAAGGGGTATGTGATGATATGATATGAGATGGACTATAAAATTCTTGGGTGGCAAGTTCTTGTTTCAAAAATCATAGCTATTGTAATTTCTACTAATTTTTAATTTCACCTTTTGGATACTTTTGTATGGTTGAGGTCATGTTCATGAGTTAATTTGTGTGCATTGTTCTTGTCATGATATGACCTATCTTCAAAAATCTCCTTTGTGGAGAGATTTGAACCATTGAGGAGCCAACAACTCACTCAACATTACCAATACTTGTTAGGTGATTTGGGTCATACTCCCTATGTCACTTGGTACCTTTTTTTAAAGTGCAGTGCTCCCAAGATAGAGTAGATTTCAATAAATGTTTAGCACATACCAAGGTAGTCAATGAGCATTGTATAGGAATTTAATGAGCATATGGTATTCATTGCAAGAACTAATTGAAAAGTAAACTTGAGGAAAGTAGATATCTACTAAGGTGGATAAGTCCTTGTATCATTTTACATAATTTTCTTATTGATAGAAGAGATATGTGGGAAGAAGGAAATGAATCAACTAGAGAATAGGTAACAGAGGTAGATGTAATATTGGAGTTCCTTGTTTGGGCTAGCCAAAGTAGAGAAGAGAGAAGAGAAGCTATATTGAATACATGTCTAGCTTAAAACAGACTTCTAGGTCTTTGAACCTTGGATAACAATAGCAATTTGTAACATACTGTTAATAAAATATTGGATTATCTCCATGGAAGCATGGTACAGTGTATTGAACATGGAAATGGAAGAAGTTAAAGGGTGTTTACATGAGATGGAAATGTATCATTGGGTAGAAGTGCATCATCATTGTATTAAGTGAAGCGTGAAGAGTGAACAATCATAGTCAAAATGACTTTCTATTCAGTCATTTCCAATTTTTAATGTCAAAGATTTTGCAAAGATTTAAAGAGTGTTCCTTGTTTCATTTTGTCCTAGAAATGGAGATCTAGAGCTTATCAACTAAAGTCAATAATGAGAAACTAAAGCTAATAATGAGGGTGATTTTTGAAAAGAGGAAAAAAAGGTCAAAGAGAGCAAGAGGAGACGATAATGATATGGTAGAATTCAAATTTCTGAAGTAACAAGTGCTGGATTTGAATTCCCAACCTATAACGACAAGGTAAGGTTGTAGAGAGCAAGAAAAAATAGAGATGCTTTTGGGAGATAGAGTGGAAGAGGTGATTTGAGAGGCTAAAGAGGAGAGAGAAAAGGTTTCAAGGGGTAGAGGACAAGATAGGAATTGAGAGGAGAGAGGCTTTTGGAGGGACTATGACCTCTTCTTCTAGTCTTGTCTTTTGGTTGTAGGGAACAATAAGGAATGCAAAGAGAGAGAGAAGTGCATTTGATGAGCAAGAACAGGTTTTAGAGACAACAGAGATAGGGTTTGTTGGGATTTAGCATTCAATAGTTTTTGGAGGGAGAAAGGTTTTGATAGTTTTCATGAAAGAGAGGTTTTGGAAGGTTTTTGGGAAAGGAGGTTTTGGAGGACATCACTACAAGAGAGGGATACAAATCACATGAGAGGGATATAGACTCACTCAAATATGTGAGCCTAAGAAGAGAGAAGCAACTTGAAACCCATTTTCTTTCAATACCAAATGGAGATTGCAACAATCTATCAAAAACTATGGGACATGTCAAACATGGAGGATTTCAAAGAGCGTAGATGGCTGATCAGTGACCTTGGTTCAATGGCTGATAACATGAATTTCATCAAGTGTGCTTGGCTAAATCAAACTCAAATTCAATGATCAGTGGAGTCTATCAAAGAATTGGATTCAATGGGATTGAAAGCTGCATTTGGCTTGCATTATCCATGCCCCCATGTAAGTACTCAATTCACAAAAAAATCCAAATTTGATCATGCTTGAATCCTATATCCCCAGACCATATCAAAATCTGATCCATTCTATTCCTACACTCATTCTATGGACTATACCTTCCTGATTTTTTCAAACACCTTGCCGACACCTTGGATTTCTGGAGAACATGGAAACTCAACTTCCTAATTTTTGCAAAGCCTTGCCAACATCCTAAAAATATCCTGAAATCAAGCCACCACTTTAGCAAAACCTAAATGTGGCACAAATGCCTAGCAAAACCTTAATCCCACAATGCAACCCTAGTAAAACCCCAACACTTTTGCAAACCCTAGCAAAACCCTATACCTTATGTGAAACCCCCAACCCTACCAACATGACTCCTTAGCAAAACACTAGCAAAACCCAAACTTGTGATGTAAGGTTTCATGAAACTCTTGCAAAATCCTCACAAAACCAGGCCAAAATCTGTTTAGTGTTGTGTTTAGCATGTTTGTTTACTTTTGGTATGATTAACATGTTTCATTTTCTTTTGCTTATGTTTTGCATGTAGATTCATTCATGTATTGAGTGTGTGAGGACATGGGATGCCACTACACATGCTGATATAGTGAGTTGTAGGTCATTCACTTTAACTCTTGAGATGATTTGAGTTGCTTTTGCATTACTACTTGGGAGTGGAAGGAGGAGGTTTGTCCCTTACTCTCTTGTGCAAGATTGGTTTCTTGGGTGCAATCACACAACAAGAAGGTACTTGCCACAATAGTGCATTAACCTTGGATGTAGGCCATTTTTCAAATTGATTCTCTCCTCGTCCTTACATACCAGCCAAAGGTGGTGCACGGTATCTTGCACTTATGGTGAAGTGGAAGGTAGAGTGGTTAGGGATACACTTGCAGCAAGCAGGGGAGGATTATGATTGGCCAGAACTCATGCTCCAAGCAGTTAGTGTAGAGATGGAATTCTTACTAAAACAGATTCATTGGCCAGATGGACAGAGATACAAGGTTACATATGTGGGTTAGTTTCCTTCATTCAAGTGTTCGTGGAGAGTGGATTCTTAGATGAGGGAGAGGCATACTGTGACACTGTAGTCCAAGAGGGGACATATCTTCATGATGAGAGAGCCAAGGACAAGAATCAGGAGGGTGAGTGAGAGCCAATTAGTAGGCGTGTTTCTTAGAAACACACTATTTATCTTTCTCCATGTACCATGTATAGTATGAATAAATGATATTATGTTCGGAGTATTGCCTTGGAATCACTTGAATGTTTTCTTGAGTTTGATGAATGAAAGTATCCTTTTCCTTTATCAAGCTATGTATATGCTTTAGGGGATTTTTTTGCAAGCACAAGAAGAGGATTTGCTTTGTAGATGATGTTACTTAGAGAGAGAGAGAGGAGGTGATATTTCTTTTACATTACCCTTGCAGTAGCATTCCACCTTACTCACTCCTTCTCTTGTATGGATTGATGAGCTTCTTCATCATTTGTATTTGAGCAAGGAGAGAGCAAGGGACTTGGAGGGAGGATTTCGGGAGCTAGGGAGACAAATTCCAAGGAGCATGAGGTCAAGCCTTTGTTTGTAGTGTCCCATGTAGTGGCAGAGAGGATGTTCCATTGACACATAGAGAGTCATTCTTGGCATAGGGAGAGGATTCCTCAAGAGTTACTCCTACACATATGCAAGTTACCACCATTCCTATTTGCAACACTAGAGTGTGGAGAGAGAGAGAGAGAGAGAGAGAGAGAGAGAGAGAGAGAGAGAGAGAGAGAGAGAGAGAGAGAGAGAGAGAGAGAGAGAGAGAGAGAGAGAGAGAGAGAGCTCTTATTGAGAGAGAGTCAGCCCTTGTGGAGAGAGAGCGTGCTATGGGATGCATGGAGGAGAGGGAAAGAGTTCTTAGCAAGAGAGAGCATTCTTTGGGAGACTTGGAGGAGAAGGAGGGGGAGTTGGAAAGGAGAGATCAAGAGCAAGCTGAGTGAAAGTGTTTATATTTGACTTTGGTGAGATATGGGAGGGAGAGAGATGATTCGATGAGGGCATTAAATGAGCTTGAGGCTGAGAGACAGATAGCAGCTGAGGTTCATAGGTTGTAGATACGGAACTATTACCAAGAGCTCCAACTCTCCATGGGAGAGTTGGAGTACCCCGGTTGATTTGGAGAGATTTTGGGTTGAGTTGGTCAAGGCAAGGACATCCTTGGAGGGGGCTTATGCGGATGAAAGGGCCTTTTTTCAAGAGTACCCATTGAGACAATCCCCGAGAGAGTTTGTTATGCATGAGGAGATCCAAGAAAAGAGGATTGACATGATTAGTGAGGAGACTCAAATAGACAAAATTTGAGATGGATTAGAGATGAGATGTATAGAGGTGAAAATAGAGCCTTACTTGCAAGGAGTACCTAGAGGAGAGCTATATGTGATGACATCTGATAAACATCATAGCTTGGAGGTCTCAACTTTTGGGTGATCTTGCTCCTCCTCCTACTTCTAGTCATATTTCCCAAGAGATTAAGTGGTTTGAGGAGAGGAGAGAGACACTCACTTGTGAGGTTCTAGATTATTTATGTTGCAATAAAGGATGAGTGAGTTGAGAGAGTTTATTTCTCACCTTAGTTCATGCTCATGACCTAAGGAGGGAGATCTTGGGTTTGGATATTGGATGTTTAGGAAACATCATATGGGATAGTAGAAATTTCTTGGCCAATGATCTAGATTGGTGGAGAGGGGTGGATAGGCCCCATTTAAAGCAAGTAGCACATTTAGATATATCTCCCATCTTGCCAATACAGAGTTCATGGAGTTTTGTGTGATTCATTTTGAGGTACCCATTTGGATAGATAGCACAATGTGAGACTATGAGCATTTGCTGAGAGATATGTGGAGCCATGGTTTCTTACCCAAGGGTGTTTACATAGGTGCTTGCCTCATGGGTGTGTTTGATGATATGGATGGATATTGGGACCAATATTGAGACTATATTATGAGACCTGATAGTGTATTTATGGCTATGGGTTTAGCTTGCATGATCTAGTGATAGTGGATAGTACATTCCTATCATATTGTTGGAACCATCCACATGGTGCTATTCATCCTCCAATGTTTACTCCTTTTAATCCTTGAGTGCAGATTCATATCCATCCTCATGTGACCACTTGATAGCTCCTTTAGATAGATTTAGGGGATATATAAGACACAGCTATTGGTTTCTCATCCATGAGTGGAAATTGGGTCATCTCTTAGAGTATAGTCTCAATCCTCCATAACAATCTAGCCTTGGCCTTTCAGGGCCCTCTTATGCATGATGTGAAGTGGGATCTTCTTTGGAGATACAACAACTGCTTTATTTATAGACCTTTCATTTGATGCATGGATGTGCATTAGAGTGAATCAGATTAGAGTGCCTCCCATCTGGTATGAAGGATATAGATCATGAGGAGGTTCTGGTTCAGCCACCCATGTCTAGTGACTGTCCCCTTGATAGCACCATTGCCTCCCTTCCTTGACATCTCTTGTGTTCATGTGTATTCTTGTTGACACTAGTCCCCATTATGCATAAGGGTACCATGCATATTCCTTTTTTTATAAATTTATACATTACCTTTTACACCAAATTTATATTTTCCTTGTGAGTTGTTAATATGATTCTTATTTGTATGAGTTGTTAATATGAAACCTTTGTCCCTTTCTTATGACTTGTCCAAATCTGAGATGTATGAGTTGTTAATATGAAACCTTTTGTCCCTTATGACGTGTCTCCAAATCTACGTGTATGAGTTCTTAATATGAAACCTCTTGCCCTTTTCTTATGACTTGTCCAAATTTATAGATATGTATTAGTTGTTAATATGCACCCTATGTTTATAATGACAAGTGAATTTTTTACTCTTGTTGCTTTTGCACTTGCCAACACGGATACCCAAAAGCCCAGCAAGAATCACACAAAATCCATCAATTCTATCTACTTTACACCAAAGCTGCAAAATTCTTCTTCTTTATCAGGATTTTCATTCAAAACCCATGCAAAATCAAACAGACTGGATCACTTTATAGTGATCAGGTCTAAATCTCCTTGTGAAGCCAAAGCAATACTGGATAAAATTGATTGCCTTATAATGATCTCCTTGTGAAACCTGCACAAAACCTGAGAAATTGATGTACTTTATAGTGAAACCCACACAAAATTATGTATACTACCCTAGATTATAACAATATTCAAGCAAAACAAGCATAGAATCTCTTTTTATTGATGCCATAATGAACTTCCACAAAACCTAAATTTTTTGAGTGGTTCTCTTTGATGACAACTTGTAGCTGAACTAGATCTAGATCCAGATGCCTACTACAACCAGCTCATAATATGCTTAAAAGTGTAGTTTGTAAATCAAGGTACTTTATAACATATAAAAAAATGCAAAACAAATAGGGAAACTCACTCACTCAATAGAGAGAGAGAGACAAAAATCAATGATCATGAATGTGTTTTGGCCATGCATTCTAGCCTTGCGCATTTTCTAGGGCACTTCACTTTTGCTATCATTATTGGAACTATCAACAAAGCTACTATTTATGTCCATAGAAAAACTATCTACATCAAGTTTAGTATCTAGAGTGGGCATGCTACTCATTATACTTTTGATCTCTTGTGTGTCTTTTCATTTTTTGCTTATTCTAAAATCATAGAATGAAACCTTTTGGATTTGGAATTTCTCTCTTTAATTATTTTTTTCTCTAACTTGGAGAACAAATTACTCTCTTTAATTCTCCTTTTCTCTAACTCTGAAAATAAAGCTCTTTTCTCTCTTTTGCCTTTGAGTCGTAACTTCTCCATCTTGGCCACTTTTTGAGCTTCTACTTTTGACAATTGCATCTCTCCTTGGCTTTGACAGACTAGCTTCTTAACTTGGTCATATTAGAAAGATCTTGGTACCCTAGATCTTTCTAATATGGAGGTGGAGAAGGAAGGTGGAGACTGTTGATGACAAAGGTGTCTTTGAAGCAAGTGTCTTTGTGCTTGTTGAGGCAGATGGTGTCTTTCTGGAAGAGGAAGGTATCTTGCCTCTAGAGAGCTTTCTTTACTTCATAGATCCTATCTCTTATTCTCCTTTATTTCCCCTTCACAGATCCTATCGCCCTCATGGTCTCTTTCTCTAATGGCTTCCCTTGTAGGTGGTTCTTCATCTTCAAAATTAATCGGTGGACGATAAAAGTAATCAAAATCCAATTTTGAGCAACTCTTGTCCTCATTTCCCCTTTGATTTACTCTTTTCTTCTAGCCCTACACATGATACTCCTCTAAACGTGAGCCCATGGTACATAAGGAAATGACTCTTGGGTGCTAGGAATTGAAAACCCCTTTGTGCTAGGACCACAAAACCCATATGCGTGTGTTTCAACAACACAATCCTTAGATGAAAATTGAAATGTAACATGAGATCAAATATGCTCTTCTAGGACTATCTCCTCCAAATTTCCATTTTCAACCTTAAGGATACTAGGGCAGGTGGAGAAATGTTAGCTCTGAACCAAACATAAGATACATTCTTGAATAATGTGGACACTGATGATTTAGTTTATCATCAATGGCTTTTTATCCTTGTTTGATTTCTTTCTTTGTGAGTCCTTCTCATGTGCATTTGTCCTTCCATATCCATACAAACTTATAAGAAGCCATATATCAAGCCCATTTCTTCTGCAGTCAATCTCCCATCATAAATTTTGAAAACCTCTCCCAAAATTCTTGAGATAAGTGGTCATATAACTGAATGATGTTCCCTTATGTACAGGTTTCTTACTATTCTCCCGTTGTATTTGCTTGACATGGTCAAGGTCTTCTAAATAATCCAAGATTTGGCTAGAATGGTGAGATATCATTCTAAACCTATCATCTTCACCCCCTTTGGATTTCACACCCAATGCTTTTGATTTGACACCCTCAGAAGAAAGGCCAGATGATGGACCAGAGGAAACCATGGCAAGAAGAGCTTGAAATTTCAATACGGGAGAATGGAAGGCATGGTTAGACTTCTTGAGAGAATGTGGACAATTTAAATCTACAAGATGGGAAACAACTAATGTAGAAAGAAAATCAATATTAGATATATCCGGAGAATGTGCATGATCTAGTGATTCTTGCTAATGGAAATGGAACTCCCATGTCAAGGGGTTGGGATTGAGTGCATTCCATATCTCTTGAATCTTGAATTCTCACTTCTTAGACCGGCACACTTACTTCTCTCCACTTCCACTTATGAGTGCTCACTTCTTAGGCTCGCACATTTACTTCTTCTGTCCACTTCCCCATGAATGCGCTTTGCCAAATCTGACCGCACATTAACAAAATTTTAACTTTTTAATTGAAATTTTCAATCTCTGAGAACTAAAAACTAGCAAACTCAACTCTAGTTATCAGATCATTCTCCTGTACATCGCTCGAGAAAGTGAGATTTTGGAGGGAGTTTGATCAAGTGAGAACTGAGGGAGTGGATCTAAAAATCAAATTCCGCACCTATTCAAATCATAGTAGAGTAGGTTTTACAATTCAAAATCTACACGGGTGCAGTTACCAAGTCGCTTTCGCCCTGGGGTCCATGTTTTATTAGTCCTTAACTTCTCTCTCTCTATATATATATGACTAGAAATAATATTCATTTAAAATCTACTTGAACCTCATCTCTCGTCATGCAACCAATTACTGAGAAAATGGAAATGACCCGTAAAGTAAAAAAAGATCAACTATATTTTGTGTCCATTTCATTTTTGAGGTAAATAATTGATAGGGGTCATCGAAATTGTTACGGGTTCACAGCTACCCCATAGAACAAGTGAAACCCCCTCTAGTATCTTTGATAATACTGCTCTTGAAGCTAGCTTAGCAGTGAATATTTCCACGATGTGCAATGAAAACTGGTCCATTTGCTCAGTCAACCACATAGAAATCGCCAGGAACTGTGGGGATCGCTGGAAGTCCGAATACGCGAAACATGAAAGGGCATCATGTAGCCTGACAAAATCTGTTCCAACTGTCAAGACATCTCCAGTCAATCAGACACTCGAATAATTTCCTATTGACTTCAGCCAATAGATATATGAACTCGAAAGCAGAATGGTCTTTTGGGAGTTACTTCTCGTATGTTGACTTTCAAGGCACACCTGCTTTTTGACTTTGCCACTGTGTTTCTTCCAGGTACGTGCCCAAGTTTTCGACCTTCTTGTAGACCAAAGTCCAACAATCAGGAATTGGAGATCCGGAACTACTGCAATGAGAAAACGAATCGTGTAACGAACGGAACCTGTTTGAAGTGTCAACCAGCGTTCTGGAATCTCAGGCCTTGTAAAATGGGTGGATTTTTTTCCCGTAAGTCGAATCCAGGTGCTACTTTCCTGCGTTCGATTCTCCAGGACATCAAAACCTCTGTACGGGACGAGTTCAGTTTGCGGATCTTATTACCAAATCGAGTAGATTGGGCTTAAGAGATTAGGATCGGAGTGACATGATACAAACTGACTTGTAGATCTCTTAGCGGAAGATGTACTGGTTGAAGTGAAGTTATCAGACACCTTATCAATAACTGGTTGTAAATGTGTAACTGAAGGTTGCAGGACAAATTTAGCATATTGGTGGTCCCTCGTAGCTGCTCGTGATCAGGGGTAGTCATCGTCTCCTACCTATAGGGGAACGAACAACATGAAAAGGATGTGCATCTATCAATCACCTTTACCGGACAATAGAAAATAGCGGCTGCAAAATATAACTCTAGTATGTTTTGAGAGGCACGCATTTTCGTCTTCGGAGCAGGGGATTAACAGTAGCTCCGTTCTGAATTGGCTCAGTGATTCTGTACTTCTGCTCTATGAACGGGGAGGAATACCGAAGGTGGACATTATATTCTACCATGGTCTTCAGGAACAAGGCGGAGATTACGAAGCTTACTGGAAATCCTGGATGACTTTGTCCAAGTCCGATCTCAAACTGGATGGCCGGTATGCAACAGGTGCAGCAGAGGAATCGGTGTGCTGGCCCAGCGAATGGCTTGGCCAAGAGTTGGATGGAGCAAGGATATATTCAGTTGCGTACGATGCTTCCACTGAGCAGACCGCAAGACAAGGAAGACTTGACATGAACAATATTGCAGAAAATCAATATAATGCTAGCGGAGAATCATGGAATAGGACAAGCTTGCCCTGTCATTCTCGTGGGGCACTCTATAGGTGGTCTTGTTATCAAGCACCAACTCAAGACAGCACAGGATAAGGCCTATCAGTTGGAGAGGGCGGTCAAAAAGTCTGGTAAGGAAGGAGGAGAAGTTGATAAGTCGGAGTTCCTATACTAAAGCGTAGGATTTTGATGGTAAGGAGGCAGTTCAAACTTCAACTGAAGATTGCGGTGATCATATATGAATACGATCCTATCTGTCGCTTTTGAGATCATGTTAGGATGTGGACCAACTTGATAGCAGGAGTTCGTACACGTTTCCTATTTTCATCGTTCCCCCGTTAGTGTAAAGTTTAGATTGGATACAAAGAAAAATATGCTATTTTCAACCTTGTGCATCATCTTTACTTGATACTCCACGGCGACAGATAACTAAACATTTGGGAAACTCTGCGTTGATTTATTTTTTTGGTTAGATTTAATTAGTTTAGGTAATTCTTTTATGTAGATAAATATGTTAATTTTGGCTTCTTGGAATATACTTTCTAAGTCTTCCTATTGAGGATATGCTCGGGACGGGGTAGACTTCCGGGAATAGGAGAGAGTATAAGACATGGTAATTTAGGTTTAATTTTAGGAAGAAGCGCGTATTTGCAAGACGGTGTGGATGTATGATAAGTTCCAACCTCAATTCTCTATCGGCTCAGTCTTCCTCGGGGTCTGACTTTCTTATATAACGGGTATACTGCGAGGCTAAAGTTATTAAATTGATCTACTGAAGGTTTAAGGGACTCAATTCATTAAAATTTAATCAAAATCAAGTTTTATTTAATTAATAATTTTTAGTCATCTAATGATTCGATATAATACATGAAAAATTTATTTATAATGAAATGCATACATTTATCGTCAATTGTGGTCTAATATTAGCATTACAAAATTTGATACTGAATTAAATGATTTAATTTTTAAAATCAAAATTTTAATATTGGTGTCTACCCTAATTTGGCTCTTCAGGCCAAACTAGCATAGATATAACATCAACTACTTGAGTGAACTCCTCCTAGAAGCAAATATTAAGTAGATAAGTTAGCTTTGCTCTTGGAAGTGAATAAAGGGATGATCGATTCTTTATTTCTATTTCTATTATTACCATGCTTCTTCTATATGTATTTTCATCGTGTTTGAGTTGACAACTGCCTCTTTATAATTTATGTTTTGTGGGTCTTTGTAGGACCTTACGGTGGTAATTATGTCTTTGCGAAATTGGTCTACTTAGTCATGTGAAATGAGCATGTAGATATGTCTGCAATAACAAGAAAGTTAAGAAACTCTACATATAAGTTACCTGACATGATGTATGGTTTACACAAATAAAAATCTCCACATATTGAATCATGACAAAAATTATGGAACCACTACCAAAGAATAATGAAAGGCCTCCATTATTCTTTGATTTACCTAGTTCATCTCGTATTAATTAATACATATGGCTCTATCCTAAGCCATTCCTAAAAATATAAGCAAAATAAAGATATATAAACAATATATATATAAAAAAATTCTCACTTGATTTTGTGGGGAGTTTAAATTGTAAGTATAGTTTTGTAGTGAGAATCCTTCTTACATTCTTTTAATCTTTGACTTTTTACTAGAGAATTTTTTTCCACACTTACTTTCCCAATTGAAAAGATCTGTTTCATGAAATTTTGAACATAATTTGAAGTTTTGTACTGGGAATATAATTTTCTGTTCATTTGGTGGTGACTTGGGAGTTTCTATGTCTTAATATATGTATTTTTCTCTATTATAAAAAGATTTTATTTAGAAGAAATGATTCAAATTTAAGGCAGAGGACTATTTTCCTTGTTTGAGTTTCTTAATTTCCCTATATTGAAAATATAAATTTTTGCTTCTCCACATGTGGAGA
This sequence comes from Lunularia cruciata, assembly GCA_948567375.1. Taxonomy (NCBI): domain Eukaryota; kingdom Viridiplantae; phylum Streptophyta; class Marchantiopsida; order Lunulariales; family Lunulariaceae; genus Lunularia; species Lunularia cruciata. The sequence continues at coordinate 8,367,597 of OX419762.1, read as the reverse complement.
AGCAAAAATTGACATGTATTTCTATGTGAGTAACTACATCTGAGTATATATCTAGGAACAATATTAAGTCGGGGATCTAGACATTTACCCACAATCTATCTAGAATTTCATGATCCACACTAAACCCACTGTGCATCCAACCTCATACTCAGATCTGGTTTGAACCAGGTAACTGGCTTCCCAAGCGAGTTGAATATTCCCATTGGTCCGTTTGCTGAGTCGACCACACTGAAGTAGCCAGGAACTTCGTGGGGATCGCCGGGAAGACTTCTGATATCTCAAAGTCCGCAACACCGAGGAGCATCCTGTAGCCTGGAAAAATCTATTCCAACTGTAAGGACATATAGAGTAAGTTAAAATCAGCCGCACGAATCTTTTTTTTTCAGTTGGATACATGCACTCGAAAGTAGGATGTGCGGTTGAGCACAAGGTCCAGCCTCGTATGTCAGTAAAGGGGACCGCGTAAGAAAGCAAGTTACTTCTGGTATGTTGACTTTCAAGGCACACCTGCTCTGTGACTTTGTCACAATGTTTCTTCCATGGAAGTGCCCAATTTTTCGACCTTCATGTTGGCCAATGTTCAAAAATCAGGAATTGGAGATCCGGAATTACCGCAATCGAGAAATCAAATCGTGTGACGAACTCAACCTGTTTGAAGTGTCAACCGGCGTTCTGGAATCTCAGGCCTCGTAAAATGGGTGGAATTTTTTCTCGTAAGTCGGATCTAAGTGCTACTTTCCTGCATTCGATTCTCCACGACATCAGAACCTCTGTACGGGACGAGTTCAGTTTGTGGATCTTATTACCAAATCGAGAAGATTGGACTTAAAGGATGAGGATCCGAGTGACATAACACAAATTGTCTTGTACATCTCTGAGCGGAAGATGTACTGGTTGAAGTGGAGTTATCAGATGCCTTGTGATCAAGTACTTGTACATGTGTAAGTGAAGGTTGCAGGTCAAATTTAAGATATTGGTTGTTCCATGCAGGTGCTCGTGGTCAGGGCGAGTCATCTACGTCCTCTGCTATCGATCCAGGACCGACCTACATCCAAAAGGTGTGCATGAAACACCTTCCACCGGACAATAAAAAATATCTGGCTGCAAAATAGAACTCTAGTACGCTTTGAGAGGCACTTATTTCCGTCTTCAGAAAGGGGATTAACAAGAGCTCCGTTCTGAATTGGCAGCTCAATGATTCTCTCTTTCTGCTCCATGAATGCGGAGGGACACCGAAAGTGGACATTATATTCTTCCATGGTCTTCAAGAAGACGGAGGTCACAACAAAGCTTACTGGAAATCTTGGATGACTTTGTCCAAGTCCGATTTCGAACGGGATGACCCGGATGCAACAGAAGCAGAAGAAAAATCGGTGTGCTGGCCCAGCGAATGGCTTGGCCAAGACGTGGAAGGAGCAAGGATATATTCAGTTGCGTACGATGCTTCAACTAAGCAGACTAGCAGACAAGGACGACTTGACATGACCAATATTGCAGAAAATCAATACAGTGAACTCCTAGTGCTAGCGGAGAATCATGGAATAGGACAAGCTTGTCCGGTCATTCTCGTGGGGCACTCTATAGGTGGTCTTGTGATCAAGAATCTACTCCTAACAGCACAGGAGGAGGCCGATCGGTTGAAGAGGGCGTTCGAGAAGAGTGGGCGTAAGGAAGGAGGAGAATTTCATCGCGTTGTAAAGTTTTTGGAGAATGTCAAGGGTGTTTTCTTCTATTCCACTCCTCAATCCGGCACCAGATTGACTGATTTTATAGAGAAAGCTCAAAAAGCCAACGGGAATAAGACATCCCCGATCATGAGTTATTTCAGCACACTGAGCAAAGATTCAGCAAGATTGAACGGCAAATTTCAGAAGTGGCGCCAAGGCACTGTCGAAACGTACACAGTTGGCGAGGCTTGGACGACATCTAAATGGGTGAGTTCAAGTCACTGTTGATTACACATCTTCAGTATGAGTTTCCCTATACATTCATTCAACTGACTTTGCAGACGTTCTTTGTAGGGGTTCGATGGAATCGTCGCTGAGGAAGGATCGTGCCGAAATGATACCGATTACTACTATACTGCTAACGCAGACCATTTCACCGTCACTCGGCCCCGAAATAGGATCGATGCAATCTACGCGAACCTCCGGTCGTTCGTTGCTACATTGTGTCCGGAGATTCCACTGCAGAACTTGGACCTGCAGAACCCCATACCTCAGGTTCAGATCAATGATGGTTTGACCTGATTGAAGATCTCGGGATAGAGGTCGCGTTCAGCTCCCACAAGGACTTCACGTTGTTAAATAGCAGAACCGTTGCCAGGTGCTCGCAGGGGTTGCTCTGGGTTTGCTCAGGAGTTGTATGGACAGTTTGAAGGGGACGTGAACAAGAAAACCTCTCGACGACTTCCATTTGCGCCGAATTATGACTATTCAAAGGTGTTATGAAGCACACGGTGCTATGAGAGGTTTAGGGTACTCGTCGCTGTATACTAGAGCTCAGGATTTTGACGAGGATTCCATGTTAAGGAGGCCGTTCAGACTTCAACTGAAGATTGGCTTAATCATTATCTTCTTTTCATATCATGTTAGGTGAGGACCACGTGATGATAGCAGGAGTTTGTAAACGTTTTCAATATTCCTCATTCCCCTGTTTTTGTAAAGTTTAGATTGGACACAAAGAAAATTCTCTTTTTCAACCTTGTGCATCAGCTTTCCTTGATACCCCAGGCGATGGATAACTAAAAAGTTGGGATACCATTGGTTGATTGTTTTCTTCGTTTGATTTAATTAGTTTAGGTAACTTTTTTGATATGGATTGACATCCTAAGTTTTGGCTTCTTGAAATATACTTACTAGGTCTTCTTCTGTATGGTTAGTTTAGGAGACAAGATGTGTGTTTAGGATCTTGCCAAAATGAAGTTATAGATTTACGAACAAAAGTTGCAAGTGAACTGTATTAGACAGTTGATATCAAATACTCTCGAGACATCCCTTTTTGAGGGTGAGCTCAGAATGGGTGAGACTTCCGGGACAACACGAGATGGATGCGGAGATAGTATAAGATATGGTAATTTAGGTAATTAATTTTAGGAGCAAGCGCGTATCTGCAAGATGGTGTGGATATATGATAAGTTCCAACCTTAATTGAGCTTACAAGTTTAATTCTCTATTGGCTCAACGTCTGATTTTCTTTGTACAGTTAACTGGGAGACTAAACACATAGAAATGATCAACTTAAGGTGTGAGGAGTATGGTTACTAATTAATTTTTTATTTAAATTATTTTTTATTTAAATTAAGTTTGATGAATTTTCTAAAGCTTAAAAATATTCTATATTTTATTTGTACAAATTTTATTTTTTTTCAACTTGGGGTCCAATACTAAAATCAACAATTGAATATGGCAATTTACCGGCATAAAATTTCAGATCAAATTTCTAAAATTGAATTTCAAATGCATTATATTTTTGAGTCAATGTCCAATATCGAATTTAAAATGTGTAATCTCTTAACTCCAATGTTCATTTTAAACATCTCAAATATCTTATATTCACACGTCGAATATTCAATATTGGGAAGTCATGATCAAATATCTAAGTTTGAAAATAGACATCTATTAAGAAGAGGAATTTCTTGAGAATACACAGATTCTTGCTACTCAAATGATTTAAAGTCTCAGATTCTTGCCACTTACATGATTTGGAACAAGAAAAAGAAACTGTCCTAAATCCGCACACTTACAATTTGATCACTCAATTATTCTCATTTGATTCTTCAAATAACCTTTTATTTGTGGGAGAGGAGTAAAGCTTTATGATGTATCTACATTTGAGTGATCTAAGGGTAATGAGGAAAGCTTAGGTTCAAGTTAATACCTCAATTCTAATGCAAAAATTCCATTGTTAAATTTTAGAGTACCCATCCATATTTATAAAGGATCATAGAAGACCTTTTATATAGATATTATTCTTTATACAATAGTTTCATATTTCTTATATTATTTACATCCATGTCCCAATTTACTTTCCATGTTGGTTAACATCAAAGTATAATAAGAGTGATATATATGTATATCCATAGTCTACGATATACAAGTCCATATGTACAATAAGAACATAGGTATAAAACACAATCGATAAAGCAATTGTACTTAACAAGTAGAATGTCCCATCTTGATATTAAACTTTCAAAGCATAATTTAGTTAATTGATGTTCTTTTAAAGTGACTTCTTTGAGATTTTTATCACTAAACGTAAAACATAATGGATGTAATTGCGTTTTACCTTCTCGTCTCTGGTGAAAATTTGAACTATACTTGAATACCGGAGAGATTTAGGTCTCAGTAGGTATTTCATTTCATGATCATATTCCAAGTCGGACAGAGTCTCATTCAAAAATATATCTAATTTATGTTCGTAGATCTCTTCATGGTGATCCTAAAGATAGAAATAAAAGCAAGCCAATCAGAAAAAGAATCAGCATTCCATTTATCTTGGTCAATTTAAAATCGTATAAAACCAATTAAAAATGTAGGTATTGTTAATATAACCCGTAAAATTACCTTGGAAGAAACACATACAGATACACTTGTTACTTCAAATATTAATGTAATATTAGTAAATTAGTTAAAATACAGAAAAGGAAATATAAAATGTATCCAATAAAATTAACGAATAATGTAAATCAGTATGAGTACTGAGATAAATTCATAGATAATACTTATTTACAAGTATGGCTAAGAGCATTTAGTTGAAAGTCCGGAACCACATCAAAGCCTACATGGAGCATCCGGTTTGCGTTCGGCGAAACGGGATGCCAGGTTCGACTTCAACCAATTCGGCTGAACTGTGTAGGCTAAAGTGCATCAATTGGAGAGTTCTTGGTACTTTACTGGAGTAAAGAGGTAAACAAGTAAAAGTAAAACTTGTAGGATAAGGAGGATGGGAAGATCCGATGAAACTACTCAAGGTAAAGGTAGAAGAGGCTAAGTTCCAATAGTATTGATATCCGAAAAATTCAACACGAGAAATTTGTACTATTTCACTTAATATATTTGAAAGATATTTTGGGTTATGAAAATAATGTAATCTACATAACTAAAGTATATCCAAAGAAGCATCAATTATTGTGATTATTTTATTATGAATGTATCAACTAGTGTTTCAGTGTTTTTTGGAGAATAATGAATACCTGCTATCTAAAATGAATTACAAATTAGTAAATTAAAAAATAACACATACTATCTCGAGTAGGCAATGAACTATACTATTTTGAGTAGACTATGAAGTAGTAAAGTAAAAATAATACCTATAATATTATTATTACCTACAATACCTTCATAGATAAACAATGAACTATTGTGTTGAAAGTACCACTGAATTGAAAGGCAAAGCCATACTATCAATGCAAAGTGCCTTTGGGGTTGTGCCTTTTGGGAAGGGTAAGATGCAACCTTTGGGGTTGAATGTCTTGTATTGAAGCAACCCCTTTGGAGTGTATTGAATCATCACCTTCAAGAAATAGTTGGAACTTATTCTTAATGAAAGTGATTTTTAGTTTTCCATTTGCTATAGCGTGCCTTGGTTGTTGACAATACCCTCTTTTGGGAGTGGTTCCTACCCAAGAGGTTAAATAGATAACATTAAATGAACTAGCAATTATGACACTTCTTTTCAAATGTAGCCAATTTTGACACTTATCCTTGAGGGAATGACCTCTTTCTTGCTATTATACTACTTTTCCGTCATCATCGGGTTATCACAATATAACATCTAGTAAACTCATTGAGTAATAATCTCAATATGTTAGTTAAATATGATATAAAAGCTGCTATAATTTATTTTCTTGGCTTAAAAAATTAAGTTCACAAAATCTAAGTTTACAAATAATGAGTTATGATTAAAGGTATGAAACTATTATCAAAGAACAATGAAGTTCTTCATTATTCCTTGATGGTTTCATATTTTAATAACATAGGTCGTATTCTTAACACAATGGTTTTTTACTCTATATTTGTTTCTTTCTTTATTTATTTATATTTATATAAATAAATAAATCACCAAAGAAAACCACCATCAAATAGAATATGTAAATCAGAGCTTGAGACTAAGGTATTAGTTTGAAGGTGTTAATTTCCTAAGAAGGTATTCCAAAGGTTTACACCATACCCATCCAAAAGGTGAAAATGTTCCAAAGGTGAACTCAAGTCTCAATGCAAAGACTAGTTCCACCCTTCCTTCCAAAGACACACACTTCACCTAAGTTCCAACTTCACAATAGATGATAAACCTGTTATGTTTGGCTTGTCAAGAGCAAAAGAAAATGTAACTGATGGCCGTTGCTTGTCACTTGTCTAGAAGTTCAAGTGGACAGTCACTTGTCTAGAAGTTCAATTGGATGACATCGATGGAGAGTGATGGACCTGTTTATAATGTATAAATATATGCAATGAGAAATAAAGCTTCAAGAAGGCTGGTGTGAGCCTGTTTCAGTTGTGGAGGTAGCTTCCGGGACAGGGAGTGAACCACATCATTTCCTATTAGTCTTCTGATTTTTGTTTAATGTGGTTGTGATGTGCTATTGTGAGAGGTCCTAGGGACTGTGTTTTTCTAACAATTAGTATCAGAGCTTAGTTGGTCCTGAAGAGGGACTTAAGATCTGAGGGGCTGTGAAGAGGGTCAAGAAGCAAGTCCCCAACAAAGCAATGGCAGGGGTGATATCTATATCAAATGCTAAATTTGCAGTGGAGAAGTTTGATGGGAAAAACAATTTTGGACTTTGGCAACTGCAGATGAAGGACCTTATTGTCCAGCAAGGACTACATAGAGCACTGAAGAAAAAACAAGAGGACAAAAGTAATGAAGATGAAGAAGATGAAGATGCAGATCTCAAAGCTATCAGCACTATTCAGTTGAACCTTGCTAATGAAGTGCTATACAATGTTATGAATGAGGAATCTGCACCAAAACTATGGGCCAAACTGGAGAATCTTTATATGACCAAGTCATTGACAAATAGACTATATCTTAAGCAGAAGTTGTATATGTTGCGGATGAAGGAAGGTCAAAGTATTATGGAGCACCTCAATGCTTTCAACAAAATCATTTGTGAGTTGATTAGCATAGAGGTCAAGTTAGAAGAGGAAGATAAGGCATTGTTTTTATTGACTTCACTTTCCCCTTCATATGAGCATCTGGTCACAACTCTTCTATATGGGAAGGATGATATAAACTGTGAGGAGGTTACTTCAGTATTATTGTCCAAGGAGATGCAAAAAAGACCCAATCAAGAAAAGACAAATCCAGAGGCTCCATTTATCAGAGGAAGGACAAGAGAGAGAGAGAGATCATATCAGGAGTAAATCAAGATCCAAGTTTAGAACTGGAGGTTTCAAAGGCAAATCCTGGATTTGTGGGAAGATTGGACATTTCAAGAAGGATTGTAACAACAAGAGGCTTGAGTCCAATAAGGATAAAGGTCAACTTTCAGATCAAGCAAGTATTGCTGAGTCATCTGGTATTGTGGATGATGTTCTATGTGCTACCCAAGACAAAGATAAATTTGAGGAGTCATGGATATTGGACTCAGGTTGCTCTTACCATATGTGTCCAAAGAAGGAGTGGTTTCATGAGTACAAACCATTCAATGGAGAATCTGTAATAATGGGGAACAACATGGCTTGCAAAGCTATTGGCATTGGTACAATACGCGTTAAAATGTTTGATGGTACTGTGAGGACTCTTGCTGATGTGAGGCATGTTCCTGAGTTAAGGAAGAATTTGATATCACTAGGCACTTTGGACTCAAATGGTTGGAGGTGGGGAGAAAAAATGGAACACTCAAGGTATCAAAAGGAGCATTGGTTGTAATGAAGAGAAAGAAGATAGGAAATCTTTATGAGCTTGTTGGAGAGAGCATTACTGGAGGAGTGGCAAGTACCATTGCAGAAAGTGAAGATCCCAAAGATCTTACTCAGTTATGGCACCTACATTTGAGTCATATGAGTGAAAGAGGTCTAAGTAAATTGTCCAAGCAACAACTTCTGAAGGGCCTTAAAAGTTATAAGTTAAAATTCTGTGAGCATTGTGTAATAGGAAAGCAATGAAGGGTAAGCTTTTCCACAGGAGTTCATTGCACAAAGGGAATTTTAGACTATGTGCATTCTGATGTTTGGGGCCTTGCACCTGTAGCTTCAAAATCTGGAGCATTATATTTTGTGTCTTTGGTTGATGATTACTCTAGGAGAGTATGGGTCTACACCATGAAGCAAAAATCAGAAGTCTTCTCTATCTTTAAACAATGGAAGGTGATGATGGAGAAACAAACTGGAAGGAAAGTGAAGTGTTTGAGATCAGATAATGGTGGAGAATACATGGAGAGTTTGATAGATATTGTAAGAGTGAAGGAATAATTCATCACTTTACAGTTCCGGGTACCCCTCAACAAAATGGAGTGGCAAGGCGGATAAATTGTACACTCTTGGAAAAAGCAAGAAGTATGTTAAGCAATGCCAGATTGGAGAAGAGTTTTTGGGCAGAAGCTATAAATACAGCTTGTCATTTGGTAAATATTTCTCCCTCTACTGCTATTGAGTGTAAGATACCTATGGAAAAATGGACAGGTTGGCATGTTGATAACTCTTCACTTAGTGTTTGGATGCATTGCTTATGTTCATATTCCACAAGACCGATGGACAAAGTTAGATCCCAAATCTAGAAAATGTATATTCTTGGGATATGAGAAGGATACAAAGGAATATAGATTATGGGATCCACAAAGGTGTTGTCTTGTTGTGAGTAGGGATGTAGTTTTTGATGAGAAGGGTACAATGGAGACTATTACTAAAGCAGAAGAAAAGAAAAAACAAATTCAATCAGATTTTGTTAAGATAGATATTGATCTTGGAAATGAAGAGATATCATCTCTTGTAGATCTACCAAGTGAACCATTAGAAGAGCAAAGTCCAGAAGAGATTCATGAACGTAGGTATCCAAATAGGATAGGAGACCTCCAAAGAGATTTGATGATTCATTCATAGCTTATGCTCTTCTTACGGAGAATGGTGAGCCTTCTTCATATGAAGAGGCAATGCAAGATCAAGAGTGTCAAAAGTGGCATTGTGCAATGGAAGAGGAGATGAAGTCTTTGGCCAAAAACCAAACTTGGAGACTTGAAAAATTGCCTATGGGAAAGAAGGCAATTGGTTGCAGATGGATATTTTGGAAGAAGGAAGGACTTCCAAAATCAGGTGGAGATCAATACAAAGCAAGGCATGTGGCAAAGAGTTATAGCCAAAACGAAGGTATTGACTTCAATGAGATTTTTTCACCAGTGGTAAAAATCTCTTCAATTTGTGCACTATTGGCAATAGTTGCATTGCATAACTTGGAGTTGGAGCAACTAGATGTTACAACTGCTTTTTTACATGGAGAATTGGAGGAGGAGATTCACATGCATCAACCTGAAGGTTTTGTGGTACCAAGGAATCAGAACCTGGTTTCTAGGTTACAAAAGTCTTTATATGGACTAAAGCAAAGTCCAAGACTTTGGTACATGAAATTTGATACTTTCATGTTGAAGCATGGATATAACAGAAGTGAATCAGATTGTTGTGTGTACCTCAAGAAGCTACATGGACCTAGTGCTTTTGATTTAATCATCTTGGTACTATATGTGGATGATATGCTGATTGCTGCGGAGGATATGGTTGAGGTGGAGAAATTGAAAGCACAACTTGGTAAGGAGTTTGATATGAAGGACTTGGGTTCTTCAAAGAGGGTGCTTGGGATTGAGATCCATTGGGACAAGAGCAAGGGAAAGTTATGGATATCTCAAAGGAGATATTTGGAAAAATTACTTGCTCAGTTTGGCATGGAGAATGCAAAACCATTGAACACTCCAATGGCAAGTCATTTCAAGATATCATTGAAGCAATGTCCATCAAATGAAGAGGAGAGAAAAGTAATGTCAAGTATTCCTTATGCTAGTGTTGTTGGGAGTTTAATGTATGCTATGGTCTTCACTAGACCAAACATCTCATATGCTATAAGTATGGTGAGTAGATACATGGAAAATCCAGGGAAACAACATTGGGAAGTTGTGAAGTGAATACTTTGTTACTTGAAAGGGACTATAAATATTGGCATTACCTTTTATGTGGAGAAGAACCAAGAAGGAGGAATTATAGGGTATGTAGATTCTGACTTTGCTGGAGACTTGGATAAGAGAAGGTCTAAAACAGGGTTTGTTTTTACACTTGTTGGTGGAGCAGAAAGTTGAGAGTCTACTCTCCAATCTACAATTGCTCTTTCTACTACAGAGGTGGAATATATGGCAACAACTGAGGCTGCCAAAGAAGCAATATGGCTACAAAGATTAGCCAAGGATGTAGGACTCCCTCACATGAAGTCCACACTTTTTTGTGATAGCCAAAGCACTATTCAGTTGGCCAAAAATCAAGTATATCATTCAAGGACAAAGCATATTCAAGTAAGACATCATTTTATCAGGGAAGCTGTGATAAATGGTGAGATCAATTTGCAAAAGATTGGCACAGAGGTAAATGCAGCTGATATGTTGACTAAACCTATTCCTGTTGAGAAGTTCAAGTTATGCATGAACTTGCTCAACCTTAAATTGTGCTCTTTGGGATGATATGGTGGATACAAGTAAAAGGTGGAGATTGTTGTGTTTGGCTTGTCAAGAGCAAAAGCAAATGTAACTGATGGCAGTTGCTTGTCACTTGTCTAGAAGTTCAAGTGGACAGTCACTTGTCTAGAAGTTCACGTGGATGACAGTGATGGACCTGTTTATAATGTATAAATATATGCAATGAGAAATAAAGCTTCAAGAAGGCTGGTGTGAGCCTGTTTCAGTCGTGGAGGTAACTTCCGGGACCGAGAGTGAACCATATTATTACCTATTAGTCTTCTGATTTCTGTTTAATGTGGTTGTGATGTGCTATTGGGAGAGGTCGTAGGGACTGTGTTTTTCTAACAAAACCCTCACATATTCAAAGTCTGATTCTGGTCAATACTACAATATTGACTCAATCCCATGAAGGTATTGTCTCCTTGCACCAAGGATCAGAAACAAAAGGTACATAATAAGCATTACTGCAAAGTTTAATCAAGCACAAAGATTGAACACTCCACAAGGAAAGCAAAGTAGCAGTGAAGAGCAATAACTCTTTCACTTTATTCACCTTATGTTGTACTACATACAAAGCTACTTGAATGCATGACTTAAATAGCTAGAGGGCCATGTAAGTCACAAAATTGTCAATTGTACAATGCCCAAGTTGGATACAAAGGTAACTCATAATGTACAATCATTAGGGAGATCTAAGAGCTATAAACCTCCCAATATTCTTGTTCTATGGATTCCTCAAGTTGTAAGTCAAATATGGCAACCTTGAATCTTTGTTTTAACATTTAATATTAAAATTATTAAGTTCTCCTAAAATTCTATAAGCTATGCTCTATCCTAATATTCAAATGCATAGCTACCTACTCTAACATTTCATCCTACAAGGATCAAAGAAGTTTCTTAGGCATTATCTTTAATTCTTGCACTTTGCACAAAATGGTCTTTGCCTCATTGAATCCTTGAATCAAAATCTACATCTACATGAACACTCTTTGGATTGTGTTTTCCTTCTCTTCTCTTGTAAGATCCTTCATGATCAACTTAACAATGACCTCTCCCTCTGCATGCTCCAGGGGTACTTCATTTTTTAGGTGTTCCTTATTGGGTACAACAATCACATTTGACGCTAACTCCTAAACACAAATACAAGTTGCTTCCAATTTTGATTTCAATTGTGCCTCATTGGCTTGATATGCAACAATCTCCTTCTAATAATTGCCCGTATATAGCCCATCTCCCTTTGAGGCCACAAAAAAGTCCACCAATTGAAATTGTTGCATAGTTAGTGCTAGTAATAATATGGAGTGAGTAGATGCTAAGGAGTTAGTAGAATCAGCTACATATACCAAAATTGAGGTAGAACTAGCATAACCTAACAATAGTAAAAATGTTCTAGAAGCATCTAGGAAGCTTCATGTTAGAATATTCTAGAAGCATTTAAGAAGCTTTGTGATGAGAAGCTTTTAGTAACCTTCTAAGGATTGAGTAACTTGTATGCCAAGTTGACGACTAGCAGTAGTTTCTAATTCTTCTTCAAACTCTCCTCACTGTCATCCTCTAATTCTTTCTTTGGTTCAATTTCATTTTCCTTGGAGATTTCCACCACCTTACTTCTCTTGGCTTCTTCCTGGACTTGATTGTGCTTTCTTTGGCAACGGTTCCACATGCTATTTTATCTTTGTGTCCATTTTAATTGGCAAAAAAAATTCACACATGCAAAAGGTTGTGGTATCTGCTTATTGCATCTTCTTTATTTGCTCTAAACCCCTTGTGTTTACAACAAATATGTACTCTGAATGAATTGTCTGTGGAAGTTGATCTTCTCTTCATCCATGAGCAGGTTCATGCTAATGTAAAAATGAATCAAACACAACATGATGTAATGTGTGCTTGATCCTTAAAAATTACTCATCATTTGGATTGTATGCTTGGAGAAAATTCTAGCCCAAACAATTTCAGAGATGGAGAACACATACTCAAAGAGGACTTCTTGCCTATTCAAAAGGTAGGTTGTTTTTTGCGGTCAAAACAACTTCATTAGTGTTCTTAAAATTGCTCTTTGTGTTGCATCTTTGTAGTGTGCCACTCCCCACCTATTTGATGGATGCTTCTAGCCTATGAAAGAAGCAACAATTCAATCTTACATAGCTTGGGTGAGCACCTTGAAATATGAGTTAGATGTAATGCACTCCTTTGGTCACGTGTCTTCTCTAGCACTTGCATCCAATGTGATTCAAGCCAAGACCAAGGATTGGCACAAAGATTTCCTGACCCTAAACTTTTCATACTACAAATCTATTATGCCATCTACCTAGAGATATACTCCCATTTACACAACAAAAATGTTAAATGAATGTTTTGCAAAATCTCTTTCCTCACCTTTATCTTCCACTGATGGATTCTTCAAGTTGATGGAATTCCAAGCTTTCATTTATACTACCACTATCACCATATTGCTACTTCTCACACAACTCATTCATAAGGCTATCATACTCAATATTCTCTCATTATGTGTTCAATTTTCAAGGCTAACTTAATAATAACATCTTACAAAGATAAGATTGCAAATTAGTAATGCTTGTCTTGCAACAATCTCCCAAATTATGGTTTTGCAACTTTCACCTCAATGATATTCAATTAGTTCCTATTCAACTTCCTCAAGTGTGAGTATTTTAGTGGTTGGTCAATATTCTTTGGAATCAGTTCTTTGCATCAGACCAGATGTGGTTTAGCATACGATGAATTGATGCATGACCCCATTGAAGCTGCACCTTGAACTCAATGGTGGTTATACATCCTACATGAGTGCAAAAAGCATTCAACAATAAATTTCAGTTGCATAACAAAAGTTTCATCTCTTGAAGACATGTCATACAAGTATATTTTTTTCCAATGTATAAAATCATTTAGGTTAACACGTGCTAGTGTAATACCAAGAGCTAGCCATATAATCTAGATGTGAAATTTGGTTTGGTAATATCTGGAATGATGTTATACATGATGGTCAAAATAGATCAGATAGAAGCATCACCAAAAGGGTACTTCTACAAATAGAGCAAAAAACTTAAATAGATTTGAAAACCTTAGAACCAATAGCTAGACATATGATTTGAAGGTGAAAATTGGTTTGGTAACATCTGGAAGGATGTTACACAAGATTTACTGAATAGATCAGAAAGAGGTATCACCAAAATAGGACTTTTACTAATAGAGTTGGAACCAAAATATGCTTGAAATCTTTGAAGGCAATTTTGGAGGCCTAAACGGATGAATTAGGCCTCGAAAATGTGCAAATACCCCCCTCCCCCAACAAATTGAGAAAAGACTAGCCTTTCCTCCCCCTACTTTTTCTCATCAAGAGCTTTCCAATGGTACCTCACCCACGTGATTTTGAGATTCCTATAGGAAGAATCCCTAAAAGATTCCCTCCGGTCAAAGCTTGTTTGACCAACCAAATAGGACCATGACCGACATGTCACCCATCCAAGTATGTAATCCAACGGTGGAGCTTGCTGACATGTCACCTATCTATGTACCTAATCCTATGGTGGAGCTTCATTGGAGGAGATCCACTTTGCCTATATAATAAAGAGAAAGTGCTCCTTTGGAGCATCGGAGTTTGAGTGTGAAAGGGTGTGTTTCTCTTCAGGTCTCCTATCGTCAGAGTATTACAGCTAGGCACTTGTGTTTAATGGAGACAAATATACTATGAGCAAAGCCGTATTGGTTGGAACCCCACCTTTGGTTGAGCGCCCATTGGACCAAAGGGTATGATACTATAGTACAAAGGTGTACCCAAGTCTAGTGTCCATCAAACAACCAGTCATTGCATTCAAAGAAAGAAAAAGTCAACCATGTAGAACATATGAAGGATGGAAAGATCCAATCAAGCCTTACAAGGGAGAGACAAAAGAGGTAAAATGGGGCTAGGCCCCAATAATATCAATATGAGAATTCTGCCTACCGCAACTAAGATATCCAAGCTATGCAAGCTATTCCAGGAAAGTGCATCTTCAATTGCTTCTTTGGCCAAAGATATGCATTTCATACTCTCTTATTGACAAATAGGTAGTCGGGAGGAATGACAGTCTAAGCCTTCGGAATGAACATGAAGGGATTCCTTTAATTTGGCAAATACTTTTGAATGAAGGAATACCTCTTATTTATATGGATATTGTTCTCCTCCCTATATAAAACAAAGAAAAAGAGATAAAACCAAAAAATCAATTTTTTTCCAAATATCACACTTTTTTTGATTAGAAACGTTTTCACAGTTAAACTTGTACAAAAGATCTATTTAATTAATTTTTAACATAATTCTTTTTAATGGGGATATGTTTTTCTTCATTTGGGAGTTTTTGTTTATGTATATGTTTCTCCCAATGTGATTACAAGTATAATTTAAGGCAGAAGAATATTTACCTTGTTTGGAGTTTGTTCATTTACTTACACTAAAACACATTGATTTAATGATATTTATGTAGAGATGTAAAAAAATTATTTTAGTTCTATGTGAGATAATAGGAACATTTGGATATTTATCTAGGAAAAACACTAAAATCTGCATTCCCTTAACTTATGTTTGGGGAATCTAGACATTTAGCCATGTTGCAATCAAATGCTCTTACAAGATATTGAATGGTGTAAGCATGCGGGTGTCATTCAATTCCAATGGAAGTAATTATAATTATCCAATAATGTAAATAAATTTGAGTATGGAGATATATCCAAAGATAAATTCTTACTTACAAGTATCACAAAGAGAAATTGGTTGAAAATTTGGAAACACATCAATACCTAGCATGTGGGTTGGATAAGGAAGAGACCATAACCCATAAACCTATTTGTGTATGCTAAGTGATTGTAACAAGTAGGATTCCATATTCAACTCATACATATATATTTGTACGCTTTTTTAATATATTTTATTATAGAGAATTTGGATATAATGTGCATTTAGAAAAGAATACATTGTCTATCTTTCTTACCATGAAATGAAGAGAGGAGAACAAACAACAGCAGAAATCAATTATATTTTACATATAGATTCAAATTATTTGATAGATTATTTGAAGTACATAAGGAGGTTTAAAAAACATGGTTGTCACCTCTTGTAAATATCCCATAAAAAATGGAGGATAGTTGGAAATTCTGTGGTAGAAAAAATAGGTATGTCTAGAAATTCTACAGAAGGTCTCCCATTCTCATAAGACTTTTATGGTAATTTTAAATATCTCTAGTGGAAATTTATGATACTATGGTGCTTTTGGATGTTTCGTGAAGTATTAACTACTTAGTAATCATGTCATTATGTACCAATTAAGAATTTAAAATTTGAATAAAATAAAAATCAGGGGGAACCCATGAACCCATTGCTATCACAAAACACACAAGGAACTTGACCAAGATTGGGTTGAGCTTTGCCATTTGTAAATAAGATTTGTTGAGAACATGGTCAAGCATTGACTCGTGAACCGGAGTAGTCAAGAGCTTTGCAAAGAGTGTTGCTCAAGGGTATATTGTGGGTCAAGCGTTGCCAAGTACATTGGAGTGATCTAGTTATACCAAGAGCGTTGGCTGAAGAGTCGGGTGCTTTGAATGGTAGTAGTTGAACTCTTGCTAAATAGTTCTTTACTGAAAATAGTTATGAATGTATTTATTTTGAAGTATTTGAAGAGGGGAAAAACTTCAAGAGAGACAGCAAGAGTATTTTGAAATACTTATGCATAACTTTCTATTGGGAGTAATTGAAGAGAAGATGGGAGAAATTTCAAAAAGAGAACAAAGGAGAGAAATTCCAAGAGAGTTAGTGAGTATTAGTATTCAAAGAGAATGGAGTGTGGAATTTTCAAGAGAAATGAGAAATAAGAATAGAAAGAGTGTAGAAGGTGTCATGCCATTTTTAGCATTGCATATAGATTGCTCTGACTCTAGAGTAGTAGTGTTGGTAGTTAGGAGTATTTTGGTAGATACTCATAGACTACTTGTTGAAAATCAGATTTGAGAATGAATATAATATGAATATAATATAATTTCTCATATGAATATCAATATGAGAAATCAACCTACCACAACTAAGATATCCAAGCTATGCAAGTTATTCCAAGAAAGTATATCTTCAATTGTACTACCAAATTGTCTCTCCTAGCCAGTTGCATATGCATAGATAACAATGGAACAATCATTAGCTACATATGTATAGATACTATTTGGTAGATACTCATATTGTCATTTAGTAGATACTCATATTGTCTCTCCTAGCCAATTACATATGTGTAGATAATAGTGGAACAATCATTAGCTACATATGTATAGAGACAATTTGATCCCATTCTTGGTGATCTTGGTAGCTTAGGAAGTAGATAACTCCTATGATATCAAATGCCAAATGGTGGCAGAGTCAGTCCAACGTTGATTTATGAGATGGAGTGTTCTTGTTTAGATTTCTTGTAATTAGACCCTCTCCATTCTCTACTTTATATTTGTGCACCATGTTTGTGTGAGGTGCCCTGACTTTAGAACATTGATGCTCTGGTGTGCCCTTGGTAGTAGAGCTAGAGTGATGACCAATCAAACTACCTATGTTTCTCTTTGGTGAGGCAAGAAATGATAACCTACAGACCATGTGAGTGCTTGTTGTGATGGCCAATTACAAGATGCCCTTTCTTCTAGTGTAGTTGTTGTACTTAGAGCTACATTAGTTGGTGATATTAAGTTGGTGGTGATTTTTGGTGGAGTACTCGTGGTGGTTATGGTTTTGGGTTATAATTTTTGGTTACTTTGTCATGATGGAGTTCTTTGGGGATTCTAAAAGAGATAGCGCTGCAATATGCAGTGGATTTACTCGAAGTGGCACTTGATATCAATTTGTATCTCAATTCCCAATGTGGAAGGAGATTGACTTTGAGTTGGAGTTTGACATAGGAGTTGATTCAATTGAGAGTGCACTTGGTGTGTCTACACCGTTGTTGTGGGACATGGAGAAGATTTATGGGACCTCAAAGGGCCCAAGGCATTACTCTAGTATGATATAACATTGAGTTGGATGACTCTATCAAGGAATTTGATAGTTGGTGTGATCTAGAGCAGATGCAAAACCCATTTTTGTTCACACCCTTCATTGCATGGAAGGGGTTATTTTAGCACTTGGAGAGTCCGTTGAGGGATGACTACCATGAGTTTAGAAGAGCTCACTTGGAGGAGATTGAGCTATGGAGATAGTATTGGTCTCTAAACTATGTCTCTATCACTTTAAGCTCAGAGGTACTACTTCATGAGGTTGTGTAGTACTAGGGTTTAATCCCATGGTGGAGTTCTTCCAATGTTTGAGGTTGAACTACTAGGGAGTACAGACTGACAAGCTGAGGAGCTTGTATGGGTTCCAATGAAAGGCTGGAGAGAGCTTATGCAAGGCACACACTTGCATGAGATGGCTGATCAGTTTTACTCAAGGAGTTATTGATGCCCAAGTAGTCCATTTTTGGTATGGGATATTGGATAGAGAGTTACGATGTAGAGTATATGATGCTACATTGTTATAGGCTACTTCACCTACTTTGATAGTGGTCTTTGGTTTGGCTGAGTATATTGAGCTCAACATGGTGGAGGAGGAGAGAATTGTGACATTTGGATTTGGTAGAAAGACCAAATCTACAACTATTAATTCTTCTAGATTATAGCAGAGTGCACCATGCCATGTTGGTTTCTATGGATAAGGTGGATAGCCCAAATTTTATGGAGCAAGAAGGGCCTACTAAAGCTAGACCCTTACCTTTATTTCCGAGTCAATAGTGCCAAGTGAGTGGTGGTGTTACTTGTTGGACTTATGGTGGACCTCACCACAAGAGAAAGTGCACTCAAGGAAGCGGACCTGATACCTCAAGTGTATCACAACCAACATAGAGATAGTGTAAGCATTGCCACAAATTTGGTCATACCAATGACCAATGCTTTGACCTACACCTAGAGTTATGGAGTGGTAGGGCTGCTATGGCATGTGGTGAAGGAGGTCTAGGTCATGGAGGATGAGGTGGTGAGATCCACACCTGGTAGGTATGTAGTACCTACTCTTACTTTTGATACAACCATGGCTACTCAGATTGAGTAGTTGGAGCAAGATTGGCTAGCATGGCCATAGCTTAGAGGAGATCAAATTTTGATGTTAAGGCTTCCGCCTCATATGCTAGTGATAGAGATGTCTTGGATTTCATGTGTAGAGTAACATAGGTAGATGCATCTGCCATAGTGACTAGGAGTGCAATACATGCTCTAGAGCCTAAAGGAGCATTAGTGAAGTTGGACCCACAAACAGGAGAGGCTAGTAGATAGGTCAAACTTCCCTAATCTTTTACACTCTTTGAGGCACTAGATACAACATCCATGGCTCCTAGACGTCCTAGTGCAAGTGTAGTGGGTGGTGATGGGGTGCATGATAGACTACCTACTAGTCAGCCACTTGCTACTATATAGATTGAGTCTAGCATGATGTTGGGGGTGGCTTAGTTGATTATGCACTTTTTGTTATTCTCAGCCAATGACATGTTTACATTGGGAGTTGATCCAACCTCATTGTTCTAGTTGGCTACCACACTTTGCGACAATAGGGATGATGTGGTTCCTGCTTCTAGAGCAAAAGTGGTTGATAGTGGAGCTGACTCAATTGAGGAGTATGGAATCCGCTCAATAACCAATGGTTTATGATAGATAGCAACGGTTAGATTGGAGGAGTTACCAACTAGACCGGCCTTTGAGCAAGTGCAATTTACACTTGGGGATAACTAGAGGAGGAATTTTTGTTTGGTGGGACCTTTAGGGAAGGTCTATACACCATAAAGGCTTACTAGACCCTGGTGCGCAACCCCTTATGTTGAGGAAGGCTATAGTTGTTGATTTGGAGTTACAAAAGACCAATGTGGAGAGGTGTCCATTTTAGATCCAAACATCTCTAAGGGGTGGTTCTACACAATACATCACATGTGGAGAGCTTGTTGTCTAGATTCAGCTTGGTCATCCAATTGATAGCTGTATGGTGAGATCAAGCCATTGTGATCGTAATTGAGTCATATGAGATGTTAGTTGGAGGAGTAGTGTTATACCCGATGGGTTTCAATATTGACTATTGGGAGGACAACCTCCTATAGACCAGGTTGGTAGTCAGGTGAGGGATAGGTATGTAGCTCACTAGTATGCTTCAATAGTGACAATCTTGGCTCACTATAGTCAAGGATCATGGCGGCATTAGTTTTAGCTTTCAATGGTTCTGTTACTTGGCTTGGTGACTTATTGGAGAGGAACATCCATGCAGAAGATACTCCAATACCAAAGGATATCACTTAGATTTGAAGTACAAGTGGGATTGTTCCATCCATCTTGGATGTTCCATTCTGGAGTTTAGAGGAGGCATTACAACAATATACGGATTAGTTGGTGAAATAGGCTTTGAGTGGAGCCTTTGTACTACCCAAAGAGCAATTTGAGGATGAGCCTCCAGAGTCAATTACCTTGACACCTTTGGATACCACACTCATTGCTTGGCAATATCCAATAGAGAGAATATGTCTATTGAAGTTTTTTGGTGGGATTAGCACTCGACTAGTTGTAGTACTACAAGAGGGTATACGAGTATAGAGTACTTGTATGTGGAAAGAGATGAGACTATTAGGTGAGTCTCTCCACATCATGTGGTACACTTTGCCTATTGGTATCTTGAGTTATTATTGATGTCAATAGTCAAGGGTTACCAGAAGACCCTACCAATAGACATTTCCTTGCTAATGGTGTAGGATTTGGAGAGATATCATCCCATTCATCTGGTGATTTTTGGATGGCCAAGTTAGGGACATACATGTGTTGGCTGAGGTTTTGGTCTTTAGGATCTCCATTTTGGTGTGTTTTGGGAGATGATATGTATACTACAACATCTCCAAGTTCATCAATCCATTTTTCTAGCTTATAGTTTGGAGAATGTCCCTTTGATGGGTGATTCCTGCACCTAGGTGGTAGCAAGTACACATCAGATCCATTCTTGGATTAGACCTACCGTGTTGGCCAATACAACTAGAGTGGGATCATGGGCTCATCGTCTTTATATTTGGTGGACAAACCTCTTACCCAAAGAAGTTCTATAGCATGCTTAGGATGGGATTAAACAACTAGCCCACCTCACTGTTGATGACATCTTGGATGTTAGGCATCAGTCTCAAATGGTGGTAGTGGCTGATAGGCCACCCATAGTAGTGTTGAACCTAGTTGGAAAGCCTCAAGCTGCTCTTCCTACACTTATGAGTTTCCTAGGTTCTCATGCTTTTTGAGAGAGAGATCTTGGACTTGTTTGGGACTCACAATTGGAGTAGTTGGTGGAGCCCAATGCCGATGAGAGAGAGCGGGTAATGGGTTTTTGCATTGGTATAACCATTTTTCCAATAGTGCTAGAGGCATCCATGCATCAAGTGTTAGGTCAGGCTATGGACCTAAAATGTTTGACCTAGATTGTGAACCTTGGCTTGGCAGAGAAGCATAAGATGTGCTTGATAAGCATCACCATTGGGACACTTGTGAGCTTTTATGCCTATTGAGATGATTCAAGCACATGTTGGGGGCAATAGATCAAAAGGATGGGGTTTACTAGGACATAGCCAGTGGCTACTAGAGAGAGTGGTCTACTTGGAGTCCATCTAGGTGAGCATGGTCTACTTGGATTAACCCTTGGTATACTTGGGATGTAGCTAGAGGACATATGGAGCTTGCACTAGATCAAACGGAGTTTTTCACACAAAATTTGGGACCTCTAGTGGTTAGAGGTATGACACTACCACTCCTAAATTGTAATAGCCAATTAGTATGTAGAGGATATTTGGGAGCCAGATCTTGGACCCAAGTTTACAAGAGGAGAAAGATAGAGAATTTGGAGGTTCTTGAGGAGCTACATGAATTATTTTACCTTTAGTATGAAAAATTTGGTGCTCTTGGTATTTGGATTGAGCTTAATAGCAATACACCAATTTTTTGATGTCCTATATGTAAAAGACCGAATCCGAGGAGAGAAATAAGAGAATGGAAACTCACATTGGGACACTTGAATGAAGGAAAACTCCAAATGCCTAGCATGAGCTTTGGCTTTGGTATTTATAGGTAGCATACAAGGCCTTTGAAAAGCTTCTCAAGAAGCTTCCTCAAGTTGCTTTCTTAGAGTGCAAGCCAAGTTAACTAGGAAGCTTCTCAAGAAGCTTCCTTCTAGAAGCCGCCTACTTGGTGTGCAAGCTAAGCTAGTTGGAGGCTTCTAGAAGCTTCCTTCTAGAAGCTACTTACTTGAGGTGCAAGCTAAGCTAGCCGGGAACCTTCCCAAGAAGCTTCCTAGATACTTCCAGAATATTCTAGGCTACTTTGTCTTATGTGCTACTTTGTAAGCCCGACTAACATTGTTGCTAAACTCCATATTGTTACATATTCCTCCGCTGCTAGTTGGTGATGTCCTTGTCGCTAGTGAAGCTTCGAATTCCTAGATGGTTGTCAGTGCATTCTGGAGGTGAGAAAGAGGTTCCTAAGTGGTTCATGAAGAGGATACCCTTTCCAAAGGACCTTATACTCCGTATGTTGGCGACGGCCTTGTTGACTATGGTGATGCCCTAGGATACAATCAACTTCGTATTCCTCATGATCATTGATAGGGACAGGAAGAGGGGGAGGTTGGACTCAAGAGGAAAAGGAAGAGGGGTTAGGAACAAAAGGTTTCAACTTGGAAACATGAAAGACATGATGGATACGCATGTGATAAGGCAAGGCAAGTCGATAAGCAACAAGAGAGACAATTTGGGTGATATCAAAGGGTCCTATCCAATTAGAGGTAAGTTTACAAACTTGGGTATCAAGTGGGAGAGGGAGGTTACTGGAGGATAGCATGACTTTATCACCAACTTCAAAGGTGAGATCATGACTATGGTGGTCCGCATATTGTTTTTGGTGATTCAGAGCAACAAGGAGGTGAGACTTGGCTTGTTAGAGAGATTGGGATATAGTGGTCAAGAATGTGGAAGTATGAGGAACTTGAGATGGAGGGAGAGCAAGAAGAGAATTTGGAACAAGCGGATCTTGGCCAAAATTGAGAAAAAAGGAGAGAATTAGGTGCTTTCCTATTTGGAATTGTTGTAGGCAAATTTTGCAGCGGCAAGACATTCATCCCAATTGATATGGTAGACATTGACAAAGGCATGCAACATATCCTCCAATGTATGATTTGCACGTTCAATTTGTCTATTAGTTTGAGGATGATAAGCCATGGACAAAGCAAGCTTGGTGTCGAGTATTTGAAAGAGTGCTTGCCAAAACTTCTCGGTAAATTGAGGATCACAGTCGGAGATAAGTACGTGTGGCATCCCATGATGCTTGAAGACATTGTCGAAGTAGATTTGCGCTAAGGTTGGAGCATCCATAGTATCACAGGTTGGTGCCAAGTGGATTTGCTTACTAAGCTTATCCACAAACACCACGATGGCGGTGTGTCCTTGTTTTGTCTTTGGCAAGGATGTGATGAGATCCAAGCTCACATGCTCCCAGCGAGTTGATGGAATGACAAGCGGTTGATGGAGTCCACTCGGCTTTTGGTTGCTGGCCTTGTTACATTGGCAACTCTCACACAATCGGACAAATTCTCAAACATCTCATGTCATGTTGGGCCACCATCATTGACATTGGAGGGTACCCAAGGTCTTGTCCACACCCATGTGACCAGCGATGGGTAAATCATGGGCTTCTAGAAGGCGCACAAGTCAAAGATCATCTTTGGCTGGAACATAGATCCGGTCCGCATGGAATAGAAGGCTTTCCTTGAAGGAGAAGGTGTTGTACTCCTTGTCACCTGTTGTTAGACAACCATGTACCATTTGGAAGAAGGGATCTTGTTGTAGAGCTAACCAAAACTCGTTATGGATCTTGGGGTCAATTGACATTATTGTAATTGCTACCGTGATGAGAGGAAGAGACTTCAAATCGGGCCATCGTGATAGAGCATTAGGGATGACATGGAACCGACCTGGTTTGCACTCAAGTTTGATGTTGAACAACTGGAGTTGCTCTTCCTATCGATGATGTTGACTCTTCATGTGCTCTAGGTGTAAGGTCTGCAACAATGGCTTGTGATCAGTTTGCATGATCACTTGTTTCCCCAAGAGATAATGCCTCCATACCTTGGTGGCATATACCATTGCAAGTTGTTCCCGATCTCGAGCAGAGTAATTTCTTTCAACTATATTTAGTCGGCAAGACACAATTTCGTGCGTATATACATCACTACACAACATACATCACTGTCAACATCATACACTACAGAAGCACAACTCACACATAAGTCATACATAGACTCTAAAGTGCCACAATAATCAGATTGCTTACCACTCTCAACTCAACTCAACTTAGATCAGTACTTGATCTGTCACTCTATAAACTGCCAACAACTGGGCACTGATTATAGTCAAGCCACACCCACTCAAGCATAGAGAATCCAGGTGACGCTCGCCGGCCTCTGTCCACCATAGCCAAGAACTCAAAGGCTCAACATCAAAGAAGTGAGCTCTCTGGAGCTCACTTTGAAACTATACCGCCTGGACTCGAGCTAGCTTTGAAACCCTAATGGTCTCACTAACGACACACTTGACGGTGCAAACGGTGCAAAGTGACAGTGGGCCCCACCATGAAGTCAGTACTCCAAACATGAAATCTAACCGTCAGAAAGTAGTCTCTAAGAAACTACTAAGATCACTCTTACTACTATCACTGGAACTCCAGTGTCCGAGCATCTAGACACGGCACTACAAATGGCATGACAACTATCGTGCGTATATACATCGCTACACAACATACATTGCTGTCAACATCATACACTATAGAAGCACAACTCACACATAAGTCATACATAGACTCTAAAGTGCCACAATCGCCCCCCTAGCTGACGGTTAGGTCCTTCTAACTCTAGATAGCCATCTACTCTAAGTATATGGTATACCCTCTAATGGGCAAAGATCAGGAGGCCGGGTGCTATGGAGCACCATCGTTAGTCGCTTGTCTGCAATCTATACCATATAAAGAATGAACTAGCTATAGGTCAAGTACATCTAGGACATAACCACTATCCCTGAGGAACCACCATGAGGGGAGGAGTCATACATGCCATATGCCATCCTCTCAAACAGCTATCACACACTAACATAGTAGCAGCTCCACCAGAAGAGCCACATAACATACACCTCAAGCCTCCACGTACAAGTGCCAAGCTTGGGTCCATAGTACCATCAATGTTTGGAAGGTGGCATGGCGCACAATTGTGCACATGATCCTTCCAAACAACACCATCACGTCCTTCTAACACAAGGACTCCAGATGGCAAAACCTCACGCACTTTCAAGATAGTGCGGCCTGTAGAAACATCAAGTATCATCGGTGCTGTCTGCTGTAGATATACATAGTCACCTGGATGAAATCGATGGATCAAGGGTCTATAACCTCCTCCTCAAATGGTAGCATAGCGTAAAGTATCTCTATGCTGAGCAATCGCTAAGTTCTCAAAGGCCATTGGCATCACTCTTTGAAAGATCTCTGCCCGCTGAGAACATGCGCTCATCCATACATCGGGGTCATCCAAGTCCAAAATTACAGTAGCAACTCAACAAATGGCTGCAGGTAGATCTAGATCTCATCCATAGAGTAGAAAGTATGGAGAGAAGGATGCTAAGGAGGCTTGCCGGCTGAACCGATAGCCCATGGCCAACCAAGGTAATTGGAGATCCCAATCTCCCAAGTGGCCTCTCTGCAAACCATACTTTCGCAATCCTCTCTTCACCGTTTGAACCACTCTCTCTGCTAAGCCATCTGCCTTAGGGTGATCTCGGGATGTAGTATGATGATCAATCAAAGCCTTGTCACACAAGCCCTGAAACTCTCCCAAGAACTTTGTACCCTGATCAGTCAAAACCTCAGCTGGTGCACCAAAATGACTAAGAATTTGATCCAAGAATGAGTAAGTTGTCCCTTCACTAGACTTGTCAGGAAGTGCCACCAACTCAATCCACTTGGAGAAGTGCTCCACCATCACCAAAACATACCGATGATGTCTCACAGTCAGCGGTAAAGGTCCAGCAAAGTCCAAACTCCAATGATAACCCAATCCCATGATAGGTAATGGGTGTAACTATAGCGTATGAGCATTGAATGATGCTCTAACTTGGTCACAAACCACACATTTAGCAACAAACTGCTATACCTCGGTCTGCATACCGCGCCACCAATAATGACTCTGGAGTAAGCTATACGTATGCTTTACTCCAAAATGTCCTAGCTCCTCATGAGCATGACAGACCAACTGTGGTCTCTAAGATGGAAGTGGTACTACTCGCACTCTACCATCCTCCCATACACGCAAAAGGTGTCTACCCTCCAATCTCAACCGTCTGGCTCGTTGAAGAACACGGTCTCTCTCCTTGGCTCCAACTGTGCCACCCACAACACCAGTACAAAGATAGTCCATCACTAAGACATCATCATGAATGTCTCGCTGAACTATACTAGTATCTTCACTCTCGGGATCTGTGACCTCAATAACTCCTCCTGTATGCGCTGAGAGAGATACCACCAAAGCCTCTGCAAATATACATAGAAAGGCCGATGCATGCCAACCTCGCACCATCTCCTCATCTGTCTCACCATGCCAACGTGCTCCGGTCTGATCCTGCTGGCTAGGACATGGGTTTCTACTCAACCCATCTGCATCACGGTTCACCACTCCATGTCTGTGAACAACCGTGAAATCATACTCCTATAAAATTAGAGCCCATCGTGCAAGCTTCCTTGAAAGCTTGTGTCGGACTCCATCAACCACTTCAGCAGCTGATGATCAGTGATGAGAGTGAAGGGGTTACCAAATAGGTAACATCAGAAATGTGCTACTGCCCAAACTGCTACCAAGCACTCTCCCTTATATGAACTATACTTTGCCTCCGCTGAATTGTTGGAGCGACTAGCATAGGCCACCACAAACTCCTTCTCCTTATCATCATGTTGGGTGAGCACCGCTCCAAGCCCCAACATACTCCAATCAGTGTGAACCTGAAATGGTCATCCCTTGATTGGTCTCCTCAAAATAGGAGCAGATGTCAACCTCTCCTTGAGCTCTACAAAAGCTCTCTCCTGCTCATCTCACCAACACCACTCCTGTGTAAGCTTGGTCAGTTTCGTCAAGGCCTTGGCAATGGCACTAAATCCTCTAACATAGCGGTGATAGAAGTTTGCCAACCCAAGGAATGATCGCACTCTGCTCACATCCGTAGGCCAAGGAATACGTGCAATAGCCTCCACCTTGGTCTGCTGGACACCAAGTCCTCCGGGGTAGATAGTGTGACCCAAATACTCAACCTGCTCATGGAAGAACCTACACTTCCCAGGATGTAATTTGAGTCCATGAGATCTCAACCTCTCAAACACCTCCAACAACTATCTCTCATGCTCCTCCACAGTAGTGCTATAAACCAAAATGTCATCGATATAGCACCGAGCAAAATCCAATCCAGCTAGGATCCTATCCATGACCCTCTGGAACTCAGCAAGAGCATTCTTTAACCCAAATGGTAAGAAACTCCACTAATATAACACATCCTTGCCGTGAGGATCAATAGCCCAAAATTTTGTCTTGGACTTATCCTCCTCCCTGATCGGCAACTGATGATACCCCGCTTGAAGATCCAAAGTACTGAAGACCTTTGCATGCCCAATCATATCAAAAATCTCCTCCGGTGTAGGCATGGCATACCGATCAGCCCTAGTCTGTCGGTTGATAGGACGATAATCTCCACACATCCACCTATCTGTATAGTTGCCATGCATATCCTTCTTGGCTGGCATCACTATCGCTGATGTATACTCTCCATGTGAAATCTCCACCAAACCAGCCTCAAAAAGGTCACTACTCCGGCTCTGAATCAATGTCCTCTCCATATCACTATATCGATAAGGACGTTGGAAAATTGGTGTGTCGCTAGTCAGCTCAATCCGTATACCAAGTCCCTTCAGAGCACCCAAATCCTTCATACTGAAGGCAAAACAACTTGTGTGACTCCTCAAGAACCTCCAAACCCTCCGTCTTTCCTCTCCTGTAAGCTTGGGTCCAAGATCTGGCTCCCAAATATCCTTTGTAACTGTAGTAGGAGTGAAAGACGTATTGACTGACTGCTACACTGGGCCCTTGGGAGTAATAGTGTCATGCTCCCGACCACTAGAGGTCTCAACCAGTGTGTGAAAAACTCCCTCCACTTTGGCTGCAAGCTCCACACGTCCTCTGGCTGCATCCCATGTGGACCAAGGGTGTAATCCAAGTAGCCCACGCTCACCTTGATGGACTCCAAGTAGACCACTCTCCCTAGTAGGTACTGGATGTGTCCCAAGAATACCATGTCCACTTGGTCCATCGCCCCTAGCATGTGCCTGAATCGTCTCGATAGGCATAGGGCTCACAAGTGTCCGAGTGGTGATGCCTATCAAGTGCATCCTATGCTGCTCTACCAAGCCAAGGCTCACAATCCAGGTCAAATAGTTCAGGTCCATAGCCTGACCTAACACCTGACGCTTGGATGCCTCTGACACTATTGGAACAGCGGTAATACCGGTGCAAAAACCCATCGCCCACTCTCTCTCATCAGTGTTGGGCTCCACCAACTACTGTAACTGTGAGTCCCAAACAAGTCCAGGTCCTC
Organism: Lunularia cruciata; assembly: GCA_948567375.1. NCBI lineage: Eukaryota > Viridiplantae > Streptophyta > Marchantiopsida > Lunulariales > Lunulariaceae > Lunularia > Lunularia cruciata. The sequence continues at coordinate 8,339,214 of OX419762.1, read as the reverse complement.
CCCCTCAAAAAGCATGAGAGCTTGGGAAACTCATGAGTGTGGGAAATGCAGCTCTAGGCTGTCCAACTAGGTTCACCACTGCCATAGGTGACCTATCAGCCACTACCATTATTTGAGATTGACGCTCAACATCCAAGATATCATCAACAAGGATGTGGTCAAGTCGCTGAATCCCATCATAAGTGCACTGTAGAACCTCTTTGGGTGAGAGGTTTATCCACCAAAGACAAGTCCTTTTGTGGCTTTGATTTGGTCTGGCCATTTCGCACCATATCGGCATCCATGAGCAGCAACTCAAGCTCTGCCTTCCTCTTCTTCTCTTCCTTCTTTTGGAAGGCCGCCTCTTCCTTCTTCTTCTTCTCTTGCGCAGGTAGGCTTCCAATACCATTTCAACACTCTTGGTCTTCCTCATCTTCTCCATAAGTTCCTCACTAAGCTCGTCTAATCATGTGTGAAACTTTATCTCAATGTTTCTTTTCTCTAATTTCTTGCCCACCACCTTTTCCTCGTCCAATCCTCCTGTCTTTGACAACAAGAAAAGATACTTTGCTTGCAACTTATCTTTCTCCTCACCAATAACCTTCTCAATATTGCTATTCCCATCCTCTTTGACTCTACCGCCTTCTTGCTCAGAGTCAGAACTTGATGCCACATAGCCTTTGAAGTCTTGTTCATTCAGTTGGTCAAGATTGAACTTTTGCCTCAAAGCTTTCTCATACTCCTGTAGCTTCTTAGGATCAACTTCATCATCAATTTTGTTGTCATTGTGGCTGTAAGTACCTTGAGGTCCCTGCATTGCTTCCTTTGCTATCTGCTCCACCCCAAATTCAGATGAATATATTGTCGAAGACTTGACTTCCCCTCCTTTCCGTTGGAAAGAGCACAGCCCTAGAGGCAAGTCTAATGATCTGGTGTGGCCCCAATCCATGTTTGTGAGTGCAAGCCTTTCAGTTCCCTGATTTGTGGCAGGAACCTTCTCCTCTTCATTTTGCACCTCTTTGGCATCACTCTCACTATCTAAAGATGATAACAATGAGCATGACTCTTCTTCCTCCTCTGCATCTTCATAAAGTCCTGATCTTTCTTCTTCTTCACCCAAAGGGAAAAACAAAGCCCTCATTTGATGCATTTTAAGTGGATCTTGTCTCAATTCAGAAGGTAACAAGTGAAGCAATGCTGCTTGAGAAGCAACACTATGAATCTGGTCATACCTGTAAAAGACCGAAACCGATGAGAGAAATAGGAGAATGGAAGCTCACATTGGGACACTTGAATGAGGGAAAACTCCAAATGCCTAGCATGAGCTTTGGCCTTGGTATTTATAGGTAGCATACAAGATCCTCGAAGCTTCTCAAGAAGCTTCCTTGAGCCGCTTTCTTGGAGTGCAAGCCAAGTTAACTAGGAAGCTTCTCAAGAAGCTTCCTTCTAGAAGCTACCTGCTTAGGGCGCAAGCTAACTAGTTGGGAAGCTTCCTAAGAAGCTTCTTAGATGCTTCTAGAATATTCTAGGCTATTTTGTCTTATTATCTACTTCGTAAGCCCGACTAACTTTGTCACTAAACTCCATATTGTTACATATTCCCCCGCCGCTAGTTGATGACGTCCTCATCGCTAGTGAAGCTTCGAATTCCTTGATGGCCATCTGTGCATTCTGGAGGTGAGAAAGAGGTTCCCATGTGGCATCATGAAGGGGATACCCTTTCCAAAGGACCTTGTACTTTGTATGTTGGTGACGGCCTCGTTGAATATGGCGATGCGCAAGGATACAATCAACTTCGTACTCCTCATGATCATTGATAGGGATAGGAAGAGGGGGAGGTTGGACTCAAGAAGAAAAGGAAGAAGCGTTAGGAACAAAGGGTTTCAACTTGGAAACATGAAAGACAAGATGGATACGCATGTGACAAGGTAAGGCAAGACGATAAGCAACAGGAGAGATAATGTGGGTGATATCAAAGGGTCCTATCCAATTAGGAGCAAGTTTACAAACTTGGGTATCAAGTGGGAGAGGGAGGTTACTAGAGGATAGCATGACTTTATCACCAACTTCAAAGGTGAGATCACGATGATGATGGTCTACATATTGTTTTTGGCGATTCTGAGCAACAAGGAGGTGAGATTTGGCTTGTTGGAGAGATTGGGATATAGTGGTCAAGAATGTAGAAGTATGAGGAACCTGAGAGGGAGGGGGAGCAAGAAGAGAATCTGGAACAAGCGGATCTTGGCCAAAATTGAGAAAGAAGGGAGAGAATCCGGTGCTTGCCTGTTTGGAATTGTTGTAGGCAAATTCGGTAGCGGCAAGACATTCATCCCAATTGGTATGGTGGACATTGACAAAGGCACGCAACATATCCTCCAATGTACGATTTGCACATTTGGTTTGTCCATCAGTTTGAGGATGATAGGCCGTGGACAAAGCAAGCTTGGTGCCAAGTATCTGAAAGAGTGCTTGCCAAAACTTCTCGGTAAAGCGAGGATCACGGTCGGAGATGAGTACGCGTGGCATTCCATGACGCTTGAAGACATTGTCAAAGTAGATTTGCGCTAAGGTGGGAGCATCCACGGTATCACAGGTTGGTGCCAAGTGGATTTGCTTACTAAGCTTATCTACAAACACCATGATGGCGGTGTGTCCTTGTTTTGTATTTGGCAAGGATGTGATGAGATCCAAGCTCACATGCTCCCAATGAGCTGTTGGAACGGCAAGCGGTTGAACCCGGCTTCTGGTTGCTGGCCTTGTTACGTTGGCAGCTCTCACACGATCGGACAAAGTCTCGAACATCTCGTGTCATGTTGGGCCACCACCATTGGCGTTGGAGGGTGCCCAAGGTCTTGTCCACCCCCATGTGACCAGCTATTGGTAAATCATGGGCTTCTTGAAGGCGCACAAGTCAAAGGTCACCTTTGGCTGGAACATAGATCTGGTCTTTATGGAATAAAAGGCCTTCCTTGAAGGAGAAGGTGTTGTACTCCTTGTCACGTGTTGTCAGACGACCGTGTACCATTTGGAAGAAGTGATCTTGCTGTAGAGCTAACCGAAACTCGTTATGAATCTTGAGATCAATTGACACCGTCGTAATTGCTGCCACGATGAGAGGAAGAGACTTCAAATCAGGTCGTTGTGATAGAGCATCAGGGATGACATGGAACCGACCTGGTTTGTACTCAAGTTTGATGTCAAACAATTGGAGTTACTCTTCTCATCGATGATGTCGACTCTTCATGTGCTCTGGGTGTAAGGTCTGCAACAATGGCTTGTGATCAGTTTGCATGATCACTTGTTTCCCCAAGAGATAATGCCTCCATACCTTGGTGGCATATACCATTGCAAGTTGTTCCTGATCTCGAGCAGAGTGATTTCTTTCAGCTGTATTTAGTCAGCGAGACACAAAGGCAATAGGATGTAGTCCATCTGGAAATTCTTGTTGCAACACAGCTCCAATTGCAAAGTTAGAAGCATCAAAATCAACCACACAATGTAGTTGAGGATCATATGGTTGAAGAATAGGTCTTGAAGACACCATATGCTTTAACTTCTGGAATGCTTCTTCATGCTTGGTGGTCCATTGGAAGCTCGAGTTCTTTCCCAAGAGGTCAGTCAATGGTGCAGCCACGTGAGCATAATAGTGGATGAACCGTCGGTAAAAACTGGCCAATCCATTGAATGCTCGTACTTCGGTAGCATCCTTTGGGGTAGGCCAATTAGTAATGGCCTTGATCTTCTCTTCTTCCATCTTGATCCCCTCTGATGAGATCTTATGACCCAAGAAGGTAACCTCCTTCTACCAAAAAGTACATTTTGACTTCTTGTAGTAAAATTTCCACTGTCGATGTCGTCTTAGGACTTCTCACACATGATTCATGTGTTCTGCCTCTGTCCTACTATAGATTAAGATATCATCTAAGAACACTACCACGGACTGATCCAATAGCCCCTCCAACACCCGATGCATATGATCCATGAAGATTGCTGGAGCATTAGTGAGTCCAAAAGGTAAAACTCTCCACTCAAAATGTCCATACCTTGTGCGAAAGGCAGTCTTTTGCACGTCCTCTCCTTCAATAGGAATTCGCCAATAGCCGCTACAAAGATCTAGCTTGGAAAAGTAGCGTGCTCCACTTAATTGATCAAGCAAGTCATCGATCCGAGGCAAGGGATATGCATTCTTCATGGTTTGCTTATTGAGCCCACGGTAATCAATACAGAAACGAAGTCCTCCATCCTTCTTTGGAACAAATAGTACCGGTGCTCCACAAGGAGAGGTACTATGTCGTATGAAATCCTTCTCCAACAACTCTGTAAGTGTTGTGCGCAACTCCTCCAACTCCTTTGGTGAGAGCCAATAGATTGGTCCACTCACTGGAGTACTCCCTGGTAATAACTCGATCTTGAAGGGCATACCTCGATCAGAGGGTAATCCCTTTGGCAGATCATCCGGAAACACATTTACAAACTCCTGAACTATCCGATCAACCGTTGCTTGATGCAGCACTTGGCCCTCCTTAGATTGTTCTTGTGCAATCGGCTTGATCCACACCGCAAATACAGACTTATCTTCCTCCAAAGCTTGCTCTATGGCTGCTTCATTAACAAACTTCCCTTCTAGGGACTCATCTCTCTTCCGAGCTTGCTCCATGGTTGCCTTCTTGGCAAACTTCCCATCTTGGGACTCATCTCCCTTCTGGATTTGCTCTATGGCTACCTTCTCGACGAACTTCCCATCTTGGGACTGACTATTCTTAGGTGTCTTACTCAGAGGTGCCAGACAACCTAATCGGAAATTCCTACCTTGGTGTTGTACTTGAATTTGGTGTCGTGTCCAATCAAATTGAACCTTATGACATTCAAGCCAAGGTAGACCTAGAATGATATCATAGTCTAGAGGTGCCACTACAAACCTCATACACTCCAAATACTCCTTCCCAATCTTGAAGGTAACAGGATGCAAGGTGCAGAATGCAAAACCCTTTCTACCATCCGCCATCATCAAACTACTTCCAATCACTAGCTTGATAGGAATACCTAATTCCTTTGCTACTTGCATAGGCATGCAATTCTCTAAACTTCTAGAATCAACCAAAATTCTACAACCCCGATTAGATATCATACCTTGCAAGTGAAGCAAACTTGCATAGGTTGAGCCTTCAATTCCATTGGAACTAATCAAGCTCCCAGTAGGCGGCTCAAAATCTCCTACTAGGATTCCTCGTTTCCCTGATCATTCCGCTCCACAACCTCCACTTGGGCAACTTGTCGAGGTCGTCCATTCTTGAGTGGACATTCAGCAATGCGATGCCCCAACTGGCGACAATAAAAACAACCTCCATTTTGTCGTAATCTTTCTCTATCTGCTGTACCAAGTGGTCTTCGTTGGATAACATCAATCTCCATTGGTATTGGTTCTTCCACTCGTAGTACTGGTGGGTTTTGTGTAGGTCGAGGTCGAGACCAAGTTGTCGCAACTAAAGAATCAAAACGCTCAGCCAATTGCATGGCTTCTTCTACATTTTGTGGCTCTCGCATGGTCACCTCCAATCTGGTTCGTGACTTCAATCCTTGCACAAATCCATCCAGAACTTCACCTTCTTGGATATCTGGAATTTGCATGATGATATTCTGAAATTGTGTGATGTAGCTTCTCACTGAGCCAATCTGCCTCAACTCCGCCAATTTATCTCGTGCCGCTCGGGTGGCATTTATAGTCTGAAATCGACCAAGTATTGCATCCTTGAATTCTGCCCATGTAAAAATTGGTGTAACAATTTGTCGTTCAGCTCTTTCTACTCGGAATTGCCACCAAAGTTTTGCCACTCCATCCAACTGGCTAGAAGCCAAGAGAATTTGTTTCCGCTCATCTTGAAGATTGGTGGCTTCAAAGTAACGTTCACAGTCAAACACAAAATTCTCCACTGTGCCTGGAAGATTCTTACCTTCAAATACCTTGGGTTTCGGAAATCGAATGCGATCTTCTCCATCTCGAACTGGCGCTCTGTCTATCTGTTCTTGTTGTTGCTGGTCTCGTTCATCCAACAATCGAGTAAGATGTTCGATTTGTTGTTGCATTGCAAGGATAACATCTGGTATTGCTGCCATCGCTACTACTCTATTCCACTACCCTCAATTTATCTAGTTGATTAACACATAGATACAACACGTCCACCGTTCTCCATAAGTTACAATTGGAAGTATCAAGGGTTCCTCTGACACAGTGATCATATGTAGAAAATCCTACCCAAAGCATGAGATGATGAATTGTGTGAAACGATGCTTTGGTAATATCTGGACATGAAAGTCCCAATGGTTTGGCGGAAGTGGATTTGGTGGTCCATAAATTCCATCCATCCCATTCTTGCTCTGATACCAATGTAAAAGACCAAAACCGAGGAGAGAAATAGGAGAATAGAAGCTCACATTGGGACACTTGAATGAGGGAAAACTCCGAATGCCTAGCATGAGCTTCGGCCTTGGTATTTATAGGTAGCATACAAGACCCTTGAAGCTTCTCAAGAAGCTTCCTTGAGCCGCTTTCTTGAAGTGCAAGCCAAGTTAACTAGGAAGCTTCTCAAGAAGCTTCCTTCTAGAAGCTGCCTACTTGGCGTGCAAGCTAAGCTAGTTAGAAGCTTCTAAAAGCTTCCTTCTAGAAGCTACCTGCTTAGGGCGCAAGTTAACTAGTTGGGAAGCTTCCTAAGAAGCTTCTTAGATGCTTCTAGAATATTCTAGGCTATTTTGTCTTATTATCTACTTTGTAAGCCCGACTAACTTCGTCACTAAACTCCATATTGTTACAATACATTTCCTCATCTTTGTCAACTTCCACAACTTCCTTACCAATGTCAGGACCTTTTGGTGGGAGATCTTCAGAATTCTCCTCCACACCTTCCATCACATCTTTTCCTAAAAGAACTAGCTCCTTGCTAGACCCTTGTTGAGGAGTTTCTTCCTTGTCAGAGTCATCCAACCTGTTTCTGCTGAAGTGATTCCCTTGAAACCTCCATTCTCCCCTTAGACCGTCATGGAAGATAAAATCAGCACCCTGTTCTTCAATTTTCTTCTTCAATCTCTTCTCAAATTTATCTGCCTCTATTCCTCCAATAAAATGTTGCACACTCTTCTTGTCAATGGTAAGAGCTTTCCCTACCTTTGCTTTTGGTGGCCATTCCACCCCCGACTCCTTTACAACAATCCCTATATCATGAAACTTATGAGCGTACCAAGAATTTATACCAACCTTGCTTTTGTTCTTGGGCAATCTTTGAAATTGCGGGTCATGGTGAACTTGAGAAACTTGAGCATCTCCCACTAGAGGTCCATCTTGTCCTTGCCTCTTTGTTTCTCCTCCTTGATATTTGTTCTTCTTCTTTTCCATCTCATCTAAATCTGTACTTTGTTTCATCTCACCCAATGCACTATACACACTAGGCCCAAAAGTAGCAATTGCCATACCTACCTCACGTGTGCCCAAGTGTCTCTCCAGCAATGCCTTCATGCCTCCTCTGTTCCGGTTCAACGGTATTGGCTCCCCAGTGTCAAAGAAGGCAACCTTCTTCATTCCGGGCTCTCCTACAAATTTCACCAGCTGCTTATGCAACGCTTCTGATAGCTCATGGCAATCTCTCTTGGCATGACTTTTACTATCACACCACATGCACCCATAGAGCTATCTCTTCTCTCCGATTGTTCTTGCAGTACTACTCCCACTCTACAGTTGGTCGACCTTGGTGGTCAGAGCTTTCAGCCCCTCCATTAGTCATGATATCTCGTCAATAGCTCCTTCCTTAGCCACCTCGCTCACTCGCTGTTCCACCTTCTCTCTCCCGGACCCAACCATGCTACTCCGAATAGGCACTTTGGCTATTGCTTCTTCATCCAGCTCTCTCTGCCTCCGCCTGCGGCTTACCCAGACAACCGCTTCCTCAATCTTTCCCCACTCTACCGCTCCCAACCGATCAGGTTGGAGCAAATCAAGTGCATACTCCAACTCATCCCGCAAATGACTATCTGCAGCTCGCAAAAAGTAGTTAGACCTCTGTAGTCTAATGGCCTCAGCTTCACAAGCTGACAGATGCCCCAGTCTCTTGTTAAACTCTCTTAGGAGATCTTGAGGCCCCAAGTTTTTACTCCTATCGTTCACCCAATCCAAGAACATGGCCTGGGTGACCCGATCTGCATCTTGCAGCAAGAATTTCTCCTTCATCATCTGGGAGAACTCCTCCCATGTCTCTGCCCCTCTCACCAAGCCCTCAACCACCTTCCTGATTTCAAGCTCCACCAGCTTAGGGAACCTTGCAATGGCAACCTTCTCATCAAGACCATGAAGCTTAACCTCTCTCCAGTAGACCTTCAGGTACTTAGTCACGTCCTTACCATCAAATTCCCCCTGCTGGTCCACCGCAGCACGCAAACATTTTGTGACTTGCAAAGACTGCACCTTCACCCTGTCTCTTTCCTCATCTTGATCCTTCATGGCTCTCATGGTTGCCATGACAATCAGTGAGATCTCATGTTCCCTTGTCATAGCTGCAGATGAAGCCTCTAGGCCCATCTCTACCTCAGCACAGCTCACCTCCTCTCCACTTAGATCAGTCCAATCTGTCCTTGTTCCCTTCCCCAACTCCAACTAGTTGCAACGTCTAAGCACAAGCCTCAAGATTCCCCAGCATGGTCTCCACTTATGTCGTGGGGAACGTTTGGTCTCGAGAGTGCGCCGAGCACATGGCTGCTTGTGCTTAGTTTTTCCCTATTGTCCTTCTTTTGGGTCTTTCCCGTAGATTGACATTCCTTCCCTACTCCTGGATTGTCAGGAATTTGTCTCTATATGAACTTGTTGTTTCAGTTCCCTGAGGTTGGCTCTCCCTAAAGGTTTTGTTTTATCCTTGAATTTCATAAAATTAATCTTGTCATGCGAGTTTGGTGTTATGGTTTCTACCTCTGCCTGGTCTCATATTCTATTTTCACATCAGGTTCAAGCTATGGTTCGGGATCTGGCAGTTCATAGACCTAGGTTAGGTGGCCTTTTAATAAAATAAAAGAAATGACAACTGAGTGATCTAACCAATCATAAACCCGGGGCATCCAGATCATTTAATTATGCTATTCACATGGACCGGACTGAGAGCTCCTGGAATGGAGTTTCCTCAACTCTAGTCACAATTCATAACACAAATCTGCTTCCAAGACTCATCATTCACAGGATTTTCAACAACAAAGTTCACAAGGTTGGATAAGTCAAATAGTTCTAGTCAAGACAATGCCTGCCCTAAGGTTGCAATTGCTCATCAACTCAGCCTGGCACTTCACATATGCTCTTTCCGACAGCAGACAAAGCAACTCACCCTCCGAACCTCTTCATTCTCCTTCGGGAGATTACACATCGGCAACTTCTGCAGCAAATCCCCTTCAGACCTGTGAAAATTCCTCTCCCATTTCGTCCTTCATCACTCTATCCACATTTTCCCACAGAAATCTTCCTTCTTCAGTCCTGTTCTCACCTTCGTGAGAGTTCCCTTATGCAACTCATGCAACCAACCCTTTAGACCTGCAAAAATTTTCTACTCCAACCACTCACAACCCTTCAGAGTCCTGCCCTTACATTCCATACATCTGCCCTCCTTTCAACTCCTGCAATTTTCCAGCCTTTACATTCATGCGAAATTTCTCCTTCTTGCACCTCACCAAAACCCCTTCTTCTTCTTGCAAAAATTTTCTTTCTCCCAGCCCTCTCTCTCCTGCAAAGTCCTTCACTCTCTTGAGAAGAAAAACTTTTTGCCTTGCACTCTCAAGCCCTAACAGTCCTCCTGCGAAAATTTTCCTTCTGTCCCAAACTTCTCTCCTGCATATGCTCCATTCCTTCCAACTCAAAAATTCCTGCCCTGATTGTTCCTCTGTCCAAACCCTCCAGCTTCTCGAGAATTTCTCCTCCTAGCAAACCCTCTCCTGTCCCACTAAAAAATTTCTCTCATGTGTGTGTTCCTCTTTCCAAACCCTCCAACTTCTTGAGAATTTCTCCTCCTGCCAAACCCCCCTCCTGTCCAACTCGAAAATTTCTCTCTTGTGTGTGTTCCTCTATCCAAACCCTCCAGCTTCTTGAGAATTTCTCTCCTGCCAAACCCTCTCCTGTCCAACTCAAAATTTCCCTCCTCCTGTGTGTGTTCCTCTCTCCAAACCCTCTAGCTTCTTGAGAATTTCTCCTCCTGCCAAACCCCCTCCTGTCCAACTCGAAAATTTCTCTCCTGTGTGTGTTCCTCTATCCAAACCCTCCTGCTTCTTGAGAATTTCTCTCCTGCCAAACCCTCTCTTGTCCAACTCGAAATTTCCCTCCTCTTGTGTGTGTTCCTCTGTCCAAACCCTCCAGCTTCTCGAGAATTTCTCCTCCTGCCAAACCCCCTCCTGTCCAACTCAAAAATTTCTCTCCTGTGTGTGTTCCTCTGTCCAAACCCTCCAGCTTCTTGAGAATTTCTCCTCCTGCCAAACCCCTTCCTGTCCAACTCAAAAATTTCTCTCTTGTGTGTGTTCCTTTGTCCAAACCCTCCAGCTTCTTGAGAATTTCTCCTCCTGCCAAACCCCTCCTGTCCAACTCCCAACAATCCTCCTCCTGTCCAACTCGAAAAATTTCTTGTCCCACCTTCCTCACTTTTCGAAAACCCTACTCCTCTCTTCTCCCAAAAATTTCTGCAACTTCTCTTGAAATCCTCTGCAAACTTCCCTCTTGAAATCTTTTGGCATTTTCTGAAAAAACCCTCAGCCCTTCTTTGTCTCCTCACTTTCTCCCGAAATAACGTAGCAGAACCACACCCGAGACATATTATCCTCAATCCATGTTCCTTACAACAAATAAAAGAGAAAAGAAAATTTATCACACCAAAAGCCTCAAGGGTACACGTGGGCTATTTTCTCGACGACAGTGCCCTCATTAAGGAAATGTCTCCTTGTAGGGCCTTCTGGTAACCTTTGACTGTTGACATCAATAATTACTCCGGATGCCAATAGGCCAAGTGTGCCACATGATGTAGAGAGACTCGCCTAGCAGTTTTATCTCTCTCTACATACAAGTACCTCTGTACTCAGATACCCGCCTGTAACACCGCAACTAGTCCGGTGTTGATCCCACCAAACAACTCCAATAGGCATATCTCCTCTACTAGATACTGCCAAGCAATGAGTGTGGTATCTAGAGGTGTCAAAGCAATTGCCTCTGGAGGCTCATCCTCACACTCATCTCCTAATGGTACAAAGGCTCCACTCCAAGCCTATTGTACCAACTGATCTGCATGCTACTGTAATGCCTCCTCTGAACTCCACAATGGAACATCCAAGGTGGATGGAACAATCCCACTCGTACTCCAAAGCCGAGTGATCTCCTCTGGTACTGGAGTATCCTCTGCATGGGCGTTCTCCTCCAACAAGTCACCAGGCCAAGTAACTGCACCGTTGAAAGCTAAAACTGATGCTGCCATGGTCCCGGACTGTAGTGCGCCAAGACTGCCACTACTGAAGCATACTGGTAGGCAACATACCCGTCCCTCACCAGACTACCAACCAGGTCTATAAGAGGTTGTCTCCTCCCAATAGTCAATGTTGAAACCCACAGGGTATAACACTGCTCCCCCAACTAGCACATCATATGACTCAACTATCATCGCAATAGCCTGAGCTCTCACCACCGAGCTATCAGTCGGATGACCAAGCTGAACCTGGACAACAAGCTCTCCACGTGTGATGTATTGTGTCAAACCACCACCTAGAGATGTCTGGATCTGAAATGGACACCTCTCCACATCGGTCTTCCGTAACTCCAGACCGACTACTACAGCTTTCCCCAACATAAGGGGTTGCGCACCAGAGTCTAACAAGACTCTTTGTAGTGTATAGACCTTCCCTGAAGGTCACACCAAACAAAAAATCCCCCTCTGGTTATCCAATAGGACAACACCAGGTGTAAACTGCGCTCTCTCAAAGGCCGGTCTAGCTGGCAACTCCTCCAGTCTAGACGTTGTTGCCTGCCATAAACCACTGGTCGTTGAACGGATCCCATGCTCCTCAACCAAGTCAGATCCACTACCAACCACCTCTGCTCTAGTAGTAGGAATTGGATCATCCCTACTCTCATACAACGTGGCAGCCAACCGGAATACTGGGGCTGGGTCAACTCCCAATGTAAACATGTCACTGGCTGAAAACAAAGGATGCCGCATAATCAGCTGAGCCGCCCCCAACATCATGCTAGACTCAGTCTGTGTAGTAGTAGGTGGCTGACTAGCAGGTAGTCCATCATATACTCCATCACCACCTACCACACCTGCACTGGGACGTCTAAGAACCATGGATGTTGTCTGTAATGCCTTAGATAGTGTGAAAGACTGGGGAAGTCTGACCTGTCTCCCAACCTCTCCTCTCTGTGGGTCCAACTCCACTGATGCTCCTCTAGGCTCTGGAGCACGTATTGCACTCCTAGTCACTGCTGTAGATGCATCCACCTGTGCTGCTCCGCACATGAAGTCCAAAGCATCTCTATCACCAGCATATGAGGTGGAAGCCTCAGCACCCGAATCTGATCTCCTCTGAGCAATAGCCATACTAGCCAATCTTTGCTCCAACTGCTCAATCCGAGTAGCCATAGTTGTGTTAGAAGTAAGGGCAGGTATTGCACCCCTACTAGGTGTAGATCCTCTACCACCACCTCTACCACCTCGTCCTCCATGAACCGGAGCTCCTCTACTACCTGCCATAGCAGCCCTACCACTCCATAACTCCGAGTGTAGGTCAAAACAACGGTCACTAGTGTGACCAAATCTGTGGCAGTGCTCACACTGCCTCTGTGATGGTTGTGATGCACCCAAGGTATCAGGTCCACTGCCCTGAGTACACTCTCTCCGATGGTGAGGTCCACCACAAGTCCAACAAGCAACACCACCACTCACTGGCTGCTGCTGACCCAAAAATGAGGGTAAGGGTCTAACTCCACTAGGCCCTTCACTCGCTCCATAGGATCTGGGTTGTCCACCCTGTCCTCAAAAACCAACTGAGCGTAGTGCACTCTGCTGCACTCTAGAAGAAGTAACAGCCGTGGATGAGGCCTCCCTACCAAATCCAGATGTCACCACTCTCTCCTCCACCATATTGAGCTCAATACGCTCAACCAAACCAAAGACTACTACCAAAGTGGGCAAAGTAGCCTGCAACAACGTAGCATCACAAACTCTACGTCGCAACTCTTTGTCTAGTATCCCATACCAAAACTAGACTACATGCGCCTTAGTAACTCACTGAGTGAAACTGACCAGCCGCCTCATGCGAGTGTATGCCTTGCGTAGGCTCTCTCTAGCCTTCTACTGGAACTCTTGCAAGCTCCTCTGCTTGTCAGTCCGCACTCCTTGGTAGTTCTGCCTCAAACACAAGAGGAACTCGACCATGGGGTTAAACCCCGGTACCACACCACCTCCTACAGCGGTACCTCCAATCGTAGTAGCACTATCTCCAGCTAGTGCACCTCCACTAGCTCCACCAAAATTACTCGAGCTAGAACTCGTGGGTACAGCTGATCTACTCTTGGCCACCGAGCTTGAAGTGATGGAGACATAGTGTGGAGACCAATACTGTCTCCATAACTCAATCTCCTCCAAATGAGCTCTCCTGAACTCATGGTAGTCATCCATCGGTGGACCCTCCAGATGCTGAAACAACCCCTTCCATGCCATGAAGAGTGTAAACAAAGTCGGGTTCCGCATCTGCTGCAGATCACACCAACTATCAAACTCTTGGATGAAGTCATCCAACTCAATGGTACCCACTATACCAGAGTAACGCCTAGGGCCTTTGGAGGCCCCATAAATCTCGTCCATGTCCCACAACAACGGTGCGGACACACCAAGTGCACTCTCAACTGAATCAGCTCCTGTGTCAAACTCCAACTCAAAGTCAATCTCCTCCCTCACTGGGACCTGAGATACAGGTTGATACCGAGCACCACTCCGAGTAAACCCACTGTGTACTGTAGGGCTAACTCCTCTAGAATCTCCAAAGAACTCCATCATGACAAAGTAACCACAACAACAAACTCGAACCACCAACTACAACCGCAAGTTGCAACCGCAAGTCACAACCGCAAGTACCCCATCAAGTGCCAACCCCACCACGTGCCAACACCACCAAGTACCAATACTAACTAAGCACCACCCACTAATGTAACTCTAACACTAGGGAAAGGGCAACCTATAACCTACCATCATAACACGCACTCTAACGATCTATAGGTCATCACTTCCTACCTCATCAGAGAGAAACAAAAGTAGTTTGATTGGTCATCACTCTAGCCTCACCACCGAGAGCACACCAGAGCACCAACGCTCAAAAGTCAAGGCACCTCACACAAACGTGGTGCACAAACAAGAAGTAGAGAATGGAGGGGATCCAATCACAAGAAATCTAAACAAAAACCCTCCATCTCATAACACAACATGGGACTTACTCTGCCACCATTTGGCATTTGACATAAGAGAAGTTTGTATCTAAGTCTTAAGCTGCCAAGATCACCAAGAATGGGATCAAACTGCCTCTCCTAGCCAAAGCTACAGGTGTATAGATAACAGTGGCACAATCACTATAACAACAAGTGAGGGTGGATGAGTTGGCTAGGGCACCAGTCTAGGAACAAGAGATCTAGGGGTCAAACCTTGTTGCGCACAATCTAGTAGGAAAGGCAGATTTTGCCAACCAATGACCAAGATCTACTCTAAACTAGCTAGCCTCATGCCAGCAAGCTGGCTTACTGGCCCTTCTAGGCCTTCGTAGCCTCTCATAGCCCACAGCCCTATGCCTCGAAGCCTCTAAATGCCAAATGAGGCCTTTCTTATTGCCACTTTGAACCTCCTCCAAAATTGGCAAAACTTCTCCAAATCTGCAAAACTCCTCCAAATCTGGCCAAAATCTGACGTAAATTCCAACTAAAATCTGACATAGAATTTGACGTAAACCCTAAAGATGGCTATCCGCCAAATCCCCCGCTAACTTTCCACTCGAGCCAAATTTACAACACGGGTTTTTTCAAATCACAAATGCATGAGAAGAGCTTCCCAACTCCACCTTCAATTTGACTTTTTGAGTCCAACTCGCAACAAATTGGTCCTACCTTCACCTCCTGACCTCAAAATCACAACCACTGCTCAAAAATTGCTCCTTCTTTGCTCAAAATTTGGCCAGCGCTTCCGCACACCGTCCGCCTAACTGCCAAATTTGCATCAATCGAATGAGCTTCTGTACACTAGGGAAACACAAAACTTGAATCGAGCTACCACGATCCACCGAGCTTGGAGATACCACCAACACTCAAAGTTCTTACACCCGATTTGCCCCTGACTTCACTTCTTTGATGTAATCAGATTGCTTACCACTCTCAACTCAACTCAACTCAGATCAATACTTGATCTGTCACTCTATAAACTACCAACAACTGGGCACTGATTACAGTCAAGCCACACCCACTCAAGCATAGAGAATCCAGATGACGCTCGCCGGCCTCTGTCCACCATAGCCAGGAACTCGAAGGCTCAACATCAGAGAAGTGAGCTCTCTGGAGCTCACTTCAAAACTATACCCCATGGACTCAAGCTAGCTCTGAAACCCTTACGGTCTCGCTGACGGCACACTCGACGGTGCAAATGATGCAAAGTGACGGTGGGCCCTACAGTGAAGTCAGTACCCCAAACACAAATCTAACCGTCGGAAAGTAGTCTCTAAGAAACTGCTAAGATCACTCTAACTACTATCACTGGAACTCCAGTATCCAAGCATCTAGACACGACACTATAAATGGCATGACAACAAAGGCAATGGGATGTAGTCCATTTGGGAATTCTTGTTGCAACACAGCTCCAATTGCAAAGTTAGAAGCATCAAAATCAACCACACAAGGTAGTTGAGGATCATATGGTTGAAGAATGGGTCTTGAAGACACCATATGTTTCAACTTTTGGAATGCTTCTTCATGCTTGGTGTTCCACTGGAAGCTCGAGTTCTTTCCCAAGAGGCCAGTCAATGGTGCAGCCACATGAGCATAATAGTGGATGAACCGCCGGTAAAAATTGGCCAATACATTGAATGGCTGTACTTTTGTAGCATCTTTTGGGGTAGGCCAATCAGTAATGGCCTTGATCTTCTCTTCTTCCATCTTGATCTCCTCTAAAGAGATCTTATGACCCAAGAAGGTAACTTCCTTTTGCCAAAAGGCACACTTTGACTTCTTCCAGTAAAATTTCCATTGTCATAGTCGTCTTAGGACTTCTCACACATGATTCACATGTTCTGCCTCTGTCTTGCTATAGATTAAGATATCATCCAAGAACACCACGACTGACCAATCCAATAGTCCATCCAACACCCGATGCATCTGATCCATGAAGACTGCTGGAGCATTAGTGAGTCCAAAAGGTAAAACTCTCCACTCGAAATGCCCATACCTTGTGCGAAAGGTAATCTTTTGCACATCCTCTCTATCAATCGGAATTTGCCAATAGCCACTGCAAAGATCAAACTTGGAAAAGTAACGTGCTCCACTTAGTTGATCAAGCAAGTCATCAATCCAAGGCAAGGGATATGCATTCTTCACGGTTTGCTTATTGAGCCCACGATAATCAATACAAAAACAAAGTGCTTCATCCTTCTTTGGAACAAATAGTACCGGTGCTCCCCAAGGAGAGGTAGTATGTTGTATGAAGTCCTTCTCCAACAACTCTGTAAGTGTTGTTTGCAACTCCTCCAACTCCTTTGGTGAGAGTCGATAGATTGGTCTACTCACTGGAGAACTCCTTGGCAATAACTTGATCTTGAAGGGCATACCTCGATCACAAGGTAATCCCTTTGGAAGATCATCCAGAAACACGTCCACAAACGCCTTAACTATCCAATCAACCATTACTTGATGAGGCTCTAGGTCCTCCACAGATTGGTACTGTGCAATTGGCTTGATCCACACCGCAAATACAGACATATCTTCCTCTAAAGCTTGCTCTATGACTGCTTTACTAACAAACTTCCCTTCTAGGGACTCATCTCTCTTCCAAGCCTGCTCCATGGTTGCCTTCTTGGCAAACTTCTATCTTGGGACTGACTATTCTTAGGTGTCTTACTCAAAGGTGCCAAACAACCTAATCGGAAATTCCTACTTTGGTGTTGTACTTGAATTTGGCATCGGGTCCAATCAAATTGAACCTTATGACGTTCAAGCCAAGGTAGACCCAGAATGATATCATAGTTTAGAGGTGCCACTACAAACCTCATACACTCCAAATACTCCTTCCCAATCTTGAAGATAACAGGATGCGAGGTGCAGAATGCAGAACCCTTTCTACCATCCGCCATCATTAGACTATTCTCAATCACTAGCTTGATAGGAATACCCAATTCCTTTGCTACTTGCATAGACATGCAATTTTCTGAACTTCCAAAATCATCCAAAATCCTACAACTCCGATTTGATATCATACCTTGCAAGTGAGGCAAACTTACATAGGTCAAGGACTCAATCTCATTGGAACTAATCAAGCTCCCAATAGGCGGCTCAAATTCTCCTACTAGGATTCCTCATTTCCTTGATCATTCTGCTCCACAACCTCTACTTGGGCAACTTGTCGAGGTCGTCCAATCTTGAGTGGACATGCAACAATGCGATGCCCCAACTGGCGACAAAAAAAACAGCCACCATTTTGTCGCAATTTCTCCCTATCTGTCGTGCCAAGTGGTCTTCGTTGAATTGCATCAATCTCCATTGGTGTTGGCTCCTCCACACTTGTGTAGTGTATTGGTAGGCTTTGTGGAGGTCCAGGTCGGGACCAAGTTGTTGCCACCAAGGAATCAAAATGTTTGGCCAACCGCATGGCTTCTTCCAAGTGTTATGGCTCTTGCATAGTTACCTCTAATTTGGTTCTCGCCTTCAAGCCCCTCATGAATTGATCCAGAGCTTCACCTTCCAATATATCTGGAATTTGCATGATGGTGTTTTGGAAGTGCGTGATGTAACTTCTTATAGAGCCAATCTGTTTCAACTTTGCCAACTTATCCCGTGCAGCTCGTGTGGCATTTATAGCTTGGAATTGATTAATTATTGCACTCTTGAATTTTTCCCATGTCAAGATTGGTGTAACTATTTGTCATTTGGCTTGCTCCACTCAAAATCTCCACCATAGCTTTGCTACTCCATCCAATTGGCTAAAAGCCAAGAGAATCTATTTTTGCTCGTCTTGTAGATTGCTAGCTTCAAAATAACATTCACAATCAAAAAAAAAATTCTCCATTGCACCCAGGAGATTCTTACCTTCAAATACCTTGGGTTTAGGAAATCTGATCCAATCTTCTCCTTCTCGAATTGGTACTCTCTCCACTTGCTCTTGTCGTCGAAGATCCCATTCATCCAACAATCGAGTAAGGTGATCGATTTGTTGTTGCATAGCAAGGATAACATCAGGTATTGCCACCATGATTGCTCCTCTATCACACCATTCCCAATCTATCTAATTTATTAACACATAGAAATAGCATGTCCACCATTCTCCATAAGTTACAACTTGAAACACCAAGGGTTCCTCAGATATGGTGATCATATGCATAAAATCTTGTCCAAAGTACAAGGTGATGAACTACGTGAAATGATGCTTGGGTAGTATTTGGACGCAAAAATCCTAATGGTTTGGTGGAAGTGGATTTGGTGGTCTATAAATTCCATCCATCCCATTCCTGCTCTTATACCAATGTAAAAGACCGAATCCAAGGAGAGAAATAGGAGAATGGAAACTCACATTGGGACACTTGAATGAAGAAAAACTCCAAATGCCTAGCATGAGCTTTGGCTTTGGTATTTATAGGTTGCATACAAGGCCCTTGAGAAGCTTCTCAAGAAGCTTCCTCAAGTTGCTTTCTTAGAGTGCAAGCCAAGTTAACTAGGAGGCTTCTCAAGAAGCTTCCTTCTAGGAGCCGCCTACTTGGCATGCAAGCTAAGCTAGTTGGAAGCTTCTGGAAGCTTCCTTCTAGAAGCTACTTACTTGAGGTGCAAGCTAAGCTAGCCGGGAACCTTCCCAAGAAGCTTCTTAGATACGTCCGGAATATTCTAAGCTATTTTGTCTTATGTGCTATTTTGTAAGCCCGACTAACTTCGTCGCTAAAGTCCATATTGTTACACTATAGATATAATGACATGGAGTAAGCATTGATTCAAAGCCAAAGTAGACACCTTTTTGAGGTTGGTTTGGTAGAGATTTCACATGGAGAGTATGCATCAACTACATTAATGCTAGCTAAGAAGGGTATGTATGACAACTACATGGATAAGCAAATGTGTGGAGATTACCATCCTATCAACCAAAAAACTAGGGCTGATCTATATGCCATGCCTACATCAGAGAAGATCTTTGATGCAATTGGGTATGCAAAGATCTCCAATACTTTAGATCTTTGAGCAAATATCATTAGTTGTTGATCAAGGAGGATAAGTCCAAGATATCATTTTGGGCTATTGATCCTCACGGCAAGGATATGTTATATTAATAAAGGGTCTTACCATTTGGGTTGAAGAAAACTCCTGCCAAGTTCTAGAGGGTCATGGACAGGATCCTAGCTATATTGGATTTTGCTTGGTGCTATATTGATGACATTTTGGTCTATAGCACTACTATGGAGTAGCATAAGAGATATATGTTGGAAGTGTTTTAGAGGTTGAGATCTCATGACTCTTGGAAAGTGTAGATTCTTCTATGAAGAGGTTGAGTATTGGGGTCACAATATCTACCTTGGCGGACTTGGTGTTCAACAGACCAAGGTGAAGGCTATTGCATGTATTCTTCAACCTACAAATGTGAGCATTCTTTGGGTTGGCAAACTTCTATCGCCATTATGTTAGAGGATTTAGTGCAATGCCAAGGCCTTGACAAAGTTGACCAAGCTTACACAAGAGTGGTGTTGGAGAGATGAGCTCAAGAGAGCTTTTGTAGAGCTCAAAGAGAGCTTGACATCTCTTCCTATTTTGAGGAGACCAATAAGAGGACCACCATTTTGAGCTCACACTAATTGGAGTATTTTGGGGCTTGGAGTAATGCTCATCCAACATGATGATGTGGGGAAGGAGTTTGTGGTGGCCTATGCTAGTTGCTCCAACAATTCAGTAAAGGCAAAGTGTAGTTCATATGAGAGAGAGTGCTTGGCTATAGTATAGGCAATAGCATATTTTTCATGTTACCTATTTAAATAACCCCTTTACTCTCATTATTTATCATCAGCCACTAAAGTGGTTGATAGAGTCTGACAAGCTTTCAAGAAAGCTTGCACAATGGGCTCTTATTTTGCAAGAGTATGACTTCACAATATTCATAGACTTGGAGTGGTGAACCGTGATATAGATGCAATAGCACCTCAACAAATTCAATCAGAATGGGAATGGAGCATGTAATTGCAAGGGGAATGAATTTGTGGGCTATCAATTTAAGAAACATGACAAATTTCATGGAGAGAGTTATGACTGCCATTTTGTCTAATATGGTAAGGAGGTGATATGGCCAGATGCATTTGTAGTAGAGAGAAAGAATTTCAAAAGTTTTTGCTATGAAAGGATTTTTGGAGTATGTGTGACTAGTTGATGGGTCATTATTTCCCTTAGCACAACAACCTAATATTGGTGGAGAAACTTAATTTAGGAGGAAGGGTCCTATTCTATCAATGGACAAGTGGTATGCAATGATATGAGATGGATTATATGTTTCTTGGGTGGTAAATTTTTGTTTCAAAAATCATAGCTACTATAATTTCTGTTGTTTTTCATTTCAACTATTGGATGCTTTTGTGTCGTTGAGTTCATGTTCACTAGTTAATTTGTGTGCTTGGTTCTTAACATGATAAGATTTGTCTTAAAAAGTCTCCTTTGTAGAGATATTTGAACCATCAAAGAGCCAATGACTCATTTGAACATCACCTCTACTTATAAGGTAATTTAGGTTATACTCCTTGAGCCACTGGTACCATTTTTTAAAGTGAAATGCTTCCCACATAGAGCAGATTTCAATAAATGTTTAGCATAGACCAGGGTAGTTGATGAGCATTGTATAGGAATTTTAAAGAGCATATGGTATTCCTTATGAGAACTAAGAGTACAATTGAAAAGTAAACCCAAGGAGAATAGATATCTAGTAAGGTGGATCAGTACTTGTATCATTTTACATAATGAGAAATTAATAAAATATATATGTAGGAAGAAGGAGATGAACCAACTAGAGAAGAGGAAAAAAAGGTAGATGAAATACTTGAGTTCCTTGTTTGGACTAGCCAAAGTAGAGAAGAGAGAAGAGAAGTTGTGATAAATACATGGCTGGCCTTAAATAGACTTGTAGGTGTTTTGAACCTTGGATAAAAGTAGCAATTTGTAACATGTGATGAATAAATATTGGACTATCTCCATGTGTCTCAGACATGGAAATGGAAGAAGTTAAAGGGTGTTTGCATGAAATGGAAAGGTGTCTTTTGGATGGAAGGGTGTATGGAAGTTTAAGGTGTTTGTATAACATAAAAAAAGTGTCATTGGACAGAAGGGTGTTGGCACTATATTTAGTTAGGGTGAAGAGTCATAGTCAAAATGACTTTCCATTTGGTCATGTTCAGATTTGTAATGTCAAAGATTTTGGGAAGATTTAAAGAGTGTTCCTTGTTTTGTTTTGTCTCAAAAATGGAGATCTAGAGCCTATCAACTAAAGCCAATAATGAGGGTAGTTTTTGAACAATGGAACAAAGATTGGAGAGAGTAGGAGGAGAAGACAATGATAGGGTAGAATTCTAATTTCCAAAATGAAAAGGGGTTGGATTTGAATTCTAACCTGCAACAATAAGGCAAGGTAGTAAAGAGCAAGAAAAAATAGAGGGGAGAGAGGTTCTTGGAGAGAGTATGACCTCTTCTTCTAGTCTTGTTTTTTAATTGTAAGGAATGCAAAGAGAGAGATGTGTATTTGATGAGCAACAACAGTTCTTAGGGACACAAGAGAGAGGTTTTTTGGGATTTAGCATTCAAATAGTTTTTGGATGGAGAGAGGCTTTGATAGTTTTCAAGAAAGAGAGGTTTTGGAGGATTGTTTGAGGGAGGGAGGGTTTTTGAGAAGGAAGTTTTGTCAGACATCATTGCAAGCTCAAGAGAGCAATATAGATTTCACAAGAGGGATATAGATTCACTCAAAAATGTGAGCCCAAGAAGAGAGAAGCAACTTGAAACCCATTTTTTGTCAATACCAAATGGAGATTGCATGGGTCTATTAAAAACTATGGGACATGCCAAACATGAAGGATTTCAAGGAGTGAATATGGTTGATCAGTGATCCTAGTTCAATAGATGATAACATGACTTTCATCAAGTGGGCTTGGCTAGATCAAACTCAGATTCAACGATCAGTGGAGTCTATCAAAGAATTAGATCTGGATTCATTGGGCTTGAAAGCTGCAATCAACTTGCATTATCCATGCTCCCATGAAAGTACTCTTCTTTGAATTCACAAGCAAATGGGTTTTCAAATTTCATCATGCTTAAATCCATGTCCCCAAACCCCATAAAAATCTGATCCATTATGTTCCTGATTAATGTGAAACTTTGCCGACACCTTGGATTTCTAAGAACATAAAAACTAAGCTTCTTGATTTTGCAAAATCTTTCCAACACCTTAATAACTTTTGCCAAATCCCTACCAAAACCTTGGCCAAAAACTCTTGAAACCAAGCCAACACTTTAGCAAAACCCTAAACCTGGCACTAATGCCTAGCAAAACCCCAACACTTTTGCAAAACCCAAACTTGTGATATATGTTTCCGTGAAACTCTTGCAAAACCCTAACAAAACCAAGCCAAAATCTGTTTTTTGCATCATGTTTAGCATGTTTGTTTATTTTTGGTGTGATTAACATGGTCTTTTTTTTTTGCTTGTGTTTTACATGCATATTCATTCATGCATTGAGTTTTTGAGCACATGGGATGCCACTACACATGCTGGTCAAGTGAGTGGTAAGTCATTCACTTTAACTCTTGAGATGATTTGAGCCGCTTTTTCATTACCACTTGGGAGTGGACGAAAGAGGTTTGTCCCTTACTCTCTTGTGCAAAATTGGTTTCTTGTGTGCAAGCACAGAGCAAGAAGGTACTTGGCACAACAATGCATTTACTTTGCATGGATGTCATTATTTTAGATGATTGTTGCTCTCCTTGTCCCTCCATGCCAATCAAAGGTGGTGCATGAGTATCTTTGTGGTACCTACATTTTTCTTGGCTGATGTTTTTAAGAAGAAGTGCATTGAGGAAACCAAATTGCAGTCAAAGGAAGAATAAAAGAAGGGACATATGTGTCTTTAGTGTAAACCCAATGAAGTCAACTTTGGGTTAGAAGAGGAAATACTTAGAGGGGACTTACGAAGAAACCAACCCAAAGAAGGGAGTCCTCAGAGCGGGAATTTCAGCATGATACAAAGAAGTTGTACAACTTTTCTTTGAGGTGGGCTAGCCAAGAAAGTAAAATTAAAGAAATGGCTGAGGTAGGAGAAGAATGCTTTGAGAGTGACAAGAAACAAACATGCATAAGAAGTGAGAGTCAATTTCAAAATTGATTGAAGAATGACTGCGCCTCAAAGCTCTATAAAATTAAGACTGCACCAAGGAAATTGAAAATTCAAGAAGATATCTTGTTCTTCTGAGTAGCTTGAGTCCTGCAAGAATGTGAGTCATGAAGCAAATTGAGATTGAAATTTTCCAAAGTACCAAAGGGGATAGAATGTTGCATCTAGGAGAGGAGATATTCTTCCAACTCCAAAGAACTCATGAGCAGATAATGGCAAAGAAGAGTAATAAGAATGCACTTGTAGTGTGGAGTATTGCAATTCAGAGATTAGATGTAGTAGCGCAAATTGAAGTCTTGACTAGACTTTGCATCACATTTTTGGCATGGAACAGGAATGTGAGTTTTCCAGGTTTCATGGCAAAGATAGTTGTTAGTAATTGTGAGGAAGGCCCCAAAGTAATGGAGAAGAGAGGGAATCTGGCACAATGGACCATGTCGGATTGGAAGTTAGTCTTGGGAATGAAGCGGGAGATGCCATCACTTTCTATCAAAAGTGTGAAGCTTTGGAAGAGACTGCAAAGATCAAGAACTTTTTCTTTTCTCCACAAACCAACAATAAATACAAGGTGAAGTCCTATTGGGACTTGATTAAGCAAAGCATTGTGGGTGTGCTGATGGCAATGTTCAAGCCAGAGCAAAAGACATACATGAATATGCAGCAGGCGGTCTTCTTTCACCAAATGTTTGTAGGAGAAAAGGTGAATTGGACAAAGTGCTTCCATTAGAGATGAGGCAAATGATCATCAACTAGAGGACAAATTTCCACCTCATTACTTCATACTATTTGTAGCACATTTCTACCTTGGGCTAAACCTGCTAAAATGGAGAAGAAGAATCAAATGGTTTCACAATTCCATCTCAATTTACAACAAGAAACGGATGACAAGGAGCAACAATACATCTTGCAACTTCAGTCCCGCAATGATCATTTTACCAGGATGGGACAAAGGAAGATCGTGGAAGGAAGAAGTCTGAAGACATAGAAGTAGGCTAGAGAGGTCAAGGGAATACTTGCAATGAGCACAAGAGGATTATGATGGGCAGAACTCATGCTCCAAGTAGTTAGTGCAAAGATAGCATTCTTACAAAAACAAGTTCATTGGCCAAATGGATAGAGATACAAGGTTATATTCATGGGTCAGTTTCTCATTCATGTGTTCATGGGAAGTGGATTCCTAGATGAGGGAGAGGCAGATTATGACACCATAGTCCAAGAGGGGACATATCTTCACCATGAGGGAGCAAAGGACAAGGATCAAGATGAAGAGGGTGAGAGAGTCAATTAGTAGGCATGGTTCTTGGAAGCACACCATTTTATCTTTCTTGATGTACCATGTGTAGTATGAATAAATGATATTATGTATTGAGTATTGCCTTGGAATCACTTGAATGCTTTCTTGAGTTTCATGAATAAAAGTATCATTTTCCTTTATCAAGCTACATATATGCTTTAGAGGACTTTGGTGTAGGCATGAGAGAAGGATTTGCCTCTATAGATGATGTTACTTGGAGAGGGAGAGGAGGTGAATTTTCTTTTATATTACCCTTGCAACATCACTCTACCTTACATCCTTCTTCTCCTATATAAATGGATGAGCTTCCTTTTTCACTTCCTTTTTCACTTCCTTCTTCATTATTTGTATTCAAACAAGGAGAGAGCAAAGGACTTGGAAAGTGGATTCAAGGAGCTAGAGAGATAGAGTTCGAGGAGCATGAGTTCAAGCCCATATCAGTAGAGTCCTAGAAGTGGATAGAAAGGATGTTCCATTCATACCTTGAGAGTCATTCTTGGCACAAAGAGAGGATTCCTTTAAATTTACTCCTACACATATGCAAGTTACTACCACCCCTACGTGCAGCAATAAAGTGTGGAGAGAGAGTGATATAGATACAATTTTGCATGCTATTGCTAGAGTAGTAGACTTTAGTGAGAGAGCATTTGGCAAGAAACTTGGAGAGTGACTTGGAGGAAAGTGAGCACTTGTTGAGAGAGAGTTAGCCCTTGTGGAGAGAGAATGTGCAATGGGATGTATAGAAGAGAGGTGTAAAATACCAAGACCAAGGAGAGAAATAGGAGAATGGAAGATCACATTGGGACACTTGAGTGTGAGAAACACCAAATTCTTAGCATGAGCTTTAGCTTTGGTATTAATAGAGAGCATACAAGGCTCGTTGGAAGCTTCTCAAGAAGCTTCCTTGAGCTACTTTCTTGGAGTGCAAGCCAAGTTAACCAAGAAGCTTCTCAAGAAGTTTTTTCTAGAAGTCGCCTACTTGGCATGTAAGCTAAGCTAGTTGGAAGCTTCTAGAAGCTTCCTTTTAGAAACAACCTATTTGGCATGCAAGCTAAACAAGCCGCCTACTTCACCACTTGGCATGCATGTTACTCAATACTTGGAAGGTATCATGTAACTTCCTAGATATTTATAGAATATTCTAGGCTAATTTGGCCTATTTTCTACTTTGTTAGCCTTGACTAACTCATCGGTAAACTCCATATTGTTACATATTCTCCCACCGCCAGTTAGTGATATCCTTGTTACATTAAAGCTTCAAACTCCTAGATGGTAGTTTGTGCATTCTGGAGATGAGAAAGAGGCTCCCAAGTGGCTTATCGATATCCCATGATAGAGATACACTTTCCAAAGGATTTTGTACTTTGTATGTTGTTGACAACCTTGTTCAATGTGGCAGCATGCAAGGATATGATCAACTTCATACTCCACATGATCATTGATAGGGATGGGAGGAGGAGGAGGTTGGACATAAGAGAAAAAAGAAGATGGATTAGGAACAAAGGGTTTCAACTTGGAAACGTGAAAGATAGGGTGGATGTGCATATGTACAAGGCAAGGCAAGTCAATATCTAATAGGAGAAATGATTTAGGTGACAAGGGTCCTATCCAATTAGGAGTAAGTGTATGGACTTGGGTATTAAAAAAGATGAGTAGGTTACTAGATGAGATCATGACCTTATCACCAACTTGAAAGGTGAGATCATGATGATGGTGGTCTATATATTGTTTTTGACAATTTGGAGCAACAAGGCAATGAGATTTGGCTTGTTGGAAGGATTGGAATAAGGTGGTCAAGAAGGTGGAAGTATGAGGGATATGAGATGGAGGAGGAGAAAAAATGGAATATGGAACAAGTGGATCTTGGCTAAAATTAAAGAAGAAAGGAGAGAATCTGGTACTTGCATGTTTGGAATTATTGTAAGCAAACTCAACAATTGCAAGACATTCATCCCAATTGGTATGGTGAATGTGAATGTGAATGTTGACAAAGGCACAAAGCATATCCTCCAAGGTGCAATTTTCACATTCAGTCTGTCCATCCATTTGAGGATGATAGGCTATGGAAAAAGCAAGCTTAGTGTCAAGTATCTAGAAGAGTGTTTGCCCAAATTTTCAAATGAATCAAAGATCACGGTCAAAGATGAGTACATCATGTGATGCTTGAAGACATTGTCAAAGTAGATCTATGCCAATTTTGGAGCATCCATGGTATCAAAGGTTGATGCCAAATGGATTTGCTTACTAAGCTTATCCACGAACACCATGATTACTATGTGACATTGCTTTGTCTTTGGCAAAGATATGATGAGATCTAAGCTCACGTGTTCCCAATGAGATGATAGGATGGGAAGTGGTTGAAGGAGTCCATTTGGTTTTTGGTTGCTAGCCTTGTTGCATTAGTGTAATACTTCGAGGACAAGAGAAGAGAAAAAACATAGACTTCATACTCAATCATCCGATGCTCCAAAGGAGCACCTTCATTTTATTATATAGGCAAAGAGGATCTCCTCCAAGGAAGCTCCACCAAAGGATTAGGCACATAGATAGGTGACATGGAAACAAGCTCCACCCTTGGATTACTTACTTGGATGGGTGACATGTTGGTCCTCCTCCTATCCGGTTGGTCAAACAAGCTTTTACCGGAGGGAATCTTTTAGGGAATTGTCTTGTAGGAATCTCAAAATCACATTGGTGAGGTATCGTTGGAAAGCTCTCCATGAGACAAAGCAAGGAGGAGGGAATGCCAGCCATTCTTATGTTATGGAAGGATTCACACATTCTTGAGGTTTAATTCACTCGTTTAGACTTCCAAAATTGCCTTCAAAGATTTCATGCATATTTCAATCCTACTCTGTTAGTAGAAGTCCCCTTTTGGTGATACCTCTTTTTGATCTATTTAGTCCATCATGTGTAATATCCTTCCAAATGTTACCAAACCAATGCTCACCTTTAAATCATATGTCTAGCTATTGGTTCTAAGGTTTTCATGTCTATTTTGGTTTTTGCTCTATTAGGAGAAGTACTCTTTTGGTGATACTTCTATCTAATCTATTTTGTCCATCATGTATAACATCATTCTAGATATTACCAAACTGAATTTCACATCAAGATCATATGGCTAGCTCTTGGTATTACAATAGGTAGTTCATACGAGATCAAACAAACTCTCAAACATCTCATGCTATGTTGGGTCACCACCATTGGCATTAGAGGATACCCAAAGTCTTGTACACACCCATGTGACCAATGATTGGTAAGTCATGGGCTTCTTGGAAACACACAAGCCAAAGATCACCCTTTGCTAGAACATAGATCTGGTTCTCACATAGAAGGCCTACCTTGAAGGAGAAGGTGTTGAACTCCTTGTTGCATTTGTAAGATGACCTTGTATCATCTGAATGAAAGGATCTTGTTGTAAAGTTGTCTTAAACTTGATTTGGATTTTGGAGTCAATTGATATTGCCATAATTGCCCCTGTAATGAGAGGAAGAGACTTCAAATCAGGTTGTTGTGATAGGGCATCAAGGATGACATAGAACCGACCAGGTTTGTACTCAAGATTGATGTCAAAAAATTGTAGTTTTTCCTCTCATTGATGATGTTAATGTTGATGTTTCCTCTTCATGTGCTCCAAATGTAATATCTACAATAAGTGTTTGTGATGAATTTGCATGATCACTTGTTTCCCCAAGAGATAATGCCTCTATACCTTGGGAGTATATGCCATTGCTAGGTGTTCATAATCTCAAGAAGAGAAGTTCCTTTCTATTGTATTTAATCAATGAGACGCAAAGGTTATGGGATGTAACCCATTTGGGAATTCTAGCTGCAACATGGCTCTAATTATAAAGTTAGAAGCATCAAAATCAACCACACAAGGTAGTTGAGGATCATATGGTTGAAGAATGGGTCTTGAAGACACCATATATTCAACTTTAAGAATGTTTCTTCATGCTTGGTGGTCCATTGAAAGCTCAAGTTCTTCCAACAAGTCAATCAATAGTGTGACCACATGAGCATAATAATACATGAAAAATTGGTAAAAACTTGCCAATCCATTAAATGCTCATGTTTCTATAGCACCCTTTAGAGTAGACTGATCAGTAATGGCCTTGATTTTCCCCTCTTCCATTTTGATCCTCTTTGATGAGATCTTGTGACCCAAGAAGATAACTTCCTTCTACCAAAAGGTACACTTTGAATTTTTGTAGTAAAACTTCCACTAACATAGACGTCTTAGGACTTCTTGTACATGATTCACATGTTCTACCTCTATCTTGCTATATATTAAAATAATATCCAAGAACATCACCATGTACCAATCCAATAGCCCATCCAACATCCAATGCATATGATCCATGAAGATTGTTGGAGCATTAGTGAGCACAAAAGGCAAAACTCTCCACTCAAAATGCCCATACCTTGTGCAAAAGGTAATCTTTTGTACATCTTCTCTATCAATGGGAATTTGCCAATAGTTGCTTTAGAGATCTAACTTGGAGAAGTATCATGCACCACTCAATTGATCAAGCAAGTCATCAATTTGAGGGATATATATTCTTCATTGTTTGCTTATTGAGGTCACAATAATCAATATAGAAGCAAAGTACTCCATTCTTCTTTAGAAAAAATAGTATCGGTGCTTCCCAAGGAGATATACTATGTTGTATGAAATCCAACAATTTTATCAATGTTGTTTGGAGCTCATCCAACTCCTTTGGTGAGAGCTAATAGATTTTTCTACTCATTGGAGTAATTCTTGTCAATAATACAATCTTGAAGGGCATATCATGATTGGAAGGTAATTGATTCATTGATTGAAACACGTCTACAAACTCCTTGACTATTTGATCAACCATTGCTTGATGAGGCCTTTGATACACCTCAGATCCCCCATGCACAATCGGCTTGATCCACAAAAACAAACTTATCTTTTTCCAAAGCTTGCTCTATGGCTGTTTCATTGAAAAACTTCCCATCTTGGGATTTATCTTCCTTGAAAGCTTACTCTATGGTTGCTTTCTTAACAAACTTCCCCTCTTGGGATTGACTGTTCTTAAGTGTCTTACTCAAATGTGCTAGACAACCTAATCAAAAATTCCTACCTTGGTTGTACTTGAATTTATTATTGGTTCTAATTAAATTGAACCTTATGAAATTCAAGCCATGGTAAACCTAGAATGACATCATAGTGCAGAGGTGTCACTATAAACCTCATACACTCCAAATACTCCTTCCCAATCTTGAAGGTAATGGGTTGCAAGGTACGGAATGCATTACCCTTTCTACCATCTACCATCATCAATCTACTTCCAGTTATTGGCTTGGTAGGAATACTTAATTCATTTGCTAATTATAGACATACAATTCTCTAAATTTTCAAAGTCAACCAAATCTTATAACCATGATCAGATATCATATCTTGCAAGTGAAGTAAACTTGTATAGGTTGAGCCTTCAATCTCATTGGAACTAATCAAATTCACAATAAGCGGCTTGAAATCTCCCACAGGGATTCTTCATTTCCATGATCATTCTGCTCCACAAACTCAAGATCACCCAATCTTGAGTAGACATGTACCAATGTTATGTCCAATTTGGCAACAATAAAAGCAACTACCATTTTTTCATAATCTTTCCTAATCTATTGTGTCAAGTGGTCTCTATTGGATGGCATCAATCTCCATTGGTGTTGAATCTTCCACCCATGTGTAATGTGTTGGTAGATTTTATGATGGTCAAGACCAAGTTGTCACAACCAAGGAATCAAAGCACTCAGCTAATTATATGGCTTCTTTCAAGTGTTTTGGCTCTTGCATAGTCACTTCCAATTTGGTTTTTGACCTCAAGCTCCTCACAAATCAATCCTAAGCTTCATTATCTAATATATCTAGAATTTGCATGATGGTGTTTTGGAATTGTGTGAAGTAGCTTCTTATAGAACCAATTTGCTTCAACTCTGTCAACTCTATTATTTTTTGCAGCTCATGTGGCATTTATTTCTTGGATTTACCTAATTATTGCACCCTTGAATTCTTCTCATGTCAAGATTGACGTAACAAACTACTATTCAACTCGCTCCACTCGGAATTGCCACCATAGTTTTGGTGCTCCATCCAATTGGCTTGAAGCAAGGAGAATCTATTTCCATTCATCTTGAAGATTTGTAGCCTCAAAATAACAATCATAGTCAAATATAGTCCTAGGCTCCACTATGCTTAGAGATTCTTGCCATCAAATATCTTGGGTTTTGGAAATTGGATTTGCTCTTCTTCTTCTTGAAATGGTGCTCTCTCCATGTGCTCTCATTGTTGATGGTCTTGTTCATCCAACAATTTAGTAAGGTGCTTAATTTTTTGATGCATAACAATGATAAACTTGGGTATTGCCACCATGGCTAATACCCTATCATAATACCCCCAATTTATCCAAATTAACACATAGATGCAACACATCCACCATTCTCTATAAGTTACAATCAAAAGTACCAAGGGTTCCTTGAACAAGATGATCACATTCAAAAAATTCTACCCAATGTGTGAGGTGATGAACTGCATGAAATGATGTTTAGGTAGTACAAGAACATGAAAATCCCTATGGTTTGGTAGAAATGGATTTGGTGATCTATAAATTCCATCCATACTATTCCTATTTTGATAGCAATGCAAAAGACCAAGATTGAGGAGAGAAATAAGAGAATAGATGATCACATTGGGACACTTGAGTGTGTGAAAGTCCAAATTCCTAGCATGAGCTTTGGCTTTGGTATTTATAGGGAGCATACAATGCTCTTGAGAAGCTTCTCAAGAAGCTTCCTTAAGCTATTTTCTTGGAATGCAAGAGAGGTTAACCAAGAAGTTTCTCAAGAAGCTTCCTTCTAGAAGCTGCTTATGGAATGCAAGCTAAGCTAGCCAAGAAACTTTCCAAAAAACTTCCTCCTAGAAGTCACCACTTGGCATGCATATTACTCAATACTTGGAAGGTATCAAGTAGCTTCCTAGATACTTCTAGATTATTCTAGGCTAATTTGGCCTATTTGCTACTTTGTTAGCCTTGACTAACTCATTGTTAAACTCCATATTGTTACAAGAGGAAAAGAGTTCTTAGCAAGAGAGAGCATTCTTTGGGAGACTTGGAGGAGAGTGAGGGGAAGTTGGAAAGGAGAGATTGAGAGTGGACCAAGTGAGAGAGTTTATATTGGACTTTGGTGAGAGATAAAAGAGAGAGAGATGATTTGATGAGAGAATTCAATGAGCTTGAGATTGGGAGATAGATGGCAGTTTAGGCTTATAGCTTGAAAATATGGAACTATCTCCAAGCATTCCAGTTCTCCATGGAAGAGTTGGAGAGTACCTAGGTTGAGTTGGAGAGCTTTTAGGTTGAGGTGGTCAAGGCAAGGACATCCTTGGAGAGGTCTTACAAGGATGCAAGGGCCTTTTCTCAAGAGTACCCATTGCAACAATCCTCAAGAGAGTTTGTTATGCATGAGGAGACCCATACAAAGAGGATTGACATGATTAGTGAGGAGACTCAAATAGACAACCTTGAGCATGGATTAGAGATGAGATCTGTAAAGTTGAAAATAGAGCTTTACTTGCATGGAGCACCTAGAGAAAATCCATGTGTGATGCCATCTGATAAAGACATCATAGCTTGGAGACCTCAAGTTTTGGATGATCTTGCTCCTTTGCCTACTTTTAGTCATATTTCCCAAGATATTGAGTGGAGAGGAGAGAGACACCCACCTATGAGGTATTTATATTATCTATGTTGCAATAGAGGATGAGTGAGTCAGGAGATCTTATCCCCACCTTGGTTTACGCTCATGACCAATGGAGGAAGATACTGGTTTTTGATACAAGATGTTTAGGAGACATCATGTGAGGTAGTAGTAGTCTATCGGTCAATGATCTAGATTGGTGGAGAGGAATGGATGGTTCCCATTTAGAGTAAGTAGATATATACCCACTCCTAGCATGAGAGATTTCATGGAGTATTGTGTGACTCATGTTGAGGTACTCATTTGGACAAACAGCACAAGGCAAGACTGCAAGCATTTGTTGAGAGACATATGGAGCCATGGTTTCTTACCCGAGGATGTACACATGGGTGCTCAACTCATGAGTTTGTTTGATGATATGGATGGATATCAAGACCAATATTGAGACTATACTTTGAGACCTTGTAGTGCATAATGGCTATGGGTTTAGCTTGTGTAATATAGTGCTAGTGGATAGTGCATTACTACCATATTGTAAGAACCATCCACATAGTGCTTTCACCTATATCCTCATGTTCTTCATCCATGAG
Organism: Lunularia cruciata; assembly: GCA_948567375.1. Classification (NCBI taxonomy): domain Eukaryota; kingdom Viridiplantae; phylum Streptophyta; class Marchantiopsida; order Lunulariales; family Lunulariaceae; genus Lunularia; species Lunularia cruciata. The sequence continues at coordinate 8,305,993 of OX419762.1, read as the reverse complement.
TGGACATTGGGTTTCTCATCCACGGACATCGGGTCAGTGGACATGCATGGGTTTCTCATCAACAAGTGGACATTAGGTCATCTCCAAGAATATAATCTCAGTCCCTACAACAATCTAAACTTGGCATTTCAGGGCCCTCTTATGCATGATGTTGAGTGGGATCTTCTTTGGAGATACAATAGTTGCTTGATTTTTAGACATTTCATCTGATGCATGGATGCGCATTAGAGTGGACCAGATTAGAACACCTCCCATCTAATACCAAGGATATAGATCATGAGGAGGTTCAAGTTCACCCACCCATGTGTAATGACACTCCCCTTGATAGCACCATTGCCTCCCTTCCTTGACATCTCTTGTGTTCATGAGTATACCTATTGACACTAGTCCCCATTGTGCATAAGGGGACCATGATATATTCCACTTTTTACACATTTATATATTGGCTTATATCCTCTTTTTTCTCTTTTCCATGTGAGTTGTTTATATGGTTCCTATTTTTATGAGTTGTTATTATGAAACCTTTTGTCCCTTATGACTTGTCCCAAAAATCAACATGTATGAGTTCTTAATATGAAACTCCTTATCCTTTTAGTATGACTTGTCCAATTTTAAAGATATGTATGAGTTCTTGATATGAAACCCACTGTCCCTGATGACTTGTGCAAGCGCATTTTTTATTCTTGTTGCTTTTGCACTTGGATACCTCAAATGGATTTCCAGAGCCCGAGCAAGAATCATGCAAAATCATAAATTCTATCTACTTTATAGCAAAACTGCAAAATTCTTTTCTCTTTATTGAGATTCACATAAAACCCAGCAACCCAGCAAAACCAGACAAACCTGATCACCTAACAGCAATCTCCTTGTGAAACCCATGCAATACTGAACAAACCACAAGCAGCTACATGGGACCACCAATATGCTAAATTTGTCCTGCAACCTTTACACATTTACACCTAGTTATTGATAAGGTGTCTGATAACTTCACTTCAACCAGTACATCTTCCGCTAAGAGATCTACAAGTCAGTTTGTATTATGTCACTCCGATCCTAATCTCTTAAGCCCAATCTACTCGATTTGGTAAGAAGATCCACAAACTGAACTCGTCCCGTACAGAGGTTTTGATGTCCTGAAGAATCGAAGAATCGAACGCAGGAAAGCAGCACCTGGATTCGCCTTACGAGAAAAAAAATCCACCCATTTTACAAGGCCTGAGATTCCAGAACGCCGGTTGACACTTCAAAAAGGTTGAGTTCGTTACACGATTCGTTTTCTCGATTGCAATAGTTCCGGATCGCCAATTCGTGATTGCTAACTTTGGTCAACATGAAGATCGAAAACTTGGGCACTTACATGGAAGAAACACAGTGGCAAAGTTAAAGAGCAGGTGTGCCTTGAAAGTCGAGAAGTAACTCCCAAAAGATCATTGTGCTTTCGAGTTTGTATATCTAATTGGCTGTAGTCATTACAAAATTATTCGAATGTCTGTCTGATTTTAATTGACTGTAGACGACTTGACAGTTGGAACAGATTTTGTCAGGCTACACGATGCTCCTTCGTGTTTCACATGTTGTACTTGAGGTATCAGTAGTCTTTCCAGCGATCCCCACGAAGTTCCTGGCGATTTTTATGTGGTTGGCTCAGCAAATGGACCAGTTTTCACTGCACATCGTGGAAATATTCACCTCGCTAGGTAAGTCAGAGACCTGGTTCTGAGTCTGAGGTTGGATGCACGGTGGATTTTATGTGAATCATGAAATTTGGAAGCAGGTTGTTGCCAAAATCAGCAGCGGTAAACTAGCTTCAAGAGCAGTATACTCAAAGATACTATAGGGGGTTTCACTTGTTCTACGGGGTATTTATTGGGGCAGATGTGAACCGTAACAATTTCAATCACCCCGTATCAATTATTTTCCTCAAAAATGAAATTGACATAAAATATTTCAGATATATAGAATATTTACAAGTTTTTTTATTTCACGCACTTCCTTTTTCTCAGTAGATTGGTTGCATGATGTGAGATTAGGTCGTTACTGGACCCAAAGATAAGGTGGTTACGGGACCCACAGATGAGGCGCTTCATTCTATTACGGGTCATTTCCATTTTCTCACTGATTGGTTGCATGATGAGAGATTAGGTGGTTACGAGACCCAAGATGAGGTGGTTCAAATAGATTTCAAATGAATATTAATATCTAGTCATACATATGGTAGAGGTCAAGGACTAATAAAGCATGGAATCTGGAGCAAAAGCCACGTGGCAAGTGCATCGGAGTTATGCAAATGTTTAATTGCAAACCCTACTCTACTTTGATTTGAACAGGTGTGAAATTGGATTGTTCCATCCACTCCCGCAACTCTCACTTGAGCAAACTCCATCCAAAATCCGTGATATGAGCAATTTGATTGAACCCCTCCAAAATCTCACTTTTGCAAGCTATGTAAAGGTGAGTGCTTTACTGTAATGTCTAGAGGTGAGTTTGCTAGTTTTTAGTTCTTCCAGATTGAAAGTTTCTATTAAAATGTTAAAATTTGTTAGTGTACGGCAAGATTTGGCAGAGCGTATTCATAGGTGGGAGTGGAGAGAAAAGTAAATGAGTTGGCCTAGGAAGTGAGAATTCAAGATTTGTGGGATATGGAATACACTCAACTCCAACCCCTTGCATGGGAGTTCCATTTCCATTAGCAAGTTCCCATCCGGCTGAATCAGTAGATCATGCACCTTATTCCTTATCCATATACACCTAATATTGATTTGCTCTCTATATTAGTTGCTTCCAATCTTCTAGATTTAAATCATCCACAATCTCCCAAGAAGTCTAGCCGTATCTTGCATTCTTCCATATTGAAATTTCAAGGTCTTCTTGCCATGGTTTCCTCTGGTCCATCATCTGTCCTTCCTTATGAGGGTGTGAAATCAAAAGCATCAGGTGTGAAATTCAAAGGGGCGAAAACAATAGGTTTAGAATGAAAACATTATAGTGAAATCTTGGATTATCTAGAAGACCTTGACCATTTCAAGCAAATGCATGGAGGGAATGGGAAGAAACTTGTGCAGAAGAGTACATCATTGAGTTATATGGCCACTTATCTTGTGAATTTTGGGAGAGGTTTTCCAAAATTTATGATGGGGATAGACTGCAAAAGAAATGGGCTTGATACATAGCTTCTTATTTGATTTATTTCACATTTTCCTTCCATGTCCAAGATGACATGAGAAAGACTCATTGAGAAATAAATCAAACAAGGATGGAAAACCATTGATGATAAACTAAATCATAAATCTCCACACTCTTCAAGAATGTAACTTATGTTTGGTTTGGAGATAACATTTCTCCACCTGCTCTAATATCCTTAAGGGTTGAAAATGGAGTTAGGAGGAGACAGTCATAGAAGAACATATAGGATCTCACATTACATTTGAATTTTCATATGAGAATTGTGTTGATGAAACACCCACATATGGGTTTTGTGGTCCTAGCATGGAGGGGTGTTTCAATTCCTAGCACCCAAGCGTCATTTCCTTATGTACCATTGTCTCATGGTTTTCAGGAGTATCATGTGTAGGGGCTAGAGGACAAGAGTAGATCAAAGGGACAAGAGGACAAGAGTTGATGAAAATTGGATTTTGATTACTTTTCTTGTCCACCAATTACGTTTGAAGATGAAGAACCACCTACAAGGGAAGTAGTTAGAGAGGGAGACCATGAAGGTGACAGGGAAGGAGAAAAAGAGATAGCATATGTGAAGCAAAAAAAAATCTCTAGAGGCAAGATGCCTTCCTCTTCCACAAAGACACCATCTGCCTTAACGAGCACAAAGACACCTTCATCATCAATGGTCTCCACCCTCACCCAAGATCTTTCTAATATGACCAAGTTAAGAAGCAAGTCTGCCAAAGCCAAGGAGAGATGCAAATTGGCAAAAATAGTAGCTCAAAAGGTGGCTAAGATGGCGAAGTTATGATTGAAAGGAAAAATAGAAAAAAGAGCTTTATTTTCACCGTTGGAGAAAAGGAGAAATAAAGAGAGGACTTTATTCTCCAAGTTAGTGAAAGTGGGAATCAAAGAAAGAAATTTCAAATCCAAAGGTTTCATTCTATGATTATAGAATTAGCCAAAGCTGGGAAGACATCCAAAGAGTTCAAAATTATAATGAGTATCATCTCCAATCACACAATCTCCAAACACTACACTTGATATAGGTAGTTCTTTTGTGGGCATAGATAATACCCTCGTTGATAGTTCCATTAATGATTGCAAAAGTGTAGTGCCCTAGCAAATGTGCAAGGCTAGAACGCATGGCCAAAACACATTCATGTTCATTGATCATTGTCACTGTCACTATTGAGTGAGTGAGTTTCCATGTTTGTTTTGCGTTTTTTATATGTTATAAAGTACATTGATTTACACACTATACTTTTAAGCATATTATGAGTTGGTTGTATTATGGATCTGGATCTGGTTCAGCTACAAGTGGTCATAAAAGAGAAGCACTCAAAAGAGTTGGGTTTCATGGCAGTTTCAGTATGGTATAAAAAAAAGGTTTCATGCTGGTTTTGCTTGCATATTGTTATAATCTAGGATAGTAAAGAGGGTTTTGTGTGGGTTTCACAATAAAGCAGATTGATTTGTCAGGTTTTGCATGGGTTTCACAAGGAGATCACTATAAGCAATCAGGATTCTACCATGGTCTCAGGAACAAGGCGGAGATTACGAAACTTACTGGAATCCTGGATGACTTTGTCCAAGTCCGATCTCAAACTGGATGGCCGGTATGCAACAGGTGCAGCAGAGGAATCCGTGTGCTGGCCCAGCGAATGGCTTGGCTAAGGATATATTCAGTTGCGTACGATGCTTCAACTGAGCAGACAACCAGACAAAGAAGACTTGACATGAACAATATTGCAGAAAATCAATATAATGGAAACCTACTGCTAGCGAAGAATCATGGAATAGGACACGCTTGCCCAGTCATTCTCGTGGGGCACTTTATAGGTGGTCTTGTGATCAAGCACCTACTCAAGACAGGACAGGATAAGCCTATCAGTTGGAGAGGGCGGTCAAAAAGTCTGGGCGTAAGGAAGGAGGAAAAGTTGATAAGTTGGAGCACGTTAAAACCTTTTTGAAGAATGTCAGGGGTGTTTCCTTTTATTCTACTTCTCACTCCGGCACCAGATTGACTGATTTTTTTGAGGAAGCTCAAAAAGCCAACGGTACGAAGACATCTCCGATCATGAGCTTTTTCGGAACACTGAAGACGGAGTCAGCAAGATTGAACACCGGATTGAACACCGGATTTCAGACGTGGTGAGCATCCAGTGAAACACCTGTCGAACGTTCAAAATTGGCGAGGCTTTGCCGACATGCAAATGGGTGATTTCAAGTCACAGCTGATTACACATCCTTCAGTATGAGTTTCCCCATACATTCATTGAGCTGAATTTGCATCCGTTCTTTGTAGGGGTTCGATATAGTCGTCGCTGAGGAAGGATCGTGCCGATATGATATATTGAAATGGTCTACTAATGCAGACCAACGTCATCCGGCCCGAGATAGAACCGATGCAATCTACGCAATCCTCCGGTCGTTCGTTGCTAAACTGTGTCCGGAGATTCGAGTGCAAATCCTGCAGGTAAACGCCACAGCTCAGGCTCAGATCAATGTTTATTTGACCTGATTCAAGATCTGGAACAGATGCACGTTCAGCTCCCACAAGGACTTCACGTTGTAAAATTTGCAGAACCGTTGCGAGGTGCTCGCAGGGGTTGCTCTCGGTTTGCTGAGTTGTATTGACAGTTGAAGGGGACGTAAACAAGGAAACCTCTCGAAGAGTTGCATTTCTTGCGCCTAAATGGTTACTCAAAGGTGATATGAATCACACAGCGCTTTGAGAGGTGCTTCTCCCTGTATACTAAAGCTTAGGATTTTGACGAGGATCCATGTTAAGGAACTTCAATTGAAGCCGAACTTCAACTGAAGATTGCCTTGATCATCTATGAATACGATCATGTTTATCGTTTTTGAGATCATGTTAGGATGTAGACCAACTTGATAGCAGTTCGTACACGTTTCCTATTTTCATCGTTCCCCCGTTAGTGTAAAGTTTAGATTGGATACAAAGAAAACTATACTATTTTCAACCTTGTGCATTATCTTTCCTTGATATTCCCCGACGCAGATAACTAAACATTTGGGAAACTATAGGTTGATTGTTTTCTTTGTTAGATTTAATTACTTAGGTAATGTTTTATGTAGATAGATATGTTAATTTTGGCTTCTTGAAATATACTTTCTGAGTCTTCCTCAGGGTTAGTTTGGGGGATAGGTTGTATGTAACCAAATTGAAGTGATAAATTTACGAATAAAAGTTGTAAGATGAAGTGTACGAAACAGTTGATGTCAATATATCAAGTAATCTCTCTAGATCCCTGTTGAGTTTGCGCTCAGGACGGGGTAGACTTCCGGAACTAGGCGAGACTATAAGATATGATAATTTAGGTTAATTTTAGGAGCAAGCGCGTATTTGCAAGACGGTGTGGATATATGGTAAGTTCCAACCTCATTTGAGCTTACGATTTACTTCTCTATCGACTCAATCATGCTCAGGGTCTGACTTTCTTATAAAGAGGGTGTATCTGCGAGGCTAAAGTCATTAAATTATCTACTTAAGGATTAAGGGACTCTATTCATTAAAAATTAATCAGAATCAAATTTTATTTCAAATAATAAATTCAATTATTTAATGATCCGATATAGTACATCATAAATACATTTATTGTCAATTTTAATTTAATATTTAAATTATAAATTTTGACATTGAATTGAATGATTTAATTTTCAAATCAAATTTCTAATATTGGTATTTAACCAAATTTGGCTCTTCAGGCCAAATTAGCATAGATATAACATCAACTACTTAAGTGAACTCCTCCCAGAAGCAAATATTAAGTAGATAAGTTATCTTCCCTGTTGGAAGTGAGTAAAGGACATGATGATCGATTCATTATTTCTATGAGTATGTAAATATTTCTGCAATAACAAGAAAGTTAAGAAACTCGGCATATAAGTTACTTGACATGATGTCGGAGAAGTTACGTGCATGGATATCTACTTTTTTGTATTTGTGCCAAATAGTGGCTTTGTGTCCAATGCATTCCTTGAGATTAAATAGAAATACTATAGTTTTCACGATCATGATAAATAGAAAAGATACAGTAAAATCAATAAATAATAACCTCAATCTAACATTAAACCATTTTTACAAAAAACTGATTATACTTTACGTTTTAGATTATGAAAATTACTTCACTAAGTTCCGATTTTCCAGAGATTGCATTCTGATAAAAGGTGTGAAACCATAATCAAAGAACACTGAACACAATCATTGTTCTTTGATTACCTGGTTCATCTTATATTATTTAATATAATATGGTTCCATTCTTAAAACAATACTTCTCCGGATATAAATAAGTTATATTTTTAATTTTTTTTCATAATAGAGTTTCCAAAGGTTAAATCGCCCTCCAGCAAACAAAGAGAATTCTTGATCTTTGGAATACAGCGGAACCTGTATAAACTGCACAAGGACGAGATGCTTACCGGAGCTAGAGGTCCGTCCGTGCCGCGTAAACGAAAGTATATTCCCTTAGGTCTTTGTTTCCTAGATAAAAGGTTTGAAACCGTAACGAAAGAATAATAAACCTTTATTATTCTTTCGCTTCCATAGTTTATCTTTTATCTTTTAATAACCTTTTATATATTTTAATAACGCTTTGCTCGTCCATTTCTTAGCTTTTATATGATTCATGATTCAACCCTTGTCCCTATAAAACACTATAGACAAGTGTTTCATTGTTCCCGCATTGTTTACCAGTGATTTATTACGTACCGTTTTATATATCTCAATATAGAGAGATGTATATCATTCCCTTTTATATATCTCGATTCTGTTTTCAGAACGTTATCAGTTTCAAATCGTTTATTATTCCTTTAGAATATAATATATTCAAATAATAAATGGCATCTTTGTTTCACGTTACATTATATATTTTTTACTTTATGAATTTATTATTATTTTAATATTCTTGATAATTTACATTTCATGAATTCTAGATCATATATTTTGAAAATAATTATATTTTCATATTTATTTATTTTTAATAAATAAATTTTATATATATATAATTCACAAAATAAAATTTACACATTTTGATGCATGATAAAATTTATGAAACCATTATCAAAGAATAATAAAAGGTTTCCATTATTCTTTGATTTACCTAGTTATCTCATATTATTTCATATATATATATATATATATATATATATATATATAAAATTCCATGTAATTTTTATGATGACTTTAAATTGTAAGCATAATTTTGTAAAAAGAATCCTTCATTCTTTTAATCCTTGACTTTTGACTAGAGAAATTGTTTTCACACCTACTTTCCCACTTGAAAAAATCTGTTTCATGAAATTTTTGAAGTTTAGTATTGAGAATTTAATTTTCTGTTCATTGGGAGTTTCTATGTCTTAAAAGATATAATTTTCTCAATGAAATAAATTAGAATTTAAGGCAGAGAACTATTTACCTTGTTTGATTTTTTTTCATTTCCCTATGTTGAAGAAATCATTAATGTGATATTTATGTGGAGAAGCAAAAGTAACATGTATTTCTATGTGAGTAATTGGCTACATCTAGGTATATATCATGAAAAGGAGACCACATAATACACAAGAAGGATGGGAAGATGCAATCAAGCCATACAAGGGAGGGACCAGAAAGGTAAAAGGGGGTTAGACCTCAATAGTATCGATATGAGAAATCTGCCCCACCACACCTAAAATATCCAAGCTATGCAATCTACTAGAGCATCCAAAGAAGCATCACCTATAGAGATTGCTCTCCTATGAATTACACTAACCAATGTTCTGTGTTGAGCAATGGACACATGTTATCTAAAGTATGCTACAAAGTATGAGAGTGAGAGTGGTACCCCTGGCGTCTAATATGATAAGCTCTCCTGCATTCCCTAAAAAATATATCAAATTGCATGTCCCTCGTTCCAAATAATTCCAAGGTTAGAGGAACAAAGAGGTGACCTCGCTGAATATCCCTATGCTTAGAGACCTTGCATGTTGTTGCTCCGCTTGTTGCTCATCTAGGAGGATGATTAATCACTCCTTTCAAAACTCTATTAGGGGTAGGGTCTTTAACTACAACATCCACCATTATCACCTAATCATCTCAAACCAAGTATAAGTCTGCTATGACACATGTTGTCTGCAAAGAATATAAATGCTCCCTCTAAGCAAGGTATCCACTCTCTCGTGCCATAGGAAACAGTATATCCTTGATGGCATCATGGGTAGCTACCCTCTATCCTCCATAAGGACACCTTGTCATATGGATTGTAGTTGCATCTAGTGTAGAACAATACTCATAAGTGAAAAATGAAGATGTAGATGGGTGGACCAAACCTAGGCACAATCTCATTGTTATAGAGAAAATGGCTAGAGTAAGTTAGAATGCCCTAATGCATGGTAGAGCTAAGATCCAAAAGCCTACACCCTTGATAGAGCAAGAGAGAAGATGTGCTCTAGTGGACCAAGGAATGGACAAGTCAACTAAGAATGTAGCATATGCTGACATTGTTGCTCCATCAAGGAAGACTACAAATGTAACAATATGGAGTTTAGCGATGAAGTTAGTTGGGCTTATGAAGTAGAGAATAAGACAAAATAGCCTAGAATATTCTAGAAGCATCTAAGAAGCTTCTTGGGAAGCTTCCCAACTAGTTAACTTGCGTCCTAAGCAGGTAGCTTCTAGAAGCTTCTAACTAGCTTAGCTTGTACGCCAAGTAGGCGGCTTCTAGAAGGAAGCTTCTTGAGAAGCTTCCTCGTTAACTTGGCTTGCACTCCAAGAAAGCGGCTCAAGGAAGCTTCTTGAGAAGCTTCAAGGGTCTTGTATGCTACCTATAAATACCAAAGCCGAAGCTCATGCTAGGTATTCGGATTTTTCCCTCATTCAAGTGTCCCAATGTGAGTTTCCATTCTCCTATTTCTCTCCTCGGTTTTGGTCTTTTACATTGGTATCAGCGTAGGAATGGGATGGATGGAATTTATGGACCACCAAATCCACTTCCGCCAAACCATTGGGACTTTCATGTCCAGATATTACCAAAGCATTGTTCACACAATTCATCACCTTGCGCTTTGGGTAGGATTTTCTACATATGATCACCGTGTCAAAGGAACCCTTGATACTTCCAATTGTAACTTATGGAGAACGGTGGACATGTCGTATCTATGTGTTAATCAACTAGATAAATTGAGGGTAGTGGAATAGAGTAGTAGAGATGGCAGCAATACCAGATGTAATCCTTGCAATGCAACAACAAATCAAGCATCTTACTCGATTGTTGGATGAACAAGACCAGCAATGACGAGAATAGATAGACATAGCGCCAATTCAAGATGGAAGAGATTGCATTCGATTTCCAAAATCCAAGATGTTTGAAGGCAAGAATCTTCCAAGCACAGTGGAGAATTTTTGTTTGACTGCTAATGTTACTTTGAAGTCACCAATCTTCAAGACGAATAGAAACAAATTCTCTTGGCTTCTAGCCAATTGGATGGCGTGGCAAAACTTTGGTGGTAATTCCGAGTAGAAAAAGCTGAACAACAAATTGTTACACCAATTTTGACATGGGAAAAATTCAAAGATGCAATACTTGGTCAATTTCAAACTATAAATGCCACTCGAGCCGTACGAGATAAATTGGCGGAGTTGAGGCAAATTGGCTCAATGAGAAGCTACATCACACAATTTTAGAACATCATCATGCAAATTCCAGATATCCAAGAAGGTGAAGTTCTAGATCGATTTGTGCGAGGATTGAAGTCACAAACCAAATTGGAGGTGTAAAAGACCGAAATAGAGGAGAGAAATAGGAGAATGGAACCTCACATTGGGACACTTGAATGAGGGAAAACTCCGAATGCCTAGCATGAGTTTCGGCTTTGGTATTTATAGGTACCATACAAGACCCTTGAAGCTTCTCAAGAAGCTTCCTTCAGCCAATTTCTTGGAGTGCAAGCCAAGTTAACTAGGAAGCTTCTCAAGAAGCTTCCTTCTAGAAGCCGCCTACTTGGCGTGCAAGCTAAGCTAGTTAGAAGCTTCAAGAAGCTTCCTTCTAGAAGCTACCTGCTTAGGGTGCAAGTTAACTAGTTGGGAAGCTTCCCAAGAAGCTTCTTAGATGCTTCTAGAATATTCTAGGCTATTTTGTCTTATTCTCTACTTTGTAAGCCCGACTAACTTTGTCACTAAACTCCATATTGTTATAGGAGGTGACCATGCGGGAGCCACGAAACATAGAAGAAGCCATGCAATTGGTTGAGCATTTTGATTCCTTGGTTACGACAACTTGATTTCGACCTCGACCTACACAAAGCCTACCAATACACTATGCACAAGTGGAAGAACCGGTACCAATGGAGATTGATGTTATCCAATGAAGACCACTTGGCACAACAGATAGAGAAAGATTACGACAAAATGGAGGTTGCTTTTATTGTCGCCAAGTTGGACATTGCATTGCTGAATGTCCACTTAGGAATGGGTGACCTCGACAAGTTTCCCAGATGGAGTTTGTGGAACAGAATGATCAAGGAAATGAAGAATCCCAATAGGAGATTTTGAGTTGCTTATTGGGAGCTTGATTAGTTCCAATGGGATTGAAGGCTCAACCTATGCAAGTTTGCTTCACTTGCAAGGTATGATATCTAATCGGGGTTGTAGGATTTTGGTTGATTCTGGAAGTTCAAAGATTTGTATGTCTATGCAAGTAGCAAAGGAATTGGATATTGCTATCAAGCCAATGTTTGGAAGTAGTTTGATGATGGCGGATGGTAAAAAGGGTTTTGCATTCCGCACCTTACATCTTGTTACCTTCAAGATTGGGAAGGAGTATTTGGAGTGTATGAGGTTTGTAGTGGCACCTCTACACTATGATATCATTTTGGGTCTATCTTGGCTTGAACGTCATAAGGTTCAATCCGATTGGACCCGATGACAAATTCAAGTACAACACCAAGGTAGAAATTTCCGATTAGGTTGTCTGGCACCTTCAAGTAAGACGCCTACGAATAGTCAGTCCCAAGATGGGAAGTTTGTCAAGAAGGTAACCAGAGAGTGAATATGGAAGAGAGATGAGTCCCAAGATGGGAAGTTTGCCAAGAAGGCAACCATAAAGCAAGCTTGGAAGAGAGATGAGTCCTTGGAAGGGAAGTTTGTTAATGAAGAGGCCATAGAGCAAGCTTTGGAGGAAGATAAGTCTATATTCGCGGTGTGGATCAAGCCGATTGCACAAGAACAATCTAAGCAGAGCCAAGAGCCTCATCAAGCAATGGTTTATCGGATAGTTCAGGAGTTTGCAGATGTGTTTTCGGATGATCTGCCAAAGGGATTACCGTTCGATTAAGGTATGCCCTTCAAGATCAAGTTATTGCTAGGGAGTACTCTAGTGATGTAATACCAAGGGTTAGCCATATGATCTAGATGTGAAATTTGGTTTGGTAACATCTAGAATGATGTTATACATGATGGTCAGAATAGATCAAATAGAAGTATCACCAAAAGAGTACTTCTACTAATAGGGCAGAAACTGAAATATGCCTGAAATCTTTGAAGGTAATTTTGGAGGCCTAAACGGATGAATTAGGCCTCGAAAATGTGCAGATTCTCCCCTCCCAATAGAGGAAAGGTTGGCCTTCCCTCCCCCTTGCTTTTTCTCGTCGAGAGCTTTCCAACGGTACCTTACTCACGTGATTCTGAGATTCCTATAGGAAGATTCCCTAAAAGATTCCCTCCGGTCAAAGCTTATTTGACCAACCAGATAGGACCTAGACCAGACAGGTCACCCATCCAAGTAAGTAATCCAAGGGTGGAGCTTGCTGACATGTCACCTATCTGTGTCCCTAATCCTATGGTGGAGCTTCCTTGGAGGAGATCTTATTTGTCTATATAATAAAGAGAAGGTGCTCCCTTGGGGCATCAAATGTTTGAGTGTGCAATTTGTGTTTTCTCTCTTCTCTTGTCCTCGGAGTATTACAAGTGAGTAGACCAATCTATCGGCTCTCACCAAAAGAGTTGGAGGAGTTGCGAACAACACTTACAGAGTTGTTGGAGAAAGATTTCATACAACATAGTACCTCTCCTTGGGGAGCACCTGTACTATTTGTTCCAAAGAAGGATAGAGGACTTCGTTTCTGTATTGATTACCGTGGACTCAAGAAGCAAATCATGAAGAATGCATATCCCTTGCCTCGGATTGATGACCTGCTTGATCAACTAAGTGGAGCACTCTACTTTTCCAAGCTGGATCTTTGTAGCGGCTATTGGCAAATTCCTATTGAAGGAGAGGACGTGCAAAAGACTGCCTTTCGCACAAGGTATGGACATGTCGAGTGGAGAGTTCTACCTTTCGGACTCACTAATGCTCCAATAGTCTTTGTAGATCAGATGCATCGGGTGTTGGAGGGACTATTGGATCGGTCCGTGGTGGTGCTCTTAGATGATATCTTAATCTATAGCAGGATAGAGGCAGAACATGTGACTCATGTGTGAGAAGTCCTAAGATGACTACAATAGTGGAAATTTTACTACAAGAAGTCAAAGTATGCTTTTTGGCAAAAGGAGGTTACCTTCTTGGGTCATAAGATCTCATCAGAGGGGATCACGATGGAAGAAGAGAAGATCAAGGCCATTACTGATTGGCCTACCCCAAAGGATGCTATAGAAGTACAAGCATTCAATGGATTGGCCGGTTTTTACCAACGGTTCATCCACTACTATGCTCATGTGGTTGCACCATTGACTGACCTCTTGGGAAAGAACTCGAGTTTCCAATGGACCACTGTAACAATATGGAGTTTAGCGACAAAGTTAGTAAGGCTTACAAAGTAGAGAATAAGACAAAATAGCCTAGAATATTCTAGAAGCATCTAAGAAGCTTCTTGGGAAGCTTCCCAACTAGTTAACTTGCGCCGTAAGTAGGTAGCTTCTAGAAGGAAGCTTCTTGAGGAGCTTCCTGGTTAACTTGGCTTGTACTCCAAGAAAGTGGCTCAAGGAAGCTTCTTGAGAAGCTTCAAGGGTCTTGTATGCTATCTATAAATACCAAAGCCGAAGCTCATGCTAGGCATTCGGAGTTTTCCCTCATTCAAGTGTCCCAATGTGAGTTTTCATTCTCTTATTTCTCTCCTTGGTTTCGGTCTTTTATATTGGTATCAGAGCAGGAATAGGATAGATGGAATTTATGGACCACCAAATCCACTTCCGCCAAACCATTGGGACTTTTATGTTCAGATAATACCAAAGCATTGTTTCACACAATTCATCACCTCACACTTTGGGCAAGATTTTCTACATATGATCACCGTATCAAAGGAACCCTTGATACTTCCAGTTGTAACTTATGGAGAACGGTGGACGTGTTGTATCTATGTGTTAATCAATTAGATAAATTGAGAGTAGTGGAATAGAGTAGTAGCAATGGCAGCGATATTGGATGTTAGCCTTGCAATGCAACAACACATCGGGCATCTTACTTGATTGTTGGATGAACAAGACCAGCAACAATGAGAACAGATAGACAGAGCGCCAGTTTGAGATAGAGAAGATCGCATTCGATTTCTGAAACCCAAGGTGTTTGAAGGCAAGAATCTTCCAGGCATAGTGGAGAATTTTGTGTTTGACTACAAATGTAACTTTGAAGCCACCAATCTTCAAGACAAGCGGAAACAAATTCTCTTGGCTTCTAGCCAATTAGATGGCATGGCAAAACTTTGGTGGCGATTCTGAGTAGAAAAAGCTGAACAACAAATTGTTACACCAATTTTGACATGGGCAAAATTCAAGGATGCAATACTTGGTCAATTTCAAACTATAAATGTCACCCGAGCCGCACAAGATAAATTGGTGGAGTTGAGGCAGATTGGCTCAGTGAGAAGCTACATCACACAATTTCAGAACATCATCATGCAAATTCCAGATATCCAAGAAGGTAAAGTTCTAGATTGATTTGTGCAAGGATTGAAGTCACGAACCAAATTGGAGGTGACCATGCAAGAGCCACAGAACGTAGAAAAAGCCATGCAATTGGCTGAGCGTTTTGATTCCTTGGTTGTGACAACTTGGTCTCAACCTCAACCAACACAAAGCCTACCAATACCACGAGTGGAAGAACCAGTACCAATAGAGATTGATGTTATCCAACAAAGACCACTTGGCACAGCAGATAGAGAAAGATTACGACAAAATGGAGGTTTCTTTTATTTTTGCCAAGTTGGACATCGCATTGCTGAATGTCCACTTAGGAATGGGTGACCTCAACAAGTTGCCCAGATGGAGTTTGTGGAATAGAATGATCAAGGAAACAAACAATCCCAGTAGGAGATTTTGAGCCGCCTACTAGGAGCTTGATAAGTTCCAATGGGATTGAAGGCTCAACCTATGCAAGTTTGCTTCACTTGCAAGGTATAATATCTAATCGGGGTTGTAGGATTTCGGTTGATTCTGGAAGTTCTAAAAATTGCATGTCTATGCAAGTAGCAAAGGAATTGGGTATTCCTATCAAGCCAGTGTTTGGAAGTAGGTTGATGATGGCGGATGGTAGAAAGGGTTTTGCATTCTGCACCTCACATCCTCTTACCTTCAAGATTGGGAAGGAGTATTTGGAGTGTATGAGGTTTGTAGTGGCACCTCTACACTATGATATCATTTTGGGTCTACTTTGGCTTGAACGTCATAAGGTTCAATTTGATTGGACCCAACAACAAATTCAAGTACAACACCAAGGTAGAAATTTCCGATTAGGTTGTCTGGCACCTCTGAGTAAGACGCCTAAGAATAGTCAATCCCAAGATGGTGTAATACCAAGGGTTAGCCATATGATCTAGATGTGAAATTTGGTTTGGTAACATCTAGAATGATGTTATACATGATGGTCAAAATAGATCAGATAGAAGTATCACCAAAAGAGTACTTCTACTAATAGGGCAGAAACCGAAATAGACTTGAGAACCTTAGAACCAATAGCTAGACATATGATTTAAAGGTGAGAATTGGTTTGGTAACATCTGGAAGGATGTTACACATGATGGACTAAACAGATCAGAAAGAAGTATCACCAAAAGAGGACTTCTACTAATAGAGTAGGAACCGAAATATGCCTGAAATCTTTAAAGGCAATTTCGGAGGCCTAAACGGATGAATTAGGCCTCGAAAATGTGCAGATTCCCCCCCCCCAACGGAGAAAAGGTTGGCTTTCCCTCCCCCTGGTTTGTCTCGTCGAGAGCTTTCCAACGGTACCTTACTCATGTGATTCTGAGATTCCTACAGGAAGATTCCCTAAAAGATTCCCTCCGGTCAAAGCTCGTTTGACCAACCAGATAGGACCTAGACTAGACAGGTCACCCATCCAAGTCAGTAATCCAAGGGTGGAGCTTGTTGACATGTCACCTATCTATGTCCCTAATCCTATGGTGGAGCTTCCTTGGAGGAGATCCTCTTTGTCTATATAATAAAGAGAAGGTGCTCCCTTGGGGCATCAAATGTTTGAGTGTGCAATATGTGTTTTCTCTCTTCTCTTGTCCTCGGAGTATTACAGATGGGAAGTTTGTCGAGAAGGTAGCCATAGAGCAAATCTGGAAGGGAGATGAGTCCCAAGATGGGAAGTTTGCCAGGAAGGCAACCATGGAGCAAGCTTGGACAAGAGATGGGTCCCTGGAAGGGACGTTTGTTAATGAAGCGGCCATAGAGCAAGCTTTGGAGGAAGATAAGTCTGTATTTGCGATGTGGATCAAGTCGATTGCACAAGAACAATCTGAGGAGGGCCAAGAGCCTCATCAAGCGATGGTAGATTGGATAGTTCAAGAGTTTGCAGATGTGTTTCCAGATGATCTGCCAAAGGGATTACCCTCCAACCGAGGTATGCCCTTCAAGATCGAGTTATTGCCAAGGAGTACTCCAGTGAGTAGACCAATCTATCGACTCTCACCAAAGGAGTTGGAGGAGTTGCAAACAACACTTACAGAGTTGTTAAAGAAGGATTTCATACGACATAGTACCTCTCCTTGGGGAGCACCAATACTATTTGTTCCAAAGAAGGATGGAGGACTTCGTTTCTGTATTGATTACCGTGGACTCAATAAGCAAACCATGAAGAATGCATGTTCCTTACCTCGGATCGATGACCTGCTTGATCAACTAAGTGGAGCACGCTACTTTTCCAAGCTGGATCTTTGTAGCGGCTATTGGCAAATTCCTATTGAAGGCGAGGACGTGCAAAAGACTACTTTTTGCACAAGGTATGGACATTTTGAGTGGAAAGTTCTACCTTTCAGACTCACTAATGCTCCAGCAATCTTCATGGATCAGATGCATCGGGTGTTGGAGGGATTATTGGATTGGTCCGTGGTGATGTTCTTAGATGATATCTTAATCTATAGCAAGATAGAGGCAGAACACATGAATCATGTGCGAGAAGTCCTAAGACAACTACAATAGTGGAAATTTTATTGCAAGAAGTCAAAGTGTGCTTTTTGGCAAAAAGAGGTTACCTTCTTGGGTCATAAGATCTCATCACAGAGGGTCAAGATGGAAGAAGAGAAGATCAAGGCCATTACTGATTGGCCTACCCCGAAGGATGCTACAGAAGTATGAGCATTCAATGGATTGGCCAGTTTTTACCAACGGTTCATCCACTATTATGCTCACGTGGCTACACCATTGACTGACCTCTTGGGAAAGAACTCGAGCTTCTAGTGGACCACCAAGCATGAAGTAGCATTCCAGAAGTTAAAGCATATGGTGTCTTCAAGACCCATTCTTCAACCATATGATCCTCAACTACCTTGTGTGGCTGATTTTAATGCTTCTAACTTTGCAATTGGAGCTATGTTGCAACAAGAATTTCCAGATGGACTACATCCTATTGCCTTTGTGTCTCACCAACTAAATATAGTTGAAAGAAATTACTCTGCTTGAGATTGGGAACAACTTGCAATGGAATATGCCACCAAGGTATGGAGGCATTATCTCTTGGGGAAACAAGTGATCATGTGAACTGATCACAAGCCATTGTTGTAGACCTTACACTTGGAGCACATGAAGAGCCTGCATCATCGATGGGAAGAGCAACTCCAATTGTTTGACATCAAACTTGAGTACAAACCAGGTTGATTCCATGTCATCCCTAATGCTCTATCACAACGACTTGATTTGAAGGCTCTTCCTCTCATCACGGCGGCAATAACAATGGTGGCTATTGACCCTAAGGTCCATAATGAGTTTCAATCAGCTCTACAACAAGATCCCTTCTTCCAAATGGTACACGGTCATCTGATAACATGCGACAAGGAGTACAACACCTTCTCCTTCAAGGAAGGCCTTTTATTCCATGCAGACCAGATCTATGTTCCAGCCAAAGGTGATCTTTGACTTGTGCGCCTTCAAGAAGCCCATGATTTACCAATAGCTAGTCACATGGGAATGGAGAAGACCTTGTGCACCCTCCAACGCTAATGGTGGTGGCCCAACATGACACAAGATGTTCAAGACTTTGTCCAATCATGTGGGAGTTGCCAACATAACAAGGCCAGCAACCAAAAGCCGAGTAGACTCCTTCAACCACTCGCCATTCCATCCGCTTGCTGGGAACATGTGAGCTTGGATCGCATCACATCCTTGCCAAAGACAAAACAAGGACACACCGCAATTGTGGTGTTTGTGGATAAGCTTAGTAAGCAAATCCACTTGGCACCAACCTATGATACCGTGGATGCTCCAACCTTAGCGCAAATCTACTTCAACAATGTCTTCAAGCATCATGGGATACCACGTGTACTCATCTCCGACCTTGATCCTTGATTTACCGAGAAGTTTTGGCAAGCACTCTTCCAAATACTCGGCACCAAGCTTGCTTTGTCCACGGCCTATCATCCTCAAACTGATAGACAAACTGAACACAAAAATTGTACATTGGAGGATACGTTGCAGGCCTTTGTCAATATCCACCATATCAACTAGGATGAATGTCTTGCAGCTGCAGAATTTACCTACAACAATTCCAAACAGGCAAGCACCGGATTTTCTCCCTTCTTTGTCAATTTTGACCAAGATCTGCTTGTTCCAGATTCTCTTCTTACTCCCTCTCCCTCTCAGGTTACTCATACTTCCACATTCTTGACCACTATATCCCAATCTCTCCAACAAGCCAAGTCTCACTTCCTTGTTGCTCAAAATTGCCAAAAACAATATGCGGACCACCATCGTTGTGATCTCACCTTTGAAATTGGTGATAAAGTCATGCTATCCTGTAGTAACCTCCCTCTCCCACTTGATACCCAAGTTCATAAACTTGCCCTTAATTGGATAGGACCCTTTGATATCACCCACATTGTCTCTCCTGTTGCTTATCGACTTGCCTTGCCTTGCCTTGTCACATGCGTATCCATCCTGTCTTTCATGTTTCCAAGTTGAAACCCTTTGTTCCTAACCCCTCTTCCTTTTCCTCTTGAGTCCAACCTCCCCCTCTTCTTGTCCCTATCAATGATTATGAGGAGTACGAAGTTGACCGTATCCTTGCGCATCGCCATATTCCACGAGGCCATCGCCAACATACGGAGGACAAGGTCCTTTGGAAAGGGTATCCCCTTCATGATGCCACATAGGAAACTCTTTCCCACCTCCAAAATGCACATATGGCCATCAAGGAATCCGAAGCTTCATTGGCAACGAGGACGTCACCAACTAGCAACGGGGGAATATGTAACAATATGGAATTTAGCGACAAAATGAGTCGGGCTTATGAAGTAGAGAATAATACAAAATAGCCTAGAATATTCTAAAAGCATCTAAGAAGCTTCTTGGGAAGCTTCCCAACTAGTTAACTTGTTCCCTAAGCAGGTAGCTTCTAGAAGGAAGCTTCTAACTAGCTTAGCTTGCACGCCAAGTAGGCAGCTTCTAGATGGAAGCTTCTTGAGAAGCTTCCTAGTTAACTTGGCTTGCACTTCAAGAAAGCGGCTCAAGGAAGCTTCTTGAGAAGCTTCAAGGGTCTTGTATGCTACCTATAAATACCAAAGCCAAAGCTCATGCTAGGTATTTGGAGTTTTCCCTAATTCAAGTGTCCTCCCAATGTGAGTTTCCATTCTCCTATTTCTCTCTTAGGTTTTTGTCTTTTACAGCAAACCTCTTGTCCAATCTGACAATAGTGAAGCAAAGAATGGAAGGTCTTATGATGCCCATGGAGATAGACCATCTCTTGTCTGCCACAATAACATCTAGAGAGAAAAGGATCACTCCTTCACCTTGGTCTCATAAGTCTCCAAAACTAGCCTATCAATAACCACAAAACAGAAAGAAAGTAGATAGTTGAGTTGTCTCAACATAGGGTACCTAGAGAGCTCAACTACCTTAAAAATGCTATAGGTGCCATCTCCTCCATATACAATAGGCCTCACCCTTTGAACAAGATCAATAGAGATGTTTGTCTTTGTGCCAAATCCCTTGTATGACACTCAATTGTCCCTGGTCTAATGATATCACCAAAGACTTCCATAATCCTCTTATCAAAAGCTCTCAAATGTGATAGGAAGTCAAGGAAAGAGGAACCATATGGAGAAGGTAAGTCGGTCAACAAGCAATACTAGAGGAGAATATACCAAATGCCACCTATAGATCTCCTAGTAGAGGAAGGTCATCCACATGGAGACTATCTCCACAAGGGTAGCATCTAAGAAGCATGTGACAAAATCCTCCATTTCTATTGGCACTCCAAGAATACGTAGTCCATCTATAGATGTGACATGTCCTTCTGGAAGCTCAAGGTAGAGAGGATACTTGAAGGGGACCATGCTTTGCACTTTGACACCTTGACTCTCAAGTCTACAAGATGTAGCTCAGTAGTCAAGTGATAAAAGGCCTGCCTAATCTGATCTACAAGGCCCACAATGTGTGTATCATTTGCTAAGGAGAGAAATCCACAACTTAGCATGGCCAAAGTAGTAGATAATAGAGCTTTGAAGTGAGCCATGGCAAACAAAGGTCCACCAAAAGGATCTCCTTGTTGTTTACTGATAATTGACTCCAAGACTATGACTCCTTCCTCTGACCACCCATGTTGGTAGTAAAGGGAGGTAGGAGAGAATAGAATGACCGTAGAAAGGGAATGAGACTTGCCAAGTATCCCCAACCTCCCTAAGCTCTCCAAAGATGGATGCTTTAGAGACTCTATTAAAAGCATTATCAACATCTACCTATAGGACAACTCATTCCGGATGGATATCCAAGAGTGCCCTTATGCGTAAGGAAATAGCCTCACAACCTCTAGGTGTAGCTACTCCAAATTGATAGGGACTTGAGGTGCTCTCAAAAGTAAGATAGATATTGAAGGACAATTGTGCAACTAACCAAGTGCAAAAAGATCTCACCAATAGCAATTG
Source organism: Lunularia cruciata (assembly GCA_948567375.1). Taxonomy (NCBI): domain Eukaryota; kingdom Viridiplantae; phylum Streptophyta; class Marchantiopsida; order Lunulariales; family Lunulariaceae; genus Lunularia; species Lunularia cruciata. The sequence continues at coordinate 8,284,483 of OX419762.1, read as the reverse complement.
GTCTAATGCCCCCATGCACTTCTCCATTGCAAGAAGTTAACTAGCCCCTAATACCCAACTAACTCCTCCATAGGAATAGGAACATAGGAATGTCTCTCCTAGTTATTGCTACAACCACTTGAAACATCTCGGTAAATCCACCATAAGGATCATCTGCCTAAAAGTAATCTTTAAGATGCTCATATAACATCTTTGACAAGCCTCCTAAGGAGAGGCGAGTGCCAATGCACAATGCTTGTGCAAAAAGTGACCTATCAAGATATAAAAGCTGCTCAAGCTAATAATCTAAGATCTCTAATGATACTCCCATAGGAAAGAGATAGTCTCATTAGTGGGACTGGCAATAGAAAAAGGTTGTAGTGTTTGTATTGCTTTACTACACTCTCTTGCATGACATAATATCCTACACCATAGTAATAGAGTGGACTTTGTGGTATCCTATGGCAGAATATGTCTCCTAAAACATGCAGCCCTAACCAACTCCTCCTAGAGGGCAGTCCAATCGCCAACTCGGAATCAATGAAATCTAGCAACCACTTCTCTATGCCCCACATGTTCCCCTCTAGCATAACCAAAACACCATCAATGGAGTAAGAAGAATAAGAACCATGCTAACGCATCCAAGGGATCACATGCCAAACCATCAAGTGGTAAGCAAAAACCTTACTTAGCCTCATCATGGAGTATGGGGAAATCTATGAAATAGACGTGAAGATGGAAACTAGTCTGAAATAACCCTAAGATAGAACCAGCTTGAGATGCTAACTACTCCCACGGGCTGATGAGTATCCTTGGAATGGTCGACAAAAGGATAGAGGAAGCATGCGTAATCTAGAGTGTCACTGCTATCTACGTGTTCGCTTGTCTCACATGAGCATCCCAAGTGGTCTAATCATAGTCCTTGTGTATCCTTCTCACATTGGTCTTTACTCTTTGCAAAAATAAAGCTATCTATGTGGTCGCTTGCCTCACATGAGCATCCCAAGTGGTCTAATCATAGTCCTTGTGCATCCTTCTCACATTGGTCTTTACCCTTTGCGAAATAAAGCGTCGATGACACATCGGGTATGGTGTATCCTGAGTTGCTCTAGACAACCCCACATGAGGAAGTGTAACCATGGCTAGTACAAGAATAACAACCGTAACACACCATGCTTTTCTCCACATCTTCCTATACCTGCAAAACCACAATCCTTCACATCTCAACTCACACAAAGTAAATACAATATCTCCTAACTCTAAAGACTATAAATTCTACTCACTTTCAATTTCCATCTTAAAAATTTTCAAAGTAAGTTCCCATAGAACTCGAGCACGATGACAACAAAATTGGAAATGAAATTCTCAATCCATCACTCTCCTTGAAAGTAATCACTTGAAGTAATCACTCTAAACCCTTAAAAAACCTAAAAATACTCATAATTTTCTACTCTATTCTCCCTAGCCTTCACTCTAGATACCATCTGAACCTAATTGAAAATTGAATCTATTAGTCACTCACGTGATGTATACAAGTAAGCTCTCTAAAACTCTAGAATATTTCTCCATTCGTTGCCTCCTCTCTCCCTCTCCGGCTCCCTCTCCTCTCCTCCCCAAATGATATGAAGTCAGGGATCTAGACATTTATCCACATTCTATCTAGAAACGGATCAGATATAAACGTACGGTCTCATCCACATCCACCGGGAGTAATTCTAATGTTCTGAAAATCAGTACGAGTAATCGAGATCGTTTCAAAGATAATTCTTATTTACAATCCTCGTTTACGAGCATTGATAATAGCATTTCGTTGAGAGTCGGGAGACACAACCTACTCGAAGCATTTGGCTGGAAACTAAGGCGATCATAACGAATGAATTTGACTCCATATTGTGTATGTGAGTATGTTTCTCGTGGGGATAGTTTACCTTTGGCTTTGCTGATTGTGGAGATAACCAGGCTTCGAATTGCATGATCCACACTAAACCCACAGTGCATCCAACCTCAGACTCATATCTGGCTCGAACCAGGTAGCTGACTTCCCAAGCGAGCTAAATATTCCCACTGGTCCGTTTGCTGCGTCGACCACACAGAAGTAGCCAGAAACTTCGTGGGGATCGCTGCAAAGACTACTGATACCTCAAAGTCTGAAACACGGAGGAGCATCCTGTAGCCTGAAAAATATATATTCCAACTATAAGGACATTTAGAGTAAATTAATATCAGCCCGCACGAACATTTTTAGTGACTTCAGCCAATACTTTCAAGACACACCTGCTCAGTGACTTGTCACAATGTTTCTTCCATGGAAGTGCTCAATTTTTCGACCTTCATGTTGGCCAATGTTCAGCAATCAGGAATTGGAGATCCGGAATTACTGCAATCGAGAAATCAAATCTTGTGACGAACTCAACCTGTTTGAAGTGTCGACCGGCGTTCTGGAATCTCAGGCCTTGTAAAATGGATGGAATTTTTTCTCGTAAGTCGGATCCAGGTGCTACTTTCCTGCATTCGATCTCCAGGGCATCAGAACCTCTGTACGGGACGACTTCAGTTTGTGGATCTTACTACCAACTCGAGTAGATTGGACCTAAAGGATGAGGATTCGAGTGACATAACACAAATTGTCTTGTACATCTCTGAGCGGAAGATGAACTGGTTGAAGTGGAGTTATCAGATGCCTTGTGATCAAGCAGTTGTACATGTGTAAGTGAAGGTTGCAGGTCAAATTTAAGATATTGGTTGTCTCATGCAGGCGCTCGTGGTCAGGGCGAGTCATCTACATCCTCTGCTATCGATCCAAGACCGACCTACATCGAAAAGGTGTGCATTAAACACCGGACAATAAAAAATATCTGGCTGCAAAATAGAGCTCTAGTACGCTTTGAGCGGCATTTCTGTCTTCAGAGAGGGGATTAACAACAGCTCCGTTCTGAATTGGCAGCTCAGTAATTCTCTCTTTTTGCTCCATGAATGTGGAGGGACACCGAAAGTGGACATTATATTCTTCCATGGTCTTCAAGAAGACGGAGGTCACAAAGCTTACTGGAAATCTTGGATGACTTTGTCCAAGTCAGATTTCAAACGGGATGACCCGGATGCAACAGAAGCAGAAGAAAAATCGGTGTGCTGGCCCAGCGAATGGCTTGGCCAAGACGTGGACGGAGCAAGGATATATTCAGTTGCGTACGATGCTTCAACTAAGCAGACTGGCAGACGAGGAACGCTTGACATGAGCAATATTGCAGAAAATCAATACAATGAACTCCTAGTGGGAGCGGAGAATCATGGAATAGGACAAGCTTGTCCAGTCATTCTGGTGGGGCACTCTATAGGTGGTCTTGTGATCAAGAATCTACTCCTAACAGCACAGAAGGAGGCCAATCAGTTGAAGAGGGAGTTTGAGAAGAATGGGCCTAAGAAAGGAGGAGAATTTCATCGCGTTGAAAAGTTTCTGGAGAATGTAAAGGGTGTTTTCTTCTATTCCACTCCTCAAGCCGGCACCAGATTGACTGAATTTATAGAGAAAGCTCAAAAAGCCAACGGTAACACGACATCCCCGATCATGAGTTATTTCAGCACACTGAGCAAGGATTCAGCAAGATTGAACAGCAAATTTCAGAAGTGGCGCAAAGACACTGTAGAAACGTACACAGTTTGCGAGGCTTGGACGACATCCAAATGGGTGAGTTCAAGTCACAGTTGATTACACATCCTTCAGTATGAATTTTCCATAAATTCATTCAACTGACTTTGTATCCGTTGGTTGTAGGGGTTCAATAAAATCGTCGCTGAGGAAGGATCGTGCCGATATGATACCGATCACTACTATACTGCTAAGGCACACCATTTCACCGTCACTCGCCCCCGAAATAGGACCGATGCAATCTACACGAAGCTCCTCTGGTTCGTTGATAGATTGTGTCCGGAGATTTCCCGCCGAAAAACTAGGAGGAGAACGCCATAGCTCAGGGTCAGATCAATGATAGTTTGACCTGACTGAAGATCTGGGGATAGAGGTCGCGTTCAGCTCCCACAAGGACTTCACGTTGCTAAATAGCAGAACCGTTGCCAGGTGCTGGCAGGGGTTGCCCTGGGTTTCCTCAGGAGTTGTATTGACAGTTTGAAGGGGACGTGAACAAGAAAACCTTTCGACGACTCCCATTTGCGCCCCAATATGACTATTCAAAGGTATTATGAAGCACACGGCGCTATGAGAGTTTTAGGGTACTCGTTGCTGTATACTAGAGATCAGGATTTTGACGAGGATTCCATGTTAAGGAGGCCGTTCAGACTTCAACTAAAGATTGGCTTGATCATTATCTTTTTTCATATCATGTTAGGGTGTGGACCAACGTGATGATGGCAGGAGTTTGTAAACGTTTTCTATGTTCCTCGTTCTCCCGTTATTTTAAAGTTTAGATTGGACACAAAGAAAAATTTCTTTTTCAACCTTGTGCATCAGCTTTCCTTGATACCCCAGGCGATAGATAAATAAAAAGTTGGGAAACCATTGGTTGACTGTTTTCTTTGTTTGATCTAATTAGTTTAGGCAAACATTTTATATGGATTGATAACCTAAGTTTTGGCTTCTTGAAATATACTTACTAAGTCCTCTTCTGTATGGTTAGTTTAGGACAAAGGATGTGTGTTTAGGATCTTACCAAAATGAAGTGACAGATTTACGAACAAGAGTTGTACGATGAACTGTATTAGACAGTTGATATCAAATACTCTCTCGATATCCCTTTTTGAGGGTGAGCTCAGAATGGGTGAGACTTCTGGGACAACACCGAGATGGACACGGAGACAGTAGAAGATATGGTAATTTAGGTAATTAATTTTTAGGAGCAAGCGCGTATCTGCAAAATGGTGTGGATATATGATAAGTTCCAACCTAAATTGAGCTTACAGGTTTACTTCTCTAGTAGCTCAACGTCTAGTTTTCTTTTGTAAAGTTCACTGGGAGGCTAAACATATTGAACTGATCAACTTAAGGTGTGAGGGATTCTAGTTACTAATTTATAAACTAAAATAATAATAAAATTAAATTAATTTTGATGAAGTTCTTAATGATTAAAAGTATGATATATTTTATTCATAATAAATTTTATACATTTTTTCAACTTGGGGTCCAATACTAAAATCAAAATTTGAATATTGCAATTTAATGACATAAAATTTCAGATCAAATCTCTAATATTGAAGTTCAAATGCACTATATTTTTGAGTCAATGTCCAATATCGAATTTAAAATGTATAATCTCTTAACTCCAATGTTCATTTTAAACATCTCAAATATCATGTATTCACAAGTCGAATATTCAATTTTGGGAAGTCATGATCAAATATGTACGTTTGAAACTAGATATCTATTAAGAAGAGGAATTTCTTGAGAACAGAGAGATTCTCACTACTCAAATGATTTTAAAGTCTCAGATTCTTGCCACTTACATGATTTGGAAACAAGAAAAAGAAACTGTCCTAAATCGTCACACTTACAATTTTATTGTTTTTCACTCCATTATTCTCTTTTGATTCTTCAAATAACCTTTGATTCGTGGGAGAGGAGTAAAGCTTTATGATGGATCTACATTTGAGTGATCTTAGGGTAATGAGGAAAGCTTAGGTTCAAGTCAAATACCTCAATTCTAATGCAAAAAGTCCATTGTTAAAGTTTAGAATACCCGTCAATATTTATAAAAGATCATAGAAGGACTTTTATATAAGTATTATTCTATTTACAATACTTTGATATTTCTAATATTATTTACATCCATGTCTCAATTTTACTTTTCATGTTGATTAATATCTAAGTATAATAAGTGTAATATATATATATATATATATATATATATATATATATATATATATATATATATATATATATATAACCATAATCTACGATATATAAGTCCATTTGTATAATAAGAACATAGGTATAAAAATACAATAGATAAAGAAATTGTACCTAACAAGTATAATGTCCCATCTTGATATTAAACTTTCAAAGCATAATTTGGTCAATTTTAAAATATAATTCAAAGTACAACAAGTCTCTATGTGATTTCATCCCTAGGTGATGTTCTTTTAAAGTGACTTTTTTGAGATTTTATACCTAAAAGTAAAACATAATGGATGTAATTGCGTTTTACCTTCTCTTCTTTGGTGAAATTTGAACTATACTTGAATACTGGAGAGATTTAGGTCTCAGTGGGTATTTCATTTCATGATCATATTCCAAGTTGAACAGAGTCTCATTTAAAAAAAATCCAATTTATGTTGGTAGATCTCTTCATGGTGATCCTAAAGATGGAAATGAAAGCAAGCCAAAAAGAAAAAGAATCAGTGTTCCATTTATCTTGGTCAAATAAAAATCCTACAAAACCAATAAATAATGTAGGTATTGTTGATATAACCCGTAAAATCACCTTGTGCATCAGGGTCCCATTCTAATAGCAAAGAATGTGCTAAATTATTTGCTGACCATATTGGATCAAGGAAAGGATCGGAAGGAACACATACAGATACACTTGTTACTTTAAATATTAATAGTAGTATTAGTAGATTAGTTAAAATAAAGAAAAGGAAATATTTCGTTCCAATGAGATTTATGAATAATGTAAATCAGTATGATGAGTACTGAGATAAATTCAAAGATAATACTTATTTACAAGCATCGCTAAGAGCATTTAGTTGAAAGTCCGGAACCACATCAAAGCCTACACGGAGCATTCGGCTGAACTGTGTAAGCTAAGTGACATCCATTGCTGAGTTCTTCGACCTTTACTGGAGTAAAGGGGTAAACAAGTAAAAGTAAAACGCGGAGGATGAGAAGGAGGATGGGAAGATCCCATGAAACTATTCAAGGATAAATAAAACGCAAAAGGTAGAAGAGGCTAATAGCATTGATATACGAAATATTCAATACGAGAAATTTGCACTATTACAGTTAATATATTTGAAAGATATTTTGGGTTATTATAATCATATAATCTACATAACTAAAGGAATATCCAAAGAAGCATCAATTGATGTGATTATCTTATTATGGATTGTATCAACTAGTGTTTTAGTGTTTTCTATAGAATAATGCATATAGTATGATTTCTATCTAAATTAAATTAAAAATTAGTAAATTAAAAATAACACATGCTATCTCAAGTAGACTATCTCGAGTAAACCAACTATGAACTAGTAAAATAAAAATTATTACCTTTAATACCTTTATAGATAAGCAATGAAATATAGTGTTGACAGTACCATGGAACTGAAAAGCAAAGCCTTAGTATCAATGCAAAGTGTAGCCTATCCTCAATGGTGTAGTCATACTTAGACAAGAGTATCATCCACCTTGCAAGCTTCCCTTCCACATTAGGCTTGTTGAAGATGTACTTCAAAGCCTTGTGATCCATGACAATGGTGGCTTTCCCTCCGATCAAGTAGTGTCTAAACTTCTTGAAACAAAGATCACTACCAATCCTTCTCTTTCCGTGACAAAGTAGTTCTTTTTTGCTGAAACCATTTGCCTACTAGCATAAGCTATTGGATGATCATGCATATCTTGGTATAATTAACTAAGAGTGCATCCTATAGCTACATTGGAAGCATTAGTGTAGAGGCTGAAAGGCTTACTCCAATCAGGTTTAGTAAGAATTGGAGCTACAACAAGAGATTGCTTGAGCTCCTCAAAAGCTTTGAGAGCCTCCTTGTCCTCCAAAATCACAATGTATTCTACACCTTTCTTCATGTAGATGGTCAATGCATAAGCCTTGATGAAAAATTAGAAGATGAACCTCCTATAGTACTCAACCATCCCCAAGAATTGGTGTAACTTTGTCAAGCTTGAAAGGAATGGAAAGTCTAAGATTTTCCTCACCTTCTCAAGGTCAACTGCTATTCCATCCTTGGAGATGATGTGCCCTAAAAGTAAACCTTCTTCATAACCAAAAATGCACTTCTCTGGGTTGAGTGATGCATTTGCTTCATTCAAGCATTGCAAGACCTTGATCAGGTGTGTCGTGCGTATATACATCGCTACACAACATACATCGCTGTCAACATCATACACTATAAAAGCACAACTCACACATAAGTCATACATAGACTCTAAAGTGCCACAATAATCAGATTGCTTAACATTCTCAACTCAACTCAACTCAGATCAGTACTTGATCTGTCACTCTATAAACTGCCAACAACTGGGCACTGATTACAGTCAAGCCACACCCACTCAAGCATAGAGAATCCAGGTGACGCTCGCCAGCCTCTGTCCACCATAGCCAGGAACTCGAAGGCTCAACATCAGAGAAGTGAGCTCTCTGGAGCTCACTTCGAAACTATACCCCCTGGACTCGAGCTAGCCCTGAAACCCTAACGGTCCCGCTGACGGCACACTCGACGGTGCAAACGGTGCAAAGTGACGGTGGGCCCCACCGTGAAGTCAGTACCCCGAACACGAAATCTAACCGTCGGAAAGTAGTCCCTGAGAACTGCTAGAATAACTCTAACTACCATCACTGGAACTCCAGTGTCCGAGCATCTAGATGCGGAACTACAAATGGCGTAACAGCTGTCGTGCGTATATACATCGCTACACAACATACATCACTGTCAACATCATACACTATAAAAGCACAACTCACACATAAGTCATACATAGACTCTAAAGTGCCACAATCGCCTCCCTAGCTGGCGGTTAGGTCCCTCTAACTCCAGATAGCCATCTACTCTAAGTATATGGTATACCCTCTAATGGGCAAAGATCAGGAGGCCGGGTGCTATGGAGCCCCATCGTTAGTCGCCTGTCTGCAATCTATACCATATAAAGAATGAACTAGCTATAGGTCAAGTACATCTAAGACATAACCACTATCCCTGAGGAACCACCGTGAGGGGAGGAGTCATACATGCCATATGCCATCCTCTCGAACAGCTATCACACACTAACATAGTAGCAGCTTCACCAGAAGAGCCACATAACATACACCTCAAGCCTGCACGTACAAGTGCCAAGCTTGGGTCCATAGTACCATCAATGTTTGGAAGGTGGCATGGCGCACAATTGCGCACATGATCCTTCCAAACAACACCATCATGTCCTTCTAACACAAGGACTCCAGATGGCAAAACCTCACGCACTCTCAAGATAGTGCGGCCTATAGAAACATCAAGTGTCGTTGGTGTTGTCTGCTGTAGATATACATAGTCGCCTGGATGAAATTGACGGATCGAGGGTCTATAACCTCCTCCTTGAATGGTAGCATAGCGTAAAGTATCTCTATGTTGAGCAATCGCCAAGTTCTCAAAAGCCATCGGCATCACTCTCCGAAAGATCTCTACCCGTTGAGAACATGCGCTCATCCATACATCGGGGTCATCCAAGTCCAAAACTACAGTAGCATCTCGACGAATGGCTGCAAGTAAATCTGGATCTCGTCCATAGAGTAGAAAGTATGGAGAGAAGGATGCTAAGGAGGCTTGCCGGCTGAACCGATAGCCCATGGCCAACCAAAGTAACTGGAGATCCCAATCTCCCAAGTGGCCTCTCTGCAAACCATACTTTCGCAATCCTCTCTTCACCATTTGAACCACTCTCTCTGCTAAGCCATCTGCCTCAAGGTGATCTCGGGATGTAGTACGATGATCAATCAAAGCCTTGTCACACAAGACCTGAAACTCTCCCAAGAACTCTGTACCCTGATCAGTCAAAACCTCAGCTGGTGCACCAAAATGACTAAGAACTCGATCCAGGAACGAGTAAGCTGTCCCTTCACCAGACTTATCAGGAAGTGCCACCAACTCAATCCACTTGGAGAAGTACTCCACCATCACCAAAACATACCGATGATGTCTCACAGTCAGCGGTAAAGGTCCGGTGAAGTCCAAACTCCAACGGTAACCCAATCCCATGATAGGTAATGGGTGTAACTGTGGCGTAGGAGCATTGAATGATGCTCTAACTCAGTCACAAACCACACATCTAGCAACAAATTGTTGTACCTCGGTCTGCATACCGCGCCACCAATAATGAGTCTGAAGTAAGCTATATGTACGCTTTACTCCAAAATGTCCTAGCTCCTCATGAGCATGACGGACCAACTGTGGTCTCTGTGATGGAAGTGGTACTACTCGCACTCTACCATCCTCCCATACACGCAAAAGGTGTCTACCCTCCAATCTGAACCGTCTGGCTTGCTGAAGAACACGGTCTCTCTCCTTGGGCCCGATTGTGCCACCCACAACACCAGTGCAAAGATAGTCCATCACTAAGACATCATCATGAATGTCTCGCTGAACTGTACCAATATCTTCACTCTTTGGATCTGTGACCTCAATAACTCCTCCTGTATGCGCTGAGAGAGATACCATCAAAGTCTCTGCAAATATACACAAAAAGGCCAATGCATGCCAACCTGGCACCATCTCCTCATCTGTCTCACCATGCCAACGTGCTCCGGTCTGATCATGCTGGCTGGGACATGGGTTTCTACTCAACCCATTTGCATCACGGTTCACCACTCCAGGTCTGTGAACAACCGTGAAATCATACTCCTGTAAAATCAGAGCCCATCATGCAAGCTTCCCTGAAAGCTTGTCGGACTCCATCAACCACTTCAGTGGCTGATGATCAGTGATGAGAGTGAAGGGGTTACCAAACAGGTAACATCGGAAATGTGCTACTGCCCAAACTGCTGCCAAGCACTCTCCTTCATATGAACTATACTTCGCCTCCGCTGAATTGTTGGAGCGACTAGCATAGGCCACCACAAACTCCTTCTCCTCATCATCATGTTGGGTGAGCACCGCTCCAAGCCCCAACATACTCCAATCAGTGTGAACCTGAAATGGTCGTCCCCTGATTGGTCTCCTCAAAATAGGAGTAGATGTCAACTTCTCCTTGAGCTCTACAAAAGCTCTCTCCTGCTCATCTCCCCAACACCACTCCTATGTAAGCTTGGTCAGCTTCGTCAAGGCCTTGGCAATGGCACTAAATCCTCTAACATAGCGGCGATAGAAGTTCGCCAACCCAAGGAATGCTCGCACTCTGCTCACATCCGTAGGCCAAGGAATACGTGCAATAGCCTCCACCTTGGTCTGCTGGACACCAAGTCCTCCGGGGTAGATGGTGTGACCCAAATACTCAACCTGCTCATGGAAGAACCTACACTTCCCAGGATGTAATTTGAGTCCATGAGATCTCAACCTCTCAAACACCTCCAACAACTGTCTCTCATGCTCCTCCACAGTAGTGCTATAAACCAAAATGTCATCAATATAGCACCGAGCAAAATCCAATCCAGCTAGGATCCTATCCATGACCCTTTGGAACTCAGCAGGAGCGTTCTTCAACCCAAATGGTAAGAACCTCCACTGATATAACACATCCTTGCCGTGAGGATCAATAGCCCAAAATGATGTCTTGGACTTATCTTCCTCCCTGATCGGCAACTGATGATATCCAGCTCGAAGATCCAAAGTACTGAAGACCTTTGCATGCCCAATCGCATCAAAAATCTCCTCTGGTGTAGGCATGGCATACCGATCAGCCCTGGTCTGTCGGTTGATAAGACGGTAATCTCCACACATCCGCCTATCTGTATAGTTGCCATGCATATCCTTCTTGGCTGGCATCACTGTCACTGAAACGTACTCTCCATGTGAAATCTCCACCAAACCAGCCTCAAAAAGGTCACTACTCCGGCTCTGAATCAATGTCCTCTCCATATCACTATATCAATAAGGACGTCAGAAAACTAGTGTGTCGCTAGTCAGCTCAATCCGTATACCAGGTCCCTTCAGATCACCCAAATCCTTCATACTGAAGGCAAAACAACTCGTGTGACTCCTCAAGAACCTCCAAACCCTCCGTCTTTCCTCTCCAGTAAGCTTGGGTCCAAGATCTGGCTCCCAAGTATCCTCTGTAACTATAGTAGGAGTGGAAGACGTACTGACTGGCTGCTACATTGGGCCCTTGGGAGCAATGGTGTCATGCTCCCAACCACTAGAGGTCCCAACCTCTATGTGAAAAACTCCCTCCACTCTGGTTGCAAGCTCCACACGTCCTCTAGCTGCATCCCATGTGGACCAAGGGTGTAATCCAAGTAGCCCACGCTCACCTGGATGGACTCCAAGTAGACCACTCTCCCTAGTAGCTACTGGATGTGTCCCAAGAATACCATGTCCACTCGGTCCATCGCCCCCAGCATGTGCCTGAATCGTCTCGATAGGCATAGGGCTCACAACTGTCCGAGTGGTGATGCCTATCAAGCGCATCCTACGCTGCTCTGCCAAACCAAGGCTCACAATCCAAGTCAAACAGTTCAGGTCCATAGCCTGACCTAACACCTGATGCCTGGATGCCTCTAACACTGCTGGAATAGCGGTAATACCGGTGCGAAAACCCATCGCCTGCTCTCTCTCATCAGCATTGGGCTCGACCAATTGCTGTAACTATGAGTCCCAAACAAGTCCAGGTCCTCCCTCTCGAAAAGCATGAGAGCCTGGGAAACTCATGAGTGTGGGAAATGCAGCTCTAGGCTGTCCAACTAGGTTCACCACTGCCATAGGTGACCTATCAGCCACTACCACTATCTGAGACTGACGTCCAACATCCAAGATATCATCAACAAGAATGTGGTCTGGTCGCTGAATCCCATCATAACTATGCTGTAGAACCTCTCTGGGTAAAAGGTTCGTCCACCAAAGACAAAGACGATGAGCCCGTGATCCCACTCTGGCTGCATCTAACAATACAGCAGGTCCCATCCAAGAATGGACCTGATGTGTACTCGCCACCACTCTAGTGCAAGAATCACCCAACAAAGGAACGTTCTCCAAAAGGTAAGCTGGAGAAACAGACTGATGAACCTGGAGATGTCGTAATATCCGTAACATCTCCCAAAACACACCAGAACGAGGATCCTGAAGACCCAAACTGCGGCCCGCACGTGTATGTCCCTGACATGGCCATCCAAAAATCACCAAGTGAACAGGCCTATGTCTCTCTAGGTCATGCGCCCCCAATAAGGAAATGTCTCCTGGTAAGGCCTTTTGGTAACCTCTAACTGCTGACATCGGTAATAACTCCGGATACCGATAGGCCAAGTGTGCCACATGATGTAGAGAGACTCGGCTAGCAGTCTCATCTCTCTCTACATACAAGTACCTCTGTACTCGGATACCCGCCTGTAACACCGCAACTAGTCCGGTGCTGATCCCACCAAACAACTCCAATAGGCATATCCCCTCTACTGGGTACTGCCAAGCAATGAGTGTGGTATCCAGAGGTGTCAAAGCAATCGCCTCTAGAGGCTCATCCTCACACTCATCCCCTGATGGTACGAAGGCTCCACTCCAAGCCTGATGCACCAACTGATCTGCATGCTGTTGCAATGCCTCCTTTGAACTCCACAATGGAACATCCAAGGTGGATGGAACAATCCCACTCGTACTCCATAGCCGAGTGATCTCCTCTGGTACTGGAGTATCCTCTGCATGGGCGTTCCCCTCCAACAAGTCACCAGGCCAAGTAACCGCACCGCTGAAAGCTAAAATTCATGTTGCCATGGTCCCGGACTATAGTGAGCCAAGACTGCCACTACTGAAGAGTACTGGTAGGCAACATACCCGTCCCTCACCAGACTGCCAACCAGGTCTATAAGAGGCTGTCTCCTCCCAATAGTCAATGCTGAAACCCATAGAGTATAACACTGCTCCCCCAACTAGCACATCATATGACTCAGCTATTGTCGCAATAGCCTGAGCTCTCACCACCGAGCTATCAGTCGGATGACCAGGCTAAACCTGGACAACAAGCTCTCCACGTGTGATGTATTGTATCGAACCACCACCAAGAGATGTCTGGATCTGACATGGACACCTCTCCACATCGGTCTTCCGTAACTCCAAACCGACAACTGCAGCCTTCCCCAACATAAGGGGCTGCGCACCAGAGTCTAACAAGACTCTCTGTGGTGTATAGACCTTCCCTAAAGGTCCCACCAAATGAAAAATCCCCCTCTGGTTATCCAATAGGACAACACCAGGTGTAAACCGCGCTCTCTCAAAGGCCGGTCTAGCTGGCAACTCCTCCAGTCTAGCCGTTGCTGCCTGCCACAACCCATTGGTCGCTGAACGGATCCCATGCTCCTCAATCAAGTCAGATCCACTACCAACCACCTCTGCTCTAGTAGTAGGAACTGCACCATCCCTACTCTCACACAACGTGGCAGCCAACCGGAACACTGGGGCTGGGTCAACTCCCAATGTAAACATGTCACTGGCTGAAAATAAAGGATGCCGCATAATCAGCTGAGCCGCCCCCAACATCATGCTAGACTCAGCCTGTGTAGTAGCAGGTGGCTGACTAGCAGGTACTCCATCAGGTACTCCATCACCACCTACCACACTTGCACTGGGACGTCTAGGAACCATGGATGTCATCTACAATGCCTCAGATAGCGTGAAAGACTGGGGAAGTCTGACCTGTCTCCCAACCTCTCCTCTTTGTGGGTCCAACTTCACTGATGCTCCTCTAGGCTCTGGAGCACGTACTGCACTCCTAGTCACTGCTGCAGATGCATCCACCTGTGCTGCTCCGCACATGAAGTCCAAAGCATCTCTATCACCAGCATATGAGGTGGAAGCCTCAGCACCCGAATCTGATCTCCTCTGAGCAATAGCCATACTAGCCAATCTCTGCTCCAACTGCTCAATCCGAGTAGCCATAATTGTGTCAGAAGTAAGGGCAGGTACCGCACTCCTACTAGGTGTAGATCCTCTACCACCACCTCTACCACCTCGTCCTCCATGAATTGGAGCTCCTCTACTACCTGCCATAGCAGCCCTACCACTCCGTAACTCCGGGTGTAGGTCAAAACACCGGTCACTAGTGTGACCAAATCTGTGGCAATGCTCACACTGCCTCTGTGCTGGCTGTGATGCACCAGAGGTATCAGGTCCGCTGCCCTGAGTACACTCTCTCCTATGGTGAGGTCCACCACAAGTCCAACAAGCAACACCACCACTCATTGGCTGTTGCTGACCCGAAAATGAGGGTAAGGGTCTAACTCCACTAGGCCCTCCACTCGCTCCATAGGATCTGGGCTGTCCACCCTGTCCTCAAAAACCAACTGGGCGTGGTGCACTTTGCTGCACTTTAGAAGAAGTCACAACCGTGGATGAGGTCTCTCTACCAAATCCAGCTGTCACCACTCTCTCCTCCACCATGTTGAGCTCAATACGCTCAGCCAAACCAAAGACTACTGCCAAAGTGGGCGAAGTAGCCTGCAACAACGTAGCATCACGAACTCTACGTCGCAACTCCCTGTCCAGTATCCCATACCAAAACTGGACTGCCTGGGCCTCAGTAACTCCTTGAGTGAAACTGATCAGCCGCCTCATGTGAGTATATGCCTCGCGTAGGCTCTCTCCAGCCTTCCGCTGGAACTCCTGCAAGCTCCTCAGCTTGTCAATCCGCACTCCCTGGTAGTTCTGCCTCAAACATAGGAAGAACTCAACCATGGGGTTAAACCCCAGTACCACACCACCTCCTGCAGCGGTACCTCCACTCGTAGTAGCACTATCTCCAGCTAGTGCACCTCCACTAGCTCCACCCACACTACTCGAGCTAGAAATCGTAGGGACAGCTTATCTACTCCTGGCCATCGAGCCTGAAATGATGGAGACATAGTGTGGAGACCAATACTGTCTCCATAACTCAATCTCCTCCAAATGAGCTCTCCTAAACTCATGGTTATCATCCATCGGTGGACCCTCCAAGTGCTGAAACAACCCCTTCCATGCCATGAAGGGTGTGAACAAAGTCGGGTTCTGCATCTGCTGCAGATCACACCAACTATCAAACTCTTGGATGAAGTCATCCAACTCAATGGTACCCACTGTACCAGAGTAACGCCTAGGGCCTTTGGAGGCCCCATAAATCTTGTCCATGTCCCACAACAACGGTGCGGACACACCAAGTGCACTCTCAACTGAATCAGCTCCTATGTCAAACTCCAACTCAGAGTCAATCTCCTCCCTCACTGGGACTTGAGATACAGGCTGATACCGAGCACCACTCCGAGTAAACCCACTGCGTACTGTAGGGCTAACTCCTCTGGAATCTCCAAAGAACTCTGTCGTGACCACGTAACTACAACAGCAAACCCGAACCACCAACTGCAACCGCAAGTTGCAACCGCAAGTACCCCACCAAGTGCCAACACCAACTAAACACCACCCACTAATGTAACTCTACCAAGATAACTACACTAGGGGAAGGGCAACCTGTAACCTGCCATCATAACACGCACTCTCACGGTCTGCAGGTCATCACTTCTTGCCTCACCGGAGAGAAACAAAGGTAGTCTGACTGGTCATCACTCCAGCCTCACCACCGAGAGCACACCAGAGCACCAACGCTCAAAAGTCAAGGCACCTCACACAAACGTGGTGCACAAACAGGAAGCAGAGAATGGAGGGGATCCAATCACAAGAAATCTAAACAAAAACCCTCCATCTCATAACACAACACGGGACTGACTCTGCCACCATTTGGCATTTGACATAAGAGTAGTTCGTATCTAAGTCCTAAGCTACCAGGATCACCAAGAATGGGATCAAACTGCCTCTCCTAGCCAAAGCTACATGTGTATAGATAACAGTGGCACAGTCACTATGACAACAAGTGAGGGTGGACCAGTTGGGTAGGGCACCAGTCTAGGAACAAGAGATCTAGGAGTCAAACCCTGTTGCGCACAATCTAGCAAGAAAGGCAGATTTTGCCAACCAATGACCAAGATCTACACTAAACTAGCTAGCCACACGCCAGCAAGCTGGCTTGCTGGCCCTTCTAGGCCTTCATAGCCTCTCATAGCCCACAGCCCTATGCCTCGAAACGCCAAAATTCAGCCAAATGAGGCCTTTCTTGTTGCCACTTCGAACCTCCTCCAAAATTGGCAAAACTTCTCCAAATCTGCAAAACTCCTCCAAACTAGCGAAACTTCTCCAAATCTGGCCAAACAGCGAAACTCCTCCAATTCTGGCCCAAAATCTGACGTAAAATCTGACGTAAACCCTAAAAGATGGATGTCCGCCAAATCCCCCGCTAACTTTCCACTCGAGCCAAATTGACAAAACGGGTTTTTCCAAATCACAATTTCATGAGAAGAGCTTTCCAACTCCACCTTCAATTTCACTTTCTGAGCCCCAACTCGCAGCAAATTGGTCATGCCTTCACCTCCTGAGCTCAAAATCACAACATTGCTAAAAAATTGCTCCTTCTTTGCTTGAAATTTGGCCAACGCTTCCGCACACTGTCCGCCTAACTGCCAAATTTGCATCAACTACACGAGCTTCTGCACACTAGGGAAACACAGAACCTGAATTGAGCTACCACGATCCACCAAGCTTGGAGATACTACCAACACTCAACGTTCCTGCACCCGATTTCCCCCTGACTTCACTTCTCTGATCTAATCAGATTGCTTAACATTCTCAACTCAACTCAACTCAGATCAGTACTTGATCTGTCACTCTATAAACTGCCAACAACTGGGCATTGATTACAGTCAAGCCACACCCACTCAAGCATAGAGAATCAAGGTGACGCTTGCCGGCCTCTGTCCACCATAGCCAGGAACTCGAAGGCTCAACATCAGAGAAGTGAGCTCTCTGGAGCTCACTTCGAAACTATACCCCCTGGACTCGAGCTAGCCTTGAAACCCTAACGGTCCCGCTGACGGCACACTCGATGGTGCAAACGGTGCAAAGTGACGGTGGGCCCCACCGTGAAGTCAGTATCCCGAACATGAAATCTAACCGTCGGAAAGTAGTCCTTGAGAAACTGCTAGAATAACTCTAACTACCATCATTGGAACTCCAGTGTCCGAGCATCTAGATGCGGAACTACAAATGGCGTGATAGGTGCTCAAGTGCTCCTCCTTGCTCCCATAGACACAATAGTAATCAATGAAGACTCTCACAAATTTCCCAACAAAAGGTTCAAACACCTTGTTGATGAACCATTGGAATGTGGTTGGAGCATTGTTGTAAAAGACCAAGACCGAGACCATTGTTGTAGGAAAATGGAAACTCACATTGGGACACTTGAAGGAGAGAAAACTCCAAATGCCTAGCATGAGCTTTGGCTTTGGTATTTATAGGTAGCATACAAAGCCCTTGAGAAGTTTCTCAAGAAGCTTTGTTGAACCACTTTCTTAGAGTGCAAGCCAAGTTAACTAGGAAGTTTCTCAAGAAGATTCCTTCTAGAAGTCGCCTATTTGGCGTGCAAGCTAAGCTAGTTAGAAGCTTTTAGAAGTTTCCTTCTAGAAGCTACCTACTTGGAGCGCAAGTTAACTAGTTAGGAAGCTTCCCAAGAAGCTTCCTAGATGCTTTTGGAATATTCTAGGCTAATTTGACTTATTCTCTACTTTGTTAGCCTTACTAACTATGTCGCTAAACTCCATATTGTTACATATTTCCCCACTGCTAGTTGGTGACGTCCTCGTCGCTATTGAAGCTTCAAACTCTTGGATGGCTGTCTATGCATTCTAGAGGTGAGAAAGAGGTTCCCATGTGGCATCATGAAGGGGATACCCTTTCCAAAGGACCTTGTACTCCATATGTTGTTGGCATCCTTGTTGGATGTGACGACACGCAAGGATACAATCAACTTTGTACTCCTCATGATCATTGATAGGGATAGGGGGAGGAGAAGGTTGGACTCAAGAGGAAAAAGAAGAAGGATTAGGAACTAAGGGTTTCAACTTGGAAATATGAAAGACAAGATGGTTGCACATATGACAAGGCAAGGCAAGTCGATAAGCAACAAGAGAGACAATTTGGGTGATATCAAAAGGTCCTATCCAATTAGAGGCAATTTTACAAACTTGGGTATCGAGTGGGAAGGGTAGATAACTAGAGGATAGTATAACTTTATCACTTATTTCAGGGGTGAGATCATGACAATGGTGGTCCGCATACTATTTTTGACAATTCTGAGCAACAAGGAGGTGAGATTTGGCTTGTTGGAGAGATTCAGATATGGTGATCAAGAAGGTTGAAGTATGAGGCACTTGAGATGGAGGAGGAGCAAGAAGAGAATCTGGGACAAGCGGATCTTGGCTAAAATTGAGAAAGAAAGGAGAAAATCTGGTGCTTGCCTGTTTAGAATTGTTGTATGTAAACTCTGCAACTGCAAGACATTCATCCCAATTGGTATGGTGAATGTTGACAAAGGCACAAAGCATATCTTCCAAGGTGTGATTTGCACGTTCAGTTTGTCCATCAATTTGAGGATGATAGGCTATGGACAAAGAAAGCTTGGTGCCAAGTATTTGGAAGAGCGCTTGCCAAAACTTTTTAGTGAAGTGAGGATCACGGTTGGAGATGAGTACATGTGGCATCCCATGATGTTTGAATACATTATTGAAGTAGAGTTACACCAAGGTTGGAGCATCCATAGTATCAACCGTTGGTGCCAAATGGATTTTCTTACTAAGCTTATCCACAAACACCACAATTGTTGTGTGACCTTGTTGTATCTTGGGCAAGGAGGTGATGAGATCTAAGCTCACATGTCCCTAATGAGTAGTTGGAATGGGAAGTGGCTGAAGGAGTCCACTTGGCTTTTGGTTACTGGCCTTGTTGCATTGACAACTCTCACAGGATCGGAAAAACTCCCAAACAGCTCCCATCATGTTGGGCTACCATCATTGGCGTTGGAGGGTACCCAAGGTCTTGTCCATCCCCATGTGACCATCTATTGGTAAATCATGGGCTTCTTGAAGGCATACGAGTTGGAGATCACCTTTGGCTAGAACATAGATCCGTTCCTCATGGAATAGAAGGCTTTCCTTGAAGGAGAAGGTATTGTACTCCTTTTCATGAGTTGTCAGATGACCATGTACCATTTGGAAGAAGGGATCTTGTTGTAGAGCTGACCAAAAAATTTTATGGACCTTGGGGTCAATTGACGCCGTCGTAATTGCCACCGTGATGAGAGGAAGAGACTTCAAATCATGTCATCATGATAAAGCATCAAGGATGACATGGAACCAACCTGGTTTGTACTCAATTTTGATGTCAAACAATTGGAGTTGCTCTTCTCATTGATGATGTCAAGTCTACATTTGTTCTAAGTGTAAGGTCTGCAACAATGGCTTGTGATCAGTTTGCATGACCACTTGTTTTCCCAAGAGGTAATGCCTCCATACCTTGGTGGCATATACCATTGCAAGTTGTTCTTGATCTTGAGTAGAGTAATTTCTTTCAGTTGTATTTAGTCGGCGAGATACAAAGGCAATGGGATGTAGTCCATCTAGGAATTCCTGTTGCAACACGGCTCCAATTGCAAAGTTAGAAGCATCAAAATCAACCACACAAGGTAGTTGAGGATCATATGGTTGAAGAATGGGTCTTGAAGACACCATATGCTTTAACTTTTGGAATCATTCATCATGCATGCTGGTCCACTAGAAACTCAAGTTCTTTCCCAAGAGGTCAGTCAATGGTGTAGCCACATGAGCATAATAATGGATGAACTGTTGGTAAAAACTGGCCAATCCATTGAATGCCCATACTTCTATAGCATCCTTTGGGGTAGGCCAATCAATAATAGACTTGATCTTCTCTTCTTCCATCTTGATCCCTCTGATGAGATCTTATGACCCAAGAAGGTAACCTCCTTCTGCCAAAAGGCACACTTTGACTTCTTGCAATAAAATTTCCATTGGCATAGTCGTCTTAGGACTTCTTGCACATGATTCACATGTTCTGCCTCTATCTTGCTATAGATTAAGATATCATCCAAGAACACCACCACGGACTGATCCAATAGTCCATCTAACACCCAATGCATTTGATCCATGAAGACTACTGGAGCATTAGTAAGTCTGAAAGGTAGGACTCTCCACTCGAAATGCCCATACCTTGTACAAAAGGTAGTCTTTGCACATCATCTTTTTCAATATGAATTTGCCAATAGCCGCTATGAAGATCCAACTTGGAAAAGTAGCATGCTCCACTTAGTTGATCAAGCAATTCATTGATCTGAGGCAAGGGATATGCATTCTTCACGGTTTGCTTATTGAGCCCACGGTAATCAATACAAAAACAAAGTCCTCCATCCTTCTTTGGAATAAATAGTATCAGTGCTCCCCAAGAAAAGATACTATGTCATATGAAATCCTTTTCCAACAACTCTATAAGTGTTGTTCACAACTCCTCCAACTCCTTTGGTGAGAGCGGATAGATCGGTCTACTCACTAGAGTACTCCTTTGCAATAACTCGATCTTGAAGGGCATACCTCAATTGGAGTGTAATCTCTTTAGTAGATCATCCAAAAACACGTCCGCAAACTCTTGAACTATCCAATCAACCATTGCTTGATAAGGCTCTTGGCCCTCCTCAGATTGTTCTTGTACAATCGGCTTGATCCACACCGTGAATACATCCTTATCTTCCTCCAAAGCTTGCTCTATGGTTGCTTTACTAGCAAACTTCCCTTCCACTAACTCATCTCTCTTCCAAGCTTGCTCCATGGTTGCCTTCCTGGTAAACTTCCCATCTTGGGACTCATCCCCCTTCCAAATTTGCTCTATGGCTACCTTCTTGACAAACTTCCCATCTTGGGATTGACTATTCTTAGGTGTCTTACTCAGAGGTGCCAGAGAACCTAATCAGAAATTCCTTATCTTGGTGTTGTACTTGTATTTTTCATCGGGTCCAATCAAATTGAACCTTATGATGTTCACGCCAAGGTAGACCCAAAATGATATCATAGTGTAGAGGTGCCACTACAAACATTATACACACCAAATACTCCTTCCCAATCTTGAAGGTAACAAGATGCAAGGTGTAGAATGAAGAACCCTTTCTACCATCCGCCATCATCAAACTACTTCTAAACATTGGCTTGATAGGAATACCCAATTCCTTTGCTACTTGCATAAATATACAATTCTTTGAACTTCCAAAATCAACCAAAATCCTACAACCCCGATTGGATATTGTATCTGGCAAGTGAAGCAAACTTGCATAGTTGAGCCTTCAATCCCATTGGAACTAATCAAGCTCCTAATAGGCAGCTCAAAATCTCCTATTGGAATTCCTCATTTCCTTGATCATTCTGTTCCACAATCTCCATTTAAGCAACTTTTCGAGGTCGCCTATTTTTAAGTGTGCATTAGCAATGTGATGTCCAACTTGGTAATAATAAAAACAACCTCCATTTTGTCGCAATCTTTCTCTATTTTCTATACCAAGTGGTCTTTATTGGATAGCATCAATCTCCATTGGTGCCGATTCTTCCACCCGTGTATAGTGTACTGGTAGGCCTTGTGTAGGTCGAGGCCGAGACCAAGTTGTCGCAACCAAGGAATCAAAGTGCTTAGCCAATTGCATTGCTTCTTCTACATTTTGTGGTTCCCGCATAGTCACCTCCAATTTGGTTTGTGACTTCAATCCCCGCACAAATCGATCCAGAACTTCACCTTCTTGTATATCTGGAATCTGCATGATGATGTTCTGAAATTGTATGATGTAGCTCCTTATTGAGCCAACTTGCTTCAACTCTGCCAATTTATCTCGTGCGGCTCAAGTGGCATTTATAGTTTGAAATCAACCCAATATTGCATCCTTGAACTCTACCCATGTCAAAATTGGTGCAACAATCTATTGTTCAGCTCGCTCCACTCAAAAGTGCCACCAAAGTTTTGCCACACCATCTAATTGGCTAGAGGCCAAGAGAATGTGTTTCTGTTCATCTTGAAATTGGTGGCTTCAAAGTAACATTCACAGTCAAACACAAAATTCTCCACTATGCCGGGAAGATTCTTGCCTTCAAACACCTTGGGTTTTGGAAATCAAATGCAATCTTCTTTATCTTGAATTGGCACTCTCTCTATATGTTCTCATTGTTGTTGATCTCGTTCATCCAGCAATCAAGTAAGGTGCTCAATTTGTTGTTGCATCACAAGGATAACGTCCGATATTGCTGCCATAGCTACTACTCTATCTCACTACTCCCACTTTATCTAATTGATTAACACATAGATGCAACACATCCACCGTTCTCCATAAGTTACAATTGGAAGTATCAAGGGTTCCTCAAACACGGTGATCACATGTAGAATATCCTACCCAAAGCGCAAAGTGATGAATTGTGTGGAATGATGCTTGGGTAATATCTGGACATGAAATCCCAATGGTTTGGCGGAAGTGGATTTGGTGGTCCATAAATTCCATCCATTCCAACCTCACTCTGATACCAATGTAAAAGACCAAGACCGAGGAGAGAAATAGGAGAATGGAAACTCACATTGGGACACTTGAAGGAGGGAAAACTCAAATGCCTAGCATGAGCTTTGGCTTTGGTATTTATAGGTAGCATACAAGGCCCTTGAGAAGCTTCTCAAGAAGCTTCCTTGAACCGCTTTCTTAGAGTGCAAGCCAAGTTAACTTGGAAGCTTCTCAAGAAACTTCCTTCTAGAAGCCGCCTATTTGGCGTGCAAGCTAAGCTAGTTAGAAGTTTTTAGAAGTTTCCTTCTAGAAGCTACCTCCTTGGAGTGCAAGTTAACTAGTTGGGAAGCTTCCCAAGAAGCTTCTTAGATGCTTTTGGGATATTCTAGGCTAATTTGACTTATTCTCTACTTTGTTAGCCTTACTAATTATGTCGCTAAATGCCATATTGTTACAATTGCAAAGCCCAAAAAGCATGACCTTGAAAGCATATGTCCTACAAGTTGTAGTGAATGTGGTGAGTTGTTGATGCTCTGGTGCAATATTGGTTTGGTTATACCCACTATAACTATCTCTAAAACTATATCTCTCATGATCTATAACCTCCTCCAAGATCTCATCAATGAATGGCAAAGGGTAATAGTTCTTCTTAGTAATAGCATTGAGCTTCTTATAATCCACACATACCCAAATCTTGCCATTCTTTTTCTTTACAATCACAATTGGAGACATCCATTTTGAATTCTCCATCTCAAAGATAAATCCAGCTGTCTTGAGCTTATCAATCTCTTCCTTCACAACCAAAGATATTGGTGGACTAATGTACCCTTGCTTTTGGCAGATTGGTCTTGCATATGACTCCACTTCAATCTTATGCTCCTCCAAGGTGATTTTTTTTCAATCCTTGTAACTAAAAGCAAACACATGGATGAACTTGCATAAAATCTCCTCAAATCTCACCTTCTACTCCTAGGTAACATTTAGACCATACTTGAGGGTAGATAACCTCCTCTCTATCTCCTCAAGTGTCAATGGTGATTTATCTGGGTCCTCCAAAACCTTTGACTTAGGTGAAAAATCCATATCACACAAGGGATACACATCTAAATCAGATTTATTTATCCTCCTCCATAGAAGTATCTTCTTTCATACTTGTGTCCACACCTGAAGCTCCTTCTTTTGAATCTGATTCTCAATAATCATAAGATGGTGTATTTGAATGTGAAGTGTTGATAGTGTTAGTGATAGGAATTGAGACTCTATGGTTTGATGGCCCAATCCTCAAGTACCCTTTGTGCCATCGATCAGTTGTGCATGTTGATCTCAACCATGGTCTCCCAAGAAACAAACCATAGTTTGAATCCTTCAAGACGTAGAAAGTCATGAGATTTTGAACTTCCATAACTGAAACCACCACTTTATCCATCATCCCAATTGGTTGAACTTGTTGCTTTTTTTCCATGCTCACCACAAATGTTGAAGGTCTAGAGGGTATCATATCTAACTTCTTCATCAACCTCTCTGATATGGCATTCACTATAGATCCTCTATCAACAAGTGCATCCTTGATGTTGTGACCATTCATTCTCACATCAATCTTGGAGGCATATTCACAAGCCTCCCATGGTGCTGGTTTGGCATCCACCACTCTCATTTATACTGGAGCTTTTGCTTTCTTCTTCCTCTTGCTCCTTGTAGAACTCAAACCACCTCTAAGCTCCTTTCTCAAGGTAGGATTCAAAGCAATTAGTTGGTTGATTGTGTTGTTAGCCTTGTGACTACCCCATCAGGAGTTCATCTTGAGTGAGAGATAGGCTGACTCACATTTTTGGTTCCATTTCTGGGACCTCTCTAGAAGGCAAGATAATGTTATGTGTACAATTCTATATGAGACCAAAGGAGGCTATGAGAGCTCACTTGGAGAGAACATTAGGGGAGGAGAGAGTTGAACTTATGTTTGAGAACCAAGACCCGTTTGTAAACCCTTTAGTTCATTATGATGTATTTGAGGTAATTTTATACATCTTGTATACATGAGAGGATTTGGAGAGATTATATAAGGTGGATTGCAGATTTTGCAGATTACTGTGATTTTGAGTAAAATCTCAAGTTTGAGATCTGGATTTGAAATTTCAATACATGATAGCTTGGGTTATATTTCATTTAGCACACTTGAAATTATTATGAGAGCTAGTACACGCACTGAGCTAGAAATTTTGAAAGTTGATAGGGTAAACTGCTCCCCCAACTACATACTCTTTGGAAAATTGTATAGAGTGGAATTTCTTCATTTTTAAGTGACTTGTTATAAAAATTTCCAAGAAAATTTAGTGTATGGTATGCTACCTTTTGGCTTAAGAAATAGAGAAAGATCATTATTGTACAAAAAATTGTGAGTTTTTACAATGAGAGGGGTGATTTTCAAACCAAATCTGAAATATGTAAGTTGAATAGAAAGGTGATTATGCCAAATGGCTTGATGAAAACATCTAAAAATTTTCAAGGGAGGATGCCTTGGAGTTGTTATTAATTTCGAAAAATTTCAAAGGATTATGATATACTAGTTGAGAGAATTTAGTGGATTGTGAGGAGAGGTCAATCCTGTGGAGTTGAGATCTCATGCATGAGGAGTGTGAGAGCCACAAAAAGCATATTTGAGTGTTCAGACTCATCTTGGGAAAATGGAGGGTCATCAAGAGTAGAAATTGAGGAAAAAGGAGTTTAGAATAGAATTTGAAGAGAGTATTGAGAGTATCCAAAAACATATACCACTTGGAAGAAAGAGTGAGTTTGAGTACTTTTTATGTGGAGAGAAGGGACATATGGAAAGTTCATGTCCATTGACCTTTGAGAGCAAGAGATTGAGGGAAAGGGAGACTTGGGTTTGCATGTTGGACCTTCTTCACTAAGATTGGGAGGGAGAAGATCTAAGACTAAGGAGTTGTGTGAGGTTTGTAGAATAGAAGGACTTCAAAAAGGACACGAATATAGTAGAGTAAAAGCACTTTTGGAGAAATTTGGTGAAGGATCTTAGAGAGATTCTTAGTACAACTATAGAAATAAAATAACCTTCATCAGCTTGTTCTCAAGATTAGTGATGGAGATAATCTATCAACTTATGGATAAACTATCCATGAGGGTTCAATTACTATGCACTCTAGGATTTGATATTAATATAGAAATCTTGGAGCAACCTTAACCTTTTGTATTCCCTAAGGTGGATTACTCTCAAATGGTGTTAGAAATATACATACTCTATTAGTTATAGAGTGAAAGAAAAGGAGAAAAAAATTTAGAGAAAAGAGAAAGATAATGAGGAGCTAAGATGGGGAAACTCCCGGTTTTCTTTAGCAAGGATGAGGAAAATGTGGAAGCCTTTGTGAGAGACTTCAAGAGAGCTTGCATAGGAAACAATGAGAGGAGGAGAGTGAGTGGGCCTCATTATTATTGGATTTCCTTGAAGATGCAAAATTTACATGATATGAGTTAGAATACCAAAAGAGAGAGAGGAGAGATGGGCAAGAAGAGTCTTGGGAGAGTCTGACTTGAACACTCATTGAGAAACTCTTCCAGATGAGAGTTATGAGAGATTGATGAACAAGGTAATCTTCCTCAAACAAGGAAGATGGAAAGAAAGTGAAAGTCTATGTAGAAAGAGTGGAGAAGTTAGAGTCTAGATTTTGCATAGTGTTGAGGAAAGGTTGGGATGATGTGGAGACTCCTATGATTGGCATAGTAGCCATGCTCACCAAGAATTTTGTGAGAGGGTTGAGATCAAAAATAAGAAGCAAGGTGAGATATGAGAAACCTTCTTCCAAGGTTGAAACTATCAAGATTACAATTTGTATGGAGGAGAGTTTGGAAAGGGATGAGAGTGATTTGGTGGTGAAAGAGGTTGTGTATCATCCTCAAGGCTACAAGTATGGTGGATCTTCTAATATTCTAGTGGTAAAGGTTGCACCACAAGTAGTAGTTGCTTTGGTTCTTGCACCTCTACCAAAAGATCCACTTCAAACCATTAGAGAACAACTTATAGATCTCAAGATCAATGTAGTGCAACTATAGGAGAAGAGAGAGGTGGATCAAAATGAGGGAAGAGGGCATAGAAGTTATGGAAAATATCCATATTGAAGAGACAAACCAATCAATAATAATTTCATTGAAAACAATTGCTTCACTTATGGAGGAAGAGGTTCTAAGGGAGCCAAAAGAGGGAAAGAGGGAGGTGGTGAAACCCAAGTGGCTCCTAATCCAAACAAAGGTAAGGAGATAGTATCCATAGATATGGTTCAGAGTAAGTATGAGAAGGGAGAGTGCTCAAACTCAAAAGGTCTTAATTTGGAGCTTTTGGCACAAGAGAAGAAGAGAGCTCATTTTTCATAAAATGTACACTCTTCTCAAAGATTTACTCCTAGCAAGGATAATCCTATGTCTATTATGAGCATCCCACCTCAACACCATCAATAACAAAAACTCCAAGAATTTGGGGATGGAGGACTTCTTGATCTCAAAGCAACACTGGAATTACAATGGGTTGTAATTCTAGGGTAGTTCACTATGGACTAAGAAAGCAAAGAACCCCAGCTCCATCATAATCCTTCAAGGCTAACACTCCAAGACTCAAGATATTGCTCACTATAGAACTCAATGAGAAAGAGATTGTTGCAAATGAAAGGGATGATGAGTACCTCCTCATACCTAGTTTATATACTTGTGAAATAGTTATGCACCAAAGTTACTAATTGTTGGAGTAACTCAAATTACTAAGCTAAAAGTCAAATAAAGTCAAAAGCTAAAAGAATATCCATATTCATGGGAATATTCTCCTAAGCATGTAATTTTATCTTCACCCAAACACTAATTCAAGGAATCCTTTACATAGGCTATCCTTGGACTATAAAAGAATCCAAAACAAAAAGGCTTGTGGGTCCAAGAGTTTTCAACTCTTTCCTCAAAGCCAAACACCTACAAATAATACAAAGTCAACACACTAGAATCCAAAATAATGATGCTATCTTTTCCACTTCCTCTAAATAAAGGTCTCTTCTATCTTAACTATGACTAACTTTAGCTAATCATGACTAATATAGAACCATCCTTTATCTCTTTTTCTCTCAAGTACTTGTAATACCAAACTAAATATCATAATACCATACACATGCACAAATGGATACTACAAGCTACCAATAGTCTATCATTAGAATCTTCTTTATAGTATTCTTGAGTGCATAGTGTCCTCTAAGTGGAGTGTTTGGAAGACTCCTCCCACTTTGTGTGATACTGGCTCCTATGGAATACTTTATCTCCTCCAAGTCTAAACAAAATGTTCAACTTCAACTAGTGGAGACCCATCTTATGGTAAACACTACTAGTTTAGTCTAAACCTATACAAAGGTATCTATACTCTTAGGCATACCTTGTAGGTTGTTTAGTGGAAGTTTGAAAGATTTCTTCATTAGGGAAATCATCATTAAGGACTTCTCATTACTCTTCCATTTTGAGTCATGATAGAAAATCAGCATTTTTGTGGTGGACTCCTTTTTAAAGTTGCACACTGTAGGTAAACTCTTGTAAAATTGGCATCCACCTAGCTATTCTCCAAAAAAATTCAGGTTTCTTGACCAAATATTTAATGGCATACTGATCTACATGGACGAAAAATTTGTAGCCGAGTAGGTAGTGGCAAAAATTTTTACAAACGTATACCATTCCCACAATTTACAAGCATATACAAATCCCGCAATTCACATTGGGGCTTGTTTTCTCCATGGTTAATTTTCCAAACAAGGTATGCTTCATCTCAACAAAAGCATCTTCTCAAGAGCTTCATGGACACCAAAATCAACAAAAACAGAAGTGTTGAGAGGAAGTTACAACTATTTGAAGTTCACTATTTCTTGAACTTTGGTTTTCCAATACTTGTTTTCCTCCAACTTCCCATTTTGGGAGGTTCTTGTACTTACATATCTTCTTGCATGTCACTTGGTGGTTACACAACCACTTGTGTTACTTCTTGGAGACATTTATTTTAAAGTGGTCTAGCTTGCATTTGGTTGTCGATAGTGGTGGTTCTTGAATTTTCTCTAGGAGCATTTTCAAGAAGTTAAGTTGTTGAGGAAGAATTTCACATGATAATTGTTGGAATATTATGGGTTTTTACAATGGAGGAGCTTCTGATTGTGTTGATCAGGATTCTTGGATTAGAGACTATGGATTGAGATAGATGGCATGAAAGTCAAAGGAAAGAATAGGTGCACGTAAAGGAATTTAAGATAATTATGATCTATGGAAGTGGACAATATATTTCATATAGAAATGACAAGTACAATACTTTGTAAATTCTTTGAGTTTATCTCAAGTATAATAAATATGTCAAATATGGATATTCTAGTGTTTTTTTGAACATTTGCATCAGAATAATGAGTGTTGAGAAGCAATCCAATCCAAATTAGCAGTTATATCCAAATAGACCTTGGTCTATTCATCAAGGATACCGGTCTTCTAGTAGTTGGAAACTAAACTTCACAAAAATGGTTGTAAGCATAGGTGCACCAGTCAATGGTGAAAGTGTTTTTGTTTGTATCTTCTTCTATGATGTTGACTTGATTGTGCCTAAAAAATCCATCGAGGAAGTTGTAACATGCATGCCCAATACATAGTCTAGGATAGGGTCAATGAAGAGCAATGGGTGATGATCTTTTCATATTGCAGCATTGAGCTTCTAGAATTCTTGTCATACCTAAATTTTAACATCTTCTTCATTGATGGGGGATACCCATTTTCTTTGAGTATAGGGAAAATAATTTTGGCCTACAAGGACTAGTCAATTTCATCTTTCACTACTAACAAATACTTTGAGTTTAGACAATATTGTTGTTGACATGCACCATCCATGCTTCCACATCAATCACCATGTCTTGATAGTCATTGGGGTTAATGATACCTTCCACATGACTCACCAAGCTTACTCCCAGTAGTGCTAAATTATTATTGTGACACTTTGATAAAGTGATCATGACTACTTTGTTATTTTGTAGCAAAGTAGTTAACAACATCTTTGTTGAGGTTTTTCAAATCATCATTTGTTGATTGTTAGTATACTCTTCCTCTAGGGAAAGGGTCTTTCCTAGGTGTGTGACTTTTTTCCAACATACTATCATAGATTGTGGTTGCTTCAAATTGGTGTCCTAAAACTTCATTTTGTGCTACTACCAATCAAGTTTCACCTGGTCACCATATAGCCAGGGCCGATCTATGAGTATAGGATGGAGGACAAAGTAGTCAAGGTAGAAGGTTACTCCATCAATGGTAATAGAAACATTGGTCAACATTCCCAAGGATCACCATCTCATTTGATCAGCAAACCAAAGTATTTGTGGGATGGGCTTGAAGGTCATGAAACGTAAGTTGTAGGGCATCTCCCCCATTATAACATTGGCACCTGACCTCCAATCAATAGGCACTAGGGGAATTATGCAACCATTGGTTTCTATTTCTACTTCTAGTTCTATCCTATAGATGGCAAGGAGGTTGGATTGTTGCCTATGTTGTACTCACCAAAGGGCCAAGGCTAGCTATTTTTGTATAGCTTATTGTCCTCCCATAATTATTTTAATGTCATGTTCACCATTGCGGACCCCAAATTAGTGATGATATCGTATTTTTTTATCCTTAGTGATGAGCTGGCCCTACATTATTTTTCCTCTATTGCATGTTTTATAGGGCTTTTTTTAGGGCATCCAAGTTTCAATATGACAAATCATTGATGATCTTTGTAGTAGCCAATATCTTTGTCTCATTTGGGGATGAAAATGTACTAAGGGGAAAAGGAATAATTTGGGGCTGGGGTAAATGAGTATTTCTCTATAGTTGCATGGAATGTCAATCTTCATTGGTAAAATTTGTTGCATTGGTGGTGATTTGCAAGTTCTATTAGAGTTCCTTGTTAAAGAGGTTATGCACTTCCTCCTAGATATTGGGAGGGTAGCCTAGAGTAGGCAATATGGGTACCCTATATTCATCTATTAATATAATTACATGTATCTCTATTTTGCACTCTGGGTTTGCCAGAGTGCAAAATCTACTAACAACTACTACTTGTGGTGCAACCTTTACCACTAGAATATTAGAAGATCCACCATACTTGTAGCCTTGAGAATAATACACAACCTCTTTCACCATCAAATCACTCTCATCCCTTTCCCATTTTGCATCTCTTTTGAGCACATCAGATTCTTCCTTTGTTTGATCTTGGCTAACAGCTTTGACTCTTTTTTGGATTAAAAAAAATTTGAGTGCATCCTCACTTCTGTTTTGGTTTGGGTGACTTGTCAGCTTTTGGATTAGTTGTGGTGGATATAGCTTCTTTGCAATGAGACTAGGTGTCTACATGATTTACTTCCAAGTTAGGCCAACCTTCTTGGTTTGGTAAGGACAAGTATCCTTCTTTAGGATCTTCAAAGGTAATATGGAGTATTGTTGCTTAATTTGGGAGGCATGCTCACATATTGTACCGGTGGTTTTGGCACCAATGGTTGGGAATAGTTGCTTGCACATGCTCTTGCCTTTTGTAGTTTCCATACAACATGATGTAGAGTAATAGCCTACAAGGTTCAAGACAATTGAGGGTCCAATGTCCTTGACCTCCACAATTGTAACACAAACTTGGCATATTACCTTGCTTGGTGGCATCATCCTTCATTAGGGCATGTCAAGAGTATAATCTATGGATGCAAAACAAGGGATGGCATAAGCCTTGTTTACTAGCATCTTTGGGAGAAGATTTTGTATTGTGAACACTTAGACCTCCTCCATGTCATAGTATGCCTACTTGTCCCATGCTAGTGCCCACTCTACTTGGTGTACTAAAGGGGAAGTGTGGTTAATTATGCACTCCATGTTGGCATGGCCAGTCTTTCCACATGTCATACACCAAATATTGGAGTGAGCATACAAAGGAAATGTATGTCTTTCCCTTTTGCCAACTAGTTGTACCTTGAAATCCACAAACTCCTTGACAAGTTCCTCCAACTTTGTACCCAACTCTATTGATTCCTTAAGGGTATTTCTTGTTGACTAGCAATAGTGGCCCTTCCACTCCTTGCACCAATTCCTTTCATCCTTTGAGGACAAAGATTTAGATGAAGATTTAGATGTGTCCAAAAAGGACAACCATTCTCTTCATTTTGATCCTTTCTTCACTTTCTTTGCACCTCACCCACAAACCAGTTTGTTAGGAAGGTTCAGACAAGCGGATTCATACAACTTAGCCAACTTTTGTACTTTTGGCAATGTATTATGGTCTTGTTCTTTGGCAAAGATCTGAAGGTTGAGGGGAAAACCACCTTGAAACCAAGCTACCGCTTTGGTGTCTTAGTAACCTAAACTAGCACCTTTGTGGTATACTCAACTCAACAAACTATAGAACTTCTCAATGTAGTTCCTCAATTTCTCCTTCTGTTTTTTATCAAGACTACTAAGTGTTGCAAATACATTGGCTTGTAGTCCAATTCACCAAAATGATATAAGAACTATACTCAAAGTGTGTGCCAACATTAATGGGGTCTTGGCTTACATGTAAAAGACCAAGACCAAGGAGAGAAATGAGAGAATGGAAACTCCCCTTGGGACACTTGAATATGAGAAAACTTTGAATGCTTAGCATGAGCTTTGGCTTTGGTATTTATAGGTAATATACAAGGCTCTTGAGAGGCCCTTCTCAAGAAACTTCCTTGAGCTGTTTTCTTCGAGTGCAAGAACAAGTTAACCAAGAAGCTTCTCAAGAAAATTCCTTCTAGAAGTCACCTATTTGGTGTGCAAGCTAAGCTAGTTGGAAGCTTCTAAAAGCTTCCTTCTAGAAACTACCAATTTGGGGTGCAAGTTAAGCTAGTCGAGAAGGTTCCCAAGAAGCTTCCTAGATACTTTTGGAATATTTTGGGCTAATTTGGTTTATTCTCTGCTTTGTTAGCCTTACTAACTATGTCGTTAAACTCCATATTGTTACATATTCCCCCACTGCTAGTTGATGATGTCCTCATTGCCATTGAAGCTTCAAACTCCTATATGACCGTCTGTGCATTCTAGAGGTGAGAAAGAGGTTCCCATGTGGCATCATGAAGGGAATACTCTTTCCAAAGGACCTTGTACTCCATATGTTGTCATTGTCCTTGTTGAATGTGGTGATGTGCAAGGATACAATGAACTTTGTACTCTTCATGATCATTGATAGGGATGTGAGGAGGAGGAGGAGGAGGTTGGATACAAGAGAAAAAAGGAGATAGGTTAGGAACAACGTGTTTCAATTCAGAAATGTGAAAGACAAGGTGGATATGCATATAACAAGGTAAGGCAAGTTGATAAGCAAAAAGAGAGATGATTGGGTGACACCAAAGGGTCCTATCCAATTAGAGGTGAGTTTACAAACTTGAGTATAAAGTGGGAAGGGTAGGTTACTAGAGGATAGTATGACATTATCATCAACTTCAAAGGTGAGATCATAACGATGGTGGCCCGCACATTATTTCTGACAATTCTGAGCAACAAGGAGGTGAAATTTTGGCTTGTTGGAGAGATTGGGATATGGTGGCCAAGAAGGTTGAAGTATGAGGGACTTGAGATGGAGGAGGGTCAAGAAGAGAATCAAGAACAAGCAGATCTTGGCCAAAATTGAGAAAGAAAGGAGAAAATCCAATACTTGCCTATTTGTAGGCAAATTTTGCAACTGCAAGACATTCATCCCAATTGGAATAGTGGACATTGACAAAGGCACGTACCATATCCTCCAAGGTATGATTGGCACATTCAGGTTTTCAATCAATTTGAGGATGATAGGCCATGGACAAAGCAAGCTTGGTGCCAAGTATCTGTGTAAAAGACCGAGACTGAGGAGAGAAATAGGAGAATTTGGGACACTTGAATGTGAGAAAACTCCGAATGCCTAGCATGAGCTTTGGCTTTGGTATTTATAGATAGCATACAAGGCCCTTGAAAAGCTTCTCAGGAAGCTTCCTCAAGCTGCTTTCTTAGAGTGCAAGCCAAGTTAACTACGAAGCTTCTCAAGAAGCTTCCTTCTAGAAACCACCTACTTGGCATGCAAGCTTAGCTAGCCAAGAAGCTAGTTGGAAGCTTCTAGAAGCTACTTACTTGAGGTGCAAGCTAAGCTAGCCAAGAAGCTTCCCAAGAAGCTTCCTAGATACTTCCGGAATATTCTAGGCTAATTTGTCTTATGTGCTACTTCATAAGCCCGACTAATTTCATCGCTAAACTCCATATTGTAACAATCTAGAAGAGTGCTTGCCAAAACTTCTCAGTGAATTGAGGAGATGAGTACATGTGGCATCCCATGATGCTTGAAGACATTGTCAAAGTAGATTTGCATTAAGGTTGGAGCATCCACGGTATCAAAGGTTAGTGCTAAGTGGATTTGCTTACTAAGCTTATCCACAAACACCATGATTTTTATGTATCCTTGCTTTGTCTTGGGCAAGGATGTGATGAGATCCAAGCTCATGTGTTCCCATTGAGCAAATGGAATGGGGAGTGGTTGAAGGAGTCCGCTCAGCTTTTGGTTGTTGGCCTTGTTTTCTTGGCAGCTCTCACACAATCAAACAAACTCTTAAACATCTTGTGTCATGTTGGGCCACCACCATTGGCATTGGAGGGTATCCAAGGTCTTGTCCACACCCATGTGACCAGCTATTGGTAAATCATGGGTTTCTTGAAGGTGCACAAGTTAGAGATCATCTTTGGCTAGAACATAGATTTGGTCCTCATGGAATAGAAGGCCTTCCTTGAGGGAGAAGGTGGTGTACTCCTTGTCGCATGTGGTAAGACAACCATGTACCATTTGGAAGAAGGGATCTTGTTGTAAAGCTGACCAAAACTCATTTTGGACCTTGGAGTCAATTGACACCATCATAATTGCTGCCATGATGAGAGAAGAGACTTCAAATCAGGTCATCATGATAGAGCATCAAGGATTACATGGAACCAACCTAGTTTGTACTCAAGTTTGATGTCAAACAATTGGAATTGTTCCTCTTATCGATGATGTCCACTCTTCATATGTTCCAAGTGTAAGGTCTACAACAATGGTTTGTGATCAGTTTGCATGATCAGTTGTTTCCCCAAGAGATAATGCCTCCATTCCTTGGTGGCATATACCATTGCAAGTTGTTTTCAATCTCAAGCAGAGTAATTTCTTTCAACCATATTTAGTCTACAAGACAGAAATACAATGAGATGTAGTCTATCTAGGAATTACTATTGCAACACGGCTCCAATTGCAAAGTTAGAAGCATCAAAATCAACCACACAGGGTAGTTGAGGATCATATGGTTGAAGAATGGGCCTTGAAGACACCATATGTTTCAAATTCGTGAATGCTTCTTTGTGCTTGGTGGTCCACTAGAAGCTTGAGTTCTTCCCCAAGAGGTCAGTCACATGGTGCAGCCACATGAGCAATGGTGCATCCACATGAGCATAATAATGGATGAACCGTCGGTAAAAATTGGCCAATCCATTAAATGCATATACTTCTATAGCATCCTTTGGAGTAGGCCAATCAATAATGGCCTTGATTTTCTCCTTTTCCATCTTGATCTCCTCCGTTGAGATCTTATGACCCAATAAGGTAACTTCCTTTGGCCAAAAAGCACACTTTGACTTTTGATAGTAAAATTTCCACTACCGTAGTCGTCTTAGGACTTCTTGCACATGATTCACATGTTCTACCTTTGTCTTACTATAGATTAAGATATCATCCAAGAATATCACCATGTATCAATCCAATAGTTCATCAAACACCCAATGCATTTGATCCATGAAGACTATTGGAGCATTAGTGAGCCCAAAAGGTAAAACTCTCCACTCAAAATGCCCATACCTTGTGCAAAAGGTAATCTTTTGCACATCCTCCAAGAATATCACCACGTATCAATCCAATATTCCATCAAACACCCAATGCATCTGATCCATGAAGACTACTAGAGCATTAGTGAGCCCAAAAGGTAAAACTCTCCACTCAAAATGCCCATACCTTGTGCAAAAGGTAATCTTTTGCACATCCTCCCTATCAATGGGGATTTGCCAATAGCCGCCACAAAAATCCAACTTGGAAAAGTATCATGCTCCACCTAATTGATCAAGCAAGTCATTGATCCGAGGCAATGGATATGCATTCTTCACTATTTACTTATTGAGCCCACGGAAATCAATAAGAAATTAAATCCTTCATCCTTCTTTGGAACAAATAGTACCAATGCTCTGAAAGGAGAAGTGTTGTGTTGTATGAAGTTCATCTCCAACAACTCCATAAGTGTTATTTGCAACTCCTCCAACTCCTTTGGTGAGAGCCGATAGATTGGTCTACTCATTGGAGTACTCCTTGGCAATACTCAATCTTGAAGGGCATACCACAATCAGAGGGTAATCCCTTTGGCAAATCATCTGGAAACACATCCAAAAATTCTTGAACTATTTGATTAACCATTGCTTGATGAGGCTCTTGGCCCTCCTCAAATTTTCCTTGTGCAATCGGCTTGATCCACACTGCAAAAATAGACTTATATCCTCCTCCAATGCTTGCTCTATGGCTGCTTCACCAACAAACTTCCCATCTAGGGACTCATCTTTCTTCAAAGCTTGCTCCATGGCTGCTTTCTTGGTAAACTTCCCATCTTGGGACTCATCTCCCTCAAGGCTTGATCTATGACTAGCTTCTTGACAAACTTCTAATCTTGGGATTGACTATTTCTAAGTGTCTTATTCAGAGATACCAAACAACCTACTCAAAAATTCTACCTTGGTATTGTACTTGAATTTGTGATCAGGTTCAATCAAATTGAACCTTATGATGTTCAAGCCAAGGTAGTCCTAGAATGGCATCATAGTGTAAAGGTGCAACTACAAATCTCATACACTCCAAATACACCTTCCCAGTCTTGAAGGTAATAGGATCCAAGGTATGGGATGCATAACACTTTCTACCATCCACCATCATCAATCTACTTCTAGAATCAACCAAAATCTTACAACCCCAATTAGATATCATACCTTGCAAGTGAAGCAAACTTGTAGAGGTCAAGCCTTCAATCCCATTGGAACTAATCAAGCTCCCAATAGGTGGCTTGAAATCTTCTACTAGGATTCTTCATTTCCTTGATCATTTTGCTCCAAAAACTTCATCTGGGCAACTTGTCAAGGTCATCCATTGTTGAATGGACATTCAATGATACGATATCCCAATTGGCAACAATAAAAAAAACCACCATTTTGTCATAGTTTCTCTCTATCTGCAATGCCAAGTGGTCTTTGGTGAATGGC
Organism: Lunularia cruciata; assembly: GCA_948567375.1. Classification (NCBI taxonomy): domain Eukaryota; kingdom Viridiplantae; phylum Streptophyta; class Marchantiopsida; order Lunulariales; family Lunulariaceae; genus Lunularia; species Lunularia cruciata. Next base: position 8,246,937 of record OX419762.1, on the reverse strand, counting down.
ATCAATCTCCATTGGTGCCGACTCCTCCACCCGTGTGTAGTGTATTAGTAGGTTCTATGGAGGTCGAGGTCAAGACCAAGTTGTTGCAACCAAGGAATCAAAATGTTTGGCCAACCGCATGGCTTCCTCCAAGTGTTGTGGCTCTAGCATGGTTACTTCTAATTTGGTTCTTGCCTTCAAGCCCCTCAAAAATTGATCTAGAGCTTCACCTTTCATTATATCTAGAATTTGCATGATGGTGTTTTGGAATTGTGTGATATACCTTCTTACATAGCCGATGTGTTTTAATTATGCCAACCTATCCCAACTCATGTGGTATTTATAGCTTGGAACCAACTAATTATTGCACTCTTGAATTCTGCCCACTTAAAGATTGGTGCAACAATTTTTTGTTCAGCTTTCTCCACTTGGAATCTCCACCATAGCTTTGCTACTCCATCCAATTGGCTAGAAGCCAAGAGAATCTATTTTTGCTTGTCTTGCAGATTGGTAGCTTCAAAATAATGCTCACAATCAAACATAAAATTCTCCACTACATTGGGGAGATTCTTGCCTTCAAATACCTTGGGTTCAAGGAATCAGAATTCAATCTTTTCCTTCTTGAACTGGTACTCTCTCTACATGCTCTTGTCATCAAAGATCTTGTTCATCCAACAATCAAGTAAGTTGCTTGATTTGTTGCTGCATAGCAAGGATAACATTGAGCATTGCCACCATGGTTGCTACTCTATCACCCCACCCTTAATCTATCTAAATTATTAACATATAGAAGCAACACGTCCACCATTCTCCATAAGTTACAACTGGAAGCACCAAGAGTTCCTAAGATATGGTGATCATATGCATAAAATCTTGTCCAAAGTGTGAGGTGATGAATTGTGTGAAATGATGCTTGGGTAGTACTTGGACATACAAATCCCAATGGTTTGGTGGAAGTGGATTTGGTGGTCCATAAATTCTATCCATCCCAAACCTCACTCTGATACCAATGTAAAACACCAAGACCAAAGAGAGAAATAAGAGAATGGAAACTCACATTGGGACACTTGAATATGACAAAAATCCAAATGCTTAGCATGAGCTTTGGCTTTGGTATTTATAGGTAGCATACAAGGCTCTTGAGAAGCTTCTCAAGAAGTTTCCTTGAGCCACTTTCTTAAAGTGAAAGCCAATTTAACAAGGAAACTTCTCAAGAAGCTTCCTTCTAGAAGCCACCTATTTGGCGTGCAAGCTAAGCTAGTTGGAAGCGTCTAAAAGCTTCTTTCTAGAAGCTATCTACTTAGGGTGCAAGTTAAGTTAGTTAGGAAGCTTCCCAAGAAACTTTCTAGATACTTCTAGACTATTTTGAGCTAATTTGGCTTATTCTCTACTTGGTTACCCTTACTAACTATATCGCTAAACTCCATATTGTTACATTACATGAATGTACTATCTTTGAGCTTTCTTTGAGAGTAGACTCAAGAATATCCAAAGTTGATTAGCATCAACATCTTCTCAATTTGCAACTAAAATGGTCTTGAATTCCCACAAATAATCATCAAGTTGTCTTCCTCATCTTGACCCTTAAATTTTTGGTAGTTTTGGTGAGTAAAGGGGCATGATTTTCCACGAGTGGAAGTGGACAATGAAGGAGTATGGCCTTGAGTGTGGGATGAAAAAATAGATTTTTTTTGGCTTGAAGATATTTTCAGGACCTATGCCACAAGAGACCTTTCAATGCATCTTTTGAGTCTTAAATAAAACACTCCATGGATGGTTCAAGGAGGAATGCTTGTAAGAGTTTCTTCCATGGGTCCCAATGTACCAAGGGACTGCCTATACAATAGGACTATGTAGCAGTTAGCTTAGGACCAGCACAAATGTGATGGGTAGTTGATGCTCTTAAGCCCCATTCCCTTTTGTTTCTGGAAAGGCATCGGATGACAAGATCAGTCTTGACCTTGATTTTTCTCTCAAAAATTTCAATCCTTTCTTGAGCTTTTCTAGATGATGCAAAACTTTTTGTCCTCTCTCTTTGTTGGTGTCTCAACCAAAATCTCTATTCATGAGGGGTTTTGATGTCATGTGGTAGTTGGTTTCCTCATAACATGGACTTGTGTTATCTTACTTTTAGCCACTCCAAGGAGTGTATCCCTAGTAGTGGCACCAAATTGTGGTGACTTAATGTTGATATTGTATAATTGGTAAGAACAGGTTGTTCCCTTGAAAATACAAGTTGGTATCCTCAAGGGAGAATGGAAATGGCTGAAAAAAGAAAGATAGAGTCACAATGAAGACAATTCATTTATTTATTGTTTAACCTCTTGGGCAGCATATTCTTAGAAGAGGGTGATGTCACTAAAATGAGTGACACTACAAAATGCTAAGCAATCTACTCTCTACTCCTAAGAAGTGGAGGATTCATTTGTAACAAAAGTCACTTTGTTTTGGATTCTCTTTGTTCATCAATTGTCCATTCAAGCTTCAAACTACCAAGGTGAGAGCCTTATAGGAGCCACAATTCAAATAGCACCTCCACCATGAGTCATAAAAATGCAACCTCCTACCACACTACACAAAGGAAGTCTAATAAATTTGCAAACTAAATTGGGTAGAAGAGATTTCAAATTTTATATCACTCTTAAGACTATGATCGTAACACCATGTTCTACCCTTCCTAGAAGGCACAAGGTTACAAGAGTAGGCACAAAGTTACAAGAGTCAGAAACAATTTGTGCTACTCAATCTTATCTGAGAGTGTTACTTGACAAGACGTCAAGGCCATGCAGACTTTTTTCCACATCATTCCAAACCCTAGCCAAAATTCTAGAGAGCTATATTCTAGTTCCACACAAATGCTTCATTACACTCCAATGCTTGGGTTTGTACCTCAAGATTTGTCACTCCTAAATCAGATGAGCATGCAATCATTCACACAGGCTAATACACATACATGGACTCATGTGTCTTGATTGTATAAACTTTGTATTTACTTGCAAAAGAAGAATGCACCAAATGGACTTGGTGAACATCAGACCTAAGCCTTTTCTACATCTCCTTCTTGGCCACAGATAGATCCAGTAGTTACATTGGATGGAAATTTCCTAAGTACATGTAAACCACTCAAACTTTATCATATCTTATCCTAACCATAGACCTAGACCTAATGCTAGGTAGCCACGGCTATAATCAACTCAATTAGGGTTTGCCTACCTTTAACAGACTAATACTACATATTAGTTTAGTCCAAGTACCTATTTAGAAATTATGTACATTTGAAAACTTCCTAAGGCTACAAAATTAAAGATATTGACACCATGTACAAAATGAGTTTCCATCAGTAGACAACAAAAATAACTACAACTATCTTTGTAAGATGAGGCTCTAGTTGTTATTCCTTGATGCAAGGAGCAGGTGGTACTTGGGCTGAACTCTAAACCCCCTTGCAAATGTGAACTAGGACCACAAGCTTCTTTTGATAGCTATCCATGATTTTTTCAAAGCTGGTCTAAGTCTTCTCAAACTTGGCATTAGTGTGGCTCTGGAGTTTTGTAAACAATGCTTTGAGTTGCTTATTTGAGTATGTCTTCCTCTCAGCATGTATATTCTAGTGCACAAATCCTTTGCCTTTGTTCATTGGGAGGTCTTGTTGGCCATGTGCTCCAATGTGCTAAATAGTTTGGTGGTCATATGACCAATATTTATGAGTGGTCCTGACATTTGTTCTCCAAATATAGTTTTTTGGCACTCAATTAGTTGGTCATGTCCTTACAAATCTGTTTGTCTTGCTCCAACATCTTCTCCTATTTTTGTCTAAGATTGGTAAATAGGTTGGAGATGTAGAGGTCAGTCAGCTGCTTCAGGTTGCTGTTTTTGGTCCACTAACTTCACCTCCACTTGGGCTATTTCTAGCTCACTTTGTAGCATTGCAAGTTTGTCTTCCCAATTTTGTATCTCCTCCTCGTGTTAAGCTCATTGGTGGAAGACTTGTAAGCTATAGTCATCAACTTCCTTCTTTAAGCCTTGGATCAGCTTTTCATCCTCCTACCATTTTTTTTAGTTCCTCTCCTTGGAACTCCTCTAGGTACTCCTCACTTTCCTTGTCCTTCTCATTCATCTTGATTTGGATCAGGTGATGTAAGTGGCAAATGAGGGCTATTGGTTCCTTTATCTTCAGTCCAACTTCTATCATATTGCCATAAGTCCTTCCATCACTTCCATCATCAATGTCATGGTATGAATGGTGTAGGCTACCATTAGCCAAGGCAAAGAATTGGTATTCTTGCCTAGTTGTCTTTGTAGAGCCTTCTTTGTTTTGGGCATAAGGTTCTCATTGTGGCCAAGAATGGTTATATCCTTTGCTTTGTGAGCTAGTGCCACTTCCTCATTATTGCATCCCTTGCTATTGCATTGGGGAAGACATCATCTCCATCCACTTGTCCTTTGCGTACTAAGAACAACAAGTTTTGTCTCACAAGTTTCATTAGACTTTGGTGTGATATCCCTACCTCATTGTCATTTGTACCCTTGATAAAATTTACCACCAAGCAAGTTTGTTTTGATCTTTGTTTAATTTTGTAACATGAAGCTTCTCCTTTGTTACGAACCAAAATGAAGAACAGAGCCATGGTTGGGATGGATTCTATAATGGGTGTTTTCACCTTGTATATGGGAAGCACTTCATTTTTGTCAAGCAAGAGTGATGATTGTGTCTTGTCTTTTGGTCCACCTTCTCCCTCATTCACTATGGGAGATGAAATTTTCATGAAGAACTCCTCATCCCTGACTTTTTACTTTGAGCAACTCCAACAACTCATTCATCAACCGCTCCTTGTCTTATGCTGGACATGCCTCTTGAGTCAACTTGTACAATATGCTTTTACTCCCACTATCTTCAACAAAATTTCTAACTCCTAGGGTCATTTTCTTTTCTTGGAGGCTTGAACTTTCATGTGGGCTACCAACATCTTTTGTCAAATTGTAATGGAGTTGTACATCTCAACCACTTGCACAAACCTCCTTGTTTGAGGATACTCTTTGTCCACCTCATGGTATTTAGTGATCTCCTTTGGAAAGTCGGGGTTTTTGTTAAAGTAAGTTAGATGATGCAGGTGGGATGGAAACTTCTCCTTCTCCTCGTTCATCAAGAGGTTCATGCCAATGTAGAAATGAACAATGAAAAGAGCCGCAATAGTGGCGGAACCTTTTATCATGTCTTCCAACAGCTTGATGGCTTGCTCAAGAAACATCCTTGCCCAATTAACTGACTTTTTCTTATGTACAAGCTGGAAGAAGACAGCATGATTTTGGTTTACATAGTTTTTTTTTCCAAATGAAACAACCACATTATTGTTCCGGTGATAGTATATCGAGTGGGGTCCTTCATATCTTTGATATTATAACTGTTTGTGGATTCACTCCAACAAACAAGTCATTGATTCTCTACTTTAATAGTTTGCTAGGATGGCCATGTGTGGTATCAATATGAACTTCCTTAAATGAAGAGCAATCCATACCTAACATCTATTGCTAGTGATCCTAGGTCCATATTGTAGGACATCCTCATAGTGATTTCCCATTCAGATTCTTGGCATTATCTCAAATTTCCTACAACATGGGCCCACCTTCAAGACCCCAATCCCATAGCAAGAAGTCTATCTTCCTCTTCTTGATGTAGTTAATTTGATAATATGATCCCCACTTAGGAATATCAAGAGGTTTGCTCAAGATTTCTACCATCTTGCCTCTTTTCACTTTGATTCCCCTCTTGGGAGTTTGTCCCATCATGACTGAATATTTTATTTCACATAATAATGTAATTCCAACTTTGTTTTACAATCTTTAGTCTTGTGCTCCCTACTAAATTTAGGGATCCATATTGAAAATGGCTTGTGCAATATCACAAGAGATGGCGGTCATAGAGAGAGAAATGCAAGAAGTGGAAAAGAAAAGTGAAAAGTGAAAATTAAAACTGTGGAAAGATTTGCCTTGCAGGATGGAGTTGGCCTTTTTATAGCCTAGACAATGTGAGGTCCATCCTCCTTGCATCATAGCAATTTATGAAGGGTCACAATTGTCCATCACATGTCTGAGACCAGGCAAAAAATGGTTGCCAATAGTTCTTTGGTGGCATGTGTGTCTTTTTGCATGATCTTGAAATAGCATTAGAAATTGGTGTATTTTTGTATAGTGGGGTGCCTTGTTTTGTTCCGAAAGGCCCTTTGTAAGCCCTATGGAACAAAAATGAAATGTTTCCACCTACAAAATAGATTTGGTCCCATTCTTGTAGGGTGGCCATGAGGGCACATTTTGTTGAGGCACCTCATAAATCCATATTGTGGGGGTCACAAATACAAGAAAATCAGTACTTCATGCAAACAATACTTCTTGGCGCTTGAATTGGATAGAAATGATTCAAAATGTCTAAATTTTCTTCTTATCCTATAGTAGAGAAGTTCATAACACAATGGATAAGGAGATGTATAATATTATTGGATTATAAGCAATACAAATTATCAAGGGAGTGTTCATCCAACAATGTGTTACTTTGAAGATCATAAAAAGATTGATAGCACTCCTTAGTAGATCAAGTGGAGGTCTAGACTCCCTTTATAGGATAAAGTTTTAATGTGGCCTTGAAGAAAATACTTTTATCTGACCTCAATTGAGCTTTGTGTTCTAGTTACATATAATTTCCTGAAGGAAATCATTTCTTTCATGCTTGTTTGCCATTATTTTTAGCACAATTTTGTCCAAAAAGAGTTCATTTTCTAGATTATACATACAAATATAACCCAAAGCTAAGAGTGGCATTTGTATTCATACCTTAAATTTACATTTTGACCTACTTTAGTCCAAGCTTAAGACATTTGAAATTTACTTGTCAAATAATTTTCTATTAATTCATGCTACAAAAGAAGATCTTTCAATGTTATATATATATATATATATATATATATATATATATATATATATATATATATATATATATATATATATATATATGCATAATTTTCCTAAAAGAGTGCATTTCCTTTCATGTCACAACATTACTTAGACATTTGGACTCTCTTATTTTGATCTCTAACTCCTTATGACTCTATGAATGAAATTAGCTTTATGATATTTCTGCATAAAAGGAGGTTATTTTACCTTATATGTATGCATAGCTGTAATTCATATTTGGATCTTACTAGGACAACTAGGCCACCTCTCTTCCAAGCTCTTTACCTTCAAAGTCAAAATCTATATTTAGCATTAACCAAGATATGTTAATTCTATTCAAAGGAAGTCTAATTTCATTCATATATGTACTTTGCAAGTTGATCTAGACCTTGCTCACTCCAACCTTTTTCCTCAAGACTCCAAATGTAAAATCAAGTTTTTACATATTTTCCTTAAAGGAATTTTATTTTTGACTTGTATTTATATAGAATGTGACTTTTATCTTGTATGTATGCATAATTTATCTAAAAGGTAGTGTTTGCCTTCACCTCTAGACCTTTCTTGGATATCCAAACCTTTGGATATTAAGACTCTGGTTAAGCATTAAATAAGTTTTTATATATTTTGATAGAGGAGTCATTTCATCTTGTATTTATGTGTAATTGACGTTCATATCCACACCTTACTTATACATATGGACCTTCCTTATTCTCAAAAATCTTGCATATGTCTTGGCCAAGAAGGAGGATAATTGATTTGTCAGATGGAAGTCCAAACCAATTAATTAAAACTCCAAAATTTCCACCTCTGCCCTAAAGAGAGAACATCCTACATCTTCTTTACAAAATTCATTTGTATTTTGCCTCAAGGAAGGATAGATCATATCATGTTAAATTTATGTAAATTATGTAAAATAAACTATGTATTAATATCTTTTTTTAGGTTTGGACCTTCAACTCAACCAAAGATAATAAGAGTGTGTTTCACTTAAATATTTCATGCTACCTCTATGCAAAATTTTCCATAAAGCAATTGGAATTATAACTTGAAACTCCATTTAGAATGACATAGTAACAATAAAAATCAAAGCTAAAAGGGAAGTTGGAATAATACACAACCAATATCCAAGAAATTACCCCTTGCAAATTGATTATTTGTATAGGTTATATTTTGAAATTTGGCTTCTTATCATCTTGGCTATTTATTATGCAGTACACCAACTTTAGACTCAATAGAAGTATATATATTAAGTTGTGCATCAGTTTTCTATTATAGAGAGGTATATAGTATATGAGGCAAGGAAAATTCACAAGATGGTTTGAAAGGTGACTTGAAGATGTATAAGTTTTATAAAAATATTTTCAACTTGGATACGATAGCAGATTACCAGAAATGTGGTCTTTATATCTTGCATTTGCACTCATTTGCATTGGGTATGCTCAATTTCATTTGGGCTACATGGAGTACTAGAAGGAGGTAGCTCCAATTTCATGGATGATGGAATTCAGCCTGAAAACAAATCTCTCTACTTAACTTATGTTTGAGAAGATAAATATGATTAACCATATGCAAATGATTATTATATTCATAATAGAGAGGTTTATGACATAGTGTTTACGAAGGAAAAAATGTAAGGCAATTAGAAATGATGAAGATTTGAAGCCAAAATTTATAAAGGTGTTACCACACAAAATAACAAGAAGATTGCTACTAATATTGATGGATGGAGATAATGGATTTAGAAAAATGAAATGTATAGTCAAGAAGATATTCTTCCTTAAACACCTTGAACAGCAAATGAAAGGAAAGTAATTTAAGTTACGGAATGAAAATGTAGAGCGTGTGCAAAGGGATTATTGAGGAAATTTATAAGACTTCCCAACAACAAACCTAACTTTGTATGTGGGCAAGGAAAATATATATATTGGATATTAGTGTTCATATTTTGTTAGATTTAATACAGATTACTATTATAGTATTGATATTATGGCATAAGGATAGAGGTTTGTACCTCAAAAGAAATAATATTATTCAATTATTAATTAAATTTCTACTTGAAATATCCAAATAAAAAATCAATGTATTTGACTTTCTATTTGTAGAACCAAATTACAAAAGAAAGAATAACCTTAGGACTTACCTTAGCATCAAATTTTTCCTTTTATCACTTCCTTAATTATCAAGGTATGCATCTCAAGATGGATATCTAACATGAAATATTTAAAAATTGGCAATTGTACTTCTTAATTAAGAAGAACTTTGGATAACAAAAATTACTTGGTCTAGGCTTGTTAGATTTAACTGATTTCTTTACTTCTTTATTACTTTATTACTTTATTCTTTACTTCTTTATTTCTTACTTTCTTTATTTCTCTACTTTTCAAGTTTGGATTTTTCATGCTTAACTTCAAGAATGACTAATATTTGCTATATATCATCATCTCATTGCCATTAGAGAGATTTGATACACTTTCTCTATCTTATTAGGTGTGATTATTAAGTATTGCTATAAGTTTTACCACGAGAAGTTGAGTATAATTTGTAGTCATATGACTAGACTTCTTCTAATTGCAATGTCAACATAAAGATATGTAAGATATATGCTTTCTTCTTGGATGTAAGGATTGGCTAGCCCAATAATTTGGAGTTCCAAGGTGTTGATAGTTGCTTGGATGGATTGATTGCTCTACATACATACTATCTTCCTTGAGGCAAATTTTGAACTATATCTTTATATTCTTATGAATTTTGCAAAATTAACATTGCAATTCCATATACTATGGATTTCAAATATGTATGTGTTAGTAAAAGATACAAGTTAATAATTTATTGGTAAAAATTAATAGCTAAGAGACTTTCTTTTACCTTGCATAGCAGTGATTTCAATTGCAAATTTTATAATAAAAAATGTTATGAGAGTGAAGTCATTACAGTAATATATTACGAGATATAATCAAGATACAACAAGCATTAGAATTAAGATACAAGTTAATAGTTTATTTGTGTAAAGTAATAGCTAAGAGACTTTCTTTTACCTTGCACAGTGGGGGTTTCAATTGCAAGTTTTATTGTAAAAACTGTTATGAGAGTGGAGTCATTACAGTAAAAGCTTATCAGATATCATGAAGGGACAATAAGCACTAGAATTAACTAACAATTGATAATGAAGATTTTGAAAATAAAGGAGAGAGTAATTAAAATAAGAACTTGACAATCTAGAGAATGTACTAGATATCATTGATTTTATGCATTATTTTTTTATTGACCCTAATGTTAATTTATAGTACCACCAAAAAATGATTTACAAAATCATCATAGAATTTAGTAAGTGCACAATTGAACCCACTACTATATCATATAGTGTTTAGTTGTGAGCTCTCTCAAGTTGAATCTAACGGTCTTTAAACAATGAGCTTCTATAAGTTTATCTCTATTTAAGTATTTGATATTGTGTATAGGTGATAAGCTATCTATATATAATTTAGATGTAAAATCACCTTTTGATATATTTTTGTTTCATCTTATTTGTAAAGTTATAAGCTTTAAGGTTAAAAATTAATATATATTATAGGCATAATTTTATTTTGATATAATTTTTCTAAATTTATAAGCTTTAAGGTTATAAAATATGAAAAATATCAGTATTATTGATACATTATTTTTGAAAGATTGATGATAATACAGAAGATAAAGAAAGGAACCTACATTAGAGTAGTCAGATACATATAAACTATGTATCATACTCCACTCAAGTACAATGAGCTTAATGAAGTTGATCCAATGATCATACAAATAATACTAAACTTTTTCTCATCTAGTATGGATGTTGTGATAGATATATTTTTTGGATTCATGATTTTATTTATATTTAACTTTTATTGAAACTTAGACATAATTAAGTGCATTCTGCACTTTTCAACTGCCTTATGCAACGGAAATCATCTATTATTCTCAGGGGTTCTTAACAACTTATACATTTATGTCTCTATAAATTTATATTTAATAAACCTATCCATACATTAGTTTTATTTATTTTATTTTATTTGCATAGAAAACACGAAGGATGGGAAGACCCCCGTCAAGCTGTACAAGGGTTAATTAGGATGAATAGTCTTTTAATGCATCTTTTAAACCAAAACCTCCTCAAAATTAAAAAATTTTGTCCAAACCAGAAAATGCATAGAAAAATTTAAGTATCAAAAACTGACCGTGAAAAGGCTTTTCTAAAAACATTTGGAAATTTAATTCTGCCAGTTTGACTATCGTTAATACTAAAGTTAACGCTAAAGTTAGAGTAAATTATCTTCTCATTCCCTCCAATGTTTATACTCGTTTCTGGTTACCAACATTCTCTTCCTTCCTTGGTTTCCCTTTCAAGTATGTAATTCTTAGTTTGGATTTTAGAGGTGGAGATTGAAGCTTTTGATTTGAAGCTTGACCCTAAACCCTAAATCATTTTTGTCATACAAGTCATAGAAGACCAACAAGGTTCGATCAATCTCGAACTCTTTGATTTCTTGTCAGTTTGTTCTTGCCAATCAGGTTGTCGCATCTTGGGCTTCAATTTGGGAGATTGCGTCTGTTATATGGCAAAGTAGTAAAGGTAAAATTTAATATAAACATCAAAATTATGTGATGCTCTTTGTTTCTTCTTAGTTTGGCTCTATGATTCTCTACATTTCCTTTCAGCCTGCGTTTGCTTTTCCTCCTATCTTGGCTTTGTGTTTCCTCTCGATCTCCTCCAGTTGCTATTGCGACTCCTGCTCCAATGGTTCTCACTCTAACAATACCACTAGCTCCAAGACCGGCTATCACTAACCTGTTACTCGGGTAACTCCTACCAACTCTAGCTCGGAGAGGCAACGATTTACAAAATCATCAATGCTCTTGAAACTGCTACCGTCTACAAGATTGCCAAGAATTTCAAGGAGGCAGAGAATTGCACAATTCACTCATGAATGCGAAAACAAGTAACACAAACTTGCATTATTGAAGGAGGTAAAAGAATATAGGTGATCATCAAGGAAGATTTCAAGGAAAAGTTGAAGAATTTGCTTAAGTTTTGAAAAGTGGAGGTTGGATAAATACTTAAGTGGCAAAATTGTTTCATGGTGATCTCATAAAGATGGCATAAACGAACATGAACGATACGTAGAACCAGAATGGATCCTTTTAGCGGAGATTAATAGAATTAAAGGGAACCGCATGCTACTACTTGTCGAGCTCGGGATGTATCTAGAGTTAAAGATAACCGGTTTAGTTAACATTAGTTAATCTAACTAGCAGTTTGAACTTTAATTGAATATTTACTCAAATTTGATTGACTTTACACCTGCACTTTTAATAAGCTTCTTGTGCATTTGTTTGTCAAAATATAACTAAAACCTATCTGAACTTTATGGATAGGTTTAATACATTAAATATTATGTATACAAACTAGGTTAGTTATTTTTATTAAAATAATAACAAAAAAGTGACCAATAGAACACATGAAAGATGAGAAAGCCCCATGTAAGGTTCAAGGACCGTATAAACCCAAGAGAAACACAAGACTTCATCCTTCAATATTCCTATGTATCAAAGGAGCGCATTATCTTTATTATAGTAATATTCCAAAGACAAGAGAAGAGAAAAAAACATAGATTTCACATTCAATCATACAATGCACCAAAGGAGCATCTTCTCTTTATTATATAAACAAAGAGGATCTCCTCCAAGGAAGCTCCACCATAGGATTAGGCACACAGATAGGTGACATGTCGGTCCTGGTCCTATCTGGTTGTTCAAACAAGCTTTGATTTGAGAGAATCTTTTAGAGAATCTTCTTGTAGGAATCTCAAAATCACGTAGGTGAGATACTATTGGAAAGCTCTTGACAAGACAAACCAGGGGAGGGAAGTCCAACCTCTCCTCCATATTTTGGGGAGGGGGGGAAAGACTCACAGATTTTTTAGGCCTAATTCATCCGTTTAGGCCTCCAAAATTACCTTCAAAGATTTTAGATATGTTTCAATTCCTACTCTATTAGTAGAAGTCTCTTTTTGGTGATATATCTTTCTGATCTGTTTAGTCCATCATGTGTAACATCCTTCCAGATGTTACCAAACTAATTCTCACGTTTAAATCATATGTCTAGCTATTGGTTCTAAGGTTTTCAAGTCTATTTTGGTTTCTACCCTATTAGTAAAAGTAATTTTTTGGTAATACTTCTATTTGATCTATTTTGACCATCATTTATAACATGATTCCAGATGTTACCAAACTGAATTTCACATCTAGATCATATGGCTAGCTCTTGGTATTACAATTATATAGCAAAGAGGATGAAAAGAATTACACCTTTGGATAAGATACATGGATTGGTGATATGGTAACAAGCTTCACCCTTAGATAAGTTGTATGGATTTGTGATATGTTGATCTTGTCCTATTTGGTTGGTAAAATTTCCTTTTGGTTAAACAAGTTTGATTAAATGGAATCTTTAGGGAATCTTTTTGTAAGAAGCTAAGAATAGCATGGGTGATATATTGTTTGAAAGCTCTTGATGAGACAAATAGAGGGGAGAAAGAATCACTTTTCTCCCAAAGAGTAGGTAATCTTTCATTTTTCAAGGTCTAATTTATCCATTTAGGCCTTTGAAATTGGCTATGAAGTTGTCAAGGTGTTTTTGACCTCTATCCTATTAATGAAAGACCTTTGGTTACACCTCTATTTGATCTACTTACACCATCATATAACATCCCTCAAGATTTTACCAAGGCAGTTTCCACCTCTAGATAATTTATCTAGCTAATGGAAATTACATCCCATCAAGCCGTACAAAGGAGAGGCAAAAGCCGTAAAAGGGGTCTACGTTCCAATAGTATCAATATGAAAATCTGCACTACCGCACCTAAGATATCCGAGTACAAAGGAGAGAGAAAAGAGGTAAATGGGGCTAGGCTCCAATAATATAGATATGAGAAATCTGCCCTACCACACCTAACATATCCGAGTACAAAGGAGAGACAAAAGAGGTAAGTGGAGCTAGGCTCCAATGGTATTGATATGAGAAATTTGCACTACCGCACCTAAGATATCCAAGCTATTTAAGTCGTAAGGTCTACAAACTACGGGAGCATCCGAAGGAGCATCACTTAGGGTGATTGCTCTCCTATGGATTGCACCAAGAAAATCTCTTTGTAGAGCAATGAACACATGTTGTCTAAAGTATGAGAGTGAGAGTGGTACCCCCAATGTCTAATATGATAAGCTCTCATGCACTCCCTAAAAAAAGTGTCCTATGCTACGTCCATTGCTCTATACAACTCCAAGTCTAGAGAAATATTTTTTTAGCTTTGATTGAATCTTGACCAACTCAAATTAAGATATATTCTAATTCATCATATATATATATATATATATATACATATATATAACCTTTATACACAATTATTTATCAATTAAGATCATTAGATTATTTACTCTATTTTTATGAAACCCAAGAAACTATTATTATTTAAATTTGTGCATATATAGGAATATTTATCTTTTGATCATATACTTAAAAATAGAAATAATGCCTCTCATCTTAATCCATGAATAAAGGAAATAAAAATATATAATTAAATTTCAATCTAAAATAATTCTAAAATAACTATTTGTGGATTTTGGAATAGTTGATCTGCATATTTGGGGATATTTGATCGTGTTTTTGTATCAGAATTATCCTCTCTATTAGGTCTTACAGAAATATTCAAAATATATGTTAGAAAACCCATATTCATGATAGAGATATTTAACTTAGACGGTAATGTATTGAAATAAATTACACTAATATATATAGAGAGGGAGAATTTTATTTATTTATTTGGTGTTCTGGATTGTAATAATTCTCATCATTATTCTAGCTATAAATTATATACCATTTACCAATTTCTTTAAAAAAATTAGATATGTATATACTAAAATCATCATTCAGTAAATTGAACAGTTTTGAGTGACTTCTTAGTTTTTTACTGATAGCTGCTAAGTTGATGATTCATACACTCTGAACTTTTATAAATTACTACGATGATGGTTATGTAAAATTGTGATTATTTTCTTTATTATGTTAGATATAGTATCCAATTTTTCATTATTATAAATTTTTCACTTATCTCTGGTACTCATAATCTTACGTAGTTATAAATTATTAACTAATAAAAGTTCAAAATTGGACTTTATAGTTTTATATATGCCAAGAAGCGGAGGCACAACTTCTGTAGACACCGATTTTCATTGTAATGTACATCATTAAGATTTCGCCACATAAACATTCTCTATGTATATTTAAATAACTCTAAATTTATTTATATTCTGAATATCAATATAAAGAGCAGACAAAAAGATTTCTTTTCTTAGATATGCAATGTTATTTAAACGTAAATTTTGGACATAATACATATATCCGGAAAGACCTATTAACATCAACCTTCCCTAAAAAGTTTGTTAGACTAAACAGTTAAGCTAAAAAGTTTGGACTTATTATTCAACCGATATCTCTGTGGGACGAGGTACATGGGAACTGCTTCCTTCATTTTACTAAGTAGGGATGTCGCTTCGAATGGAATACAATGGTGTGTTTACTTCGGGTTCGTATTTTCTATTTCTATTGATATTGGTGCATCTCTTGACATGAAAGTTCAAGAGTCGGTTTGACCATCTCCTCTGAGGATGGTGTGCTTTAGAAGAAGTTAATCTATGAATCTCCAAATGATCGCTCACTTCTTTCATACTTGCGCACCTTTCCTCTTGGAGGACCAGGCTTGATGCATCGGTATTATCTGGACTAGCACTTATTGACTTCCACGATCCTTCATGTTGTCTCTGTTCTCCAGGAGCGCGTATTGTTTGACCGTTCGACAAACTCTTCCGGGTTGTCGGACCAACAGTTTCTTTCGACGGTGTATGGGTTCATCGAAAATTTACTGCGAAAAGTGCTCAAGGATTTTAAAATGCTCTTTGCCACTGGGATTTGCACTTGATTAGTACGGCTAATTTGTTCATTAGTTAGTGCACAATTTATGGTGGAACACTGCTTCATCGTAAGTTTCGAGGATTGCACCTTATGATCTAGACATCCTTGTGATTTGTAATCACGGCTATTATCCATAAACTTTCTTTAGAGGCAAAGAGGTACTGAGAGTTCTTGGTTTCTAAGTTCGAAGCTGATCACTTCTGAGATTTGGATTCGCTTTTGACACCGGGGTAGCAACACAGACCATTCTTTAAGATCTGCTTGGGTGCAATTCGCTAACGACGTTGCCTAATTACATAGCCGTACCTTTGGCAGCTACTCAGCGGACGTTGTGCACAAGTGCAGTTGACACTCGTGAAACGTAAAAGAACTCCCAACTTTCTTCAAGCGCTTCCCCCATCTTGAGATCAAAACTTTGTAAGGTGAGGGATTAGCTATCCGAGTGTCAATTATCACCCTGATAGAGATGTGGCAGAACTAACTATGCCAACCACGTGTATCAGGGTATCCACAAAGATTTTGACCTCAGATTCACCTCCAGAAACGACTGCCTTGTAAACACAATCCTGCCACAAGGGCTGATATTTCGTGATTTAGTGTACTAAAGAACTTTAAGGTAGATGTATTGAAGATGGTCCCATAACGGCAGCCCCACGTTGAGCACGATGAGAGTCCTCTCTGTACATCAGTTTCGTGGCTTTCTTCCCTGCCCGGGCTTCCCGACGCTCTTCCTTAATCGCAGCCTGCGCGAAGACAAGATAAATATCAACGCCATGTACTCCCGAGTCCATATCTAGTTGAAAAGAGTTGAAAAGCTTTTTGACATCCAGTCTTAAGTGGATCTCCAAAGGCGAGCTACCCAAGGCAAAAGGTTTAGGATAAAAAGGCAATCAACTGATTTAGAAAAGCATAAGTACCTTTCGTGCTTTCTTCTCCTCGGGTGTCTCTCCGGCACGAGGTCCCCCTTTCTTGCCAGCTGAAGAGCTTTGGGCCTTAGTACTGACTGGCTTCTCGTCCTCCTTGACAGGAGCAAGAGCTCTCCTAGGAAGATAATCTAGTGGCAGCTTTTGCTTTCCGCCTAGACGAATAATTCCTGTTTCGGATTTTTCGAGATTCTGAAGCTTGATTCTAGGCTTCAAAGATCCAGGAGCGCCAATTTTGCCGGGATGATTGTCCAAGTTAGATAAGGTGGACACTATAGTTTCACAATCCCAATGCTCCTTTTCTTCATCACTTGCCTCCTCCAGAACGACCTCTTTATCGTCGTCACTTCTATATTCTAGAGTCTTTCGTATAACCGCGTCGTCTATCCCTGAGTTTGCTATCATACTACTCTTCGCATCCTTATCAAAACTACTTCCTACTGCTCTATCTGCTGCGGAAGGTATAGTCATCACTTCCTTCTTGATTTCCTCAGCTGGTGTCTCATATCTTTCTTTGAAGTACTTTTTATCTGTAAGAAAGTCAGATAAGATACTGCTGAATTCGGATATGTCTGCATGACCCCTAATAGTTGGATCGTCCTCATCAAGCTCGCCAAACTCGTAGTCATCATACTCCCGCAAAGCTAACTGCAAAACACAAACCGGAGACGTCTTAAAATTCTGCTACCTCAAGCTTCCCAGGTGCTACACAACCAGTCCGAATGAACGGAAGATCTTAATTTCACCTTTTCTAGGATAAAAATTATAAAGGGTCAATTTAAAGTTGTAGCCCTTGTGAGAACCGTACCGTATCGAACTGCTCATCGAGCACGCGTGCAGGTCTTTCCTTTTCAGGAAAAACTAAACTATCGTCGTCATCTTCATCGTCGTCCAGGTCTTCGTCAGAACCTTCCGGAAGCGTCTTCTTCGCACTCCGACCACTGAACGAAGCTTCTTCGGAGAGAACTGCTCGCTCCTCGACACCGTCGTTTGCCAATATAACGAACTCGTCCTCAAGTTCATCTGCTGAATCGAACTGTGACCCATCACTGTCATCCAGTGCAGCAAGAATTTCAACGTCAAGGACACCTTCCTTCGAGAGGGGTTTCCTAACAGGACGGCTGCTCGAACTCACGAGTTGAATTGTTTTTTGTTCAGCTTCTTTGTTATCATCGTCAGTTCCTTGGACTCGCAATCTTGATGCATCGTAAGCCTGAAAAAAAGGTCGCGGACGAACACAAGTCAAGCGTATTTTAACATGACGTAACTAGGCAAACGTACGTACAAGACTGGATTGTCTATCACTTATGTGGGAGTCAATTACTCTTGTCTAACAAAAGGCTTCCGGAAGAAAGTGTGGCCGAACGAAATACGTATTAGAAAACCTGTTCCCCGTCCGCAGAATATTGCCTATAAAGTGTGATGAAATGGAAATCTGCTGGTTTCGAAAACGAGTTTGACCTAGATTAATTTTAATTTCACAAACCTTGACATCTGCTCGGAGTGAGTTAAGCTCAAAACGAGTGGCAGGAACGAAAGATCCGCCCACACCCGCAATGCCGATTTTGCGCATGTGCTGCAAATAATCGTATCCATCGTCAGGATACCCTAATTCGATCAATTCACGTCTCTTCTCCTCAGAGAGCCCCTTCCGTCCAACAGCTGTAGGAGCACTGCGCTTTGGAGCTACTTGCGCTTCTTTTTCCTCCCCGCTGTCATCATCTGCATCGTCAAATCTCGACTCGCCATCCTCGTCAGAATCCTCTTCGCCTTCCTGAATCCTCTCCTCCAGCTCATCTCCATACTCTGATTCCCTGTACGACCGTGGATCGTCTTCACTAAACCCCTTTACATAACCCTCTCCCCCGTCTATACGAGTGAAAATTCGTGCAGGAGCTTCCGAGTCGTCATCGGCTTCCGATTCCCGGTACACTAGCGTAAATGTCGCGGACTTCTTCTTATCGATGAACTTTTTCTTCCCCATAGCTAGGCAGGGTAAGCTTCCCGAATTTCTTCCTTGCTCCTTCGAGATCCTCGTGCAAAAGCCTTCGACAGGCACAGCTCGAAACCCTAATTGCTCCCTTCTTTCTTCCAACACTAGAAATGGGGTCCTGCAAGAGCCCTAATAGAATCCTACAGTAAACAGAATATGGAGTGTCTTGCCAACCGGCGAATTGCTGCCGGTTAAGAGAGACGCTCATCGGGACACATCTTCAATTACCGGCCAATTTTCGAAATTTGTTGCTCGGGAAGAAAGACATGTCGTATTTCGGGAGTCGCCTCGACTGTCAGTGCAAGATCTAGAGAATTTACCGTCACCGGTAATTCTCGAAGTCACTTGCCCGCCAAACTGAAAGTATGTTCTTGACCGTCCCTGTATAATCGCCAGAAAGTTCAAAAAACTCCGAACCTAAGGAACTCAAGAAGTCCCAGGATTACTCAACGAAGACATGATTGAAAGACGGCATATCTCTTCTGCGATATATATTTGTGGAGAAGATCTAAGGAAGGATAAACATTAATTTTTTAAATAAATTAAGAGAATTCATTTTCAAGTTGAAAATGCTTTATTGTACTATATGTATTTTCATACGTGATAGATTATGTATGTTTATATGTGATATTATGATGGTGATTTATAAGTTACAAGTTTCTAACTAGAACTAACATTTATACCCATCTCATCTCATGTGATGTAATCCAATTTGAGTAGATGTAAGATTCACGTGAGACCCTTTTACCTAATATGAGATGTTTCATGCAAAATTAGAACCATAAGGATTTTCATATGAAAAAATTATAAAGATAACTTTAAAAAAATGTATTCTTAAGAACATCAAATATTAATAATAGTTTAGTTGAAGTTATTTCTTTCGTACTAAAGATATGCTTTAAGTAAGGAGTATAGAAGAGAATAGATGAACCAAAAACTTATTAGAACGTACTCCAAATATAAAAGATAATCCAAGGTCTTTAAGTTATTCATTACATAAGTATAAGCTTACGTTTTAGTTTAGTTAGCCACTAACTTCCTAGTAATCAACTTTTTAACCAATTTACTCAATCCTTTAACGATTCTTCGGCATAAGTTACAAACAGAAGAACAAGAAGGTTAATATACTAAATAATAAGAATCTTCTTTAGTCAAGGATAAAGATTACTTAATTCTACAGTATTTCTTGTAATGATAATTCTATTCAAACTTCATCATTATATAAAGTTATAACCTCTATTCATATTCTTTACGACTACATCAACCATTAAAAAATAAAATTTGAACTCACCCTTGTGACTTTTCTTGACTTTGTGCACATCCTACTAAAGATTTTATCATTTCTAAATCTTTGAATAACACAAGAGCTTTCTCATTCTATTTGTAATGTCGCATCTAGATTGCGTAGTCATTGGAGTTCCAATGATAGTAGTTAGAGGTATTTTGGCAATTGCTCATAGATTACTTTTTGACAGTCAGATTTCATGATGGGGCCCATCGTCGGGTGTGCCGTCAACGGGACCGTTGAGATGAGACCTAGGTCAAAATTAGGAGTATACCCAGGAAGTGCAGCTCCAAAGAGCTCACTTCTTTGATGTTGAGCCTTTGAGTTCCTAATTAGAGTGGACAAAAAGCCGGCAAGCTTCACCTGGAGTCTCTTAGCTAAAGTGGATGTGGCTTGATTATATTCAGTGCATTGTTGTTGGCAAGTTGTTGAGGATCAGATCAAGAACTAATCTGACTTGAGTTGATTCGATATGTAAACGATCTGATTACAATAGAGAAGTGAGTCAAGGGGAAATCGGATGCAGGAACAGCGAGGTTGATAGTATCTCCAAGCTCGGTGGATCCTAATGTCTTGATCGAGTAGTTCAAATTTCCTTGAGAGAGATTGGGTGCAAAAGTGATGGCAAAATTTGGGGCCAAAGAGAGTAATTTTCAAGCGGTAGTTGTGATTTTGAGCTTAGGAGGTGAAAGCAAGACCAAGTTGTTGCGAGTTGAGCTTAGAAAGTGAAATTGAAGGTGGATTTGGGAGCAAATCCTTGTGAATTAGAGATTAGATGAAGTCCATTTTTCCAATTTGGCTTAAGTGAAGAGTTAGCGGAAGATTTGGTTGTCAACCAATTTTAGGGATTTATGTCAAATTTTATGTCAAATTTTGTGAACGGTTTATGTCAGATTTTGGCGAGAAGAACTTTGATCCCCTTCTTGGTGATCCTTGTAGCTCAAGAAGTAGAATAGGTACTCCGATTATGTCAAATGTCAAATGGTGGCAGAGTCAATCCCATGTTGATTTATGAGATGGAGTGTTTTTGTTCAGCATTCTTGTGATTGGCCCCCCTCCATTCTCTACTTCATGTTTGTGCATTGTGTTTATGTGAGGTGCCCTGAATTTAGATCATTGGTGCTTTGGTGTGCTCTCGGTAGAGGGGTTGGAGTGATGACCAATCAGATTATCTTTGTTTCTCTTTGGTGAAGCAAGAAATGATGACTTGCACACCGTGAGAGTGTGTGTTGTGATGGCAGGTTATAGGTCACCTTTCCCCTAGTGTAGTTGTCTTAGTTAGAGTTACATTAGTAGGTAGTGTTCCATTATTGTTGGCACTCTGTGGTGCTTGGTTGGTGGCGTTGGCACTTGGTGGGGTACTTGTGGTTTGTGGTTGCAATTTGTGGTTCAAGTTTGCAATTGGAGGTTTGTAGTTACTTTATCACGACGGAGTTCATTGGGTATTCCAAAGAAGATAGCCCTACCATACATAGTAGGTTTACTTGGAGTGACGCTTGATATTAGCTTGTACCTCAGGTCCTAGTGAGGGAGGAGATTGACTTTGAGTTGGAGTTTGACATAGGAGCTCATCCAATTGAGAGTGCACTTGGCGTGTCCGCACCATTGTTGTGGGACATGGACAAGATTTATGGGGCCTCCAAAGACCCTAGGTGTTACTCTAGTATAGTGGGTACCATTGAGATGGATGACTTCATCCAGGAGTTTGATAGTTGGTGTAATTTGAAGCAGATATAGAACCCGACTTTGTTTACACCCTTCATGGCATGGAAGGAATTGTTTCAACATTTGGAGGGTCTGCCGATGGATGATTATCATGAGTTCAAGAGAGCTCACTTGGAGGAGATTGACTTATGGAAACAATATTGGTCTCCAAACTATGTCTTTATCACTTCAGGCTTGGTTGCCAGGAGTAGATTGGCAGTACCCATGAGTTCTAGCTCAAGTAGCGCTGCTGGAGCTAGTAGAGGTGCACTAGCTAGAGGTAATGCTACTATGAGTGGAGGTACCGCTACAAGAGGTAGTGTGGTATTGGGGTTTAACCCCATGGTGGAGTTCTTCCGGTGTTTGAGGCAAAACTACCAAGTAATGCGGATTGATAAGCTAAGGAGCTTGTAGGAGTTCCAATGGAAGACTAGAGAGAGCATATGCAAGGCATACACTCGCATGAGGCAGCTAATCAGTTTCACTTAGGGAGTAACTAAGGCCTAAGTAGTCCAATTTTGGTATGGAATATTGGATATGGAGTTGAGATGTGGAGTTCGTGATGTTATGTTGTTACACGCTACTTTGCCCACTTTGGCGGTGGTCTTTGGTTTGGCTGAGCGTATTGAGCTCAACATGGTGGAGGAGAGAGTGGTGACATCTGGATTTGGTAGGGAGACCTCATCCACAGTTGTGACTTCTTCTAGAGTGTAGCAAAGTGCACCACACCTAGTTGGTTTTCGAGGACAAGGTAGACAGCCCAGATCCTATAGAGCAAGTGGGGGGCCTAGTAGAGCTAGACCTGTGAGCCGGCCTGTCTCTCACTCAAGATGAACCTCTGATGGCTATTATGGTAGCGCACCATGGACTAAGAAGGCAAGGAACCCAAACTCCATCATACTCCTCCAAGGCTAACACTCCAAGACTCAAGACATTGCTCACTAGAGAACTCAATGAGAGAGAGATAGTTGCAAATGAAAGGATGATGAGTACCTCCTCACCCCTTGTTTATATACTTTTGAAATAGTTACATACCAAAGTTACTAATTACCATAGTAACTCAAGTTACTAGACTAAAAGTCAAGTAAAGTCAAAAAGTAGAAAGGAATATCCATTCACATGGGCACATTCCCCTAAGCATGTGGTCTTATCTTGACCCAACCACTAAGTCAAGGATTCCTTCACATGGGCTATCCTTGGACTAAAGAAGAATCCAAAACAAAAAGGCTTGCGGGCCCAAGAGTTCTCAACTCTTTCCTCAAAGCCAAACACCTAGGAATAATACCAAGTCAACACACTAAAATCCAAAATAGTGGTGCTCATCTTTTCTACTTCCTCTAAAGTAAGGTCCCATCTATCTTAGCTATAACTAACTTTAGCTAACCAGGACTAATATAGAACCATCATTTATCTCTATATAAATAGTATCTCTTAAGTTCTTGTAATATCAAGCTAAATATCACAATACCACACACATGCACAAATGGGTGTTACAGACCCTACCTTCATTTTTGGGTCAATAGCAGCCAATGAGTGGTGGTGTTGCTTGTTGGACTTGTGGTGGACCTCACCATAGGAGAGAGTGTACTCATGGCAGTGGACTTGATACCTCTGGTGCATCACAGCCAACACAGAGATAGTGTGAGCATTGGATATGGTCACTCTAGTGATCGGTGTTTTGACCTACACCTGGAGTTACAAAGTGGTAGGGCTACTATGGTAGGTGGGAGAGGAGCTCCAATTCATGGAGGACAAGGTGGTAGAGGTGGTGGTAGAGGATCTACATCTAGTAGGGGTGCAGTACTTGCTCTTACTTTTGATACAACTATGGCTACTCGGATTGAGCAATTGGAATAGAGATTGGCTAGTATAGCCTTTGCTTAGAGGAGATCAAATTTGGATGCTAAGGCTTCCACCTCATATGTTGGTGATAAAGATGCTTTGGACTTCATGTGTGGAGCAACACAAGTGGATGCATCTACAGCAATGACTAGGAGTACAGTACGTGCTCCAAAGCCTAGAGGAGCATCAGTGAAGTTGGACCCACAAAGATGATAGGTTGGGAGATAGGTCAAATTTCCCTAGTCTTTCATGCTCTTTGAGGCCCTACAAACATCATCCATGGCTCCTAGATGTCCTAGTGCAAGTGTGGTAGGTGGTGATGGGTTGCATGATAGACTACCTACTAGTAAACTACTTGTTACTACATAGACTAAGTCTAGCACAATGTTGGGGATGGCTCAGCTGATTATGTGCTATCCTTATGTTTAGCCAATGATATGTATACATTGGTAGTTGACCCAACCCTAGTGTTCAGATTGGCTGCTATGCTTTGTGAGAGTAAGGATGATGTGGTTCCCGCTTCTAGAGCAAAGGTGGTTGATAGTAGAGCTAACTTGGTTGAGGAGCATGGGATCCGCTCAAGGACCAGTGGTTTATGGCAGGCAACAATAGTTAGATTGGAGGAGTTGCCAATAAGACCGACCTTTGAGAGAGCATGGTTCACACTTGGTGGTGTCCTATTGGATAACCATAGGAGGATTTTCAGTTTGGTGGGACCTTCAAGGAAGGTCTATATTAGACTTTGGTGTGCAGTCCCTTATGTTAGGGAAGGTTGTAGTTGTCAATCTGGAGTTATGAAAGATCAATGTGGAGAGATGTCTATTTCAGATCTAGACATCTCTAGGTGGTGGTTCGACATAGTACATCACACATGGGGAGCTTGTTGTCCAGGTTCAGTCTAGTCACCCAATTGATAGCTTGGTGGTGAGAGCTTAGGCTATTGTGACAATAGTTGAGTCATATGATGTGCTAGTTGGTGGAGCAGTGCTATAACCCACGGATTTCAATATCAACTATTGGGAGGAGATAGCCTCCTATAGACCAGGTTGGCAGTCTGGTGAGGGATGAGTATGTCACCTACCAATATGCTTTAGTAGTGGTAGCCTTGGCTCACTATAGTCCGAGACCATGGTAGCATTAGTTTCAACTTTTAGTGGTGTTGTTACTTGGCCTGGTGACTTATTGGAGGGGAACGCCCATGCAAAGGATACTCTAGTACCAAAGGAGATCACTTGGATTTGGAGAATGAATGAGATTGTTCCATCTACCTTGGATGTTCCATTGTGGAGATCGGAGGAGGCATTGCAACAACATGCAGATTGGTTGGTGTAATAGGCTTAGAGTGGAGCCTTTGTACCACCAAGAGATGAGTGTGAGGATGAGCCTCCAAAGTTGATTACCTTGACACCTTTGGATACCACACTCATTGCTTGGCAGTATCTAGTAGAGTATGTCTATTGGAGTTGTTTGGTGGGATTAGCACCGGATTAGTTGCGGTTATACAAGTATAGAGGTACTTGTATGTGGAGAGAGATGAGATTGCTAGGCGAGTCTCTCTCCATCATGTGGCACACTTGGGATTGTTTGGTGGGATTAGCACCATACTAGCTATGGTCCTACATGCGGGTATACAAGTACAGAGGTACTTGTATGTGGAGAGAGATGAGACTACTAGGCAAGTCTCTCTTCATCATGTGGCACACTTGGCCTATCAATATCTTGAGTTATTATCAATGTCAATAGTCAAGGGTTACCAAAAGGCCCTACCAATAGACATTTCCTTACTAGGGATGCATGATCTAGAACAACATGGGCCTATTCATTTGGTGATTTCAAGATGGCCATGTCAGGGGTATACACATGCTGGTCAAGGTTTGGGTCTTCAAGATCCTTGTTCTGGTAAGTTTTGAGAGATGTTACGAATACTATGACATCTCTCAATTCATCAATCTATTTTTTTAGCTTACATTTTGGAGAATGCTCCTTTGATGGGTGATTCTTGTACCCGAGTAGTGGCGAGTACACATCAGGTCTATTCTTGGATGGGACCTACTATTTTGTTAGATGTAGCCAGAAGGGGATCATGGGTTCATTTTCTTTGTCTTTGGTGGACGAACCTCTTACCTTGAGAGGTTCTATAGCATACATATGATGGGATTCAGCAACTAGACCACATCAATATTGATGATGTCTTGGATGTTAGGCATTAGTCTCAGATAGTCATAGTGGCTGATAGGCCACCTATGGCAAAGGTGAACCTAATTGGATAGCTTAGAGCCGCTTTTCCCACACTTATGAGTTTCCCAAGCTCCCATGCTTTTTGAGAGGGAGGTCCTAGTCTTATTTGGGACTCATAGTTACAATAGTTGGTGGAGCCTAATCCCAATGAGAGAGAGTAGGCGATGGGTTTTTGCATTGGTATTACCGTTGTTCTAGTAGTGTCAAAGGTATCTAAGCATTAGGTGTTAGGTCAGGCTATGGACCTAAATTGTTTGACCTGGATTGTGAACCTTGGCTTGGCAAAGCAGCGTAGGATGCACATGATAGGCATCACCACTCGGACACTTGTGAGCCCTCTGCCTATTGGGTCAATTCAAGCACATGTTGGGGGCAATGAACATGGTATTCTTGGGACACAACCAATAACTACTAGGGAGAGGGTCTACTTGGAGTCCATCTAGGTGAGAGTGGGCTACTTGGATTACACTTTTGGTCTACTTGAAATGTTACTAGAGGACGTGTGGAGCTTGTTGCTAGAGTGGAAGTAGTTTTTCACACTAAGGTTGGGACCTCTAGAGCTTGGGAGCATGACACTATTTTTTTCTCCCAAGGGCCTAGTGTAGCAACCAATCAATACATCTTCTACTCCTATGATAGTTATAGAGGATACTTGGGAGCCAGATCTTGGACCCAAGCTTATAGGAGAGGAAAGGTGGGGAGTTTGGCGGTTCTTGAGGAGCTACACAAGTTGTTTTGCCTTCAATATGAAGGATTTGGGTGCTCTAAAGGGACTTGGTATATAGGTTGAGTTGACTAGTGATACACCAATTTTTTGACATCCTTATTGATATAGTGATATGGAGAGGACATTGATTCAAAGTCAAAGTAGTGACCTTTTTGAGGCTAGTTTGGTGAAAATTTCACATGGAGAGTATGCATCATGTTTAGCTATGAAGTTTAGCTATGAAGTTAATCAGGCTTACAAAGTAGAGAATAAGACAAAATAGCCTAGAATATTCTAAAAGCATCTAAGAAGCTTCTTGGGAAGCTTCCCAACTAGTTAACTTACGCCCTAAGCAGGTAGCTTCTAACTAGCTTAGCTTGCACACCAAGTAGGCGGCTTCTAGAAGGAAGCTTCTTGAGAAGCTTCTTGGTTAACTTGGCTTGCACTCCAAGAAAGCGGCTCAAGGAAGCTTCTTGAGAAGCTTCAAGGGTCTTGTATGCTACCTATAAATACCAAAGCCGAAGCTCATACTAGGCATTCGGAGTTTTCCCTCATTCAAGTGTCCCAATGTGAGTTTCCATTCTCCTATTTCTCTCCTCGGTTTTGGTCTTTTACATTGGTATCAGAGCACGAATGGTATGGATGGAATTTATGGACCACCAAATCCACTTCCACCAAACCATTGGGACTTTCATGTCCAGATATTACCAAAGCATCGTTTCACACAATTCATCATCTCGCATTTTGGGCAGGATTTTCTACATATGATCACCGTGTTAGAGGAACCCTTGATACTTCCAATTGTAACTTATGGAGAACGGTGGACGTGTTGTATCTATGTGTTAATCAACTAGATAAATTGAGGGTAGTGGAATAGAGTAGTAGCGATGGCAGCAATACCGGATGTTATCCTTGCAATGCAACAACAAATCGAGCATCTTACTTGATTGTTGGATGAATGAGACCAGCAATGACGAGAATAGATAGATAAAGCACCAGTTTGAGATGGAGAAGATCATATTTGATTTCCGAAACCCAAAGTGTTTGAAGGCAAGAATCTTTCAAGCAAAGTGTAGAATTTTGTGTTTGACTGCAAACGTTACTTTGAAGCCACCAATCTTCAAGACAAGCAGAAGCAAATTCTCTTGGCTTCTAGCCAATTGGATGGCATGTCCAAACGTGTTTGATAATAAAAGATAATTTTCACTTGAACTCCAAGTAGATCATGTAGTTTTAACCAATTTAACTTTTCACGCAATTTATGCAAAACTTTGGTGGCGATTCTGAGTAGAAAGAGCTGAATGACAAATTGTTACACCAATTTTAACATGGGCAAAATTCAAAGATGCAATACTTGGTATCAAAATATAAATGCCACTTGAGCCGCACAAGATAAATTGACGGAGTTGAGGCAGATTGGCTCAATGAGAAGCTACATCATACAATTTCAGAACATCATCATGCAAATTCCAGATATCCAAGAAGGTGAAGTTCTGGATCAATTTGTGTGAAGATTGAAGTCACGAACCAAAGTGGAGGTGACCATGCGGGAGCCACAAAACGTAGAAGAAGCCATGCAATTGGCTAAGCATTTTCATTCCTTGGTTGCGACAACTTGGTCTCAATCTCGACCTACACAAAGCCTACCAGTACACTACGCACGAGTGGAAGAACCGATACCAATGGAGATTGATGATATCCAACGAAGACCACTTGGCACAGCAGATAGAGAAAGATTACGACAAAATGGAGGTTGCTTTTATTGTCACCAAGTTGGACATCATATTGCTAAATGTCCACTTAGGAATGGGCAACCTCGACAAGTTGCCCAGATGGAGTTTGTGGAACAGAATGATCAAGGAAACGAAGAATCCCAATAGCAGATTTTGAGCCGCCTACTAGGAGCTTGATTAGTTCCAATGGGGTTGAAGGCTTGACCTATGCAAGTTTGTTTCACTTGCAAAGTACGATATCTAATCGAGGTTGTAGGATTTTGGTTGATCTGGAAGTTTAGAGAATTTGTTATGCGTATATACATTGCTACACAACATACATTGTTGTCAACATCATACACTATAAAAATACAACTCACATATAAGTCATACATAGACTATAAAGTGCCACAATAATCAGATTGCTTACCACTCTCAACTCAACTCAACTCAGATCAGTACTTGATCTGTCACTCTATAAACTGCCAATAACATAGCACTGATTACAGTCAAGCCACACTCACTCAAGCATAGAGAATCCAAGTGATGCTCGTCGGCCTCTATCCACCATAGCCAGGAACTCAAAGGCTCAACATCAAAGAAGTGAGCTCTCGGAGCTCACTTCAAAACTATACCCCTTGGACTTGAGCTAGCTCTGAAACCCTAATGGTCCCGCTGACGGTACACTCAACGGTGCGAACGGTGCAAAGTGACGGTGGGCCCCACCGTGAAGTCAGTACCCCGAACACAAAATCTGACCGTCGGAAAGTAGTCTCTGAGAAACTATTAAAATAACTCTAACTACTAACATTGGAACTCTTGTCCGAGCATCTAGATGTGGCACTACAAATGGTGTGACAAATTGCATGTCTATGCAAGTAGCAAAGGAATTGGGTATTCCTATCAAGCCAGTGTTTGGAAGTAGTTTGATGATGGCGGATGCTAGAAAGGGTTCTGCATTCCGCACCTCACATCCTGTTACCTTCAAGATTGGGAAGGAGTATTTGGAGTGTATGAGGTTTGTAGTGGCACCTCTACACTATGATATCATTTTGGGTCTACCTTGGCTTAAACATCATAAGGTTCAATTCGATTGGACCCGATGACAAATTCAAGTACAACACCAAGGTAGAAAATTTTGATTAGGTTGTTTGGCACCTCTGAGTAAGACACCTAAGAATAGTCAGTCCCAAGATGGGAAGTTTGTTGAGAAGGTAGCCATAGAGCAAATCTGGAAGGGAGACAAGTCCCAAGATGGGAGGTTTGCCAAGAAGGCAACCATGGAGCAAGCTTGGAAGAGAGATGGATACCGAGAAGAGCCATGATGAAGCGGCCATAGAGCAAGCTTTGGAGTAAGATAAGTTTGTATTTGCGGTGTAGATCAAGCAGATTGCACAAGAACAATCTGAGAAGGGCCAAGAGCCTCATCAAGCAATGGTTAATCAGATAGTTCAGGAGTTTGCAAATGTGTTTTTGGATGATCTGCCAAAGGGATTACCCTCTGATCAAGGTATGCCTTTCAAGATCGAGTTATTGCCAAGGAGTACTCCAATGAGTAGACCAATCTATCCGCTCTCACCAAAGGAGTTGGAAGAGTTGCGAACAACACTTAAAAAGTTGTTGGAGAAGGATTTCATACAACATAGTACCTCTCCTTGGAGAGCATCGATACTATTTGTTCCAAAGAAGGATGGAGGACTTCGTTTCTGTATTGATTACCATGGGCTCAATAAGCAAACCGTGAAGAATGCATATCCCTTGCCTCGGATTGATGACTTACTTGATCAACTAAGTGGAGCACGCTACTTTTCCAAGTTGGATCTTTGTAGCGGCTATTGGCAAATTCCGATTGATAGAGAGGATGTGCAAAAGACTACTTTTTGCACAAGGTATGGACATTTTGAGTGGAGAGTTCTACCTTTCAAACTCACTAATGCTCCAGTAGTCTTCATGGATCAGATGCATCGGGTGTTGGAGGGACTATTGGATTGGTCAGTGGTAGTGTTCTTATATGATATCTTAATCTATAGTAGGACAGAGACAGAACACATGAATCATGTGTGAGAAGTCCTAAGACGACTACGATAGTGGAAATTTTACTGCAAGAAGTCAAAGTGTGCCTTGTGGCAGAAGGAGGTTACCTTCTTGGGTCATAAGATCTCATCAGAGGGGATCAAGATGGAAGAAGAGAAGATCAAGATGGAAGAAGAGAAGATCAAGGCCATTACTGATTGGCCTACCCCAAAGGATGCTACAGAAGTACGAGCATTCAATGAATTGGCCAGTTTTTACCGACAGTGCATCCACTATTATGCTCACGTGGCTGCACCATTGACTGACCTCTTGTGAAAGAACTCGAGCTTCTAGTGGACCACCAAGCATGAAGAAGCATTCTAGAAGTTAAAGCATATGGTGTCTTCAAGACCCATTCTTCAACCATATGATCCTCAACTACCTTGTGTGGTTGATTTTGATGATTCTAACTTTGCAATTGGAGCTATGTTGCAACAAGAATTTCCAAATGGACTACATCCTATTGCCTTTGTGTCTTGCCAACTAAATACAGCTGAAAGAAATTACTCTGCTCGAGATCGGGAACAACTTGCAATGGTATATGCCACCAAGGTATGGAGGCATTATCTCTTGGAGAAACAAGTGATCATGCAAACTAATCACAAGCCATTGTTGCAGACCTTACACTCGAAGCACATGAAGAGTCGGCATCATCGATGGGAAGAGCAACTCCAATTGTTTGACATCAAACTTGAGGACAAACCAGGATGGTTCCATGTCATCCTTGATGCTCTATCACGACGACCTGATTTGAAGGCTCTTCCTCTCATCACAGTAGCAATTACAATAGTGTCCATTGACCCTAAGGTCCATAATGAGTTTCAATCAGCTCTACAACAAGATCCCTTCTTCCAAATGGTACACGGTCATCTGACAGCATGCGACAAGGAGTACAACACCTTCTCCTTCAAGGAAGGCCTTTTATTCCATGTAGACCAAATATATGTTCCAGCCAAAGGTGAATCTTTGACTTGTGCGCCTTCAAGAAGCCCATGATTTACCAATAACTGGTCACATGGGAGTAGAAAAGACCTTGGGCACCCTCCAACGCCAATGGTGGTGGCCCAACATGATACGAGATGTTCGAGACTTTGTCCGATCATGTGAGAGTTGCCAACGTAACAAGGCCAGCAACCAGAAGCCGAGTGGACTCCTTCAACCACTCGCCATTCCATCCACTCATTGGGAGCATGTGAGCTTGGATCTCATCACATCCTTGCCAAAGACAAAACAAGGACACACTGCAATTGTGGTGTTTGTGGATAAGCTTAGTAAGAAAATCCACTTGGCACCAACCTGTGATACCGTGAATGCTCCAACCTTAGCACAAATCTACTTCGACAATATCTTCAAGCATCATGGGATGCCATGTGTACTCATCTCCGACCGTGATCCTTGATTTACCGAGAAGTTTTGGCAAGCACTCTTCCAGATACTCGGCACCAAGCTTGCTTTATCCATGGCCTATCATCCTTAAACCGATGGACAAACTGAACGCGCAAATCGTACATTGGAGGATATGTTGCGGGCCTTTGTCAATGTCCACCATACCAACTAGGATGAATGTCTTGCAGCTGTAGAATTTGCCTACAACAATTCGAAACAGGCAAGCACTAGATTTTCTCCCTTCTTTCTCAATTTTGGCCAAGATCCCCTTGTTCCAGATTCTCTTCTTGCTCCCCCTCCATCTCAGGTTCCTAATACTTCCACATTCTCGACCACTATATCCCAATCTCTCCAACAAGCCAAGTCTCACCTCCTTGTTGCTCAAAATCGCCAAAAACAATATGCGGACCACCATCGTTGTGATCTCACCTTTGAAATTGGTGATAAAGTCATGCTATCCTCTAGTAACCTCCCTCTTCCACTTGATATCCAAGTTCGTAAACTTGCTCCTAATTGGATAGGACCCTTTGATATCACCCACATTGTCTCTCCTATTGCTTATCGACTTGCATTGCTTTGTCACATGCGTATCCATCCTGTCTTTCATGTTGCCAAGTTGAAACCATTTGTTCCTAACCCCTCTTCCTTTTCCTCTCGAGTCCAACCTCTTCTTATGCCTGTCCCTATCAATGATCATGAGGAGTACAAAGTTGATTGTATCCTTGCGTGTCGCCATATTCAACGAGGCCGTCGCCAACATACGGAGTACAAGGTCCTTTGGAAAGGGTATCCCCTTCATGATGCCACATGGGAACCTCTTTCCCACCTCTAGAATGCACAGACGGCCATCAAGGAATTCGAAGCTTCACTAGCAACGAGGACGTTACCAACTAGCAGCGGGGGAATATATAACAATATGGAGTTTAGCTATGAAGTTAATCGGGTTTACAAAGTAGAGAATAAGACAAAATAGCCTAGAATATTCTAGAAGCATCTAAGAAGCTTCTTGGGAAGCTTCCCAACTAGTTAACTTGCGCCTTAGGTAGCTTCTAGAAGGAAGCTTCTAAAAGCTTCTAACTAGCTTAGCTTGCATGCCAAGTAGGCGGCTTCTAGAAGAAAGCTTCTTGAGAAGCTTCCTGGTTAACTTGGCTTGCATTCCAAGAAAGCGGCTCAAGGAAGCTTCTCATGTTAGGCATTCGGAGTTTTCCCTCATTCAAGTGTCCCAATGTGAGTTTCCATTCTCCTATTTCTCTCCTCAGTTTCGGTCTTTTACACATCAGCTATAGTGATGCCAGCCAAGAAGGATATGCATGGAAACTACACAAATAGGTAGATGTGTGGAGATTATTGTCCTATCAACCAATACACTAGGGCTGATTGGTATGCCATGCCTACACCGAAGGAGATCTTTGATGCAATTGGGCATGCAAAGGTCTTCAATACTTTGGATCTTCAAGCAAGATATCATCAGTTGCCAATTAAGGAATAAGATAAGTCCAAGATAGCATTTTGAGCTATTGATCCTCATGGTAAGGATGTATTATTTGGTAATCCCTCTACTCTCATCATTGATCATCAACAATTGAAGTGGTTGATGGAGTCCGACAAGCTTTCAAGGAAGCTTGCACGATGGGCTTTGATTTTATAAGAGTATGATTTCATGGTCATTCATAGACCTGGAATGGTGAACCATGATGCAGATGGGTTGAGTAGAAACCCATGTCCTAGCGAGTAGGATCAAAATGGAGCATGTCGGCATGGTGACTCAAATGAGGAGATGGTGCCAGGTTGGCATGCATTTGCCTTTTTGTGTATATTTTTTGAGACTTTGGTGGTACTTCTCTCAATGCATGTAGGAAGAGTTATTGAGGTCACAAATCCAAAGAGTGAAGATATTGGTATAATCTAGCAAGACATTCATGATGATGTCTTAGTGATAGACTATCTTTGCACTAGTGTTGTGGGTGGCACAATTGGGGCCAAGGAGAGAGAACGTGTTCTTTAGCAAGCCAGACGATTCAGATTGGAGGGCAAACACCTTTTGTGTGTATGGGAGGATAGTAGAGTGAGAGTAGTGCCACTTCTATCTTAGAGACCATAGTTGGTCCGTCATGCTCATAAGGAGCTAGGACATTTTGGAGTAAAGCGTACATATAGCTTACTCTAGAGTCATTATTGGTGGCAAGGTTTGCAAATCAATGTATAGCAGTTTGTTGTCGAGATGTGTGGTTTGTGACCAAGTTAGAGCATCATTTAATGCTCCTATGCCACAATTGCACCCATTACCTATCATGGAATTGGGTTACCATTAGAGTTTGGACTTTGCCAGACCTTTACCATTGATTGTGAGACATCCTTGGTATGTTTTGGTGATGGTGGAGCACTTTTCCAGGTGGATTGAGTTGGTAGCACTTCTTGACAAGTCCAATGAAGGGACGGCTTACTTGTTCCTAGATCAGGTTCTTAGTCATGTTGGTAGACCAATTGAGGTTTAGACTGATTAGGGTACAAAGTTCTTGGGAGAGTTTCAGGTCTTGTGTGACAAGGCTTTGATTGATCATCATACTACCTCTTGAGATCACCCTAAGGCATATGGCTTAGCAGAGAGTGGTTTAGACAATAAAGAGAGGATTACGAAAGTATGGTTTGTAGGGAGGCCACTTGGGTGTCACGCCATTTGTAGTTTTGCATCTAGATGCTTGGACACTGTAGAGGATCTACACCTAGTAGAGGTGCACTTACTTCTGACACAGCTATGGCTACACGGATTAAGCAGTTGGAGCAGAGATTGGCTAGTATGGCTATTGCTCTGAGGAGATCAAATTCAGGTGCTGAGGCTTCCACCTCATATGTTGGTGATAGAGATGCTTTGGATTTCATGTGCGGAGCAGCATAGGTGGATGCATCTGTAGCAGTGACTAGGAGTGTAGTATGTACTCGAGAGCCTAGAGGAGCATTAGTGGAGTTGGACCCACAGAGAGGAGAGGTTGGGAGACAGGTCAGACTTCCCTAGTCTTTCATGCTATCTGAGGCATTGTAGATGACATCCATGGTTCCTAGACATCCCAGTGCAGGTGTGGTAGGTGGTGATAGAGTGCATGATGGACTACCTGCTAATCAGCCACCTATTACTACACAGATTGAGTCTAGCATGATTGTAACAATATGGAGTTTAGTGACGAAGTTAGTCGGGCTTACAAAGTAGCACATAAGACAAAGTAGCCTAGAATATTCCAAAAGTATCTAGGAAGCTTCTTGGGAAGCTTCCCGGTTAACTTAGCTTGCACATTAAGTAAGTAGCTTCTAGAAGGAAGCTTCTAGAAGCTTCCAACTAGCTTAACTTGCATGCCAAGTAGGCGGCTTCTAGAAGGAAGCTTCTTGAGAAGCTTCCTAGTTAACTTGGCTTGCATTCTAAAGCGGCTTGAGGAAGCTTCTTGAGAAGCTTCTCAAGGGCCTTGTATGCTACTTATAAATACCAAAGCCAAAGCTCATGCTAGGCATTCGGAGTTTTCCCTCATTCAAGTGTCTCAATGTGAGTTTCCATTCTCCTATTTCTCTCCTCAAATTCGTTCTTTTACATTGGTATCAGAGCAGGAATGGGATGGATGGAATTTATGGACCACCAAATCCACTTCCACCAAACCATTGGGATTTTCACGTCCAAATACTACCCAAGCATCGTTTCACACAGTTCATCACCTTGCACTTTGGACAAGATTTTGTGCATATGATCACCATATCTGAGGAACCCTTGGTGCTTCCGGTTGTAACTTATAGAGAACAGTGGATGTGCTATTTCTATGTGTTAATAAATTAGATAGATTGGGAGTGGTGTGATAGAGGAGCAACCATGGCGGCAATACCTGATGTTATCCTTGCTATGCAACAACAAATCGAGCACCTTACTCGATTGTTGGATGAACGAGATCTTTGACGACAAGAGCAGGTGGAGAGAGTACCAATTGGAGAAGGAGAAGATCGGATCAGATTCCCTAAACCCAAGGTATTTGAATGCAAGAATCTCACCGGTGCAGTGGAGAATTTTGTGTTTGATTGTGAATGTTATTTTGAAGCTACCAATCTACAAGATGAGCGAAAACAGATTCTCTTGGCTTCTAGCCAATTGGATGGAGTAGCAAAGCTATGGTGGAGATTTCAAGTGGAGCGAGCCAAACGACAAATGGTTGCACCAATCTTGACATGGGCAGAATTCAAGAGCGCAATAATCAGTCGGTTCTAAGCTATAAATGCCACACGAGCTGCACGGGATAAGTTGGCAGAGTTGAAACAGATTGGCTCTATAAGAAGTTACATCACGCAGTTCCAAAACACCATCATGCAAATTCCAAATATTTTGGAAGGTGAAGCTCTTGATCGATTTGTGAGGGGCTTGAAGGCAAGAACCAAATTAGAGGTAACCATGCAAGAGCCACAACACTTGGAGGAAGCCATGCGGTTGGCCGAACGTTTTGATTCCTTGGTAGCAACAACTTGGTCTTGATCTCGACCCCCACAAAGCCTACCAATACACTACACACAAGTGGAGGAGCCAGCACCAATGGAGATTGATGCAATTCAACAAAGATCACTGGGCATGGCAAACAGGGAGAAACTATGACAAAATGGTGGTTGTTTTTATTGTCACCAGTTGGGGCATCGCATTGCAGAATGTCCACTTAAGAATGGACGACCTCAACAAGTTGCCCAGATGGAGGTTGTGGAGCGGAATGATCAGGGAAATGAGGAATCCCAGTAGGAGATTTTGAGCCGCCTATTGGGAGCTTGATTAGTTCCAATGGGATTGAAGGCTCGACCTATGCAAGTTTGCTTCACTTGCAAGGTATGATATCTAATAGGGGTTGTAGGATTTTGGTTGATTCTGGAAGTTCAAGGAATTGCATGTCTATGCAAGTAGCAAAGGAATTGGGTATCCCTATCAAGCCAATGATTGGAAGTAGTTTGATGATGGTTGTCATGCCATTTGTAGTTCCGCATCTAGATGCTCGGACACAGAAGTTCCAGTGATGGTAGTTAGAGTTATTCTAGCAGTTTCTCAAGGACTACTTTCCGACGGTTAGATTTTGTGTTTTGGGTACTGACTTCACGGTGGGGCCCATCGTCACTTTGCACCATTCGCACCATTGAGTGTGCCGTCAGTGGGACCGTTAGGGTTTCAGGGCTAGCTCGAGTCCAGGGGGTATAGTTTCGAAGTGAGCTCCAGAGAGCTCACTTCTCTGATGTTGAGCCTTCGAGTTCCTGGCTATGGTGGACAGAGGCCGGCAAGCGTCACCTGGATTCTCTATGCTTGAGTGGGTGTGGCTTGACTGTAATTAGTGCCCAGTTGTTGGCAGTTTATAGAGTGACAGATCAAGTACTGATCTGAGTTGAGTTGAGTTGAAAGTGTTAAGCAATCTGATTACATCAGAGAAGTGAAGTCAGGGGGAAATCGAGTGCAAGAACGTTGAGTGTTGGTGGTATCTCCAAGCTCGGTGGATCGTGGTAGCTCGATTCAGGTTCTGTGTTTCCCAAGTGTGCAGAAGCTCGTGTAGTTGATGCAAATTTGGCAGTTAGGCGGACGGTGTGCGGAAGCGCTGGCCAAATTTCGAGCAAAGAAGGAGCAATTTTCGAGCAATGTTGTGATTTTGAGCTCAGGAGGTGAAGGCAGGACCAATTTGCTGTGAGTTAGGCTCAGAAAGTGAAATTGAAGGTGGAGTTGGAAAGCTCTTCTCATGAAATTGTGATTTGGAAAAACCTGTTTTGTCAATTTGGCTCGAGTGGAAAGTTAGCGGGGGATTTGGCGGACATCCATCTTTAGGGTTTATGTCAGATTTTACGTCAGATTTACGTCAGATTTTGGGCCAGAATTGGAGGAGTTTCGCTGTTTGGCCAGATTTGGAGAAGTTTTGCTAGTTTGGATGAGTTTCACAAATTTGGAGAAGTTTCGCCAATTTTGGAGGAGGTTCGAAGTGGCAACAAGAAAGGCCTCATTTGGTTGAATTTCGGCATTTTGAGGCTTCAAGGCATAGGGCTGTGGGCTATGAGAGGCTACGAAGGCTAGAAGGGCCAGAAGGGCCAGCTTGTTGGCGTGAGGCTAGCTAGTTTAGTGTAGATCTTGGTCATTGGTTGGCAAAATCTGCCTTTCTTGCTAGATTGTGTGCAACAGGGTTTGACCCCTAGATCTCTTATTCCTAGACTGGTGCCCTAGCCAAC
This sequence comes from Lunularia cruciata, assembly GCA_948567375.1. NCBI lineage: Eukaryota > Viridiplantae > Streptophyta > Marchantiopsida > Lunulariales > Lunulariaceae > Lunularia > Lunularia cruciata. Next base: position 8,208,943 of record OX419762.1, on the reverse strand, counting down.
TGGTCCACCCTCACTTGTTGTCATAGTGACTGTGCCACTGTTATCTATACACATGTAGCTTTGGCTAGGAGAGGCAGTTTGATCCCATTCTTGGTGATCCTGGTAGCTTAGGACTTAGATACGAACTACTCTTATGTCAAATGCCAAATGGTGGCAGAGTCAGTCCCGTGTTATGTTATGAGATGGAGGGTTTTTGTTTAGATTTCTTGTGATTGGATCCCCTCCATTCTTTGCTTCCTGTTTGTGCACCACGTTTGTGTGAGGTGCCCTGACTTTTGAGCATTGGTGCTCCGGTGTGCTCTCAGTGGTGAGGCTGGAGTGATGACCAGTCAGACTACCTTTGTTTCTCTCCGGTGAGGCAGGAAGTGATGACCTGCAGACCGTGAGAGTGCGTATTATGATGGCAGGTTATAGGTTGCCCTTCCCCTAGTGTAGTTATCTCGGTAGAGTTACATTAGTGGGTGGTGTTGAGTTGGTGTTGGCACTTGGTGGGGTGCTTGCGGTTGCGACTTGCGGTTGCAGTTGGTGGTTTGGGTTTGTTGTTGCAGTTACGTGGTCACGACGGAGTTCTTTGGAGATTCCAGAGGAGTTAGCCCTACAGTACGCAGTGGGTTTACTTGGAGTGGTGCTCGGTATCAGCCGGTATCTCAGGTCCTAGTGAGGGAGGAGATTGACTCTGAGTTGGAGTTCGACACAAGAGCTGATTCAGTTGAGAGTGCACTTGGTGTGTCCGCACCGTTGTTGTGGGACATGGGCGAGATTTATGGGGCCTCCAAAGGCCCTAGGCGTTACTCTGGTACAGTGGGTACCATTGAGTTGGATAACTTCATCCAGGAGTTTGATAGTTGGTGTGATCTGCAGCAGATGCAGAACCCGACTTTGTTCACACCCTTCATGGCATGGAAGGGGTTGTTTCAGCACTTGGAGGGTCCACCGATGGATGATTACCATGAGTTCAGGAGAGCTCATTTGGAGGAGATTGAGTTATGGAGACAATATTGGTCTCCACACTATGTCTCCATCACTTCAGGCTTGGTGGCCAGGAGTAAATCGGCTGTACCTACGAGTTCTAGCTCGAGTAGTGTGGGTGGAGCTAGTGGAGGTGCACTAGCTGGAGATAGTGCTACTACGAGTGGAGGTACCGCTACAGGAGGTGTTGTGGTACCGGGGTTTAACCCCATGGTGGAGTTCTTCCTATGTTTGAGGCAGAACTACCAGGGAGTGCGGACTGACAAGCTGAGGAGCTTGCAGGAGTTCCAGCGGAAGGCTGGAGAGAGCTTACGCGAGGCATACACTCGCATGAGGCGGCTGATCAGTTTCACTCAGGGAGTTACTGAGGCCCAAGCAAGCCAGTTTTGGTATGGGATACTGGACAGGGAGTTGCGATGTAGAGTTCGTGATGCTACGTTGTTGCAGGCTACTTCGCCCACTTTGGCAGTAGTCTTTGGTTTGGCTGAGCATATTGAGCTCAACATGGTGGAGGAGAGAGTGGTGACATCTGGATTTGGTAGAGAGACCTCATCCACGGTTGTGACTTCTTCTAGAGTGCAGCAGAGTGCACCACGCCCAATTGGTTTTCAAGGACAGGGTGGACAGCCTAGATCCTATGGAGCGAGTGGAGGGCCTAGTGGAGTTAGACCCTTACCCTCATTTTCGGGTCAGTAGCAGCCAGTGAGTGGTGGTGTTGCTTGTTGGACTTGTGGTGGACCTCACCATAGGAGAGAGTGTACTCAGGGTAGCGGACCTGATACCTCTGGTGCATCACAGCCAGCACAGAGGCAGTGTGAGCATTGCCACAGATTTGGTCACACTAGTGACCGGTGTTTTGACCTACACCCGGAGTTACGGAGTGGTAGGGCTGCTATGGCAGGTAGTAGAGGAGCTCCAGTTCATGGAGGACGAGGTGGTGGTAGGATATCTACACCTAGTAGGGGTGCAGTACCTGCCCTTACTTCTGACACAGCTATGGCTACTCGGATTGAGCAGTTGGAGCAGAGATTGGCTAGTATGGCTATTGCTCAGAGGAGATCAGATTCGGGTGCTGGGGCTTCCACCTCATATGCTGGTGATAGAGATGCTTTGGACTTCATGTGCAGAGCAGCACAGGTGGATGCATCTGCGGCAGTGACTAGGACTGTAGTACGTGCTCCAGAGCCTAGAGGAGCATCAGTGGAGTTGGACCCACAGAGAGGAGAGGTTGGGAGACAGGTCAGACTTCCCCAGTCTTTCACGCTATCTGAGGCATTGCAGACTGCATCCATGGTTCCTAGACGTCCCAGTGCAAGTGTGGTAGGTGGTGATGGAGTACCAGATGGAGTACCTACTAGTCAGCCACCTGCTACTACACAGACTGAGTCAAGCATGATGTTGGGGGCGGCTCAGCTGATTATGCGGCATCCTTTATTTTCAGCTAGTGACATGTTTACATTGGGAGTTGACCCAGCCCCAGTGTTCCGGTTGGCTGCCACGTTGTGTGAGAGTAGGGATGGTGCAGTTCCTACTACTAGAGCAGAGGTGGTTGGTAGTGGAGCTGACTTGGTTGAGGAGCATGGGATCCGTTCAGCAACCAGTGGTTTATGGCAGGCAGCATCGGCTAGACTGGAGGAGTTGCCAGCTAGACCGGCCTTTGAGAGAGCGCGGTTTACACCTGGTGTTGTCCTATTGGATAACCAGAGGGGGATCTTTCGTTTAGTGGGACCTTCAGGGAAGGTCTATACACCACAGAGAGTCTTGTTAGACTCTGGTGCGCAGCCTCTTATGCTGGGGAAGGCTGCAGTTGTTGGTCTGGAGTTACGGAAGACCGATGTGGAGAGGTGTCCATTTCAGATCCAGACATCTCTTGGTGGTGGTTCGACACAGTACATCACACGTGGAGAGCTTGTTGTCCAAGTTCAGCCTGGTCATCCAATTGATAGCTCGGTGGTGAGAGCTCAGGCTATTGCGATGATAGTTGAGTCATATGATGTGCTAGTTGGGGGAGCAGTGTTATACCCTATGGGTTTCAGCATTGACTATTGGGAGGAGACAGCCTCTTATAGACCTGGTTGGCAGTCTGGTGAGGGACGGGTATGTCGCCTACCAGTACGCTTCAGTAGTGGCAGTCTTGGCTCACTACAGTCTGGGACCATGGCAGCATCAATTTTGGCTTTCAGCGGTGCAGTTACTTGGCCTGGTGACTTGTTGGAGGGGAACGCCCATGCAGAGGATACTCCAGTACCAGAGGAGATCACTTGGCTATGGAGTACGAGTGGGATTGTTCCATCCACCTTGGATGTTCCATTGTGGAGTTCAGAGGAGGCATTGCAGCAGCATGCAATCAGTTGGTGCAACAGGCTTGGAGTGGATCCTTTGTACCATCAGGGGATGAGTGTGAGGATGAGCCTCCAGAGGCGATTGCTTTGACACCTCTGGATACCACACTCATTGCTTGGCAGTATCCAGTAGAAGAGATATGCCTATTGGAGTTGTTTGGTGGGATCAGCACCGGACTAGTTGCGGTGTTACAGGCGGGTATCTGAGTACAGAGGTACTTGTATGTAGAGAGAGATGAGACTGCTAGGCGAGTCTCTCTACATCATGTGGCACACTTGGCCTATCGGTATCCGGAGTTATTACCGATGTCAGTAGTCAAAGGTTACCAGAAGGCCTTACCATGAGACATTTCCTTACTCGGGGCGCATGACCTAGAGAGACATGGGCCTGTTCACTTGGTGATTTTTGGATGGCCATGTCAGGGACATACACGTGTGGGCCGTGGTTTGGGTCTTCATGATCCTCGTTCTGGTGTGTTTTGGGAGATGTTACGGATACTACGACATCTCCAGGTTCATCAGTCTGTTTCTCCAGCTTACCTTTTGGAGAACATTCCATTGATGGGTGATTCTCGCACTAGAGTGGTGGTGAGTACACATCAGGTCCATTCATGGATGGGACCTGCTGTATTGTTAGATGCAGCCAAAGTGGGATCACGGGCTCATCGTCTTCGTCTTTGGTGGACGAACCTCTTACCCAGAGAGGTTCTACAGCGTGCTTATGATGGGATTCAGCGACTGGACCACATTCTTGTTGATGATATCTTGGATGTTGGGCGTCAGTCTCAGATAGTGGTAGTGGCTGATAGGTCACCTATGGCAGTGGTGAACCTAGTTGGACAGCCTAGAGCTGCATTTCCCACACTCATGAGTTTCCCAGGCTCTCATGCTTTTCGAGAGGGAGGAGTTGGACTTGTTTAGGACTCACAGTTACAGCAGTTGGTGGAGCCCAATGCTGATGAGAGAGAGCGGACGATGGGTTTTTGCACCGGTATTACCGCTGTTCTAGCAGTGTCAGAGGCATCCAGGCGTCAGGTGTTAGGTCAGGCTATGGACCTGAACTGTTTGACATGGATTGTGAGCCTTGGTTTGGCAGAGCAACGTAGGATGCGCTTGATAGGCATCACCACTTTGACACTTGTGAGCCCTGTGCCTATCGAGATGATTCAGGCAGATGCCGGGGGCAATGGACCAAGTGGACATGGTATTCTTGGGACACATCCAGTAGCTACTAGGGAGAGTGGTCTACTTGGAGTCCATCCAGGTGAGCGTGGGCTACTTGGATTACACCCTTGGTCCACATGGGATGCAGCCAGAGGACGTATGGAGCTTGCAGCCAGAGTGGAGGGAGTTTTTCACATAGAGGTTGGGACCTCTAGTGGTCGGGAGCATGACACCATTGCTTCCAAGGGCACAGTGTAGCAGCCAGTCAGTACGTCTTCCACTCCTACTATAGTTACAGAGGATACTTGGGAGCCAGATCTTGGACCCAAGCTTACTGGAGAGGAAAGACGGAGGGTTTGGAGGTTCTTGAGGAGTCACATGAGTTGTTTTGCCTTCAGTATGAAGGATTTGGGTGCTCTGAAGGGACCTGGTATACGGATTGAGCTGACTAGTGACACATCAGTTTTCCGACGTCCTTATCGATATAGTGAGATGGAGAGGACATTGATTCAGAGCCGGAGTATTGACCTTTTTGAGGCTGGTTTGGTGGAGATTTCACATGGAGAGTATGCATCAGCGACAGTGATGCCAGCCAAGAAGGATATGCATGGCAACTATACAGATAGGCGGATGTGTGGAGATTACCGTCCTATCAACCGACAGACCAGGGCTGATCGGTATGCCATGCCTACACCAGAGGAGATTTTTGATGCGATTGGGCATGCAGTACTTTGGATCTCCAAGCGGGATATCATCAGTTGCCGATCAGGGAGGAGGATAAGTCCAAGACAGCATTTTAGGCTATTGATCCTCACGGCAAGGATGTGTTATATCAGTGGAGGTTCTTACCATTTGGGTTGAAGAATGCTCCCGCTGAGTTCCAAAGGGTCATGGATAGGATCCTAGCTGGATTGGATTTTGCTCGGTGCTATATTGATGACATTTTGGTTTATAGCACTACTGTGGAGGAGCATGAGAGACAGTTGTTGGAGGTGTTTGAGAGGTTGAGATTTCATGGACTCAAATTACATCCTGGGAAGTGTAGGTTCTTCCATGAGCAGGTTGAGTATTTGGGTCACACTATCTACCCCGGAGGACTTGGTGTTCAGCAGACCAAGGTGGAGGCTATTGCACGTATTCCTCGGCCTACGGATGTGAGCAGAGTGCGAGCATTCCTTGGGTTGGCAAACTTCTATCGCCGCTATGTTAGAGGATTTAGTGCCATTGCCAAGGCCTTGACGAAGCTGACCAAGCTTACACAAGAGTGGTGTTGGGAAGATGAGCAGGAGAGAGCTTTTGTAGAGCTCAAGGAGAGGTTGACATCTGCTCCTATTTTGAGGAGACCGATCAGGGGACGACCATTTCAGGTTCACACTGATTGGAGTATGTTGGGGCTTGGAGCGGTGCTCACCCAGCATGATGATGAGGAGAAGGAGTTTGTGGTGGCCTATGCTAGTCGCTCCAACAATTCAGCGGAGGTGAAGTATAGTTCATATGAGGGAGAGTGCTTGGCAGCAGTTTGGGCAGTAGCACATTTCCGATGTTACCTGTTTGGTAACCCCTTCACTCTCATCACTGATCATGAGCCGCTGAAGTGGTTGATGGAGTCCGACAAGCTTTCAGGGAAGCTTGCACGATGGGCTCTGATTTTACAGGAGTATGATTTCACGGTTGTTCATAGACCTGGAGTGGTGAACCATGATGCAGATGGGTTGAGTAGAAACCCATGTCCCAGCCAGCAGGATCAGACCGGAGCACGTTGGCATGGTGAGACAGATGAGGAGATGGTGCTAGGTTGGCATGCATCGGCCTTTCTGTGTATATTTGCAAAGACTTTGGTGATATCTCTCTCAGCGCATACAGGAGGAGTTATTGAGGTCACAGATCCAGAGAGTGAAGATATTGGTACAGTTCAGCGAGACATTCATGATGATGTCTTAGTGATGGACTATCTTTGCATTGGTGTTGTGGGTGGCACAGTTGGGGCCAAGGAGAGAGACTGTGTTCTTCAGCGAGCCAGACGGTTTAGATTGGAGGGTAGACACCTTTTGCATGTATGGGAGGATGGTAGAGTGCGAGTAGTACCACTTCCATCACAGAGACCACAGTTGGTCCGTCATGCTCATGAGGAGCTAGGACATTTTGGAGTAAAGCGTACATATAGCTTACTCCAGAGTCATTATTGGTGGCGCAGTATGCAGACCAAGGTACAGCAGTTTGTTGCCAGATGTATGGTTTGTGACCGAGTTAGAGCATCATTCAATGCTCCTATGCCACAGTTACACCCATTACCTATCATGGGATTGGGTTACCGTTGGATTTTGGACTTTGCCGGACCTTTACCGGTGACTGTGAGACATCATCGGTATGTTTTGGTGATGGTGGAGCACTTCTCCAAGTGGATTGAGTTGGTGGCACTTCCTCACAAGTCTAGTGAAGGGACAGCTTACTTGTTCCTGGATTGAGTTCTTAGTCATTTTGGTGCACCAGCTGAGGTTTTGACTGATCAGGGTACAGAGTTCTTGGGAGAGTTTCAAGTCTTGTGTGACAAGGCTTTGATTGATCATCATACTACATCCCGAGATCACCCTGAGGCAGATGGCTTAGCAGAGAGAGTGGTTCAGACGGTGAAGAGAGGATTGCGAAAGTATGGTTTGCAGAGAGGCCACTTGGGAGATTGGGATCTCCAGTTACCTTGGTTGGCCATGGGCTATCGGTTCAGCCGGCAAGCCTCCTTAGCATCCTTCTCTCCATACTTTCTACTTTATGGATGAGATCCAGATTTACCTACAGCCATTCATCGAGATGCTATTGTAGTTTTGGACTTGGATGACCCCGATGTATGGATGAGCGCATGTTCTCAGCGGGCAGAAATCTTTCGGAGAGTGATGCCGATGGCCTTTGAGAACTTGGCGATTGCTCAGCATAGAGATACTTTATGCTATGCTACCATTCGAGGAGGAGGTTATAGACCCTCGATCCGTCGATTTCATCCAAGCAACTATGTATATCTATAGCAGACAGCACCGACGACACTTGATGTTTCTACATGCCGCACTATCTTGAGAGTGCGCAAGGTTTTGCCATCTGGAGTCCTTGTGTTAGAAGGACGTGATGGTGTTGTTTGGAAGGATCATGTGCGCAATTGTGCGCCATGCCACCTCCCAAACATTGATGGTACTATGGACCCAAGCTTGGCACTTGTACGTGCAGGCTTGAGGTGTATGTTATGTGGCTCTTCTGGTGGAGCTGCTATTATGTTAGTGTGTGATAGCTGTTCGACAGGATGGCATATGGCATGTATGACTCCTCCCCTCACGGTGGTTCCTCAGGGATAGTGGTTATGTCCTAGATGTACTTGACCTATAGCTAGTTCATTCTTTATATGGTATAGATTGCAGACAGGCGACTAACAATGGGGCTCCATAGCACCCGGCCTCCTGATCTTTGCCCATTAGAGGGTATACCATATACTTAGAGTAGATGGCTATCTGGAGTTAGAGGGACCTAACCACCAGCTAGGGGGCGATTGTGGCACTTTAGAGTCTATGTATGACTTATGTGTGAGTTGTGCTTCTATAGTGTATGATGTTGACAGCGATGTATGTTGTGTAGCGATGTATATACGCACGACAGCTGTCACGCCATTTGTAGTTCCGCATCTAGATGCTTGGACACTGGAGTTCCAGTGATGGTAGTTAGAGTTATTCTAGCAGTTTCTCAGGGACTACTTTCCGACGGTTAGATTTTGTGTTCGGGGTACTGACTTCACGGTGGGGCCCACCGTCACTTTGCACCGTTTGCACCGTTGAGTGTGCCTTCAGCGGGACCGTTAGGGTTTCAAGGCTAGCTCGAGTCCAAGGGGTATAGTTTTGAAATGAGCTCCAGAGAGCTCACTTCTCTGATGTTGAGCCTTCGAGTTCCTGGCTATGGTGGACAGAGGCCGGCGAGCGTCACCTGGATTCTCTATGCTTGAGTGGGTGTGGCTTGATTGTAATTAGTGCCCAGTTGTTGGCAGTTTATAGAGTGACAAATCAAGTACTGATCTGAGTTGAGTTGAGTTGAAAGTGTTAAGCAATCTGATTATTGTGGCACTTTAGAGTCTATGTATGACTTATGTGTGAGTTGTGCTTCTATAGTGTATGATGTTGACAGCAATGTATGTTGTGTAATGATGTATATATGCACAACATGGCAAATGGTAGAAAGGGTTTTGCATTCTGCACCTCGCATCCTGTTACCTTCAAGATTGGGAAGGAGTATTTGGAGTGTATGAGGTTTGTAGTGGCACCTCTACACTATGATATCATTCTGGGTCTACCTTAGCTTGAATGTCATAATGTTCAATTCGATTGGACCCAATGCCAAATTCAAGTACAACACCAAGGTAGGAATTTCCGATTAGGTTGTTTGGCACCTCTGAGTAAGACACCTAAGAATAGTCAGTCCCAAGATGGGAAGTTTGTCGAGAAGGTAGCCATAGAGCGAATCTGGAAGGGAGATGAGTCCCAGGATGGGAATTTTGCCAGGAAGGCAACCATGGAGCAAGCTTGGAAGAGAGATGAGTCCCTAAAAGGGAAGTTTGTTAAGGAAGCAGCCATAGAGCAAGCTTTGGAGGAAGATACGTATGTATTCACGATGTGGATCAAGTAGATTGCACAAGAACAATCTAAGGAGGGCCAAGTGCTACATCAAGCGATGGTTGATTAGATAGTTTAGGAGTTTGCAGATGTGTTTCCAGATGATCTGCCAAAGGGATTACCCTCCGATCAAGGTATGCCTTTCAAGATCGAGTTATTGCCATGGAGTACTCCAATGAGTAGACCAAAGGATGCTACAAAAGTACGGGAATTCAATGGATTGGCCAGTTTTTACCGACGGTTCATCCACTATTATGCTCATGTGGCTGCACCATTGGCTGACCTCTTGGGAAAGAACTCAAGCTTCCAGTCGAACACCAAATATGAAGAAGCATTCTAGAAGCTAAAGCATATGGTGTCTTCAAGACCCATTCTTCAACCATATGATCCTCAACTACCTTGTGTGGTTGATTTTGATGCTTCTAACTTTGCAATTGGAGCTGTGTTGCAACAAGAATTTCCGGATGGACTACATCCCATTGCCTTTGTGTCTCACCAACTAAATATAGCTGAAAGGAATTACTGTGCTTGAGATCGAATACAACTTGCAATGGTATATGCCACCAAGGTATGGAGGCATTATCTCTTGGGGAAACAAGTGATCATGCGAACTGATCACAAGCCATTGTTGCATACCTTACACTTGGAGCACATGAAGAGTTGACATCATCGACGGGAAGAGCAACTTCAATTGTTCGACATCAAACTTGAGTACAAACCAGGTTGGTTCCATGTCATCCCTGATGCTCTATCACAACAACCTAATTTGAAGTCCCTTCCTCTCATCGCGGCAGCAATTACAACGGTGTCAATTGATCCCAAGATTGATAACAAGTTTTGGTTAGCTCTTCAGCAAGATCCCTTCTTCCAAATGGTACATGGTCGGCTAACAACAGGTGACAAGGAGTACAACACCTTCTCCTTCAAGGAAGGCCTTCTATTCCATTTGGACCGGATCTATGTTCCAGCCAAAGGTGATCTTTGACTTGTGCGCCTTCAAGAAGCCCATGATTTACCCATCATTGGTCACATGGGTGTGGACAAGACCTTGGGTACACTCCAACGTCAATGGTGGTGGCCCAACATGATACAGGATGTTTGAGAATCTGTCAAATTGTGTGAGAGCTGCCAACGTAACAAGGCCAGTAACCAGAAGCCAAGTGGACTCCTTCAACCACTCGCCATTCCATCCGCTTCTTGGGAGCATGTGAGCTTGGATCTCATCACATCCTTGCCAAAGACAAAACAAGGACACACCACAATTGTGGTGTTTGTGGATAAGTTTAGTAAGCAAATCCACTTGGCACTAACCTATAATACCATGGATGCTCCAACCTTAGCACAAATCTACTTTGACAATGTCTTCAAGTATCATGGGATGCCACGTGTACTCATCTCTGACCGTGATCCTCGATTTACCGGGAAGTTTTGGCAAGCACTCTTCCAGATACTTGGCACCAAGCTTGCTTTGTCCACGGCCTATCATCCTCAAACTGATGGACAAACCGAACGTGCAAATTGTATATTGGAGGATATGTTGCGGGCCTTTGTCAATGTCCACCATACCAATTGGGATGAATGTCTTGCAGTTGCAGAATTTGCCTACAACAATTCCAAACAGGCAAGCATCGGATTTTCTCCCTTCTTTCTCAATTTTGGCCAAGATCCGCTTGTTCTAAATTCTCTTCTTGCTCCCCCTCCATCTCAGGTTCCTCATACTTCCACATTCTTGACCACTATATCCCAATCGCTCCAACAAGCCAAGTCTCACCTCCTTGTTGCTCAGAATCGCCAAAAATATGCGGACCACCATCGTCGTGATCTCACCTTTGAAGTTGGTGATAAAGTCATGTTATCCTCTAGTACCTCCCTCTCCCACTTGATACCCAAGTTCATAAACTTGCTCCTAACTGGATAGGACCCTTTGATATCACCCAAATTGTATCTCCTATTGCTTATCAACTTGCCTTACCTTGTCACATGCGTATCCATCCTGTCTTTCATGTTTCCAAGTTGAAACCATTTGTTCCTAACCCCTCTTCCTTTTCCTCTCGAGTCCAACCTCCCCCTCTTCCTGTCCTTATCAATGATCATGAGGAGTACAAAGTTGATTGTATCCTTGCGTGTCGCCATATCCAACGAGGCCGTCGCCAACATACGGAGTACAAGGTCCTTTGGAAAGGGTATCCCCTTCATGATGCCACCTAGGAGCCTCTTTCTCACCTCCAGAATGCACAGACTACCATCCAGGAATTTGAAGCTTCACTGGCGACAAGGATGTCACCAACTAGCGGCAGGGGAATATGTAACAATATGGAGTTTAGCAACAAAGTTAGTTGGGCTTACAAAGTAGCACATAAGACAAAGTAGCCTAGAATATTCTTGAAGTATCTAGGAAGCTTCTTGGGAAGCTTCCCGGTTAACTTAGCTTGCACCTTAAGTAAGTAGCTTCTAGAAGCTTCCAACTAGCTTAGCTTGCACGCCAAGTAGGCGACTTCTAGAAAGAAGCTTCTTGGGAAGCTTCCTAGTTAACTTGGCTTGCACTCTAAAGTGGCTTGAGGAAGCTTCTTGAGAAGCTTCTCAAGGGCCTTGTATGCTACCTATAAATACCAAAGCCAAAGCTCATGCTAGGCATTTGGAGTTTTCCTTCATTCAAGTGTCCCAATGTGAGTTTCCATTCTCCTATTTCTCTCCTCGGATTTGGTCTTTTACAATGATGTTGTAGGCGGCTCAGCTGATTATGTGGTGTCCTTTATTTTTGGCTTGTGACATGTTTACATTGGGAGTTGACCAAGCCCTAGTGTTCTGGTTAGCTGCTATACTTTGTGAGAGTAGGGATGATGCAATTCCTACTACTAGGGCAGAGGTGGTTGAAAGTGGAGCTGACTTGGTTGAGGAGCATGGGATTTGTTTAGCAACCAATGGTTTATGGCAGGCAGCATCGGCTAGACTGGAGGAGTTGCCAACTAGATCGGCCTTTGAGAGAGCACGGTTTACACCTGGTGTTGTCCTATTGGATAACCAAAGGGGGATTTTCCATTTGGTAGGATCTTAAGGGAAGGTCTATAAACCATAGAGAGTCTTGTTAGACTCTGGTGCACAGCCCCTTATGTTAGGGAAGGTTGTAGTTGTTGATCTGTAGTTACGGAAAACCGATATAGAGAGATGTCCATTTCAGATCTAGACATCTCTAGGTGGTGGTTTGACACAATACATCACACGTGGAGAGCTTGTTGTCTAGGTTCAGCCTGGTCATCTGACTGATAGCTTGGTGGTGAGAGCTCAGGCTATTGCAAAAATAGTTGAGTCATATGATGTGCTAGTTGGAGGAGCAGTGTTATACCCCATGGGTTTCACCATTGACTATTGGGAGGAGACAGCCTCTTATAGACATGGTTGGTAGTCTAGTGAGGGACGGGTATGTCGCCTACTAGTACGCTTCAGTAGTGGCAGTCTTGGCTCACTACAGTCCACGACCATGGCAGCATCAGTTTTAGCTTTTAGTGGTGCAATTACTTGGCTTAGTGACTTGTTGGAGGGGAACACCCATGCATAGGATACTCTAGTACCAGAGGAGATCACTTGGCTTTGGAGTACAAGTGGGATTGTTCCATCGACCTTGGATGTTCCATTGTGGAGTTAAGAGGAGGCGTTGCAGCAGCATGCAGATCAGTTGGTGCAGCAGGCTTGGAGTGGAGCCTTCGTACTATCAAGAGATGAGTGTGAGGATGAGCCTCCAGAGGCAATTGCTTTGACACCTCTGGATACCACACTCATTGCTTGGCATTATCCAATAGAAGGGATATGCCTATTGGAGTTGTTTGGTGGGATCAACACCAGACTAACTATGGTGTTACAGGCGGGTATCCAAGTACAAAGGTACTTGTATGTAGAGAAAGATGAGACTGCTAGGCGAGTCTCTCTACATCATGTGGCACACTTGGCCTATCAATATCCAGAGTTATTACCGATGTCAACAGTCAGAGGTTACCACAAGGCCCTACCAGTAGACATTTCCTTACTAGGGGCGCATGACCTAGAGAGACATGGGCCTATTCACTTGGTGATTTTTGGATGGCCATGTCAGGGACATACACGTGCAGGCCGCGGTTTGGGTCTTCAAGATCCTTGTTTTGGTGTGTTTTGGGAGATGTTACGGGTACTACAACATCTCTAGGTTCATCAGTCCGTTTCTCCAGCTTACCTTTTGGAGAACATGCCTTTGATGGGTGATTCTTGCACTAGAGTGGTGGCGAGTACACATCAGGTCCATTCTTGGATGGGACATGCTATATTGTTAGATGCAACCACAGTGGGATCACGGGCTCATCGTCTTTATCTTTGGTGGACAAATTGTAACACCCATTTGTGCATGTGTGTGGTATTGTGATATTTAGTTTAGTATTACAAGTACTTAAGAGATATTATTTATATAGAGATAAAAGATGGTTCTATATTAGTCATGGTTAGCTAAAGTTAGTCATAGTTAAGATAGTGGGGACTTTACTTTAGAGGAAGTAGAAAAGATGAGCACCACTATTTTGGATTTTAGTGTGTTGACTTGGTATTATTCCTAGGTGTTTGGCTTTGAGGAAAGAGTTGAGAACTCTTGGGCCTGCAAGCCTTTTTGTTTTGGATTCTTCTTTAATCCAAAGATAGCCCATGTGAAAGAATCCTTGACTTAGTGGTTGGGTCAAGATAAGACCACATGCTTAGGGGAATATGCCCATGTGAAAGGATATTCCTTTTTACTTTTTGACTTTACTTGACTTTTAGTCTAGTAACTTGAGTTACTACGGTAATTAGTAACTTTGGTACGTAACTATTTCACAAGTATATAAACAAGGGGTGAGGATGTACTCATCATCCTTTCATTTGCAACTATCTCTCTCTCAGTGAGTTCTCTAGTGAGCAATGTCTTGAGTCTTGGAGTGTTAGCCTTGGAGGAGTATGATAGAGTTGGGGTTCCTTGCCTTCTTAGTCCATGAGGCGCTACCATAATAGCCATCAAAGGTTCATCTTGAGTGAGAGACAGGCCGGCTCACATTTTTGGTTCCATTGCGGGGACCTCTCTAGAAGGCAAGATAATGTTCCACGTTCAATTCTACATTAGGCAGAAGGAAGCTATGAGAGCTCACTTGGAGAGAACATTAGGAGAGGAGATGGTTGAACTTATGTTAGAGAACCAAGATCCATTTGTATACCCTATAGTTCATTATGATGTCTTTGAGGTGATTTTGTACATCTTGTACATATGAGAGGAATTGGAGAGATTGTGTGAGGTGGATTGTAGATTTTGGGGATTAAGGTGATTTTGGACAAAATCTCAAGTTTGAGATCTGGACTTGAAATTTCTACACATGATAGCTTGGGTTATTTTTCAGTTAGCAGACTTGAAATTATTGTGAGAGCTACTATGCGCATTGGGCTAGAATTTTTGAAAGTTGATAGGGTAAAGTGCTCCCGCAACTGCATGCTCTCTGGAAAATTGTACAGACTCTGCCATTTCTTCAATTTTTAGTGAATTGTCCTAAAATTTTCCAAGAAAATTCAGTGCATTGTATCTTACCTACTGCCACAAAAATTAGGGATAGATCGTTCTTGTGCATGGAGTCATGAGTCTTTGAAGTGAGGGGGGTGGTTTTGAGACCAAATCTGAAATATGTGTGCTGAATAGAAAGGTGTCTAGGCCAAATGGCTTGATGAAAAGATCTGAAATCTTCCAGAGAGTGACGCTCTAGAGTTGTTATCAAGTGTGAAAAATTTCAGAGGACTGTGACATACTCATAGGGAGATTTGAGTGACATTGTGAGGAAGGGTCAATTCTGCAGAGTGGAGATCTCATGCATGAGGAGTTTGAGATCAACAAAAAGCATGTTTGAGTGTTTAGATTCATCTTGGGAACATGGAGGGTCATCAAGAATGGAAATTGAGATTATGCAAGGTTCCCCAAGGGTTGAGGTGATTGTAAGGGTGGATTTGAGGAAAAAAGAGTTTACAATAGAATTTGAAGAGAGTATTAAGAGGATCCAAAAACCTACACCACTTGGAGGAAAGAGTGAGTCTAAGTGCTTTCTATGTGGAGAGAAGGGACATAAGGCAAGTTCATGTCCATTGACCTTTGAGAGCAAGAGATTGAGGGAAAGGAGAGGCTTACTTGACTTGGGTTTGCATGTTGGACCTTCTTCACCAAGATTGGGAGGGAGAAGATCTAAGACCAAGGAGTTGTGTGAGGTTTGTGGAGTTGAAGGACTTCCAAAAGGACATGAGTGTAGTGGAATAAAAGCACTTTTGGAAAATTTGGTGAAGGATCTTGGAGAGAGTCTTAGTACAACTACAGAAATACTACCACCTTCATCAGTTAGTTCTCAAGATTAGTGATGGAGATAATCTTTTAATTTATGGATAAACTATCCATGCGAGTTCGATTAATATGCACTCTAGGATTTGATGTTGCTATAGAAATCTTGGAGCAACTTGAACCTGTGTTCCCTAGAGTGGATTATTCTCAAATGGTGTTTTTCATGTATATACTCTATTAGTAATAGAGTGAGAGAAAAAAAAAAATTTTGAGAGAAAAGAAAGATAATGAGGGGTTAAGATGGGGAAACTTCCGGTTTTCTTTGGCAAGGATGGATAAAATATGGAGGCCTTTGTGAGAGACTTCAAGAGAGCTTGCATAAGAAACAATGAGAGGAGGAAGAATGAGTAGACCTCATTATTACCAGATTTCTTTGAGGATGCAGCATTTACATGGTATGAGTCAGAATACAAAAAGAGAGAGAGTAGAGATGGGGAAGAGGAGTCTTGGGAGACTTTGACTTTAGCATTCATTGAGAACTTTCTTCCTGATGAGAGTTATGATAGATTGATGAGTGAGGTTACATTTCTTTAGCAAGGAGAAGGAGAGAAAGTGAGAGTCTATGTGGAAAGAGTGGAAAAGTTAGAGTCCAAATTTTGCATAGTGTTGAGGAAGGGTGGGGATGATGTGGAGACTACAATGATTGGCATAGGGGCCATGCTCACCAATAATTTTGTGGGAGGGTTGAGACCACAAATTAGAAGCAAGGTGAGATATGAGAGACCTTCTTCCAAGGTTGAAGCTATCAAGATCGCAATTTGTATGGAGGAGAGTTTGGAAGGGGATGAGAGTGATTTGGTGGTGAAGGAGGTTGTGCATCCTCCTCAAGGCTACAAGTATGGTGGAACTTCTGATACTTTGGTGACAAGGGTTGCACCACAAGTAGTAGTTGCTCTAGTTCTTGCACCTCCACCAAAGGATCCACTCCAAACCATCACATAACAACTTACGGATCTCAAGATCAATGTGGTGTAACTATGGGAGAATAGAGAGGTGGATCAGAATGTAGGGAGAGGGCCTAGGAGTTATGGAAACTATCCATGTAGAGGAGGCCAACCAGCCAACAATTTCAATGATAGAAATTGTTTTGGTTGTGGAGGAAGAGGCCATATCCAAAGGAATTGCCCAAATTCCACTTACCATGGAGGAAGGGGTTATGAGAGAGCCAATAGAGGGAAAGAGGGAGGTAGTGAAACCCAAGTGGCTCCTAATCCCAACAAAGGTAAGGGGATAGCATCCATAGATGTGATTGAGAGCAAGTATGAGAAGGGAGAGTGCTCAAACTCCAAGGGTCTTAATTTGGAGCTTTTGGCACAAGAGAAGAAGAGAGCTCGTTTTGCAAAGGATGTTCACTCTTCTCAAGGATTTACTTCAAGCAAGGATACTCCTATGTCTACTAGGAGCACTCGCACCTCAACACCATCAACAACAAAGACTCCAAGGAAGAAGTTGGGGATGGAGGACTTCTTGATCTCAAAGCAACAATGGAACTACAATGTGTTGGAGGATGTTGGTAGTCACAAGGCTAACATCACAGTGTGCCAATTGCTCGCTTTGAACCCTACCTTGAGAAAGGAGCTTAGAGGTGGTTTGAGTTCTACAAGGAGCAAGAAGAAGAAGAAGGAAAAAGCTCCAATATCAATGGGGGTGGTGGATGCCAAGCCAGCACCATGGGAGGCTTGTGAATATGCCTCCAAGATTGATGTGAGAGTGAATGGTCATAACATCAAGGATGCATTGGTTGATGGAGGATCAGCAGTGACTGCCATGTCAGAAAGGTTGATGAAGAACTTGGGTATGATACCCTCAAGACCTTCAACATTTGTGGTGAGCATGGCAAACAAGCAACAAGTTTGACCAGTAGGGGTGATGGATAAAGTGGTAGTTTCAGTTATGGGAGTTTAAAATCTCATGATTTTCCAAGTCTTGAAGGATTCAAGCTATGACTTACTTCTTGGGAGGCCATGGTTGAGAGCAGCACGCACAACTGATCGATGGCACAAAGGGTACTTGAGGATTGGGCCATCAAACCATAGAGTCACAGTTCTTGTGACTAACACTACCAACACTTCACATTCAGATACACCATCTTTTGATTATTGGGAATCAGATTCTGAAGAAGGAGCTTCAGGTGTGGACACAAGCATGGAGGAGGATGAATCTGAATCTGATTCAGATGTGTATCTTTGTGTGCTATGGATTTTGCACCTAAGCCAAAGGTTTTGAAGGACCCAAACAAATCACCATTGACACTTGAGGAGGTAGAGAGAAGGTTAGCTACACTCAAGTATGGCCCAAATGTTACCAAGGAGGAGAAGGTGAGATTTGAGGAGATTTTCCGCAAGTTCATCCACGTGTTGCTTTTAGTTACAAGGATTTGAAGGAAGTCACCTTGGAGGAACACAAGATAGAGGTGGAGTCACATGCAAGACCAATCTGCCAAAAGCAACATCTCATTAACCCACCAATATCTTTGTTGTGAAGGAGGAGATTGAAAAGCTCAAGGAGGCTGGATTTATCTTTGAGGTGGAGAATTCAGAATGGGTGTCTCCAATTGTCATTGTGAAGAAAAAGAATGGCAAGCTTCAGGTATGTGTGGATTACAAGAAGCTCAATGTTGTTACCAAGAAGGACTACTACCCATTGCCATTCATTGATAAGATCTTGGAGGAGGTTGCGGGTCATGAGAGGTACAATTTTGGAGATGGTTATAGTGGATATAACCAAATCAAGATTGCACTAAAGCATCAAGAACTCACCACATTCACCACACCTTGGGGAACTTACGCTTTCAAGGTCATGCCTTTTGGGCTTCGCAATGCTCCAGCCACATTCCAATGGTTCATGAACAAGGTATTTGAACCTTTCATTGGGAAATTTGTGAGAGACTTCATTGATGATTTTTGTGTCTATGGAAGCAAGGAGGAGCACTTTGAGCACCTAATCAAAGTCTTGCAATGCTTGGATGAGGCAAATGCATCACTCAATCCAGAGAAGTGCATTTTTGGATGTTAAGAATGTCTACTTTTAGGGCACATCATCTCCAATGATGGAACAGCAGTTGATCTTGAGAAGGTGAGGAAGATCTCAGACCTTCCATTCCCTTCAAGCTTGACAAAGTTATGCCAACTCTTGGGGATGGTTGGATACTATAGGAGGTTCATCTTCTCATTTTCCAACAAGGCTTATGCATTGACCATCTACATGAAGAAGGGTGTAGATTACATGGTGATTTTGGAGGACAAGGAGGCTCTCAAAGCTTTTGAGGAGCTCAAGCAATCCTTTGTTGTAGCTCCAATTCTTGCTAAACCTGATTGGAGTAAGCCTTTCATCCTCTACATTGATGCTTCTAATGTAGCTATAGGATGCACTCTTAGTCAATCAGACCAAGATGGGCATGATCATCCAATAGCTTATGCTAGTAGGCAGATGGTTTTAGCAGAGAAGAACTACTCTGTCACGGAGAGAGAAGGGTTGGCAGTGATCTTTGGTCTCAAGAAGTTTAGACACTACTTGATTGGAGGGAAAGCCACCATTGTCACGGATCACAAGGCTTTGAAGTACATCTTCAACAAGCCTAATGTTGAAGGGAGACTAGCAAGGTGGATGATACTCTTGTCTGAGTATGACTACACCATTGAGGATAGGCCAGGAAAGAAACATGCAAATGCTAATTTGTTATCTAGAGCCTATGATCATGATGGAGATGAGCTAGTGGATGATTCCTTCCTAGAGGAGGAGCTCATGACAATCTCAGTCACTCAAGAGGTTCCAATGGAGTACAAGGAGATTGTGGATTTTGTGACAAGAGGTAACTATCCAAAAGGGATGCATGCTAGGGAGAGGAAGGCCCTTGCAGCAAGATCTAGACCTTACACAATGGTGGAGGATGTTCTTTTTCACCAAGGAGCAGATGGTCTACTTTGAACAGTAGTGGGTAAGGAAGAGTCTATCCTACTCATAAAGGAGTTTCATGAAGGTTTAGTATGTGGAGGACACTTTGCAAGAAAGGTGATTGCTTTCAAGATTCTAGATGCAGGTTACCATTGGAGAGGGATTTTCAAGGATTGTCTTGATTATTGCAAAACTTGTCATGTTTGTCAAGCTTTTGCTAGAAATTCTACATCCACTCCACCACTTAGATCAATTCCATTGCTAGGACCTTTTGAGAAGTGGAGAATTGATTTTGTAGGTCCTCTCAATAGAACCCCAAGGAACAATTGGTACATTGTGGTAGTTATTGATTACCTTACCAAGTAGGTTGAGGCTAGACCATTGAGGGACAAGAATGAAGATGAAGTGGGTAGATTTCTTTATGAACGCATTATCACTAGGTTTGGATGCCCTTTGGAGTTGGTTTCTGATAGAGGAGGAGAGTTTACAAGAAGCATTATTACAGCCATGCAATGACATTTCTCTATCACACATAGAGTAACTACATCCTATAAGCCAAATTCCAATGGCTTGGTAGAGAGAACCAATCAGACCTTGTGCATGATGTTGGCCAAAGATGCAGAAATGGAGGGGGCTAAACATCATTGGGACAAGAAGATTCATGCAGTTTTGTGGGAGTATAGGACAACCATGAAGACTTCCACCGGATATTCTCCATTTCAATTGGTGTATGGTATTGAGTCTACCTTACCTATTCACTTTGATCTTCCTACCTTCCAAAGCATTCATAGGAGATTGAAGAAAGCACAAGGAGGTGATGCAGAGAAGTCAAGGAAGGATCAACTCATGGAGTTGGAAGAGGCAAGAGCAATTGCTATGGTTCGAGTGGAGCAAGCCCAAAGGAAACAAAAGGAGAGCTATTGTAAAAGACCAAAACCGAGGAGAGAAATAAGAGAATGGAAGCTCACATTGGGACACTTGAATGAGGGAAAACTCCAAATGCCTAGCATGAGCTTTGGCTTTGGTATTTATAGGTAGCATACAAGGCCCTTGAGAAGCTTCTCAAGAAGCTTCCTCAAGCCGCTTTCTTAGAGTGCAAGCCAAGTTAACCATGAAGCTTCCCAAGAAGCTTCCTAGATACTTTCGGAATATTCAAGGCTAATTTGTCTTATGTGCTACTTCACAAGCCTGACTGACCTCGTCGCTAAACCCCATATTGTTACATATTCCCCCGCCGCTAGTTGGTGACGTCCTCGTTGCCAGTGAAGCTTTGAATTCTTGGATGACCATCTGTGCATTGTGGAGGTGAGAAAGAGGTTCCCAGGTGGCATCATGAAGGGGATACCCTTTCCAAAGGACCTTGTACTCCGTATGTTGGCGACGGCCTCGTTGAATGTGGCGATACGCAAGGATATGATCAACTTCGTACTCCTCATGATTATTGATAGGGATAGGAAGAGGGGGAGGTTGGACTCAAGCGGAAAAGGAAGAGGGGTTAGGAACAAAGGGTTTCAACTTAGAAACATGAAAGACAGGATGGATACGCATGTGACAGGGCAAGGCAAGACAATAAGCAACAGGAGAGACAATTTGGGTGATATCAAAGGGTCCTATCCAATTAGGGGCAAGTTTAGAAACTTGGGTATCAAGTGGGAGAGGGAGGTTACTAGAGGATAACATGACTTTATCGCCGACTTCAAAGGTGAGATCTCAACGATGGTGGTCCGCATATTGTTTTTGGCGATTTTGAGCAACAAGGAGGTGAGACTTGGCTTGTTGGAGAGATTGGGATATAATGGTCAAGAATGTGGAAGTATGAGGAACCTGAGATGGAGGGGGAGCAAGAAGAGAATTTGGAACAAGCGGATCTTGGCCAAAATTGAGAAAGAAAGGAGAGAATCTGGTGCTTGCCTATTTGGAATTGTTGTAGGCAAATTCGGCAGCGGCAAGACATTCATCCCAATTGGTATGGTGGACATTGACAAAGGCACGCAACATATCCTCCAATGTACAATTTGCACGTTCGGTTTGTCCATCAGTTTGAGGATGATAGGCCGTGGACAAAGCAAGCTTGGTGCCAAGTATCTGAAAGAGTGCTTGCCAAAACTTCTCGGTAAAGCAAGGATCACGGTCGGAGATGAGTACGCGTGGCATCCCATGATGCTTGAAGACATTGTCGAAGTAGATTTGCGCTAAGGTTGGAGCATCCAGGGTATCACAAGTTGGTGCCAAGTGGATTTGCTTACTAATCTTATCCACAAACACCACGATGGCGGTGTGTCCTTGTTTTGTCTTTGGCAAGGATGTGATGAGATCTAAGCTCATATGCTCCCAACGAGCTGATGGAACAGCAAGCAGTTGAAGGAGTCCATTCGGCTTCTGGTTGCTTGCCTTGTTACGTTGGCAGCTCTCACACGATATGACAGATTCTCAAACATCTCGTGTCGTGTTGGGCCACCACCATTGACATTGGAGGGTACCCAAGGTCTTGTCCACACCCATGTGACCAGTGATGGGTAAATCATGGGCTTCTTGAAGGCGCACAAGTCGAAGATCACCTTTG
This sequence comes from Lunularia cruciata, assembly GCA_948567375.1. Taxonomy (NCBI): domain Eukaryota; kingdom Viridiplantae; phylum Streptophyta; class Marchantiopsida; order Lunulariales; family Lunulariaceae; genus Lunularia; species Lunularia cruciata. Next base: position 8,187,010 of record OX419762.1, on the reverse strand, counting down.
GTTGGAACATAGATCTGGTCCGTATGGAATAGAAGGCGTTCCTTGAAGGAGAAGGTGTTGTACTCCTTGTCACCTGTTGTTAGCCGACCATGTACCATTTGGAAGAAGGGATCTTGCTGTAGAGCTAACCGAAACTTGTTATGAATCTTGGGATCAATTGACACCATTGTAATTACTACCACAATGAGAGGAAGAGACTTCAAATCATGTCGTCATGATAGAGCATCAGGGATGACATGGAACCGACCTGGTTTGTACTCAAGTTTGATGTCAAACAATTGGAGTTGCTCTTCCCATCGATGATGTCGACTCTTCATGTGCTCTAGGTGTAAGGTCTGCAATAATGGCTTGTGATCAGTTCGCATGATCACTTGTTTCCCCAAGAGATAATGCCTCCATACCTTGGTGGTATATACCATTGCAAGTTGTTCCTGATCTTTAGCAGAGTAATTTCTTTCAGTTGTATTTAGTCAGCGAGACACAAAGGCAATAGGATGTAGTCCATCTGGAAATTCTTGTTGCAACACAGCTCCAATTGCAAAGTTAGAAGCATCAAAATCAACCACACAAGGTAGTTGAGGATCATATGGTTGAAGAATGGGTCTTGAAGACACCATATGCTTTAGCTTCTGGAATTCTTCTTCATGCTTGGTAGTCCATTGGAAGCTCGAGTTCTTTCCCAAGAGGTCAGTCAATGGTGCAGCCACGTGAGCATAATAGTGGATGAACCGTCGGTAAAAATTGGCCAATCCATTGAATGCTTGTACTTTGGTAGCATCCTTTGGGGTATACCAATCAGTAATGGCCTTGATCTTCTCTTCTTCTATCTTTATCCCCTCTGATGAGATCTTATGACCCAAGGAGGTAACCTCCTTCTGCCAAAAAGCACACTTTGACTTCTTGTAGTACAATTTCCACTGTCGTAGTTGTCTTAAGACTTCTTGCACATGATTCATGTGTTCTGCCTCTGTCCTACTATAGATTAAGATATCATCTAAGAACACTACCACGGACTGATCCAATAGTCCCTCCAACACCCAATGCATCTTATCCATGAAGACTGTTGGAGCATTAGTGAGTCCAAAAGTTAGAACTCTCCACTCAAAATGTCCATACCTTATGCGAAAGGCAGTCTTTTGCACGTCCTCTCCTTCAATAGGAATTTGCCAATAGCCGCTACAAAGATCTAGCTTGGAAAAGTAGCGTGCTCCACTTAATTGATCAAGCATGTCATCAATTTGAGGCAAGGGATATGCATTCTTAACGGTTTGCTTATTGAGCCCACGGTAATCAATACAGAAACAAAGTCCTCTATCCTTCTTTGGAACAAATAGTACCGGTGCTCCCAACAGAGAGGTACTATGTCGTATGAAATCCTTCTCCAACAACTCTATAAGTGTTGTTTGCAATTCCTCCAACTCCTTTGGTGAGAGCCGATAGATTGGTCTACTCACTGGAGTACTCCCTGGCAATAACTTGATCTTGAAGGGCATACCTTGATCAGAGGGTAATCCCTTTGGCAGATCATCTGGAAACACATCTGCAAACTCCTAAACTATCTGATCAACCATTGCTTGATGCGGTACCTGGCCCTCCTCAGATTGTTCTTGTGCAATTGGCTTGAATACACGAATACAGACTTATCTTCCTCCAAAGCTTGCTCTATGGATGCTTCCTAAACAAACTTCCCTTCTAGGGACTCATCTCTCTTCCAAGCTTGCTCCATGGTTGCCTTCTTGGCAAACTTCCCATCTTGGGACTCATCTCCCTTCCAGATTTGCTTTATGGCTACCTTCTCAACAAACTTCCCATCTTGGGACTGACTATTCTTAGGTGTCTTACTTAGAGGTGCCAGACAACCTAATCAAAAATTCCTACCCTGGTGTTGTACTTGAATTTGACGTCGGGTCCAATCGAATTGAACCTTATGACGTTCAAGCCAAGGTAGACCCAGAATGATATCATAGTGTAGAGGTGCCACTACAAACCTCATACACTCCAAATACTCCTTTCCAATCTTGAAGGTAAAAGGATGCGAGGTGCGGAATGTAGAACCTTTTCTACCATCCGCCATCATCAAACTACTTCCAATCATTGGCTTGATAAGAATACCCAATTCCTTTGCTACTTGCATAGATATGCAATTCTCTGAACTTCCAGAATCAACCAAAATCCTTCAACCCTGATTAGATATTGTACCTTGCAAGTGAAGCAAACTTGCATAGGTCAAGCCTTCAATCCCATTAGAACTAAATCAAGCTCCCAATAGGTGGCTCGAAATCTCCTACTGGGATTCTTTGTTTCCCTGATCATTTTGTTCCACAAACTCCATCTAGGCAACTTGTCGAGGTCGCCCATTCCTAAGTGGACATTCAGCAATGTGATGTCCAACTTGGCGACAATAAAAGCAACCTCCATTTTGTTGTAATCTTTCTCTATCTACTGTGCCAAGTGGTCTTCGTTGGATAGCATCAATCTCCATTGGTACCGATTCTTCCACTCGTGGTACTGGTAGGTTCTATGTAGGTCGAGGTCGAGACCAAGTTGTCGCCACTAAGGAATCAAAACGCTTAGCCAATTGCATAGCTTCTTCTATGTTCTATGGCTCTCGCATGGTCACCTCCAATCTGGTTTGTGACTTCAATCCTCATACAAATTGATCCAGAACTTCACCTTCTTGGATATCTGGAATTTGCATGATGATATTCTGAAATTGTGTGATGTAGCTTCTCACTCAGCCAATCTGCCTCAACTCCGGCAATTTATCTCGTGCAGCTTGGGTGGCATTTATAGTCTGAAATTGACCAAGTATTGCATCCTTGAATTCTGCCCATGTCGAAATCGGTGTAACAATTTGTCGTTCAGCTCTTTCTACTCGGAATCGCCACCAAAGTTTTGCCACGCCATCCAACTGGCTAGAAGCCAAGAGAATTTGTTTCCGCTCATCTTGAAGATTGGTGGCTTCAAAGTAACATTCACAGTCAAACACAAAATTCTCCACTGTGCTTGGAAGATTCTTGCCTTCAAGCACCTTGGGTGTTGGAAATTGAATGCAATCTTCTCCATCTCAAACTGGCGTTCTGTCTATCTGTTCTTGTCATTGCTGGTCTCGTTCATCCAACAATCGAGTAAGATGCTCGATTTGTTGTTGCATTGCAAGGATAACATACGGTATTGCTGCCATTGCTACTACTCTATTCCACTACCCTCAATTTATCTAGTTGATTAACACATAGATACAACATGTCCACCATTCTCCATAAGTTACAACTGGAAGTATCAAGGGTTCCTCTGACACGGTGATCATATGTAGAAAATCCTGCCCAAAGCGTGAGATGATGAATTGTGTGAAATGATGCTTTGGTAATATCTGGACATGAAAGTCCCAATGGTTTGGTGGAAGTGGATTTAGTGGTCCATAAATTCCATCCATCCCATTCCTGCTCTGATACCAATGTAAAAGACCAAAACCGAGGAGAGAAATAGGAGAATGGAAACTCACATTGGGACACTTGAATGAGGGAAAACTTCAAATGCCTAGCATGAGCTTTGGCTTTGGTATTTATAGGTAGCATACAAGGCCCTTGAGAAGCTTCTCAAGAAGCTTCCTCAAGCTGCTTTCTTAGAGTGCAAGCCAAGTTAACCAGGAAGCTTCCTAAGAAGCTTTCTAGATATTTCCGGAATATTCTAGGCTAATTTGTCTTATGTGCTACTTCGTGAGCCTGACTGACCTCGTTGCTAAACTCCATATTGTTACAACTATGACAAGAGGCAAGGCAAGAAGAAGGTGGAGCCTTTCAAAGAAGGTGATTGGGTAATGTTGTTTGATTCCATTCAATTCAAGAGAGTGCAAAAGAAGTTTTTGCTTAAGTACTTTGGACCTTTCATAGTAGAGAAGGTGTGGGGCAATTACACCTATGATCTCAAGGAGTTGGGAGGAAGACACTTTGATAGGATTAACCATGATAAGTTGAAGATGTGCCATAGAAGGTAGAGAGGCCTTCACTTTGAGGACAAAGTGAAAACTTAGTCCGGGGGTAAATGTAACACCCATTTGTGCATGTGTGTGGTATTGTGATATTTATTTTGGTATTATAAGTACTTAAGAGATATTATTTATATAGAGATAAAGGATGGTTCTATATTAGTCCTGGTTAGCTAAAGTTAGTCATAGTTAAGATAGTGGGGACTTTACTTTAGAGGAAGTAGAAAAGATGAGCACCACTATTTTGGATTTTAGTGTGTTGACTTGGTATTATTCCTAGGTGTTTGGCTTTGAGGAAAGAGTTGAGAACTCTTGGGCACGCAAGCCTTTTTGTTTTGGATTCTTCTTTAGTCCAAAGATAGCCCATGTGAAAGAATCCTTGACTTGGTGGTTGGGTCAAGATAAGACCACATGCTTAGGGGAATATGCCCATGTGAAAGGATATTCCTTTTTACTTTTTGACTTTACTTGACTTTTAGTCTAGTAACTTGAGTTACTACGGTAATTAGTAACTTTGGTACGTAACTATTTCACAAGTATATAAACAAGGAGTGAGGAGGTACTCATCATCCTTTCATTTGCAACTATCTCTCTCTCATTGAGTTCTCTAGTGAGCAATGTCTTGAGTCTTGGAGTGTTAGCCTTGGAGGAGTATGATAGAGTTGGGGTTCCTTGCCTTCTTAGTCCATGGTGCGCTACCATAATAGCCATCAAAGGTTCATCCTGAGTGAGAGACAGGCCGGCTCACAGAACCTCTTACCCAAAGAGGTTCTACAGTGCGCTTATGATGGGATTCAACGACTTGACCATATCCTTTTGGATGACCTCTTGGATGTTGGACGTCAATCTTAGACAATGGTAGTGGCTGATAGGTCACCTATGGCAGTGGTGAACCTAGTTGGACAGCCTAGAGCCGCATTTCCCACACTCATGAGTTTCCCAAGCTCTCATGCTTTTTGAGAGGGAGGACTTGGACTTGTTTGGAACTCATAGTTACAATAGTTGGTGGAGCCCAATGCTGATGAGAGAGAGCGGGCGATGTTTTTTTGCACCGGTATTATCGATGTTCTAGTAGTGTTAGAGGCATCCAGGCATCAAGTGTTAGGTCAGGCTATAGACCTAAATTTTTTGACCTGGATTGTGAGCATTGGCTTGGCAGAGCAACATAGGATGCGCTTGATAGGCATCACCACTCGGACACTTGTGAGCCATGTGCCTATCGAGACGATTCAGGCAGATGCCGGGGGCAATGGACCAAGTGGACATGGTATTCTTGGGACACATCTAGTAGCTACTAGGGAGAGTGGTCTACTTGGAGTCCATCCAAGTGAGCGTGGGCTACTTGGATTACACCCTTGGTCCACATGGGATGCAACTAGAGGACGTGTGGAGCTTGCAACCAGAGTGGAGTGAGTTTTTCACATAGAGGTTGGGACCTCTAGTGGTCGGGAGCATGACACTATTGCTCCCAAGGGTTCAATGTAGCAGCCAGTCAGTACGTCTTCCACTCCTACTACATTTACAGAGGATACTTGGGAGCCAGATCTTGGACCCAAGCTTACTGGAGAAGAAAGACGGAGAGTTTGGAGGTTCTTAAGGAGCCACACAAGTTGTTTTGCCTTCAATATGAAGGATTTGGGTGCTCTAAAGGGACCTAGTATACGGATTGAGTTGACTAGCAATACACCAGTTTTCCGGCGTCCTTATCAATGTAGTGAGATGGAGAGGACATTGATTCAGAGCTGGAGTAGTGACCTTTTTGAGGCTAGTTTGGTGGAGATTTCACATGGAGAGTATGCATCAATGATAGTGATGCCAGCCAAGAAGGATATGCGTGGCAACTACACAGATAGGTGGATGTGTAGAGATTACCGTCCTATCAACCGAGAGACCAGGGTTGATCGGAATGCCATGCCTACACCGGAGGAGATTTTTGATGTGATTAGGCATGCAAAGATCTTCAGTACTTTGGATCTTTGAGCAGGATATCATCAGTTGCCAATTAGGGAGGAGGATAAGTCCAAGACAGCATTCTGGGCTATTGATCCTCATGGCAAAGATGTGTTATAGTAGTTATGGAGGTTCTTACCGTTTGGGTTGAAGAACGCTCATGTTGAGTTCCAAAGGGTCATGGATAGGATCCTAGCTGGATTGGATTTTGCTTGGTAATATATTGATGACACTTTGGTCTATAGCACTACTGTGGAGGAGCATGAGAGACAGTTGTTGGAGGTGTTTGAGAGGTTGAGATCTCATGGACTCAAATTACATCCTGGGAAGTGTAGGTTCTTCCATGAGCAGGTTGAGTATTTGGGTCACACTATCTACCCCGGAGGACTTGGTGTTCAGTAGACCGAGGTGGAGGCTATTGCACGTATCCCTCGGCCTACGGATGTGAGCAAAGTGCAAGCATTCCTTGGGTTGGAAAATTTCTATCGCCGCTATGTTAGAGGATTTAGTGCCATTGCCAAGGCCTTGACGAAGCTAACCAAGCTTACACAAGAGTGGTGTTGGAGAGATGAGCAGGAGAGAGCTTTTGTAGAGCTCAAGGAGAGGTTGACATCTGCTCCTATTTTGAGGAGACTGATCAAAGGATGACCATTTCAGGTTCATACTAATTGGAGTATGTTGGGGCTTAGATCGGTGCTCACCCAACATGATGATGAAGGGAAGGAGTTTGTGATGGCCTATGCTAGTCACTCCAACAATTCAATGGAGGCAAAGTATAGTTCATATGAGGGAGAGTGCTTGGCAATAGTTTGGACAGTAGCACATTTCCGATGTTACTATATGGTAACCCTGTCACTCTCATCACTAATCATCAGCCACTGAAGTGGTTGATGGAGTTTGACAAGCTTTCAGTGAAGCTTGCACGATGGGCTCTGATTTTACAAGAGTATGTTTTCATGGTTGTTCATAGACTTGGAGTGGTGAAACATGATGTAGATGGGTTGAGTAGAAACCCATGTCCCAGCCAGCAGGATTAGATCGGAGCACGTTGGCATGGTGAGACAGATGAGGAGATGGTGCCAGGTTGGCATGCATTAGCCTTTTTGTGTATATTTTCAAAGGCTTTGGTGGTATCTCTCTCAGCGCATACAAGAGGAGTTATTGAGGTCACAGATCCAGATAGTGAAGATATTGGTAGAGTTCAGTGAGACATTCATGATGATGTCTAAGTGATGGACTATCTTCGCACTGGTGTTATGGGTGGCACAGTTGGGGCCAAGGAGAGAAACCATGTTCTTCAACAAGCAAACACCTTTTGTGTGTATGGGAGGATGGTAGAGTTCGAGTAGTACCACTTCTAGCACCAAGACCATAGTTGGTTTGTCATGCTCATGAGGAGCTAGGACATTTTGGAGTAAAGCATACATATAGCTTACTCTAGAGTCATTATTGGTGGTGCAATATGCAGACCGAGGTATAGTAGTTTGTTGCCATATGTGTGGTTTATGACCGAGTTAGAGCATCATTTAATGCTCCTACGCCATAGTTACATTCATTACCAATCATGGGATTGGGTTACCATTGGAGTTTGGACTTTGCTGGACCTTTACCGCTGACTGTGAGACATCATCAGTATGTTTTGGTGATGGTGGAGCGCTTCTCCAAGTGGATTGAGTTGGTGGCACTTCTTGACAAGTCTAGTGAAGGGACAGCTTACTCATTCCTGGATTGAGTTCTTAGTCATTTTGGTGCACCAATTGAGGTTTTGACTGATCAAGGTATAGAGTTCTTGGGAGAGTTTCAAGTCTTGTGTGACAAGGCTTTGATTGATCACCGTACTACCTCCCAAGATCACCTTGAGGCAGATGGCTTAGCAGAGAGAGTGGTTCAAACAATGAAGAGAGGATTGCAAAATTATGGTTTGCAAAGAGGCCACTTGGGAGATTGGGATCTCTAGTTACCTTGGTTGGCCATGGGCTATCGGTTCAGCCGCAAGCCTCCTTAGCATCCTTTTGTCCGTACTTTCTACTCTATGGACAAGATCCAGATTTACCTGCAGCCATTCGTCAAGATGCTACTATAGTTTTGGACTTGGATGACCTTGATGTATGGATGAGCGCATGTTCTTGGCATGCAGAGATCTTTTGGAGAGTGATGTTGATGGCCTTTGAGAACTTGGCAATTGCTCAGCACTTTACGCTATACTACCATTCAAGGAGGAGGTTATAGACCCTTGATCCGTTGATTTCATCCAGGCGACTATGTATATCTACAACAGATAGCACCGACAACACTTGATGTTTCAACAGGCCGTACTATTTTGAGAGTGCGTGAGGTTTTGCCATCTGGAGTCCTTGTGTTGGAAGGACGTGATGGTGTTGTTTGGAAGGATCATGTGCACAATTGTGTGCCATGCCACGTCCCAAACATTGATGGTACTATGGACCCAAGCTTGGCACTTGTGCGTGCAGGCTTGAGGTGTATGTTATGTGGCTCTTCTGGTGGAGCTACTACTATGTTAGTGTGTGATAGCTGTTCAAGAGGATGGCATATGGCATGTATGACTCCTCCCCTCACAGTGGTTCCTCGGGGACAATGGTTATGTCCTAGATGTACTTGACCTATAATTAGTTCATTCTTTATATGGTATAGATTGCAAACAAGCGACTAACGATGGGGCTCTATAGCACCCGGCCTCTTGATCTTTGCTCATCATAGGGTATACCATATACTTAGAGTAGATGGCTATATGGAGTTAGAGCGACCTAACCGCCAGCTAGGGGGGCGATTGTGGCACTTTAGAGTCTATGTATGACTTATGTGTGAGTTGTGCTTCTATTTTGTATGATGTTGATAGCAATATATGTTGTGTAGCGATATATATACGCACAAAAACTGTCACGCCATTTGTAGTTTCACATCTAGATGCTCGAACATTGGAGTTCTAGTGATAGTAGTTAGAGGCATTTTGGCCATTAATCATAGACTACTTTCCAACGGTCAGATTTTGTGTTTGGAGTACTGACTTCACGGTGGGGTCCACCGTCACTTGCACCGTCTGCACCATCGGGTGTGCCATCAGTGGGACTGTTGGGAGGAGACCTAGGTCAAAATCAGGGATATACGCTGGGAGTGCAGCTCCAAAGAGCTCACTTCTCTGATGTTGAGCCTTCGAGTTCCTAGCTAGAGTGGACAAAAAGCCAGCGAGCGTCACCTGGAGTCTCTATGCTAGAGTGGGTGTGGCTTGACTGTAATCAGTACCCTATTGTTGGCAAGTTGTTGAGGATCAGATCAAGTATTGATCTGAGTTTGATTAATTCGAGTGGTAAACGATCTGATTATTGTGGCACTTTAGAGTCTATGTATGACATATGTGTGAGTTGTGCTTCTATTGTGTATGATGTTGACAGCGATGTATGTTGTCAGCGATGTATGTTGTGTAGTGATGTATATACGCACGACATGGGAGATTGGGATCTCCAATTACCTTGGTTGTCCATGGGCTATTGGTTCAGCCGGCAAGCCTCCTTATCATCCTTCTCTCTTTACTTTCTACTCTATGAACGAGATACATATGTACTTGCAGCCATCAGTCAAGATGCTACCATAGTTTTGGACTTGGATGATCCAAATGTATGGATAAGTGCATGTTCTCAATGGGCAAAGATCTTTTAGAGGTGATGCTAATGGCCTTTGAGAACTTGGCAATTGCTCAACATAGGGATACCTTACACTATGCTACTATTTTAGGAGGAGGTTATAGACCCTTGATCCGTCGATTTCATCCGGGTGACTATGTATATCTATAGCAAATAGCATCAACAACACTTGATGTTTCAACAGGCCACACTATCTTGAGAGTGCGTGAGGTTTTGTCATTTGGAGTCCTAGTGTTGGAAGGACATGATGGTGTTTTTTAGAAGGATCATGTGTGTAATTGTGCGCCATGCCACCTCCCAAACATTGATGGTACTATGGACCCAAGCTTGGCACTTGTATGGGCAGGCTTGAGGTGTATGTTATGCGGCTCTTCCAATGGAGCTGCTACTATGTTAGTGTGTGATAGTTGCTTGAGAGGATAGCATATGGCATGTATGACTCCTCCACTCATGGTGGTTCCTCATGGACAATGGTTATATCCTATATGTACTTGATCTATAGCTAGTTCATCCTTTAAATGGTATAGATTGTAGACAAGCAACTAACAATGGAGCTCCATAGCACCCGGCCTCTTGATCTTTGCCCATCATAGGATATACCATATACTTGGAGAAGATGGCTATCTAGAGTTAGAGGGACCTAACTGCCAACTATGGTGGCAATTGTGGCACTTTAGAGTTCATGTATGACATGTGTGAGTTGTGCTTCTATAGTGTATGATGTTGATAGCAGTGTATATATGCATGATAGCTATCACACCATTTGTAGTGCCGCATCTAGATTGCTCAAACATTAGTTCCAATGATAGTAGTTAGATTCATTTTGGCAATTACTCAAACTACTTTCCAACGATCAGATTTTGTGTTTGAGGTATGTAATACCAAGAGCTAGCCATATGATCTAGATGTGAAATTTGGTTTGGTAACATCTAGAATGATGTTATATATGATGGTAAAAATAGATCAGATAGAAGTATCACCAAAAGAGTACTTCTACTAATATAGCAAAAACCAAATTAGACTTGAAAACCTTAGAACCAATAGCTAGACATATGATTTAAAGGTGAGAATTGGTTTGGTAATATCTGGAAGGAAATTACACATGATGGACTAAACAGATCAAAAAGATGTATCACCAAAAGGGGATTTCTACTAATAGATAAGAACCAAAAAATGCCGAAAATCTTTGAAGGCAATTTCAAAGGCATAAACTGATGAATTAGGCCTCAAAAATGTACAGATTCCCTCCAATAGAAGAAAGGTTGGCCAACCCTTCCTCATGGTTTGTCTCATTGAGAGCTTTCCAATGGTACCTCACCCACATGATTCTAAAATTCCTATAGGAAGATTCTCTAAAAGATTCCCTCCAGTCAAAGCTTGTTTGACCAACCAGATAGGACCAAGACCAACATGTCACCCATCCAAGTAAGTAATCCAAGGTTGGAGATTGCTGATTATCACCTATCTATGTGTCTAATCCTATGGTGGAACTTCCTTGGAAGAGATCCTCTTTGTCTATATAATAAAGAGAAGGTGCTCCTTTGGGGCATCGGAGTTTGAGTGTGAAAGTGTTTTTTTCTCATGGTGTGTTTCTCTTTAGGTCTACTATCCTCGGAATGTTATAGGGTACTGACTTCATGGTGGGCCCATAATCCGCACCATCGGCTATGTCGTCAATGGGACAGTTGGGATAAGACCTAGGTCAAAATCAGGAGTATACCATGGAAGTTTAGCTCCAAAGAGCTCACTTCTTTGGTTTTAAGCCTTCTAGTTCTTGGCTAGAGTGGACAGAAAGCCAACGAGCATCACCTGGAGTCTCTTAGCTAGAGTGGGTATGGCTTGATTGTAATCAGTGCCCTGTTGTTGGCAAGTTGTTGAGGTTCAGATCAAGTATTGATCTGATTTGAGTTGATTCTAGTTGTAAATGATCTGATTATTGTGGCACTTTAGAGTTCATGTATGACTTATGTGTGAGTTGTGCTTCTATATTGTATGATGTTGACAGTGATATATATATGCACGACAGATTTAATGCTTACCTTAAATCATCCACATTACTCCAAACATTTATTACAGTGTTGTTTGTATATATATAGTGCAATGCTTTACTTAGTGAGAAACAAGTTCTTTGGAACTCCTATAAATTCCCTCAAAACTCATGCAATTTCTCCTTTTAAGCCAAGGTAATTATTTCTAAAGATCATGCATACAATTTTTTTAAATCTAACCTACTATGCTATTTCAATTCAATTCAAGAGTTAACATAATTTAAAGTTAGAATTCATATATAAGCAACTTTGATACAATGATGCCTCTTAAAAGAATTTATCACTTCTTAATTATTAGAACATTCTCATATTAGTTCATCTTCATTAGAATCAACAAGGAAGTGATACTTCTTTCCTAAACCATACTTGTAATTACTTTCTATAGAAGCTTAAGAGTATGATATTACATGGGTTTATAATCGTAATAGACCTTAAAAAATATTCTTCAAGGGAAGACTTCCTTGTTTGCCACCAAAGTTCCCATGTATCTTGGGAAAATTGTATAGCCTCATATTTTGGCCTAATATTTAAAGGATGTGTAAAGCAATGTAATATCCAAAGCTAACATATTGTATAATCATAATCCATAAAATTAGTCTCCTAGTATAAATCAAAGAAATACTACAAAAAAAATGTGATTGATATGATCTTTCTAACGATTTGAAATTACACTAAGAGACTCAGATTTGGATTGCTCTAAGCATCAAGTAACCATTATAATTTTGATTCCAATAGATAGTATATGCCTTTTTTCTTAGAAAACCATCATGAAAGTTTGTGGAAATCTACAATGTATACCTAGCTAATAACTTTGGGGTCTCCACATCCTTCATTTTTTCTAGCGGTCATTTTTTTAGCGGTCATCCTTCTCTCTCTTAATAACTTTCCTAATCAATCTTTGTTTTCTTCATCTTTAGATCCAAAGAACAATTACAAAATTTTATATTTTATACTTGTTCAATAACTACATTTGATCAATATTTACTCTATTTCTCCGTAGAGTCAATGATATTACTTTTACTTATAACTTATTGATTCTCTACTCTTGTTACCCTTATTTATGAATTATTGGTACTCTGGTTTTACTATCAAAATCATTTTTAAGATGGAACCTCAAGAAGCTAATAAATTTCCGGCATAAGTTATTTCTTTTACTATATACTTTTGTATGTACAAATATGTGCTCAAATCTTCTCTTTGCTAGTCCATCTCTTCCCTAGTCCCTAGTCCATCAATTGTTTATTGAGCAAAGACAATAAATCATTTAATCAATTCTTTCACAATAGTACTAGTTGATCTTGCCTTCCAATTTCTACTTCCAAGTCAATAAAGATGTATACCAAATCAATGTTGTCTAAATTCCTACTTTCTTCTTATTATTGCATAAAAAAATTTCACCCTAATTTAAGATATAAAAAATACTCAATTTTCTGGATAAAAGAAAATTCAAATAGTAAGATTTTTATTGACATAAGTATGAATTCTACTTATATCAAAAGAATATTAGTAAGGTTGATGACAAAGAAAAAGACTTTGTTAGCAATCAAAATTTATCATCAACTAAGTTGTTGATATCAATATTATTTACATCAATTTTATGTTATATTCGTCTACTTTGCTTTGATGTCTGATAAATAGGTAGATCTTGGATGTTACTTCTCCTCTTTCTACTCCAAAATTCCTAATTTCGTATTTCACTCTCCAAGTTCACCTTTTTTTAAGTTGCATTTTTCAACTTCTCCTTCAATATTGAATGCATACAAAGTTACACTCTTTGCATACTTATATAACATTATTATCATAATGCATAAGCATATTAGTACTCTTTACCATCAACTCCTCTTTCACCCAATTCCTTCTTCATAAATATATATAAATAAAATAAAAATTATAGCTAGAAAATTTATTTTTTTACCCATAATAAATAATATTAAAACATGGTTATTTAGCAAATAAAATAAAAAAAACTGTAATTCTTATTATCAATATAAATTAGTAATATTTTTAATCTCATAGAATCTACTTTGATATAGATCCAATAATATAATCAACTAATTTGAATTTATCTATCTAAATTCTCCATATACATGACATTTTATTATGTGATCTAATAAAAATGATACACAAATCTGCATCACATTTTTTTTATTGAAATATCATGATAAAATGATTTCATAAACTTTTTATATATCGTATCATAGTACCTTATAATTATACCACCCTTTAGACTTACCCATGAGATCCAATGTAGACGATGTGAACAACAACCAGCCAAGAGCCAGTTGGGAAAAAAGATTAAAAAATTTATTGGAAAATATTAAATGTTTTCTGTAGTTTCATCCATTACAATTTGTGTACCAGTTTGATCAATCCGAAATGAATTAGTTAACCATTATTATAGGAAGCTAAATATTTAATTTTGGAAAAGGCGACCGCGTAGGAGAAATGAAGGATAGGAAGACCCCATCAAACCATACAAAGGTAGAGACAAAAAAGGTAACATGGGGCCAAGCCCCAATTTAATTTTATGTGCGACATTCTTATTTGGTTATTGGAATCACATCCGATGGTTGGACCAGCTTGCAAAATCTATAACCTTAGGTATCTTCTTCTAATGGGGCTTAGCTCCATTTTACCTTTCTTTTTTGTCTCTCCCTTGTTTGGTTTGATGGGGCCTTTTCACCTTTGGGCCACAAGGCTTCGGGTTTATTTTAGTATATTGGCTTGTTTTTAGTTTGGCTACATTTTGATTAATCAGCCATGACTGGTCATTGTTTTGAGAAAACAAAAGTAAACGGTTATGGTAGAAGGTGCAAAATTAATTGGAGTAGGAGCAGCTACCATTGCTTTAGCATGAGCTGTTGTGGCTTCAGGTTAACTAATTTTACACAAATATCGAACCAGAACCCACAATAAATAACTATAAACATATCCAGTTGATCATTATTTGAACATAATTAGTTTATTTTATTTATCACTAATTTTAATCTGATCTCCTACACACTCCTGATCATTTTTGATTAGTTACTCACTAATTTTTTAATCTATATAAATCATTATTATTATTATCCCCAGTATGGTGAATGATCACTATTTAAAAACAAACAATGATAGAAGGATAAATTAAAATTACTTATTTATTCTTGATCTTCCAAAATAACCTCTATTGATCTTTTTATCCAAACCTTTATCAATATTGAAAGGGACCTATATAGATTGCTTACTACTCTAACTAAGTGCTTTAGCACTCCAATCCCTCTAGGTATAAGTAATCGAAACTAGCAAATGTTTTATTGATAAATGTAGATTATTGGTTAGTAAGCTGTAGAATCTGTTAATTATTCCAACTCTAGTCATATAAGTTGTCTAGTGATTAAGCTGTGTTTTATTGTGTTAAGTGCGATGTTAAAGAACAAATTTTGGTATAATACAAACTCTTTTGCCTTCTCAATGACTAAGTTTACTTGCTTAAAACATTGGACATACTCAACCACTTTAATAAGGCTTTAGAGTTCCAGTAATAGAAAACTACTTTTTATTTTGTTTTGTTTCATTTGTCCCTTGTCTTATTTGTTAGAATACCGAAGAGCTTACTAAAGTCTCTTGCTTGCTCAAAGACTTGTTGATGTCCTATTAGTGTAACAAATCTTGTTATTTGTTGTTATATTAGTTATAACAACTTTACCTTTGCTCACTCCGATCGTTGTGACTAGCTAGAGGAAACTTGTATAACGAATGAAAGTTTTATTTCAAATTTTAATTCCTTTATATTGTTTCTTAATTGAAATGAAGTTTATTAAACTTCTATGGAAATTTGATCTATGCTTTTAGTCAAATTACACTACAAGCATAGAACTGAGTTTGCTTGAGTATGAAGAGATCTCTTTATGTTAACGACAAGCATAGAACTGAGTTTGCTTGATTATAAAGAGATCTCTTTCTTACATAAAGTGAGTTACTATTAACAAGCACTATATTGCGATACTGAAAAGTAGATGTATCTTGTATCTTCGGATATTCAAGAATGGAGAGAGCAAAGCAACATATCTTCAACTTATCTTTCTCACGATATGATATTGTTTTTATTTTTCTTATTGCTAAGATAATCAGATCACATGCACTCACATGCTTTTGTGGTAACTTATTCAGTTTTTTATACCTCTACAAACGGCGTAAACATGTTTTCCTTATGTAAGATTACAATACAAGAGAATAAGTAAGGATATAAACGAAAAGAGAAAAAAAAAGAGTTAAAGGAAATGTACTCTTAAGAGAACTTAGTAAACTATATTTCATATCTTAGATGATCCAATTCTTATAATTACAATTAACATAGATATGATTTCTTTCTTTGAATTCATAGCCAAGTTGCTCAATCGTTCTAATTTTATAATTCAAATCTATATAAAGATTTCCAAATACCGTATTATACTTCTTCATTCAAATATTTTTTTCATTATATTAGAGTTATTATCCAACTATTGTATTTGTGAGAAATTTTCTCCTCAATAAATGGTTCTATGCTCTATTTCTAGCAAATTTCTATCATGAAACCTGGCTTGGGTTCACACTCACAACCACAATCAAACTTGCCTAAGAGCAATGAAGTATATAGAAACAAAACAAAGAAGATAAATAAGAGTAAAACTATAAAACAAGATCAAGAAATTAAAGCAATAAAATTTTTTTTAAGAAGATGAAAAAGGTGGAGAATTCACCAAAAATATATCTAAATAAATTTGGAATCATCTTTGACTCATAGTTGGAAATAAATAAGATTAAATTGATTTTTTATAAATAAAAATTTAATAGCTAGTTGTTGGTTGCTCAATCTTTTGTAAGTCTCTCCATGAAATTTTCTTTAAGTTGTATAAGGAAACCTTGGAAGCAAATATTTTTAGTAATATATCCACATTACTTTGTTTTCCTTCAAATAGATCTTATAATTGATTTTGATCTTCAAAGTTACTTTTGAAAAGATATTCCTAAGAGGTACATTATGTTTGTTTATAGCCTTGTATTGCAACATATTGAATCTTATCAACTTATAACAAATCCAATCATGTGGTTAGTGCGCCTTTATCAATGTTATCTTTAAATTTCATTTCATAATTGTGAAACAATTCAATTTCAATTTAAGAATTCTGTTTATAGATCTTAGAATTAAAAGAATGAGTTTGATTGAGAATTGCAAAAAAAGATAAACAGATTTGTATGTAAGGATATAAAGTAAAAAAATTGACATGAAGTAGTAATGATTTTAGTAAAAGAGTCTATTTGATGTATGAAATTTTTAAGAATGGTCATCATAAAGGTTAAAATAGTTGAACCAATTCATATTTTATGATCATTATGTAGGATCTCAACAAAGTACAAAATTCTCTTTATCTTATAAAGTTTTTATATCTAAAAGTAATAGTTTGTACACAGTATAAATCTGTTAATGTGCTATAAAATCGATTTTTAATTCTTATAAAAAATCTATCTGTTAAAACTAATAAATGAAGAGTATGATATATCTCTCTCGCTATATATATATATATATATAACCCATTCAGATATAATATATGATCCTTATAATTAACTACTAGATTTTTTATTGATCTTGATCACCGTGATTCCTTCACTTACTACTTAATCAAACACATATACTACCAATATTCAATATTGTAAGTTAAGTATGTATAATAAAATACGCATCAACTTAAATATTCATTTTTGTAATTTGAGTGGGATAAAATATTGGAAAACAAAATCTTTGAAAAAATTTGAGTTTATGTATATGGGCTTGTTAACTTAAAAAGGAATTTCATAAGAGAAACATGTTATCATAGATGAAGTTATTAACCACAATTGGATTTAATTGTGTAAAATAACCCCATACTTATCTCATCAACTAAATTATTTATTAATTAAATTAAATAAATTTAAATTTAAATATATATCAAAAATATAATATGAATTAAAAATGTATTATCACCAGGAAAAGAGAATTGCAAAAAAACACAGGAAAGCATAAAAAATATAGTAAATATTTTCTTATTTGAAACTCAAATTTTGGCTTTAGACTTTTATATATTTCAAACTTTGCATTTAGATTTTATAAGACTCTATAACTTCATAATCTAATATTTTATACTATTTAGGAGGATTTAGAATTTCATATTTTCTATAAAGGTAGATCTAAAAAGTTAATAATTTTTGCTTACTAAATTTAGTAAGTCATTGATTTTTTATAAGTTATAAATTATGAGGTTAGATCTTTGTGATATTTCTAATATTATACTGTTAATAATAAAAAACTTGCAATTTTGGGCTTGTGATTAGATATATTCCATATATTCTCATCTATAATTAATTATTTACATGATATTTGGGAATTATTTGACAGATCTCATTATTATAGTCAATCACTTGTTGGAAGTCATATCATATCACATTTAATATATGACTATGATGTATTTTTTCTACAATGAAACTCTACATATTACATTTATGATTTTATTGGCTGAATTTATTAGTTATTAAGGACACATTAGAGTATTGATCCATAGTCTCGTAGCAAATAAGAACTGGAATAAAAATAGATTATATTTAGCAATTTTCTCTATATTAACTTTAGACTGTTCTATGGATGTAACTATTGCATGATTATCATTTAGAAGATGGTTGAATTAAAATATGCTACATATGCTATATGAATTACAAGGGCACTAGTTTTATTGAGAGTTGATTGAGTAAAATAGCCATTTTTATTTATAGATTTTAGAGATTTGAATGTGTAAAATCTTATGATAATAGTAGAACAAACTAGAAATGAAATACTCATGGAAATTTAGTATTATAAATTGAGTATAAATTATTTGATCTATTTATGTAAATAAATTATTAGAATAAATCACATATATGACTATTTATAGTTATAGTATATATATGCATTATAATGTAGTGTTAGATAATGCAAAAATGAGTGAACTATTCTTGGTGATATAGCATATAAAATATAAACTACATCTTTTGTTATATAACTTGACCTTTTATATACTCATGGGTGCAAATGAAAAATAAGATAAAACTTATCAGTTTACCATTGAAGTATAATTTATAAGATATTCTTAAAGATTACATAATATACTCTAGAATAGAATTGAATTAGTTGCTTTATTGTATAGTATAAATAGAAGTAATATATTTGTTGTATAAAAATTAGTTTTATTACATTAATTATTGTTAAAAATAGTATATAAAATTTTGAAATTTCATATATATATATATATATATATATATATATATATATATATATATATATAGATAAATAAAATTGCCGAATGATGATTTTAGCTGTAATGAAGAATCTAACATTGATGGAGAATCTAACATTTATAAGTAATACTAATTGTAAAAGATATGAACATTGAGTTTATCTTCTTGTTTCAAGTAATGTAAAGTTATAAATATAATATGATATGATCAGCTATAATTTCTTAAATTATTTCATACTGTAGAGTCATTTGATTTTGTAATAAATAATATATTCTTGAAAATGGATTGCACCTTACTGCTTTAGTGGTGTACGTTGCCAACCAAAAGAAGAAGAAACTGGGTATTTTACTTTAAGTGAGAACTATACTCCGTTCATGAACAAGTCACTCCGGACCAAATATCTACAAGTTACTCAAAGTTCAATAAAAATATCGACAAAAAATAAATAGAAATATATTGTGACAACCTAGTTTAACTAGAAATGATTCTTAATCGCATGCGATGTGCATCTTCAAAGAATACAACATATTTTTTAAAGAAATTGTAATTGCTTTCAATACATTAAAAAATGATATCAATATAGATTGCATTGTCAACTACGTTTAGTTCTGTGAGCAGATTATATATCGTTTTATCTCTGGATACCCCTATCATAAATATAGAGGTAAATAAACGCCATTCAATCTCCTTAGAAGTTGGTATATGAAACGCACAATTCAGAAGTATTATGGTTAAAAGACTTCAGAGTTGTCCTGTCTCATGCAGTACAATTACTAGTCAAATTAGGCGAGACTCTCTAACGTCGTTCGCAAAGTAACAGCGAGATTTTCTCACACTCGCGAATAATTGGCGTGATGCAAAATAAAATGAGAGAATTAAACTGGCGTCAAACTCGCAATCGCGAGTTTAAGGATGGATATGTTAAAGGAGGACGATACTAACGAATGATAGATTATAAAGTAGGATCAATTTGTTCCCGATCAGAAATCTCCTCTGGCGAGGATGAGTTTCCTAAACAAACTCGCCATACCCTCACGAGAGGTATTTCTGGTGTGTTTGTGAGATTTATCAAACTCGCTAAATAACAAGCTCACACGTGCTGAGTATTCACCTTGTAATAATTACGACTTTTTTTATATAATCTATCAATAGAATATTCATATTGTTTACAACATGCAAGACACAAGACAGTAACATTGGAGTGTAACCGGGAGCCAATAGTATACCCCGAAGAAACAGAAGAAGAGAGTACAAGGCACCACTCCGCGCAAGAGAACACCCCGAAGAAACAAAAGGAAAGAGTACAAGGCACCACTCCGCGCAAGAAGGGGCATGGAAACCTAATGAGAGGGGAAAAGAACTCCATCCCGAAATACCCCTGGCTTGATGGGGTCTTCCAATCCTTCGTGTTTTCTGCGCGGTCGCCCTTTAAAAAAATACCCGTTCGAGAGGTAGCAATGAGAAGTAGCATTCGAGAGGATAAAGCGACCACATAGAACACACTCGAGAAGAGAAGGCGACCACATAGAACACAAGAAGGATGGGAAGACTCCATCAAGCCGTACAAGGGAGAGACAAAGAGGTAAACGGGGCGAGGCCCCAATTCGAGTAGCATCTCGCTCTGATGAAGCTGTGAAAATTTGTATACAAATGGAGCTGGATTAGATGAAATCATTCTAAAGTTTACGACCCATCACTATATCTATTTCATCCTATGCTACTTGTTGATGACCATAATATATTCCATCACCTTAAGAAATTTGGAAAGGAATGAATTAAGAACTTCATAGCAAAGCCAATGTCTCGAACAAAGATGAATGACGCGTGATATTAATGCATCATCCATAGACAACCTCAAAAGTTGAGGGAACCTTAATTACTAAAGTAGAGGATCTTCAACCTTAGTTTCTCCTGGAAAGGACTCATGAAGGTTTCTCGGATACTATCCAATTTATCCAGAGAGTGGGATGGAAAGAAAGGACGACCGCGTAGAAAAAATGAAGGATGGGAAGACCCCATCAATGGAAATAGATGGAAATATGGGAAGACCCCATCAATGGAAAGGATGGAAATAGCATTCAATTCTCTTCGGTGACACTACAATCATAATTATTAGGTCATAAATGCATTCTATTTTCCTTTGTCCTCTTATCGACTCGAAAATGAAACACTAAACCTCGTACTGTATATTTGACGGTACTTAATAGCTGGACCTAACGTATTCCGCGTGCATCCAATGTTCCATACTGATGATCCTTCCTAAGATAGACAAGTCTTAAAGCAAAGCACGATAGACATGCTTGCAAATAAAGGAGCATTTCTCAACAAGTAGAGTCTTGTTATTCTTCCTCGGTGATTACCCAATGTGCGTCGCTTCTTCTTCTTCTCCTTCTTCTTGATGATTACAAAGAAGTTGGACATTCCAATGCTCTCGTGATAGTCCTAAAATCTTCTGGACTGAACCACATTCAAGATTCGGTTTCTTCTCACGGAAGTGGTTTCTTCGGACTGAAAATTACGTCAAGTATGGGCTAGAATCTCTTGTCATTAAGGGTACCGGTGCTATAGTTGTAGGTGAAGTTCTTTGAGAGGAGCTCTACGTAAATTCATGGATTCCCATGGACTCGTATGTCTGTTCAATCTCTAGTAAAGACTGGTAGCGTGTACGACGGTAGTTGAGGAGAAGTTTTGTAGACCTTGAGCTCACTCGTCCATTCATCGACTCGATGCCATATGTTGTGAGCGATTCCCTTATAAGGGAGAAAGGCGACCGCGTAGGAAAAACGAAGGACGGGAAGACCCCATCAAGCCGTACAAGTGAGAGAAAACAAGGTAACATGGGGCTAAGCCCCAATGAGAGTCTAAATATTTCCTTATAAGCAAGCAACTTGGGCAATTTGAGACAAACAACTTGGTTGCCAATACGAACTCACTCCATGCAAATGGTTACTCGCGGATGCCACGTCGTGCCCCTTGACACGGCTGGTGGTATGGGTGCTGTGGGGGTGGTTTGGAAGGGGGTCGGTTGAGTCGAAGTGCCCAATGTGCGGGTCGGTTAAGTATGGCTCTGCACATTATTAACTTCTAAAATGAGAAATTGTAAATCCACCTCACCCTTCCTATTCTAACACTTCCAGCCAATTAGATTGGCCAATTGCGTGAAAGTGGTCGTTGTCGTATGTATGCTGGAGCATGGTTATAAGATTTGATTAGTTTATTTGCACTCTGTATAGTACCGTAGGGGGTGAGATGAATGAGCAGAAAAAGTGAGATGGATTTACTATTTCCGTTCTAAAATATGAGTGTCAAAAGGTACGATGATGTAAATAAACCTTGATATAATGTACGCACTCTTCATTAAACGCCCATGCTTATATTAGGCGTTGTCCTAGACGGAACTGCACGAAACTGTTCTGCGCTCCTCAAAGGGCGAGGAACCAAGCTAAAAGCAATCAGCAGGTTGATAGGTGTTAGAATTGGATTTTCTATTGAGAAATTCTGGATATTTTTGTGCTTAACGTAGCTTTCCCTATTCCATTATCAAGTGATTCTGAATTTACTAGGTGGATGATAGATTGAGTTATTTGTCTACGTCCAGCAAATTTAGTACACATGGGTAATCCTAACTAGACACGTCTTGCCAGAACTGTACTGATGATAAAGATCTGAAGCACTACACACATGAAGATAAAATTTTGACTTCTACCACAACTTGATACAAAGACGAGATTCTGTAACTTGCAGTGTTCTTTGTGTAATTTCGCAAAAACTACGAAAGGTTTTATGAGACAGCCCTACGCTAGAAGAAATGGGAGGTAGAAGGTTGAAGGAATTGATCCCAATCATTGGATAGCAGATGGGTGTCATTGCTCATATCATCCATTCTGTCTTCTGGAAGTTGACCAGGACTTAGTAAACCATGTTATGGTACTCGAAGCAAATAGAACCAATACGTAGAGGAGATATAAGATCAGAGAGTTGATCGCTGCTTTGGATGTAGTGTTTGACATGATCAAAATCATTTTCGTTAGTGGACTAAACGTCGACAGAAGTGTTTGAGATATGCGCCGTAAGCGTCGAGCTCAAGAGTCTGGAGGTAAAGTGATCGAAATGGTTGGCACAAATACTGTGTGCCGTCGCTAATTTGTGGACCTCTCAAGTTCAGAGCAATTGAGTACCTGACATCTCACGCACTAAGAAGTACGTCGTGGTAACCGGTCAAGGAACAGCTTCAAAGGTCCTGGAATGATATCTGCAGCCCCTAACTAGTTATAATTTATGAGCATCTTCTGTTATGTTCTGAACACATAATGAGGTTATTCCATCAAACTTTCTTGACATGAGGATGACGGTTGAACCCTTGTAATCATAGGTGGTGGTAATTGACTTATAGAAAGGATCGATTTTGAATGTGGAAGTTGACTCGAAAAGGGAACTTCGCGTTTGCAACCATACAACATAATACAATACAACGCACGCCTATGTGAATACTTTGAAGACTTCAAAAGTAGGAGATACAACATAATGCTATTCTACGATGGATCATATTGGATACAAAAATTTGAGTTCAGTCTTTTTGTGTTTTTCTCTATCAAGTCTTCCCGACCTTCCTCCGTGTGGAAACAAATGTGTGCTGCCTACTGCTCCTGTTCGAAAGGTGCAATCATTTTTCATATCTGCTTGTATAACCTTGTGGAATGTCATGTGTCAGTGGACACGGAAACCGAATCACTCAACAAGGATCCAATCAGCTGAATGATTTGACGATCCTGCTGGCCCGCATTCTCACCAACCTTTAGCCCATTCTTTTAGGAATTTGCTAGTCAGGTTCAGTGGAAAGCTTCTGCAGTAGCTACAATTCTCCTCCAACAGACTAAAATTGGATTCATTGACTTACCGTGAAACATCACAAAAGCGTCTACCCGGATAAAATTCATGTCACTCAAGATATTGCTTGATTGATATGCTATGGAAAGTTGTCGGTCGATTCAACTCCTCGACTGACCTCTACTGCTCCGCAAAGATATATCCCATTCTTGGAATAATGGCATTGTATCATTCCCGCTGCTCAAGTATACTTTATGGAGATAAAGTGAATTACCTTAAGTAAGATGAATTATACTATAAAAGAGAAAAGGACAATACTTCGTAGCATAACGCTGTAACAAGTATGCTGTATATCAAAGTGATAATAATTCAGCTAGACATCATGGATTCGTCAACGTGGTTCGAAAACATCAATTATTACATCATACTCATCGACATTTTTCAAATGTGAGTTGTTTAAGTAGATGACCAGAAAACATCCTCGGGAATACCAAGAAGTGTTCCTTATTTGACATAATCATTGTTGGTTCATTCTCTTTCGACACTTGGATGCTAGCAAACACATCTCTCCTGATAGAATGTCAACTCCTTTTAGAAATCTTCAACCCGTCAGCTCACATATCTCTGAATAGGTGATGTAGGGGACAAAAATAGTACCGTGCATTGGATTCCGAGTTCCGGAGATCAGGCGTGCGACTCTGAGCAAATTTGGTTCCGCCAAAGAGTTGCAGAAATCGTAAAGGATATTCACTGAGTAGATTATGTCATTGCCCGGCACGATAAGATGCCGAGTACGCTGCTAGTGGGTGCGATTCAAGGGGAGAAGCGTTCAAAGTGTGCTACTTACGAAAGCTGAAGTCCAGTTTTTCTACCATTTAGAGTGCGGAAGTCAAGCTTCATCATAATCATGTGTGTGTTTGACAGATAGACTCACGGATATCTTGCGGCCGCTGCATGCTGTTGCCTCATGTACAGTAGAAGATGGAAGAGGTCGGTTTGTTCACAATTGACTTGGCGAGCGGCCGGATAACGAAAGTGTAAGAGTACAAGATGAATTGAACTCGTTTGGATCTGGAGGATGTCCGCGGGTACTTATCTGAGATTTTAGCTGTACAAAGAGGACGTGACTACAAATGATGAAAGTTCGCTTTTCAGGATCTATCCGTTTGGATAATTTGATCTCAAGGGTGACTTCCTCAAACCAGGAGGAGTCCACTGCTCCTCTCTAGAGGAAAGTCAATATTGACAACCTTTGTGAAGCTTATGATAGTACCTTGTATGGATCGAGGTTGTATCAGGCGATCAACATAGTATAGTGCGAAAATAGTCTTTCATATTCCATATCGTAGAGGAGTTGATACTATTTCAATAGTTTACCCACTATAGTCACGTTCCCTAAGGAAGTGTACGACAGTGGTGCCACAGCTTGCACACATACATTTCGCCTCAGTTTCACCTCAGCAGTTAAATGAAGAAAGTCTTTAGTTGATGCAAAGCAAAGCATCCAACGTAGTACGACTATTTTACAGATTTGCAGGGGTTTCTGTTAGTTTATGTTAAAGTAGTACATCACCAGGAGAAATTTCTGTCATGATTCTTGAATGGTTTCATGTCATCACATCGTGGGTACTATGGGGGTTTTCTGTTTAGAATATAGATCACCGTACCATGTCAGGATTAGACGATTTATTCTCAATGAAAATAAGTGTGTTGATTTATCTCTCAGATTCTTCTTCGTAAGGTAGCTGTTATGTCCAAGAGTTTCTTCTGTTTGGTGCCAAGGGTTATACAAACTAAACTCCGTTGTCACAGTTTCTTCAAGTGATTACCGTAATAGGAAGTAGGAAGTGATTACGAAATAGGAAGTCACACAGGATATGTCAATACTCTACCAATATTGCGAAGTTCCATATAATACCTAAGTTCCAAAAACAAAGTGCAGAATCTGGATTTAAAATTGACCAATTTAACTTGCAGACTGATTTTTCATAATCAGGCACACTCACAAAATAAAGAACAGAACGATAGTTACGATTTCCTCGAAAGTGCAGTCCATGCAAGCTATTGTAGCTTCACATGAAATACTGTTGCTTTAATTGAAGAATAGAAAATGGCTCAGATATTCTGTAACTAACATTCTAAAGATTCGACTTTCGAAAGGACAAAGTCTACACGAGCAAACTATACTCATATCTTTTGTGATTCTGATAATGACATATACGCAACGGTATGAGGATTGTAACGTTCAATTCAAACCATTGGAAGGACGCATTATACAGAGTATGTCCGGACCTTTCGAACCGCTCCGAACAGTACAACTATGAAAACTCGGTACTGAAAGTGATACAACAACCGAAATTACAAGCCCAGATTTGACGAATAATGGACAGACTTAAAAGGAGTATGACCATCAGCCACACCCTTGAGAGAGAGAACAAAAGTATCAGGACTCTGGGCATGATGCAGTCTTTTGCTCCAATAAGAGAAGAGGTTTGGTCGATTGACAAACGTTGTAATCTCTAAACTGAATTACTGACCGACTCTCCAGACTGCACACTTCTGACATGATAAACGGGTTTGACATTAGTGATATAAATCGCTCTACCCAAATCATATTGAACTGTTTACGTATTCTAATTTATGATTAGTGCTGGATATCTCAACGGACAAATGAAGTACATCAGTAGCGCGTCTGCAAGTAAAAGGTGACACCTCTGGCTACTAACCGTGACTAAGATTCCCATGAATCCTAATGTGCATAGTTCGTCGATGCGCCTGATGCATCACACTACTCGACCTTCATTAGCATTGAACTCAACGATTGTTGTCTCCTCGACAACATTCGTCTCAAATTCACCTCAAAGTAGAAAATTACAGATGCCTCATCCACATGTGGAATTTAGAGACATGAGAAAAGCTTGCCCTCGCATGAATGTGCATTTCCGAGATTTGGAATTTCAGATATCTTACAAAATTTGAAGTACATATTAAGCTGGCTTCCCGTTTAGACGGATCTTCAGAGAGCAGAAGCGGGGGATTTGGTTACCGATTATGTAGGTACGCCGCGCTCCGTGGCTACACCTGGAACTAACACGACTTCCAGCCGCCGGTTACATACTGAAGGCCGGTTTTTCGTCAGCGTCTCCGCCTTTCTGCTTTCTGCCGAAGATGAAGACAGAAACACGTGGCCTAGAATAGAGAGACACCTTCGTTCGCCGGTACGTTCTAAGGTACTGACGCGAGACGGATGCTCATCGTCCAACGGCTGTAACCCGAGAGATGATTGGCGACCAGCGAGGGCTTCATATCAGAATCCGCCCAGCCAGCGTCGTTCTCTGGCCCCCCACGCCAGAGTGGATTTCACACGTTGGATGCATAATCCACCGGTGGGGCAGGACTGACGACCGGGGGGTATAATTTTCAGTCCGGCAGAGTTCGTCGTCCAGTGCATATTCACGTCACGACAAGATGTTTCTAACGTATCCCTGGTCGCCACCTTAGCTGGCCTTACACCCAGGCCTCGTGTCTGTGGCGACAGAGAAGGGGGCTGTGACAGAAAGGGTTCTCAAAGGAAGAAGCTCGAGGAAAACAGTGAAGGGAACTGAGGTGAGGTGAGGTGAGAGGGGTGGGGAGGGAGAAATTCCCCCGGAGAGTACAGTATAGTAAACGAAATTGAGAAGAGGGAAATTGGAAAGCGGATGGAGGATGTGGTGATCCTTTGGGCGGGGATCTGAGGGGAGAAAGAAAACTCGTTTGTCGTTAGCACTAACTGGCAATGGGAGGGGGCGGGCCCGGAGGACGAAGAATTTGTTGAGGAAGTACTTTTTGTGCTGTGGTGGTAGAAGATGTCACATTCCAGCCATTAGATCTTTCGTATTCCCTTCTGTCCTCTTTAGCTTCGTTAGTAGTTCAGGGTTCGGACATTCAATGCGCCTGTTGTTGTTCCACAACATCCCTTGGTTTCTCCTCCATGAGAGTTGGCTAATTCAGACACTACTATCCATCTCCGGAATAGGAGCCTTGCTGGTGACCTTCTCTGGCCCGTCCGTTAGATTGTTCAATTCTACCCTCCCTATCTATCTTCCTCAATTTGCAACATGCACATGCTGCCTGTAGTGAGTCCACGAGAGGCGTCGGGGTCAAAGGCGACGAGGAGTAGTAGTATCAGGAGGGGGGAGACGAGGAGACATGATATGGACGAGGAGACGAGCCGCGGTTGGAGGTGTAGGAATTGTGAATGAGAGGACCGTGTAAAAGGTTGAGGATGCGCCGGATTGGATAATGGTGGGGAGTAGTTAGCAAAGGCAGTGAATGAACTAACGTCTAGGCGGAGGTGCGCACAGGGTCGAGCCGGAGAGAGGAGACGGTTCGCCCTGGTGTAGCTGGAGAGTTTTGAGAACGGGGAACAAGGAGTCCTTGATACATAGTTCTACTACTAACGTTGGAAGAGGAGCTCTGGGGCGATCAATGAATGGAGAAGCTGAGTTTGAAACAATATTAGCCGGAAATTGCTGCGGAAGCAGTGTCCGGGAAATAGCAGCTGAACTTTGGGATCAGCAGTGGAGTTTTCGGCAGAGTGTTGTTTGTCACTCGAGGTATTACGAGAAGGTTGTTTGGGCGGACTTCGAGCTCCTGGGAAGTGCTCGTAGGGCTTGGGGAGTGGTGGCTGCAGATGATTTGTGCAGCAGCTCAGACTATTTGGAGACTGCAATTGGATATAGCCGTTTGGTTGCTGTGCAGTGTATTGTAGCAGCGAATGGAAGACTGGGAAGTGGGAATAGAGGCTAATGTGAATTGATCCACGGCTAATGCGCATCTGGAATTAGCAGAGTTTGGCTCCCTGGGATCACATGCCGAAGTTGGCTTAGGCTGTGGAGCTGAGGAGAATGTGGTGTTCGAGCTGGAGGCAGGGGGGATGAAATGGCAAGACGGGTTGTGAGACGAGCTAGACCTCCAGGATATACATAGATTCCCAAATGGCGGAGCGCGTATGGGCTCCTTGGGTTTTCCTACCTGCCGTGTGCGTATTGATTTTGATGGTGGTTAGCGCCAGTGGGGCTAGAGCATGGAGTTTTGATTCGGATACCAACGGCAGAAGTGCTTTTTCGCAGGGAACGCTCACCTCTCCCGGGGAAGAGTCTGTTCTGCACGAGCTGCGCTTTTCTCTGCACTTAGGGGACGAGGAATGGCCGGAAGCCTCCGATCCCTGCTCAAGCTGGAAAGGAGTCCGATGCGAAAATGGTCACGTCGTGGAGGTGGAGCTTTCAGGATTAGTACATTCTCCCGCGGGTACTCTATTGCCGTCGGCTATCGACGCTCTACAACATCTTCCCTTTCTGCGGTCTCTCAATGCCTCGGGTGTTCTCCAGCTCGGCAGCCTGCCGTTTTGGCTTGGTCGGATGGTATCTCTAGAAGTTGTGGACTTGATGTCTTCCTCCTTAAGTGGATCGATTCCCAGCTCCATAGGAAACATCCCCAATATGAAAATTCTTCGTCTGGCAGATAACAACTTAACCGGGTCTATCCCGTCTACTCTTGGTAATTTGACCAAGCTGAAGGTACTTGATCTGGCCGGAAACAAGTTGCAAGGAGGCATCCCGGAGAGCTTAGGTAACTTAGGTGAACTCCAGGAACTCAACCTCTCTTCCAATCGATTGCAAGGAAATATACCTGCTGGTTTGGGTGGGCTGTTGGCAATACGGCGCTTGATTCTCGCCAACAACATACTTTACGGGCCCATACCTCAAGCGCTCGCTCTTCCTAGAAATATGTCCCTCTTGGATCTTACAGGGAATTACCTCACCGGAGCTGACTTGAGGTTTCTGCAACCAGATGCTAGGGTGCACTTCAGTGGCAATTGCTTTTCATATCCACTTAGCGGGGGCCAGCGTGCTGTCTCGGATTGCAGGAATGTCCTTGGAGAAAGAGACTCCATCGGGCGTAGGTTGCTACAAGAGGTCGTCACATTTCCTCCAAACAGCACTTCCTCAGGTGATAGTCATCTCGCAGCGATTTTGGGAGGAGTTTTTGGGGGTCTCGGGCTCATTCTCCTGGTTTCCATTCTTGTCTTCTACATCATAAAGCATGAACGCAAAGTAGAAGCTCGAAGGAGAGCACGGCGAGCAGCGCAGCAAAGAGCTACCTCTGGAATCAGTGGAATAAAACCGCTGGGAGGGAGGTCTATTAATGTTACCCGTCTTGGAGAAGCGTTTTCTTATGCTCAACTGCAGCAATCGACTGGGATGTTTGATCTTTCCAACATGATCATGGCTGGCCACACAGGTGATTTATACAAGGGTGTTTTGAACGGAAACGTACATGTGGTGGTGAAGAGAATTGACGTGAGCAGGTTCAAGAAAGACATGTACGTCTCAGAACTTGAGTTCTTTGGTAGAGTTTCTCACGGAAGGCTAGTTCCCCTTGTGGGCCATTGTCTAGACAGAGATGACGAGAAGCTTCTGGTTTACAAGTACATGCCGAATGGAGATCTAGCTTACGCGTTGCACAGAAAAGACAGCCCAAGTCGTCCAGAAGAGGTGTTGCAATCGCTGGACTGGATTACACGTCTGAAGATTGCCATCGGAGCAGCAGAGGGACTGGTCTATCTCCATCATGAATGCTCTCCCCCTCTTGTACACAGGTAGTGATTCCTAAATTTGTTGGCCGAACTGAATAATTTCTGTGTAGGATCACGCTCCCTATTGTATATTGAGTGTTTCTGCAACTTAGGATGCGTACAGAGGTACCGTTTTGAATTCTATCCTCGACCACCACTATAGGGGATATGGTGATCGAGCAAAAGGTTGATCTGATACTTGGCGGAATTAACAGGGACGTCAAGGCTAGCAGTATCCTTCTCGATGACAAATTCGAGGTTCGTCTCGGAAGTTTGACGGATGCCAGAGTTCAACAAGGAGAGCACCAGTCTGGCGTCATATCACGTTTCCTTCGACTCTCTAGGTCCGTGGCCTGCAGTGTCAAATTTTCACCTCTTGCTCTTGTCGCCGTAAAAAGACTTCACCTGCATGATATTTTTTCCCGTTTCTTGAAGTACTACTCGGTATGGGTTATCAAGGTGTCTCTATATGGAGCTTTGCAGATGCGTCCTTATTAGGCATAACTACGAGTTGCTAGTGATTCCCTTCCATAAAATTGCATTCCATACCACTACTTCGTTTGTGTTATACTTTCACATTCTTATCATCATGTGATTAACTGGATGCTTTCTTCTGTCTGCTACACTGTGATTTGCAGGGGTTCAGATCAGACAGAAATAGGTGAGTCCACTTTGAGACCCTGGTGCTTTGTCTAAACTCAGTGATGGAATTTTAAGGAATATGTATGTCTGTCTCAGAATTCTCCACCGAAGAAAATCACTAGAACTTACCCTCTCCGTTGCGTATGTTGACAGGTACATCAGGGTCCGCCATTGCATCATGTTCGTACGACGTCTTTTGTTTCGGCAAAGTGTTGTTGGAGCTCGTATCAGGAAAGCTAGGAATTAGTGGTTCTATTGATCCAGGAGCGGATGCCTGGCTAGACTGGGCTCTGCCACTTATTGACATCCATGATAGGGAGCCTCTAACCAAGCTCATGGACCCATCACTCATTGTGGACGAGGATCTCATGGAGGAAGTTTGGGCCACAGCCATTATTGCGAAGTCATGCCTCAATCCGAAACCTTCAAGGCGGCCAAATATGAAGCACATACTGAAAGCACTTGAGAATCCCCAGAAGGTTGTCAGGGATGACCACTCTGGTCCCCTTAAATCCAGGCACTCCTCATATGGTTCATGGAACTCAGCTCTTTTCGGTGGTTGGCGACATTGTTCATCAGAAAGCGTTTTTGGAAATTTTGGATTCCCCGGTTCTTTGAGGGAGGAGCACTCATCCTTCGAGCACAATACCAGAATACCCTCAGGCCCTGGAGAGAATTCCAGAAGACCTGGATCGAGAGAAGTCTTCCCTATACAAGTAGCTCATCCAACACAGCACACTCAGGAGTCCAATAGCACAGAGAGCTAGCAGGAAGTTCATTTTGCTGATTCACCATCGAAGCAGTGCTTATTAGGGTATTGTGACAACGGCAACAACGAGTGTTACAGGAAAAAAAAGAGGAAGCTCGTCTGTGCAGTTCCTCAGACAGAGCTCCGCCTGGGCTATATTAGGGTTTCGTAATACACGAATCTGCTGTGGCCTTAGCAGCCACCTTACAGCACTGTCAAGCAACAGGCATGGGGCATCGAAATACCCAAGGTACCACAGCATGAGGTCATCAACTCAAGCAGTAATTAGACGGAGGTGTCCTCAACTTAACTTCATCGAATGGATCCGTAAACCAGCATACTTCACTGCCACATCGAAGACCACATACACCTGGTAAATACGTTGCCTTCACAGCCATGGCTGTTAACAAGTAAGGTGCACTAATTTAAACGCTGCACCTTTCCACGTTTTTTAACGGAGGAAGAGTACGATAGCACATTTGCCGTCAAATTTTCTTCCATCTTTAGAAGGAAGAAGAGTACGAGGACACGGCACAATTTAAGCTCGTTCGTCAGGGAGACTTTTCACCCTGAGACTTATTTCATAGTGGTTAGGCGACGCATCGTTCGTAGAAATTGGAGGTCTCTGCGCATCTTCTAATTTTCATGTGCTGGAGATGAAGCCAGTTAAGTTCAATGCAGTGGCTTCCCTAGGCACATCGTCCAATCATTTGGAGTGCCTGCCGTGTATATAATTGATGATGCTTTGGCAAATCAGAGCTAAACCTAAAGAAGCGGAGATCTTCTGCCAGTGCCGTGAAACAGACACCTTGAGGTCCACACGGCTTCCAGATATCTTACTTCGACCAAGATGTCGCCGCGAAGGGGTCTGGTCATTATTCTCAGATGTATCATAACATTTAAAAAGAGTGGTTTGAGTCTTCTAATAAAGCCAAGACCCCAGTTTGTGTTTGTATCCGAAATTATTAGTGAGTAGAGCTCGCAATTGAGATCTTGACATTTCCGTCTTTCTCCAAAGACTGCAGAGTTTGAGCATATGGGAGTAGTCTGAACTTCGAGAGCGCTGTTTTGGGGAGACGTCACAACCGCCGATACTAACAAAGACACAACTTGAATGTTGCCTCTTAGTAACTCGCCTCACTCGCCTCATTGCGTTATTCAAAATTGTCTTGGCTGATCTTCCGTGAGCTCCTAGCATATGGTAGGTCATTTCAAACGACGGATTGAGCTACCCGCGTGTTCTGTACATTAAGTCCTTTCTTGAGTTCTTAGCGTCCACAAAATTGGCCCACCTTCGTAAGGCGTGCTACAATGGAGTCGAGGTTTTCTTTTCGTTTCGACTCATCCTGGTCACCTTATCTACGAGAGATTGTAAGGCAGCCATACTGTTTGCCATTCATTTGAATTCCCGGGAAAGGTTTCCGCTCATTCCGCCCCCGCAAACCATAATGATAGCTATTAATTTTGAATTTGTGTTGCTGGAAAGTCTATTCAGCATGGTCATTTTGGATCGACGGATGTTCCTTCATGCATGTCCAATTCAAACATTTCATCCGCATTTCGCGGTCCTGAGGATAGGGAATCGTGGGGCGTAGTGCAATGTCACCCGTTCTTCCGTTGGTAAAGCTCTTCTCATTGATAGTCCGAAGATGATAAGAGTTAGTCTACCGTCATCCCCATGATCACGTGCCAGAGGAAAGGCTGCCAATCTTTATCCCTCTCAGCCCAACTTTATACAGGGGCGACACTGCGTCATGATATGTAGAGGACTATGTCCAGGTCTAAAGTGACATGCTGAAAGAACCGCAAGGCCTGTTTTATCTCCTACCGCGAAATTGGAACACTAATAACGTCGTCGGTTGGTAAACGTGAGTCGAAAGCGTGAAAAAGGTATTCCGAAGATGGCAATCAAAACGCACTTATACCTTACCGCCTGCAGAATGCAGAGGTAGGGGAAGCATGATCTGCCGACATAAGTACTTCACTGGAATCCTGCCTGGTTACTCTAGAACAGTGTCTCTCGGTGAGTGAGATCTGCTTTGTCCTGCTGGGTTCAAGTTGCACTGTGGGGCGGACGGTGCAATGTTCATGTTGTCCAAATGGCACGGCTGTGAATCTGAATAAGAAGAGTAATGAGGCTCCATCGTGTACTTTTTGCTACAGAAGTTGGCTCTGCGGGTGTTGAATGTTTTGGAAGGTAGACGGATGGTAGTCGTTATTAGGTGCAGGTCTTATTTGCTGTACATAGTTTTGCTTTTGTTTTGGCTTTTGCGTGGTCGAAGTCATGGCAAGATCAGAGGATTTTTATCACGATAAGGTCACTAAAACCCCAATCTCGCAACGTATTATACCCTCCAAAGCGAGTTCACCCTGGACAGCTGGTTAGCAGAAAAGGAACGCAACATCAATTGGCACATGCGTCGCATTTGATACTACTGCAACTTCACCAACTCTTTACTGGCCCCTGTAGAGCAGCTACTACCACTGTCCCTCTGCATTACAGCATCATGAGTTATTCACACCTTCATGAGTCTCTCCATATAAGATCTGCACTTCGTTAACCTTCTCTCGTTGACGATAGTGAGCCAGACACATACTCGGAGAAGCCTGCATGGTTCTGCATGACCCTCATCTCCTCAGAAACCCTATCAGTTTGCTTCTCAATCCTATTCCTCATCGAACACAAATTGATTGAAACGAGGCACTTCTCAGACGAGAGCCAATTGTGATTCAGCTCAACGAAAGTATAACTTGGTACTGGAACGGTCTGGTCTTCGTTATGCAAGTACCTTCTCTAATCCCTTAGCTCTTGAGTCTGCTGGTCTTCACTGTTGGTGCTTACACAATCTTGCATCATTGAAACTCTGTCGTTGATTATCACCACCTTGCGCAGCAGTATGCCCTGATTGACCAGACCATTAATGCGAGATTCTTGCCAGGGCTGGCAGATTGCTACAGTATCTTTGACTCGCACGCATTACCCTGCCCTTCTTAGTTTCTTTCATTATCGGAGGAGTTACAAAAGACCAAGATATATTGCTACTGTAGTGCCTTACAGGACGATCTAAAACTCCTGCATTGCAGCAACACCAGCAGTCCGCTGTCTCGTCTCCAGTTCACCACCTCTACAGCAGGTATCTTCTCATCGGAGCGCTGGTGCGTCGAAACTACTGTCCTGTACTTTGATATGAACACCATTTCTACGTACTCGACATGAACCGATTCACCCATCTCCTAGTCAATGTTCGGGGGAATCTAGCGACTACTGTGGAGTAATTTGTACCGGTACCGGCAGATCTTGTCACTGCCGGTATACAGAGAGATTTTGTCGGGAAGAAAATTTATGGCTGTTTGGGAGAATTTCCCAGAAAGTCTCCCCAATAGCCCCGTAAAGCATGGTACTGTACAGCAGTTCGGTCCTCTGACCGGGAAAGTGGACAGGTCCTCGAGAAAATCTCCTCGAGCACCAGTCCCACTATAGCTACACTACTGTAGTTCCTCTACACCCGCACAGGGCGGCTCCAAAACCTTCTGTCAAATCGCCGCCTTGTCAGGAACTACGTAAGTCCACGACTGCACTACGACCTCGATACCTCAATCTGAACCTACCGTGGTCTCTTGCGCCGTGCAGTATCTCCGACTCCGGAAGAATCTCCTGAACTCTTGATCGTTTTGCATACAGCGTGGCTCATGACATTGAATGTAAACGTGCGTAGAAATAGCGCCTCACTTTCATGCCAGGGTTTTGATGAACGCTCTTCATGAATATGAAAAGTGCTAGGGTAATACAGAGCAGGATTACGCTTCAATGATAGTCGTCCAGTGCAAGTAAGCATATACTTCTCCAAACGCTAATTGACACCAAAGAGAAGTTATATTATCTACATCGATGATTTGTGAAAGGAAGACCAATCACCCTGAAATACTCCGCCCGTTTGACATTTAATCTATTACTTGCAACTGATGTTAAAGATGGACGCCTGTGGACACATTTGGTAGGGCACAGTCTTTTACTTTATTAATTTACGTCCGTGAGCTTCCATTATTGCCTAGGTGGTTCCTTAATCAATCTGCATACAGAACACCAACCTCTTCTTGCACCAATTGCCAACTTTTCCTCTCTAGTTTATGTCTACAACATGCACAGCGATATTCTAGGCAAACCAATTTTAAACTGCAAAGCTTCAAGTAAGTACAAGAAAAGGCAAATGCCGAAGACATCCATACAACAAATGTTATTTCATGGATTAAAAAAAATGAAGTGCGATATGTTAAACAGGTAGAGCGCCTTGCAACAATTTGCTGGACATGGTTTATCTCATTCATGGATATGTGGTCCTACTAGATGGGGACGCCTAATATATAAGCCGAGGTTTAAGTAATACATCGAGTGCTTCTCCAACCTTGTGGTTTTGGCCGATCTACAGTAGCTTCCGAAATAGACCTACATATATAAATATAAATAAATAAATAAATAAAAATATAAAAATCCTACCCTAGACTCGTAAGCTGTCTACCGAATAATCATTCCAACTGGTATAGAAAGTTTTGACGGACAGCAATGATGAGACTTCCATTGAGTGCAAAATGTCCAATCTCACATGTGTTTGTTTCTTTCCATATCGCATGTCACTTAGAGCTTTCAAGGTAGTGTAAATGATATTGGTGTGAGTATGGGGCAAGTCAATCCTGATTCCCATGGCCTCTTCGATTTCCTACTTGATTTAGTTCTATGTTCTTAAGATTGATCCTAGAAACATTAATCATGTTCTCGAACATGATTAATGCTTTTAGGGACAATCTTAAGAACAGGAATATTAATCATGTTCTAAGAACATGATTAGTATTTCGGAGAACAATCTTAATATCAGAGTTACTACCTATCTCAGTGCTTGAAGGTTTTCAGGAATCGATTATCGGAAGCCAATGAGTATTCCTCATATCTGGAAGGTACATGTGTTTATCTAGTCTAATATTATCTCAAGCATACTGGACCCATGATTTACATAAGAGGAGGGTTCCAAATAGAAAATGATTGATCATTTATGGAAAATGAACGACTTTTAAGAATTAAAGAACCCACGTCCCGTTCATAAATCTATCGACAATAGAAAACATGTGCCTTGAAAAATATATCCAAAGAAATCTGACGTACCTGTGAACATAAGAAAACAAAAAGATCTTTTACTAAATGAAGAGGTAATTAATTCCAAAGTAATTTTCTACTGCGAATTATTACATATGAGAGATCCTAAGTTTCAAAAGTCATAAAACTGATGGACAAACGCAAGAGAGGATCATCCATAAATCTTAATGAAAACTCCACGAGCTTTTTGTTATGGAGAACTAAGAAATACCATTTTCCCTGTAGAGAATCGAATCAAAGGAAAAGGAGAACCAGACACACAAATCTGGTCCTTTCTTCCCACAGCAGCTTTGTGCGTTCTCGGATTGATGCAGATAATGGACCTTAAGCCAATAAACAGCGCCACTCATGAAGGAATCGAGTGATTGCCATACTTCAGTGATTCCTATTCTCGAGGTAGACCATCATCACGTAAAGCTGAGGTCTGATGTAAGAATCAGATGTCTGGAGATACTTTACACCAACGTGATTATGCTTGCAGCAGTCCTCCCGTGGCCTACATGCCGATTTCCTGCAGACATGCACGAGTGACAGGAGCAAATGCAACATTGCATAGTCTTATACTACCTGAGCAGTTAGAATATCTTCATGTGCTGATGTCCACCATACAATCGTGCATCCTACTTCATCTTGATCCATAGAGACAAACAGTTTGTGGTTGTTGATGTCACATTGTTCAGGTGGGAAGTATTCTTGTACAGATGTCTGACCCAGGTATTACCAAAATGAGACACTCAAACACGTAACTCAAAGCTTCCTTGGTGAGAGCACATTTCTTCTTGCCAGCTTCTTGGAGAGGGGACTAGACATCCCACGCATCTAGCTGAAGATCAACGTGTTGTGTCCTAATTTTCCTGGATAGTCTACACATTCCTTGTAGATTAAAATTTTTCTCCTAATAGTATTGCACGGTGTGTCTGCACCAACACGGCTAGGATATGGCATCGACCTGAATAGATAAGTGAGCTTTGGCCTGCTTTGATAAACGTGTTATGCATAAGCGATGATCTTCTTTAAATATAAAATTCTGTTTCGACGGACCATTCACCACAGTGCCGACAAACTGCCCGGTACGACGTTCCCGAAAACTAGCTAGCATGACTGCCAAATCCCTTGCTTTCTCGTAGAGGTCACATGTACTGCAATGTTATACAAATGCGGCTCACAACAGAGTCGAACACAGTTAGGTGAAGCTGAGGCCGTATCTAGACTGCCCTGTCTTATGTACTTGAATAGATTCATTGATGATTACATCAGGCTAAATCCTTCCACAAGTTTAGAGATGTATTCCTCTGAGAAGAGGAGGAAAATAATTGATGTCTATTGCAGTGGTTTGCACTGTCACATTGGGAGTCGATAATGCCAGTTAGTTCAAGAACTACATCAGAAGTAATTGGTCAGACAGCGTTTATTCTAGCATTTAAGTCGAAGACTTGTACCTGCGTCTTCTGTCTTCGAGAGGGTGGCGACCTTGTGTCTGTATGATGCAACCTTTCATGCAAGCCAACTGTTGTTCCATCGATGATAAAGTTGCTCCGGAGCTGGTACTGTATGTAAGGATCCAGTTCCCGGTTCAGAATCTCAAATATTCATCTTAGTAAAGGAAAGTAAGAAAACCGTCGCGGTGTCACTGTGACGTTTTTATACTCAGCTTGTCTCCTCAAGAGGTATGATTCTTGTCTCGATAAACTGAATGACGATAGGTATTAGAGAATGCTCAGAAGTAAGGGGTCCTTGGATCCAGTAAGAAAAAGTCCAAGCAAGAATTCTTCGATCGTTATCTCTTTGCCTGATTCGAGTAGTGGGCAGCACGTCTTTGTATCTTTCAGTTGCTACAAAGAATGATGATGGTACATTCCTGATAGTGCAAAGAGCATCAGAATATGTAAACGTATCAGCCCGTCAGTCCGTTAAACAGGCTACGTATGGTCGCACAGTCGGCACATATAACCAAACCATTCCAGAATAACCAAACTCCACCTATAATTGGAAATACATATGCGTCCAGATACTCTCACAGACTTCTAAATTCTGTCATAAGTGATCATTGATGTGACCCAATATGCTTCGGG
Source organism: Lunularia cruciata (assembly GCA_948567375.1). Taxonomy (NCBI): domain Eukaryota; kingdom Viridiplantae; phylum Streptophyta; class Marchantiopsida; order Lunulariales; family Lunulariaceae; genus Lunularia; species Lunularia cruciata. The sequence continues at coordinate 8,148,054 of OX419762.1, read as the reverse complement.
ATACCACGATCTCATAGACATGGGAACCGTCTCCGGAGCACTATCTGCAAATGAGGGTTGGTAATATCATCTATAAATGGAAATAAATGGCGCCTTATATATCAATAGGTGTTGCGACACACACGCATTAGCACTCAGAATTGCAGATAATTTTCTTTAGGTTTTAGAATTTTTTCTGAAACTTCTTCACTGTCAAGTTTTATAAATTAAAGATCCTCTGGTCATCTCCTGCGTGCTGATACATCGACTGGCCTGGTATATGATGTCACCTGAATTGGCATTTGTTACTCTCAGTTTATGAATATTGATTGAATGGACAACTCATCGCTCTAGACATTCATGATAAAAAGTCAAAGAACTGATGCCTGAGCGCCAATCTTCCACTAAGTAGTTTAATATCACTAAAGTGTCCTAGTCCGATTGCAGAAGTCCTGATTTTTTCACCTGTCAATTTGACTGAAACGTGAAGAAGTTACAGTTGAATTGTGTCAAAATATAACCGTGATCGTGATCGACTGATTGTTTCATGTGAGTTTCTAACCCCAGAACTAGCTAAAACTTCTTCCTGCTTAGTATCACCGGTTGGATCACGACAACTGAGTTGTATTGAGACAAAGACGTGGTCAGTGTGTGACGTAATGCTTCGAACAAATTTATACCCGGTTGATCATGAGTCTGTGTACCTACGCACAAGAGTATAACAATGAAGGCAGACTGATATTGATGAATTAATATTACCGAGTAGGACCATATCCTCAGGTACATGACTCCTCCCGGAAATTCACAAAACCTTGGCAGTCACATGAATCCACATTCCGTAATGTTGAGTATATTCTCGTTCTCAAGTTCAGGAAGACCCGACTGTTGCAGAATCGGGAGTCCATATCGTCGTTACTTCCTAGTAATTGAGTCCATTCCATCCTCAATTGTGTTATTCATGTCTTCAACCTGTGGAATTGAGTAATGCTCGAAATAGTGGCCAAATTACCTTACTCATATTTACTCCGCATTCGTCCCGTCTTCCGACAAATTGGTAACCATATGGGTCTGCTATCGGCGCCCGCGCTTTACACAATCACACTTGACATGAGTCGGGCGCCGTTTCTTAAAGGTCTGGTACTACGGGTGTCTCGGAGATACAGTTATCGACAACTGCTCTCATGACCTATAGTCATCTCATGATCTGTAGACATCAGCGCCCGACAGTCCCTTGCTGGTCAATCCATACGCTCCAAGATTCTCCGAGGTTTCAATAATCTCGTCAGCAAGTGTGTGTTTCTCTCTGAGTCGACATAGCTTACAGGTTTGTAATTAGCAAAGTTGCTAGTCTTTGCACATGCAACTAAAATTTTGGTCGTTGCTGTTCGCGAAAGTTCTTCCCAGAGCGTCGCTGTTGTCGGGGCATGCCTGAGCAATCCGGATACCACGCGTCGCTGACTACTGATAATCGTCTCCCGTTAGATGCGAATGTGAAGGAGTGTAGAGGGTGATACCTATCCCCGTTATACATAAAGGTGAAAAATCACTCGACGGTGGGACGATTGATCGCAAGCTCGTAAGTATGTCATCTCTTGCATACATTGGGTCTCTTCTCAACACTCGAGCATTTCTTTGTGTATTCCAGAAGTCGATAATAACGAGTTTCTCAGAAAATAGCCGACAATCACCACCTAAGAACGGTGCTTGACGACTCATTACCTGGCTTCTTCCACTTCAATTTCACGTGGGGCTTGGTCAGTGCTACTAGTACCCAAGAATAACTGGCGGCGCGCAGAGGCCGAACTCTTGAATCCCCTACTTTGGAGAGTGGACAGTGAAGTTCGTGCATACGCATGGAATCTCATAAGAGACTAACTATCCAACCAAAATGTCGACTATGGTCTAGCAAGCGATCGCTCTCATCGATTAAGGTAAAAAGTTCATCTTTTGGATCTGCTCAAGCACCTGTAGTGAGCCAGTGCGCGTTGATGTTCGTCCGCTGCAAGTAGAAGCCAGGCATGATAGCAACCCAGGCTCACACATCAAATGCTCGAAGTGACAGAAGTTGAATTCTCGTAAGATTTCGTCTACTGTGTAATAAAACAATATCGGTCGCACTCCCGGATAGCGTAATCTAGAGTGCAGTATGTTAGTAGACCCTCCTAGTGAGTTGTCTCTCAACAGCATACTCACTTCTGAGAAGCTCAAATCATAAAATACTTGCTCTTTATCCTAACCTCTTCTCTTCATTGTCCACACAATCCTAGCAAACTCTGTTTGGTCTTTACTGTCGATTTTCTCACAATTCCTTTTATGCAGCTTGCTGTATAGTTTTAGCTTGCACCTGAAAGACTAAAGAGTTCGAGTTACCTTGAGATGACTGTCGAAGCTGACACCAGGTTGTCGAAGAGCAGTCCCTGTATTCACCAAACCCTAAGTTGCAGAAAGTCACTAAACAACTGATAACAACGAAGAAATGGAATGGTAGAATCAGGGGGGTTATGTTTGATGCTGTATTGAGTTGGGAAGTAAGTTCCTGCACAGAACTTCACCTCCACAAACAATTGAATATTAGAGCTTACAGCTCGAAATTGTTCTGAACTCAGGTTTCCCGCTGTTTCTCCAGGTTGCAGGGTAAGGATGAAATGCTTACGCTGTAGGCGTCCTTGCTATAAAGTATGACACTTCAAGCAAAACCAAGATCTCAAATTATTGATCTTGAAATGCCGGTGGCCTAAAGAGATGAGATGTGGTAAATTTCATGTGTTGCAAAGAAGGGGCAAGGATGGAACGTGGTGACATTGATTCTCTTGGGGGAGACGATCTTAGAGAGGTACGACCATACACGCAATGCAATTCTCACGTCAATCTCTCTGTGATTCGGTTCTTTCTCAACCTTGGTTATTGCTCCATACATGATAACTGAGGTAATCAGACAATTAGCGAATGCAACGAATATCTTAGCAGGATGAAATCACACTCCTAGAATGACTCGAGTATTCTAGCTGGAGTCGATGCAAACTTTTCGACTTACAAGATAGGTGCCATTTAACTGCCTATCAGCACCGGAGAGAAGTTGGAAGGAGTGGGGAAGAGCTCGAGCGTCTTACGGTGGATGAGAATTTACGTGATCTCGATCGTGCCAAACTTTTCCTCTCTCCAGGTGCTCACCAGGTATAAATCCTTACGGATAACTGCTCCCTTAATGTTCATCTAACTTGTTTGAGTAGTGGTTTACACAATAATATCATCGGGTGACGACATTGTAGTTGCAGAACGGTACAATCACCGTTTGCTTTGCATCTGCCTCACCGCTTCCAGCAAAGAGGGCAGAACAGAACGGCAGCACTTGATCCAGAAGAAACCTAGCAAAAGAAAAGCAGATTCGCAGCCAATATGAAACATGGATTTGCTGCCAAAGTAACTCAGTGAGCTTCGTGGAGCTAATAGATTGCCTGTTTGCTATTTCTACAGCTACAACAAAGTTGTGCCTTGGAAAGGCTCCCAAGTACCTTTCATGAATATAACGAGGCAGCTCACCGTGCATTGTTCCCAGGCTTCACGTCCGCTTTGGAGAGCTACAACCCTCAATCCCAGGTAAGAGAAAAAGACTCCTAGGTGTGCTTCTTAATGTATTCTTGAGAATGGATATTAATTAGCACTCCAGTATTCCTTTTTCTTCAGCTGCAGCCGGTCGCGCATGAGGTCAAAATTTGGAAGAACCTCTTAACACACTTGCAAACATGTATCACGCATGCATGTGGACCATGTCATGCTACTATAACAAAATGCAGTGTATCTACTGGAAGATGACAGGTTGCTGCAGGAGAGGCCTTCATAACAATACTGCAAGATACTTCCATGCCAAAAGCTGTAAGTGATTTACTAAGGTCTTGTTTAAGTAGATCCGTGATTGATGGTTGCTATAGGCAGTAATTGCTTCAGGGTCATCGTCCTATAATCGAGTTAGACCTTGTGGAGGTTCATATTAATACAAATTTCTGTATTCAATTAAGTTGTGCGTTGACCCATTACATCAGCTTTCATTTTTCAGAATGATATTTTGCGACTGCCAACGGAAAACTCTGACCTCTGAGTCAAATTATATAGTACATACCTAGGCGTTGGTTGCAACACACCAGACATATATAACTGAGGTCCTACTTGGAGCAGGTGGGAGTGTGGCTACTCCCTACAGTGTTGTCTATGCTGAGCACAAACCGCAATCAAGATGTGTCACGAGTCTGGTTGAAGACTCTCTGCGTCCTGGTTCCAATGTTGCCCCGAAAGGTCAGTCTCATTTTCTATCAAATTTTCAATCAAGACAATCACTGGGATGCTATAAACATCAAGATGTACAGAAACTTCTTTCGGTATGAGTATGGGATGTTGATGCAACGTACTTCGTGCTTTCGGTTGCATGGAACAGATTGTATTTGAAGACCTGCTGCATTTAGCGCTGTCCAAAGGGGAATCACAAGAGAGTGTTCAGTCGCGCACCGTCTGTTGTGCCATTCTTGGGGCCATCGCACCTCTGTTAACACATGAAGAAATTGAGAAACACTTTTTACACAAGGCTATGGGCCTGTGTCAGGTACTTTACTAAATTTGGAAGTTCTAGTGCATTTTCAGAGATAGATTGTAGGACGAGAAGGGAGCTCTTTACGAAGAGTCATTCATATTGTGGTGCTTGTGCAAAAATCAACTGGTAGATAAGCCGTTCCTCCACGGGATAGTCTATGCCACTATCTTCGAATAGTGGATCTCGTTACAGGTATTTTGCATAATACAGATGCTTGCTGTTTACCTGCCTGGGACCCACTAGGTTTTACAATCCGTCTCCCTCACATCACCTCGCGCAGACAATGTCTCTCGTTCTCACACTCCTCTAATGCTATTTCTCGCCTCTTCCTATTCTTCACGATCTTTTCCCTGTGCATGTATCTCTCTCGCTAATGCTATTTTTCTCATTGCCATCTTGCAATTCTGCTCTGCTTCTCTACTAATCGATGTAATCGACGTTCTCTTCCAAGGTGCGTCTCGAATCTTTTCCGTGCTCGTATTTCCTATTTTGCATTCTTTCCTTGTGCATGGTTTCTTTTCTGCATTTTCAATGCCATTTTCTTCCAATTTCTTCCATATTACCTCCAGGGAACCATATATTCTTTCGGCTCTACAGATGCACCTACATGGCCTTGCTGGTTTCTGCATAAGTTCCAGCGTATCCTTATTTCTCACTGCTACCATATTTGAGCTGCACTTTCGGAAGCAAACGAGTTTGCCTTGGAACTCATTAGCTTTTGAACAGAAACTCGGCACTCCTCGTGTTCGCTCAGCTGCTTCGGCATTGCTGAAATCGTTAGTGCCTTTGGGAAGGCTTACTATGGCCGAACTGTCTGCTTCCTTCAGTGTTAATTTTTTCTGGACTCATGGGTTCACAGAGCATACTGCGATACACACTGTCCAGTCCTCTCACGCTTCGCTCCGACACAGCCAAGACACCATCCACTCCTCTCCCACTTAGCTCCACTCCATCCATCTTCAACTAAAACTCTGTCTGTTCCTCCTTGCTCGATGTTTCTCTGTTTGATGGTTCCCCCCTGCTTTCAGTTTCAGATGCTTAATCTGTTGTGTCTTGGTTCTTATTCCATGATGTATACTAGTCCTCTGCAGGTGCTACTTATTAAATGTATCAATTACGCCCTTTTCTTCTGCTTATCTCCGAATGTTATATTTGCTTACATTCCATATCCTTAGATTCAATTCCATTCGATTTGCATACGACCATGCATACATTTCATATGGACTTCATATGCATGTTCTCGGTTCCATACATCTCGGCTTGTGCTTCGATTTTTCAAATACGTGCATATTCATGCCTTTGGCACTCATGAGCTTTTGAACATATGGCATTTGCCCAGCTACTTCAGCACTGCGTTAAGCACTGATGAAGTCGTTAGTGCTTCCGTGAAGGTTTACTATGACCGCCTGTCTGCTTCCTTCAGTGTTCAGTGTTCAGTGTTTTATGATTCATGAGTTCATGAAATATGCTGCGATATACAGTATCTAGTCCTCTCACGCTTCCCTCTGACACAGCCAAGACACCATCCACTCCTCTCCCCCTTCGCTCCGCTCCACCTATCCTCAACTAAAGCTCTGTCTGTTCCTCCTTGCTCGATTTTTCTCTCTTTGATGGTCCTCCTCTGTTTCCAATCTCAGATGCTTAAATGGGTCTTGGTTCTTATTCCATGATGTATACTAGTTTTCTGCAGGTGATACTAATAAAATGTGTCAAATACGTCCTTACTTCCGCTTATCTTCCTAATGTTAGATTCACTTACACTCCATTTGCCTAGATTCAATTCATTTCGATTTGCATACGGTCATGCATCCGTGCGCACGTTCTCGGTTCCGTACTTAATGGGTTCTCGCTCCCTCGTTTTCCAACGGCTTCTGCACCCATTTCTCAAATACGTGCATATTCACTCCACCCATCCTCAACTAAAGCTCTGTCTTTTCCTCCTTGCTCCTTTCTCTGTTTGAGGTCCTCCTCTGCTTAATCTGTTGTGCTTGATTCTTCTTCCATGATGTATATGACTTCTCTGCAGGTGCTACTTAGGAAATGTATCAATTACGTCCTTACTTCCGCTTATCTTCGTAATGTTAGATCCACTCACATCCCATTTGCTCCGAATCAATTCATTTCGATTTGCATACGATCATGCATGCATTTCATATGCACGTTCCCTGTTCCGTACTTACTGGGTTCTAGATCCCCGGTTCCTCGAACGGCCTCTGCTCCCATTTCTCAAAGATATTTCCCATATTCTTGTAGACAGCTCCTATGCGTCAATAAAGTTGTACGAATATGACATACACCAGCATGGATTGCAGGACACAGACTTGGAGGTCCGAGTTTGTATGTGTGAGCAGCTCAATCAAATTGCTCGTGCAGTTGGGGTGGAGACAACGAAAGTACTGTCTCTTCTTCCTTACGCTTCTCCTCAGAAGAATGTTGTAGACTTGCTCTTGGAACCCCTGCAAGTTGTCCTTGGAATAAGTATTGGTTCTGTTTGATGTCCTCTTATACTGTCTAAAATAACGGAGGAACTGGAGGAACGTAGTGACTTGAGTCAAGGTTAAAGAACTGGATTTTCGCAGGAGAAGGTTTTACCAGAACTTTATGATCTGCTGAAAGATGAGGAGTATACCGTACAGAATGCAGCCTTTGAAAGTCTCGTAATGATTCTTGATTATTTGCCCCCGGAGATCCGACAGACAAAGATTATGCCGTTCCTTAGTTCGTGCGCTCCTCAACTCCTAGGACACAACATAAGTCTGACATGTAGATATCTTAGTAGCTAGTAAACACACAATGGAGGGCAGCTACATTTAAGGAAGCATATCATGAGCCTCGCTTTTTTAAGTGGAAAAGAACCTAGGTTTTTTCTCCAATTCATGTGCCTTCCTTAATAAGAAGCTTTCCGAAAAGTGTCAATGTTGAAATCAAAGCACAAACGGAAGACAATGAACTGTTTGATACACAAACCTCCTTTGAGTGCTGTGATAGTAGCAATATCTCCTCGGTAATCAATAGAAAAGTCTAGAGGTGTTCATTTGGTTCTAAGTCAACCTAGACCGTTCTCAGCCACAAACTTACTTCAACCATATGCACTAATTTTCTCAATATGCAAGGATGCAAAGTCTACTTACCCGTGAGGGACCTAAGCTTTTAAAGAGTGCTATTCTGAAGTTACCTCTGTCCTGAGGACTAACTTGCTGAGACTGTTGCAGGTTTTGGCCTCCAAATGAGTCACTCTATCTTACGAATCTACCGCGTTTGATAGGGGAACTCATGTGTAAGGCAAGTATTGTTTCTTTACCTCTAGAGAACTCTGTTTGCTTGAAAAAAGACTAGAAGTTGAATCTTTTGCACCAGCGTGTATCTACGGATGAGTTCGCAAAGAGTTTCTTTCTTCCTGCGTAGAAGAATAGCACTGTAGTGTTCCATGTCAGCTCACACATTTAGTAAGAAATTTCCTGAAAGTTGAGTGATTACTAAGAAAAGTAAACATGATGGGGATCTTATCAGATGGTTTTTGATCTTTCCGATGATGAGTTTCAACCTTTGATAGAAGCTTACAAAGCTAATGCTCGCCACTCAAGTGACGAGATCCGCAAGGTACAGTGGTACACCTTTAGTTTGCAGGAGCAAGGATACAAGGATATGATGGCATGTGACAAAGTCTCTCATAATAAATGGCTGAAAACCTGACAGGTGTCCTAGACCAATGTTTACTCAGCAGCTGCTATTGAGTTTGCTATGGAGAAGAAAAACATGCTTGCTATTGGCGAGTCTGGTGATGGTTACCTTGGTGTATGATGTTTCGTTGTGAGTTTAGCTTTGCGCGGCCAACTTTCCTGCTGTGCTGAAGGCCATTGGAGCTCGAAAATATGCTGTGACTCTGCATGTTGTGTACCTTCAATTTATTCAAGATACCTCCTGCTCTGTCCGTGCAACATGTGCTGCTTCATTTCACGAGGTGAAGACTTTTCTCAAAGGTTTACTCTGTAGTTGTATTTGGATTAGTCATGTACTCATATAGTCTCCTCGGTACATGGTTTGGTCACTAGCTCGTATAGTGTTGCCGATAGACTGTACCCTACGCAGTTATCAGTCTAGAGTTCATAACGTGTTGATGGGTACGACTTGATCCTGCCACCAGTGGTTTTCTATGACGGAAAGACGTGTTGATAATCTTGTAATCCCTTGCCCATTTCAAATCAGGTAGCACGAATGCTTGGTAAGAAGAGGACGACTTCCTACTTAAAGGATCCCCTCATGTTGCTGCTGGAAGACTCGTCACGTGATGTCCAGAAATCTATATTGGAAATCCTCCCAATTGTCCTAGGTGTCCATCAAACTTAGCCTCGTTACGGCAACTATTAGTATAGGGAGGTACAAATTGAGACCTCAAGATCTATAAGAACAACGTCATGATAAGATCATGTCATAATCTTTTCACTGAAGACATTTAGACTACAACCAGTGAAGGAACTTCGACGGCTTTATCGGTAGTTCTTAAGGTAGTTGCAGTGTCTGTTATGAAGGTCTTAAGTGCATTCCATTTTGAAGTGCTAGAGGAAAATGACAGAGAGTGGAACATCATCATGACGACATCAGTAATTGCGTCGTCTGTGCAGTTGGCTGAAAATCTACACGGCATACATGATGTTAACTGATTCACGGTTTTGATGTCAGAGAGCTTTGACTCCAAATTACTTCTACCATATTACAGATGAGCACGTTTTCTGAAAACTAATTGTTTTAGCATGCCTACTCGCAGGGCACTTTGCATTGGGTACACCACAGCAAAAGAACGTCATTTATGGGGCAATGCTGCCTTCTCTGTTACTTGCTGAGAAGTCAGCTACATCTGGAAGACAATGGCGCCTACAGCTGTGTCTCCTTCGTTCTTTTGCTGAGATGCCAGTTTGTACCCTTCATTAGCCACCAATTTCGTGCGAGTAGGTCTAAATCAAGTTATGAGCAGCATGTTCTAAATATTGACGGTTTCTGTGCTTGACTCTGCAATTTGCTTCAGTATACATGTACTGCCTAGATGCTACTTAACACACACTAAGAGCTCAACCACGACTCTACTGTATCAAACTATATTCGCTTTAGAGGTATGAATATTTGGAACACGGACAAATCTGTAAAGTCGTGGCCGGTAGTTTTACATTACGCTTGCCAGCCAGCTTTTCTTCCCAGATGTTTGTTCGAACATTTATGACACTATCTACTGCATGATACTTGACAGGATTACTTTTCCAGTGATCAAATTTATGAGAGTTTTGTACCCATATGCTTCTGCTACATGGCAGAAGGTGTGATGCCTGTGAAGGCTGCAGCAACAATGGCACTGGCAATCTTCATCCGGTGAGCTTCGTTACCTAACCAGAATTTGGATTTTGTTCCGATGGCGAATTTATAAGTGCAGTTTCTTTCAACCGTGCACCTTTTATCTCAACCAAGGGTGGATATTGAATCCACAGAAATAACCGGAAAGCATCTCAACGCTATGAGTTATCTTCAAGGGTAGTGAAAGAGTATGCTCAAGGGCGCAGCTACTGGTCACGAATGGTCTTCATCGAATTCTGTGAAAACATGCTTAAGTGAGTTGCACTCCTGTGAACTGATATACCTGACATATAATTTAAGATATTATCGTTTGTATAGAGTACATTGAAGCTTTAAGAAATAAATAAAATTAGTTTCTTTGAGGCGTCAGATTTTGTAGAGATTCACCTGGAATACAAACCTATCTATGGTACGACTAGTCATGACGACATTCTAGTCAAATCTCCTGAAAAGCATTTCTTAAGCATCTGGCTTGCTGAGCTAGCCTCTAAAGAGCTGGCATTAAAAGAAGTGATTTACACGGTGACTGTGTTGACATACAGAGTCTCCAGTTCTCGCATGTTCAAGGATGTCTTTCTTGAACCCGCCATCTCCTCTCTTCAGGTTGGTTTTTGACGTTTTTATGTTATAAGCTTGTGCTCTGGCCTTATAGCAAAAATTATGTAGAACTAAAGTGGACGAATGCACTCATACAGACTAACACACTGGGCAAACTTATGCTATGTTCCCTTTCCAAATAGAAGTCTGCTGGAAAGTTAAATGCTGAGCATGTTCACTTTCAAAGTAGACCCTTGAATCCTTTCTGACAGGACCTCTTGCGAGCTTTATCCTGCTAATCCAACAGAGCCAGACGATTTAGACTTGTACTGGACTTGATATTTCTTCCTAGGTAGTCGATTTTACTTTATTTTCCTTTGTCTCCAAGGAGATATTTCTATCTGCATACATATCTTGTATGATCAACTCACAGCCCGATTCAGATGCAAAACCTCAAAACGTTTTATAGTCAGTTCTGTATAAGACTTAGTGAAGAGGCAAATCATCACTGTAGAAACGAAGCAATGACTGGGGGTCTTCAGGGACTTCCATGAGTATCAATACCAGGGATAAGGAACGTGTTGTTGGAGGCGTTTATGCTCCTTATATCAAACTACGCTCCATCTTCTAGGATTGCTAGTCACTTTTACCTGCACGACACATCTGTTTATTTTCGGACCAGATTAGAATTTAAGTTAACGAGCAAAACAGGATCCAGTGCCAAGTGTTCGTATGCGAGCGTGCCTTCTACTACCACACCTCAAGCACGCCATTAAGCTCCCGGAAGATGTGGGAATCCTTGAGAAGCTCAATCATCTTACAACCCAGCGACTGAATGATAATGTAAAGGAGGTGGCCGCAGCCGCTCAGCGTGTTGCTGATGGTTTCAAGCACAGTTTGCGCAACGCCATCAATGATCGCGAAGTTGCAAGTGATCAAGCCATATCGCAGGTAGAGTTCGAGGGCTTCTATCTTATTTGATGCCATGTCTTCAGTACCATGGTGAACTTTCGTCCAGTTTACGTGAGATTAGAGTAAATTTCTTCACCTACAGGTTATGTTGGTCGCCATATGGGCCTTGAAGGTGATAATATCTAGATATTGGAATTTCCTGAATTGTACTGGCCTGTATCGTCAAGCAGTATCCAGACATCCATATTTGCATCAACTAGTAGAGGTACAGAATTCTAGAAAGATGGTTTGCCCTCCTGAAATTTGTTAGGAGGGGATCGACTTATCCTTGGGTTATATGAACTGACCCAAAGGTTACCCCGTGACCGCTGACCCCCTTTAAGACGAAGATAAGGAGAGATAACTCAGAACAGTGGCTTCTGGTCAAGGGAACTGTAAGGGTCGCACTTAAACTCCACGTTGTGAAATAGTTCTACAGTACTAAACCCTACCTAGCGCATATATTTCAAGTTTAGTAGGTCAGCTTCTGCCCGAATATCAATCGTATTTCCCAATGTCCATCAACATCACTATTTGATTTGTACTAAGCTTCGTCGGAGGGGAAGGAGACTGCAGAGCAAGGACAAGGTCGTGGCTTTCACTGCTGCTTGTCTTAGCTTAACCCGAAATTGGCGGTATAAACACATCTTTACTTGCAATGGGAAGGGCTTTTGCACAAGCATCACGATCATCACTTCAAGAGTAACTCTCTTGTAACCACTTCCAGGAAGAGATCGAGAGGACCGATAAACAGCGTGAGGACGAAGAATGGAACATGCTGAGCAAGGAGGAGCAGGTATCGGATATGATCACCTGAAACCTGTTGCATTTGTTCTCACTTGTTCTTGGCAGGTCTCTCCTTGCAGTTACGCAATTGCAGAAAGAGATTTGAATAATTACCAACCTTGTGGATGACAACAGTGCAATTGGCTTGCATACTAATGAGGGTTCTTTTCTGACCAAAGGATGAAAAGAAGAAGATTGACGACATGCTACAACGTCTCAAGCTTGAGGGAGGCAGCAGGAAGGCGAGTACAGTCGGGGGAAATTCCACGCAGTCATCATCATCGCAGGATTCTGGGCGCTATTCAAAGAGTTCGGGATCTGGTAGAGCAAGCATCAGTAATGGGTCAAGGGTAAGTATTAGTTCGACTTCTTCTCGTGCAGGCTCTGTAGATATCGCCAGGAAGGTCTCCTCAAGCTCTCCTTCTCCCTCGCCAGTTGTATCAGGAGCAAAACGTGGTAGTGGTAGTGGACCGACTAATGTTGTAGCACCAGGTGGGAAATCCTACAGTTCAGGAGGTAGGGTGTCCTTGACGTCCGGATCTCAAGCAGCAGGTAATGTGAGACCGCCTTCGCCTGCTGTAAATTTGAGGCCACAGACTCCCTCAACACCTGCCATAAGTCAAGACCCGAGTGACAATTCTTCATCCACACCATCCTCTGCACAAAGAAAGAACTCAAAGACCGTCTCGAACAGAAGAACGTCCAATGGCCAAGGAAATTGAAAGCCATGCAATTCCGATCCATGTATTGCACACCCTGTAAACGTAGAATTTTGTGTTGGCACCCGTAATCATAAGGAAGACGAGATTGATCTAGATTAAGTTTATACCTCTGTATAGTCTTGCTGGATTTTCAAATTTTGACTTGGTAGCTTCTACAGCAATGAAGGGTAGTTGTACAGAATAAATTCCTCACTCTACCCTGATAGCGGTGTATATTCTTTAAGCTTCATAGCGCTTAGGAACGTTCCATGTTACTAACTAGTGTGGTAGGCATTTTGAACTTTGATCTCAGCGATGATGTAAACATCTTCTCCTGTCAGAAGTTCACGAATCTTTGAAAGGACTCATAGACAAACGAATGGGTAAGACTCTAGGCCACTTCCAACACCAGGGCCATGGTTTCCCATGTGTACTGTAATATATTTAGAGAAATCTTATCTGCCATGAGGTATATCGTAGACAGAGAAGTATCAGAAACTTTTACTTCGATCGTCTACATGGACGCCTTTGCTGGAAAGAACTCCTTTGGAAAGAACTCTTTGATCCATGGATCAAGATTGATGCATCTTTTCCGTAGTTTTGGAAGTGAACGCATTCTAGTGACATGGAGGACAAGAATTTGAATACTTGACAAACACAACTGATTTACACAGAATCTTTGGCCCCTTCCAATCAGTGCGAACACCTGTTAATTACCCGCAACATCTATTTGCATCTCTAACGATTGCCTTGAGCTAAGCATGTGAACGGGAACCATTATGGTAGCAAGACAACCGAATATTTCTAGTACTGCATCTGCAGTATCTGCAGGTATTTTGTGAGAACTCTTCTTCCAATAAGAGAGCGGAGGACTACAACCGCTTTAACATAGCAACTGCGTGCACGCTTATTGTCATCAGTCTGCTCACTAAACTCTTGAACTTCCCTGGTTGGATCAACCAGTTTGGCGCAGTCTCCTTGCTGTAAGAATTCTACTCTCTGTAAAGCTTACATACATTGGGCAATCAATAGCATCGTAGGCTTTACCCTTGAATGACGTAGTAATCACTCGTTTTAAGGGTGGATCAGGAGGTGGGGAGGGAGAAACGGCCGGAGAGGTAAATTTCACAATCTCTGGATCGATTTTGGATACTGCATTGTGACGCTTTGCCTTGCCATAGCATTCGAATCAGAGAAAAGTATTGACAAAGTAACTTTAAGAGATGAATGGATTTTTAGCGAACTGCGTAACTAAAACCTTCATTGTCGGGAGTGTTTGTTGGTTCTGGGATTGTAGAGAAAAACTGAAGTAGGAGAATAAGAGAGGAGGACATGTGAGTAAATAATTCCACTAAGAGTGGAGAATTAGCAGGACATATGAGGATTGCTTCCGCTGAGAAGTAATTGAGATCGATTAAAGAATCTCAAATTATATTATTTAGCGTCAGAAATGGGTGGTTTCTTCTAAAACTGGAAATAAGTAATAATGAGGAGTAGTTAAATGTGGTAGAGGTCAATATATTATAACATAAAGCACTTTGATTTCTGCGTTTCATATCATCTGGTCCGGCAGCTCTAAACTATGGTCACCATGAGCAGCCGGTGATATACATTATCTAGTGTATCAAAATCTTCTTATCGGAAGTTGTGAGGATGATGCATAAAGTTTAAACTAAGATTGAATAAGATGCTTAAGTAAGATTATCAAGTCAAGGATTGATTTGTGAAAGCAATGGTAAATTGTACTCCGATACTCTCTTGAGTATGGGAGAGGTTAGAATCCGTACTCTTTGTAATCTGTCTTTTTGAACTTATTTTCCACATAATCATCCACTCCATAAGTTCTTACATAATAAGGTGAGGAAAAGTAGGGGAACTCTTTTCATGTTTAGGAGTTCCCCAAAACGTGGATAGCAGAGTGGCTTGAATGACCACCATTGTAATTTGATACCTTTTGGCAAGGTCCCAAAGAGTAATTCATATCCACAAGAAAAGCAGCCAATGATCACACGAAATTAAAGCCCTTGCCCAAGTCCATCCAACCAAAGAAGCATGGAACTTGAGAACGAGCTTTGCTGTATAGAAGAAGGTCCACTTTGATGGACTACTAGAGTGCATGCACTCGTATGAACTCGGTATGTTCTTGATTGCTTGAGGTCCGATCTAGAGGAATCTGACTAACCAGTCCTATTGAAAACCTGAACGAACAAGCAAGATTGAGCTTTTTCCCGTTTGGGGTTTGGTGGACCAATGGTGTCTGGTATTGGCTGCCCGAATGGTGAAAAAGAAGTTTTAAGAGTCATACTTTGATAGTTAAGGTTTAGAATAAACAAAATTGCCATCAGATTACACAAAGCAGGAGCTCTTTGCTTGTCTACACCTTATTATCTTTCATTTGAGTTAATTTTCAATGAGATCTGATGGAAAGCCAAAGAGGAGTTGATTGTAATATAAAGGGGTTTGTGTATTATATACGAGATAACGTTTTGCTTATCACTTGATCAGGTTGATAGACGTTTTATGGAGGAGTTGACATAGTTCTTATTTTTATTGGGTCTACGATGGTATTTATTACATACCAGAGGTGCATGTTTAGAAGGAGCAAAAGATGATAGCTCAATTAGAAATCTAACTTTTGGAAATTTCTAATTTACGATAAGCTCCTTTACAAGAAGGGTTAATTCAACTTATATGATGTAAGAACATAATTAGTCCAACTCTTGACGCTTCATCTTTCGGTTGCTTGTAACAATGTAAGACCACCTATCAAGTTG
This sequence comes from Lunularia cruciata, assembly GCA_948567375.1. Lineage (NCBI taxonomy): Eukaryota > Viridiplantae > Streptophyta > Marchantiopsida > Lunulariales > Lunulariaceae > Lunularia > Lunularia cruciata. The sequence continues at coordinate 8,132,401 of OX419762.1, read as the reverse complement.
GAGCTCCAACTTGATAGGTATGTTATAGGAAATTTTGGAGTATGAACTAGATTAGTTACTTTATTTAGATAGATCTTTCTTGCCCATGCCTTTTCCAACATACCCCTACTGCTTTCCTCTAGAGACTTGGGTATTTCCAAGATCACTTTAAAAACATAATTTCCGTAGTGGTTTGATGAAGCTTTTCAAATGTTGTTAAAGTAGCATAAGAAAAACCATTCATTTAGTAACTCAAATATTAAGGGCTAGCATACTTCTTTTAAAAGAGAAGGATATCTGAGACACAGACTAATTACAACTAAAGAATATTTTCTGTATTTTATTAGCTATACCATAGACCTTGATAATATCTTAGGATTATGGATTTTTGCATATATAGTAAGAGCGTTAGTAAGAGCGTTATATGCAAACTCTTGTGTATCATATCTCTTCTTCTCTATAGAGGAGGTAGCTCCTAGTTTGTCTACAAATTCTTTGGAATACATTATTTACAAATATCTTTTGAAGGACTTGTACGGTCCCCTTTAAATATTGTGCATTTGTGTTTCAAAAAATATATTTTAGGACTTTTACAACTTCCTTAAAATAGAGTGTTTGTCAATAGTTTTAAAAGATTGGTTAATATAGTTAATAAAAACTCAATTTTTTAGCATAAATTATATCTTTAGATCATGAGATCAATATAAAAATAAATAATTTTATTATAAAATATAAAATAATATAAACCAAAAATAATAGTTATAATTAATAATTATTATTTTGGTCTATATATTATATTAATATTTTTATTAACATAAATAATCTTATTAATTTTGAAAATAAGATAAATTTAAATATGACAAAAGAATATAAATAATTTTTTATAATACCATAAAATAGTAATCTCGACATGTATATTGAAATGATAAATTACAAGATAAAAACAAATTATTCACGAAAATTATTTAGAAAACTTGACAAGATTGTGTGGATTGTCCCTCGATAAGTTACTCGACGGACGGGCAAGAGCAAGTTCACACGTTGATGCAGGTGAAGGTGTAGACTCGCGGGGTGTCACCGCAAAATTGAGAGCGGAAGACAATCTGGCTGCATGTGGAAAGCGGAGAAGAACAGTTCTGTCTCCATCACAAGTAGCATCCCGGATGCCACTGCTCGTCCGACGCATTCGGACCAAGTAAGATATCCTAGTAGTGTTCTCCTCCCGTGAGTTACTCTGTCTGAGTATCTTGAGCAATCGTTTCGAGTTTATTTAGTTCAGATTTTGCAAATGTAAATTTCTATAGAGGAAGTTGAGGAGTCTTAAGCTAGCTCCTGGATGGTCAGTCTGCTCGATTAGAGGTATGGTGGACATTTGTGGACGTCATCCGGTTGTATCAGTTGGAAAACGAGAGAATACGAAGGTTTCTGGTGTGAGCTTACTGCGTGATTCTCCACAGAACGGAGACTGATATCGGGAAACATGACGACCTGAGCAGCTAAGGTGGTAACTCTCTCTTCTGCATTTGACTCATACAGGAATTAATGGTCTTGGTCGCAATTAATCAGGATAAGCTGTAATCAAGTTACGGTTTGAGTCTACTGCTTTTGAGGTGTCCTTATCATGATCTCGTCTTGATCGATTGACTGTCCTGGAATGATCTCTTATTTGATAAGTCCATCTGGCTATCGTTTAGCTTGTTGTCATCAGGTGAACATGTTACCGTCGACGTTGCTTTTCTTGAATAGACCAGTCGGTGTGAACATGCCACCGCTAAGGTCAACAATGATATTGGCAGCTTGGAGCTGTTAAGGACAATCCTAAAAGTTAGTGCAGTTCATTGGGTATTTACTAAATCAATTGCATTTCAGAAGCCTTTATCTGGTTACTTGTATGAAGATGTTCCTCAATATGGCAATCTGCGAGCCATTGTATAAGCTCGCTAAGGAGTTTGTCTTCGTTCCTAATTTCTAATTTGATATGGGGATCATCTAACCTATTTGTATGATATTCAGGTGAGCGACATGGTATACGAAACTACACAGTTCTGTTCAGGAGGAGGAAATAAAATTTGAAATTGTGTTTTTCAATGGACTTCAAACTGGAGACAGTCTAGAACCCGAATTCCATTTAACTGCTTGGAAGGCAAGAAATATGTCAGCAGAAATGTGGCCTAATACCTGGCTTCCCGAGCAATTTCCAAGGGCGAGAATTTTAGCTATAAGATATAATTCTTCTATCATAAACACAACAAAATCGCCGGTAGATATGATCTTCATAATGTGGCGGGAAAGTCTGGCTCAAGACCTAGTTCATGCAAGGGTGTGAGATTCAACTACTTGCAGAATCATATTTCTAGGTCATAGTTTCAGTGGATTTGTGATCAAACAGTAACTATAAAATTAGAACTAGCTTGTCACAAATCTATCATAAAAGTAAATCAAACTTGTCACTAACAGTAAAGATGGAATATTTATTAAAAACATCAAAGGATTATTTTTCTATGGAACACTTCATCGTTGAATGTTACTCCATGATGTAGAAATCAAGAAAACTCCTAGTCCTTTAATGGTGTTCATAGAAGCACTAGGCCACGACGCTGCAGGACTGCACGAAAACCTGGAGAATTTACACAAGCGCTACAACTGAGATTGTTGGTGGAGTTGGAGAGACAAAGCAAACATGCTTGGCATAGGGAAGACCGTCGTAGTTGCAGTTCACGCTGACAAGGGCTGCTTCATGGAGCTGTTCCTAGATAATAAGGCTTGATTAGCTACGTAAGTATCCTCCTATCCTCTCAGAATCTTCGGATGAGTCATAACCCATTTTGATGCCAAAAACTCAAATTCTTTGCAAGCTGTGAATGCTGTTGAGTCAACAGAGAACTCCGTCTGTAGATGGAACGAAGTGTATCAACAGCAGATCTTGACCATTAGTTAGAAACTGATGAACTTTCTCCCATTTTCTTTTCACTTGGCTGAGCTCCACGCCTCCAAATATTGTTTAGTGATCAAGATCAGATTAATATTTCTATTGAACGTGACATGTTGAAAGTCATAGGCCGCGACATTCGTTGACATGTATGTACAGTGGTGATTACTATGGTATCGTTGTCCCGGAAGCATCCGCACGGTATGGTAGTGAATTCACAATGGTGGATGCGGATCACTTCTCATTGTGCCAACCTGAAACCCGGAAATCCAACACTTATGTTTGATTGACTTCACTGGCTGGTACTTTTAAAGCTCGTCCCGACATCTTGCCTGCCAGAATATGCTTCTCTTCGAGGTAGCTTGATCTACATGGAAGTACTTTGAAGTTCTCTACTCATGTCTTGTATTACAACTAGTCTGTCATGCCAATCAAGTCATGTAATCATCATGCAATCAGCCACGTAAATGAGTCCAACCAGTCAGTCATAGCTCTTGATCTTGGGGAGCTTGCCCATGTACCTATATCATCCCCACTCAAGGGTTATTAGAGGTAGTTTCCAATCGTCTTCTTTTTTCACATGGTATCAAGCTCTAAAGGCTTTGGAATTTTCATTGGTTGCTAGGGGACGCCTTAGCACACAATTTTGAAATTCTGAGAGATATAAATATTAGAGGTTAGTTTCCAACTTTTTTTTTTTTTTTTTTTTTCACACGGTATCAAGCTCTGAAGGCCTTGGAATTTCCATAAGTTGCTAGGGGGACGCCTTAGCCCATAATTTTGAAATTCTGAGATTAATTTTTTTACACATTCGTGTATTTGGGTAGCAAGAATTTCTTGTTTCTCTTTTCTTCTTTTTCTTGGGATACTCCTTTTCCACTATCCTCTATTACTTTGGATTTAGGGAGAGAAGTTCTCTATTATCTTCTATGAATCAAACTATTTTGATTCTTTTCAATTCTTTGATTTTCTTTCTTCGTACTTTATTATGGCTTTTAACGCTGGTGCTCCTACTCTCATTGGATTGGAATCTACTTTTATAATACTATATGAATTTATTTTTTATTTATAGAAGCATCATCTCTCTCGAGTTGAGTGCATTTTTGGTTTACCATAGTTGATTAAACTGAAGTCAAGGACAGTTTGGTGGTTGATCAACCTCAATGGGATCGCTAGAGTATTGTGACTCTTGAAGCTATCAATTCAACAATTACTCTTGCATGTGTTAGCACCATCAACTGACATGTATTAGCAAGTGAAACTTGAAAAAGTTTGAATACCATAAATAGAAATACCGATGATGTCAAAATCGTCACAATCGGGTGAAGTTACAGTTGTTAACACAATCGTTAATTTACTTAACACATTTGATAACCATGAAAATGAAAATGTTGTCAAAATTAAGGTGAATTTGCTCTCTTTTGAATATACCCTTTATGTTTTTTTTAAATCGTATTGTTTATAACAGTTGTGTAATTTCTCATAATTCTATGTTTGAATTAAGTAAAAAATTAAACACTAGTTCATATTTCTGCTTCTTTCTTATTTAATATAATAGTACTCTTATGCTTATCCTCAGAATAATTATTTTCTAAGTCACCTTAATATTAATATTGGTTACGTTTATGATTTTGTAACAAGTCATATTTTAGAAAGAGTCTCAATCTGGCGTACTTCAACCTAAGAATATTGGACTTCATCTAAATTGCATAATTGTATGATGTGCAAAATAAATAGAACAAAGCGATAATATTTCCTAAATAATTGAATAATTAATAAAAATTTAATTATTTGAAAATAATACCAAAATTTACTCTAGAAGATTAATTTAATCTAAAGCTAATTATGAATTTAGAATATTGTAAATAGTAGAAGGTTGAATACTATTGCACTATCTCTTAATATAAACCATATATAAAGAGAGTTCATGTTCAATATTATCTTAAAAAGAATAACTCAATTGTAAGCTCCACATCCACTACATAAATCTATTTTTTTGTCCTAATTCTCCCGTATAGCTCAATAATTAATATGTTTACCATCTAGTTTAATAATTCGTTATCTAATATTCAACTCTACCATATTATCTACTCTTCATAATAGCAAGCCAATTATATTTTAGTACTCACTTTCTTTATGATTTGACTTGATCTTATTCAAAGTTCTTATATGATGGTTCATTCACTTAGGGATTCACTTATCCAGTTGAGCTTTATTAGGACTAGCCGGTGGTTTCTTTGACCTTTAGTCTCACAATAATGCAATAACTCAACACTAGGCTTAAAATCAAGGTCAAAGTCTAAGATGTTGTCTTTTAGACACTTATCATGCCTTAAGTTGATAGAACACCACTACCATAAAAATGTACCTCAAATCTTGTTTTGAATCTAAGCTTGAAGACCTTCCTCCTACTTATTTCATTTTATATATGAATCACCTCAAACTCCTCAAACTCACTCTCTTTCCTTTTCTTGAGATAACACCCCACTCAAAAGACTAGAATCTAACTTTCAAGACTTTATACTCAAAGAGTAAAAGAGAATTGATCTTGTTGAGAAACTCTTATCAAGGCTGTCCAGTAAAACTAAGAAGGAAAAATGCTATATTCAAAAACAAATATGCATGTGCTGTATTTTTTTCTTTATGGAGTGAAAATTCAAATATTTAAAAACAAAGACTTGATTTCAACATCAACTCACATAGCATCCTTTATTTAGTTTGGGTGTAATGATCTTGGTCTTGTGGAAAGAGAATTAATATGAACTTTCTAATATTTTCAAGATTATGCAAAACCTAAACTAAACCCTAAACCCTTCCGAGAGATACAATCTAAATCTCAACCCCTTCAGACTTAAAAGACTAATCCAAAGTTTCACCTTTGCCAATTAGTGCCCACTGCTATAACTCCCTAATTTCTAAGATATTTATTTCAATCTTGGTCTTCTTTGAAACATCTTGATGGGAATTTTCCTGCAACATAAAGATCGTAGTCAACACTCTACTCAAGCAACTCACAATATAATACGCACTTAACAATTTTCAGATTCTTGTATATCATATCCAATTTGAGACTTGAGCTCCATTCTCAATCTTGTGACCCCATATCTGACGACGGTGGAACAATAGAAAAGATTATATTTCTGGATTTCAGTAAATTATTTTATATAATGTAAAATTCTAGTAATTATTTTAGTATGAGAAAGCCTTTTAAAGTCTAATTTTAGTATAGATGAAAATCATAATTTGGATGTTAATTTATGAAAAAAGTGGAATAACAGTGAAATTACCTTTTTTTTAAAACTTTAGGTAACTTCTTTATATAGTATCAAATCTAGCATTTGTAGTAGCCTTGGAGAGATCTTTGAAGGTTGGATCTAAAGAGACCAAAATCAAAACAAATCGAGTCAAGATGTTAATTCATAGAGAAGAAAAATATATATTAATTTTTCCTAGGTATCCAGAACAAGTTTACCACCATTATTTGATTATATTTTAGAAACACTAAATCTCTAATTTGTACCTCTAGCTCTAGCTAATATTTATCTACTTTTCTGATATATTATTATCCTGCCTCTACGCGTAATCAACCTATCCCATTTGGTGTTTACCATTAGTGCTTAATTTAGTAGATCCATATGCTCTCTAAGTTCATTTGTTATGAATAATTAGATCCCTTCTAGAACTAATCGATCCTTCACTTTAATCATATTATATTTCAACGGTGTTAGAAACGATAGTGTAATTAAAGAGTATGGGGTGTGGTGCAAAAAAAAATCCAAAAGAAAGTACCGGGGCCACCATGGAATGTCCGGAACTTACAATCTTATGACATGATGGTTTTGCCATTTCACGATATGGTGGACGGATAAGGTGACTTGGTATACAAGAGCGTGTAATGTACTTCGTCAATGACAGAACATCGACACTGTGGTGAGTCGGATGCATGTATACCTGCATGCATGTTTGAGGAAGTTCAGCAAGTGTCCGTATGCTCCGGGAACGAGAAGTCTGTTGCCGCTTTCACCTGTCGTCACTCAAAGTTGTTTTACCCTATGGAAATGAGAAAGGACGACCACGTAGAACACACGAAGGATGGAAACCCATCAAGCGCACAAGAGAGAGAAAAGAAGTAAAATGTAGCTAGGCCCAATAATATCGAAATGAGAAATTCGCACTACCGTACCTACGATAATTGAACGAATATGTTAATACGACTATACCATTACTGCCAAACGACTCTACAATAGGACTCGCGTACTTCCGCATTCTCGGTATGCCGTGACTATGTAATACATATTATTGGATATGTTTGAGCTACAACGCTCCAGATCGTTCATTTCTAGGTAAAAGGGGCGATCGCGTAGAAAACATGAAGGATGGGAAGACCCAATCATGCGATCGTTCATTTCGCATCCCTGGTAAAGCTGTAGTCCAAGCAGGATCAATCCCAACGGAAACTATACCACAAACTGATCCTGGTGCTCGAGCACTTCAAGTACTGTAACCGCAGTTTTGCTTTTCGGAAGCTATAGAATTAGATCCGAGTAGTCGGCCTCGTGCCATTTCGATGAAACAACTTTGGAACGTGATGAGTTAGCTTGGTTGGCCAGCAGTGTAAACGAGGGTTGCAAGTGCCTCTGAATCCTCGAATGTTGGAAGTGTGCACTCGATCACAAACAAGTCCGTTGGCCACGGAAACGACGCCATGCAAAGCGAATTGTCCAGTGATGAGTACCCCTTTGATCCTTGAGCCAAAATGACTAAAAGAAATTTATTTTCTATTTGTGTGGTCCACGCAGATACATGATTGGCAGGGAAACTTGATAACCTTTGTTATCTGATTGAAAGAATTTTCGATAAATTTTTTTATCATTTTACTACACCATCTCTATGTGCAGTGGAATCAGTAGAAACCACTTCTTAGGAGGCCAACGGCCAGCCTGTAAGGCTATTTCTCTATCTCTGGGGAGATTCCTCTCATTAGAGGCCTAACCCCTGTGAGGCTATGATTACTGAGATACAATTTGAACATGGTAACATTCCCGTCAGAAACTATCTCTTGAATACAAAACATCTCGTCTGAAAAAGAAGTCCACAGACATGGCTTCAACCGTTAAGTTACTAGTGTACACCATCATGCCACACACAATGGATGTGTTCTGGTCTTCAGGAAAGCAACGCCATAGCCCATAAGTGTGACGACTGCTAGACAGTCCGTGTGTGTGAGGATGAATTGACCTGCATCATCACACATTTGCCGTTAGGTGGGGAACACGATCACAGAGAATAGCGCCTGTCAGATCCTACGCCCCTGCCGCAAGTGCTTTGTTTACACTTCAAGGTCAATTGATAGTTGTCGTATGAAAAATATATTTGTACAAAAAATTTATTTTCTATTCTTTACACTAAGAATCTCCGAACACGGGCAAACCTATCCGCAATCTCAAAAATTGATGAGGGGACAGTAATCTGCACATAACAAGACTGCTCTACATTTACACTACCTTGGTTCCTTGTACGTCCATCTGATCTGAGTTGATTAGTCACTAGCAACAAGAGTACATAGCGCTGAAATTAAAAAGTAGTTAGGTACTACGGGCAGTCATGATATCATTGTATGACTTACCGGAGACTGTCATCGACATATTTTGTCTGGAGTAGAGAACTCAGTGCTGAAGGCAGTGAGGAAGGATTATCTAGCTTTGTTCTTTATCATGTAATATATTTCACTCTCCATTGCCAGCTTTGGGGAAGAGGCCTTTAAGGGGCTGCAAAAGGGCGGCCTTTTGAAAATCTTTCAGCGACTGCATTATAGTTGCAAATGATGGCCGGAGCCATGGCTCGCTGCAATTAGAAGGCAGTGTGTTAGAATATTTATTAAAAATCGCTAGATCATATGGGTGATCTTTAAAGAACCTCTTCTGCAAAGTTGGTTAAAGCGCCGGAGATTGCAAAGAATAACAGTCTTGATTTGAAACTCTGCCTAACTTACTTTGCCCAACATGATTCAATAAGTGCGGCGATCTCGGAGTTGACCTCTTTGGGGATCTGCAGTCGTCTGTTTTGGAAACCTACGGCACCAACTACCTGCAAAGAGGAAGGCCATGTATTAAGACTCTACGATTACCCACGGGGGAGATTGCTCGACATCGCATCTGCAAAGAGAGAACCTGCTCTTACCCTTCAATATCACAGCTACGATATTTGGCCTCTTCTACCTTCGGATTTGCAAGATGTTTGCAGTGAACAGAAAATTTAGGAGTGATAAGAAAGTTTCCAGATACTAAACATGTCACATGTGAAGATAGCCGTCAGACTTAAAGTCTCTTTCTCATCTTCAAAAGAGAACCAGCAACACGGCAATCTTGTGTTGGAGAAAAAAGACAAACCTGAGCTGGGCTCATGCCACTCCACGGTTGTTGCAAGGTTACCAGCTCCCAGAGTACGACACCGTAACTGTATACGTCAGACTTCTCGTTTGATGGTTCGTCCCGCAAAACTTCAGGAGCCATCCACTCTGGCTGCACGATCATGTATTACCACTTTCTATGAGGACCACATATGAAACCGTGGTCTCCTATTTCACATCTAGGCGAGAGACTCGCTAAAATAGCTGTACACTTTGCTTTAGTTGGTACAGAATAGCGAAAATACGTGCATTGTCTTTTAAGAATTTGGAGTTATGTAAGAATTACCGTTCCAGCTCCAGATCGAGACGACAAAAAGGTGTTTCCCTTGAATCTTGAAAGTCCAAAATCAGAAACCTGCAAAGCTCGACAAAGACCAGGTAAGTTCCAGTCACAAGGGGGAAGGATCAAGTCAAAAGTCAAAACTGGTACAATCAGAAGCTTCAGGAGCCACGGGCCAATACATCATTCGGGTCCTACCTTAACCGTCCAAGTCTTATCAACAAGAAGATTGGGTGATTTAAGATCCCGGTGCACTATAGGTGGATTACTGCGGTGTAGGTAGTTCATTCCTTTCGCCTGCAATATCCAACAATTATTTCTAAAGTAAGTAAGAATTCAACGATTAACGAAGGTCGCTCAGGACGGTCGCTCAAAATCCAAGTCCCTCCAACATCGAAACATCATGTCAAAATCCTCGTCAATTCAGTTTAAGCATACCACGTCGAAGGCCATGCGAAGTCGACGCCTCTCATCGAGTGATTCTTTGGCTCCAGATTTGTGAAGAAGGCGAAACAAACTACTTCTGCATGGCAAGAATAGCAGCAAAGAAGATTAACTCAAAGGTTTCGGATGGTAAAAGTAGACCTTGATGAGCTAACAGGAAACTAGGAAGGGGAAAAGACCACGGAAGAGTAAAATACCTGGGCAAATATTCTGTGACAATGGACAAATTTGGCCGTTTTGATACAGCACCCATGAATAGAACCACGTTGGGATGTCTTAGCCTTTTCATTATGGCAACCTACACATCAATCGAAGAGTCAGCTCGTATCTTAGAGGCAATATTTGAGTCGTCGTACAAAAGACGATTAGGGACTCCTGGAACCTAAAGTAATTCGTTTACTCCTGCTCTGATTCGCGCATTGTGAAACCTCTCGTGGTCGTATCAAATGTGACTGCTCATACTTCTGGGGCCAACAAGGTTTCAATCGGCCCGACTGTAAATTCGTGAAGACTCACCTCCCTGAGAAACTCCTTCAATCGCTCATCATGGACGTCTTGCTCTACAAGAATTTTGACTGCCACATCCTATAAAGGGCAATGAAAAAAATCGCTGTCAGTTACAGACTGTGGAAGAACATCGACAACTAAAGAAAAGGGAAACTTGTCTGGCTTAAAGGGCAGATGTTTACTGCGACTTACGGATTAGAATGATTAAAATTATTCTGAAGTTCAGAAGCAGAAAGTGGAGGTTTGGTACTTACAGAGCCTTGCCAGTCAGCTCGATGTACCGTCCCGAAAGAACCTGCACCAACTCGCTCTTTCATGATAAGATCCTCCCATCGTATCTCCCAGTCGTCCACATTAGTTGTCCGTTCTAATCTATTTGGTTTGATGGGCTTTTCCAACGCAACACGCGAGTTCATAAACCCCATGTTGTTCTTTGATTCCACTAGCCGACTCGCTACTGGCTCTTGTAGTATAGTTTCTAGTTGTACCCCTCTGTGACGTTTCGGCGATGAAGTTTCTCTCTGGGATGTGAGTGCAGAAGTCTCATCGGATACAGCAATTGCTCTAGGGGGATTGAGCAGATCGTTGGTAACTTGAGCAACAAATGACATATTGCCCGATGAGAGCGTTTTCGCAACTCCTCTCCCAGTGCCTTTCCTGTTGTCCAACTGCTCCTTAAAAACGGTATAGGCACGTTCTTGAGAAACTTTCATGACCGCCCAAACGTCAGCACCAGGAGTATCATCGGATAGTGTCATTTGTGAAGAACCCGATGGCAGCCATTGATTTGGATCTGTGTCACCCTTCCTCTTGACAATGACACCTGAAAGGGAAGGATTTGAATCACTTTAGGGTAGAAACAGGTAATATTCATGGAAGAACTTGTTACATTATCTCAAGGAAAACCATTCTTCTTTACAATGAAGCGTACTTTAAATGGGATGTAGCATACTTGTGTGTTTACATCCCTAAGTAGCCATGTCCCAACAAACTGCAAAATGTTTTGTACAGTTTCTTCTTAACAGTACAAACTACATGAATTCGAACAGCTCGAATCGCTATATTATTGTTGTTCAAACCACCATTCACCTTCTTCATTACGCGAATTACTTGACGAACGCCCACCCGAGGAGCTGTCTTCTGCAAGAAAGCTCCTGCTCCAAGACTTGACCTCCTGAGAGAAGGGAGACGTCGTTTCTGCAAATCTTAATGGAGATCGGAATGACATGGAAGTACTGGGCCACAAGGCATCCGGGGTTGACAACGATCCAGGTTTTCCAATAAGATCCACGTAGAACTCTCTGCATGTACCACAAACGTTACACTCAGCCACTAGTTCCAGGCCCAAACTACGGTACTCTAATTGCGAGAATCTACAACTCGCGCATGTTACATGGCAAATCCGTAAGCGTCATTAGATTAGAAGTTTGACTGGTTTTACGATGAAAGCGGATTCAATTCCGAATAGCATGATTGCCGTATACAATTGTGTCAAACATCATCTGAATCAGGAATAGAGTACAACTTTTAATAAAAGTTCGGTAGTTGTACCTGTCAGGCTCACACAAAACTATGCATGAGGCACCATCATCTGAGCCACAGTATTTACATCCCCGCGCGATTCGACATGGCAAGTTAATGCTATCGGCCATGGTCTGTGATCAAGCATGCGTTAGATTTTAAGTTACCACCTAAACCCATAAATTGATGTTCATAGTCTCACCGGAGACACTGAATTAACTGCAATCAATCAGCCAAGAAATTTGCACACCGTAAGTTGTAGCTACATGAGCCTTTACCTTGAAAAGTAGCGCTCTGTGCCTACACAGGCCAACTGAAAGATTTCCAAGAGGGAGGACTATGCTGCCAAGACACTCTTTCAGCTGCTCGCTGCTCGATTGCCAGCGCACCATCAAGTCTCCATGTTCCGAAGCGGCTACTCCCCTTTAAAATAAAGACAACGTACATTTTAGATCGAATTCAAGCTAGACAATCGAGCATGAGATTGAGACTCGATCTGTGAGTAAACTTGATTTCCATGCTTCTATCACAACAATGATAAGGTGAAAAGAACTCACCCAAAGAGCATACAAACGCGGTGGCCCAGGAGTTCAGCAAGCTTTCGAGAGTCAGACGCCTCATAAGCTGACGCGAGTGCCTTACTTTCGAGCTCTCGGAGCATTGAGTCGCCATTCTTGTCCACGAGAATGACCTCCAAAGATGAATCTGCTGGATTTACTGCTCTGAGGGACTCCAAGGAAGGCATCTTGTTTCCTTCGGGAGGGAAGTTGCACATAGTCCAGACTTGAGGATTCATACCCCATATCATGTAGAACCCATCCTGGATAACATCATTGTACCCGAGACTCCCGTTCACCTGCAGTTCAGAAAAGCTTCAAAATCTCCTCTCAAACTCCCTCTAAATAGAAATTTCGACCTGTAGAAATTACGAGTTACTTAATTTTTAGGACAACAATGCGATGGTTGAACACATAGGGCCATTCGTTCAACGACCATTGACGGTCCGTGGATACACAGCCCACGAAGATCGTGGAAGCACAATCTAAAATCATACAGAAATAATACTAAATATCAGGCAACTTACATGAGGTTTAGGAGGTCTGTGAGGAATGCATAACAAAAGCTACAACATTCAGCAGTTCAGCTGCTAGAAGGGCCGTATAAGGCATATAATACGCACCCAGAAACGGTGGGCCGTAGCCTCGACAGATCTTCGCGCTGCTGAACAAGAATTGTCTTGAAAGTGATACCCGATTAGCCGAGTCTCTGCAGTAAGTTCCGCTTCAGCCATCAGCCGAAGGGCCAGTACCAATTGCATGTTATAGCTTTGTTCACTTTGTTGAGCCCAGCTCTTTGGAGCCTCTTCTGCCTCCTCATCGTCGCTCTTAAGTTGCTTAGATGCCTCGTACAGAGAATTGAGGAATGTCGAGTTACTCGGGTTAAGGGACAGGTTTGGAGATGCTGGAAGGGTGACATCGCTAGATAGGATACTGTCAGTAAAACTCCCTCCACTGAACTGTCTGTTCAACGAGGATGTGGAAGCTAAGCCGTTTCGGCCATTCGCATTCTCAGTCAAGTAAGACCTGTCCAGGTACCGCGCTCCATACTTGGACGAATTCTGCTCAATCAGTGTAGGTGTTCTCTTGTCGAAGGGGGCAGAATTTCTATCCGCAAGAACGTTCAAGCCTGAATTTTGCTCTCGACCGGGCGAGTATCGTTCGTTGTCATTCCTGTCCGATATTCCAAAGAGGTTTTTCTCCAGAGAGGAATAATTTCCCTCCGAAGAAACATGTGACAATTTGTCCGACAATCCAGAGGAAGTCCTATCTACGCGAACCCCCTGAAACCCACCAGAATGGGCCCTTTCAATGGGCCCAGACGGAACCTTCTCTGGAGGCCGGTTAGCGGCATCCACAGCCCCATAGTTAGGAGGGGCGTACGAACTTTTACCAAACGCGGCCTGTGTAGCTTTGGCTGGCGCCTGATGCGCACTCTGCTTATAAAAATCGTAATTATTCTGATCTCCTAAGCGATACGATGGCTCCGGCTGCTCTGGTAATGGGAAGTATGCGTTTTCACTTTGGTCAAGCAGAACATAGTCAGATCTGCGAGCAGGCATATTCATATACCCTCTCTGACCCTACACGGGCTTCCACTAAGCGCTGAAGCATCCTGTGAACCACACCCTGTCGTACGACTCTACTCCATGTAGACCCGGCGAACGAATTTCAAGCTCGAGTGAGCATGCAATCTGTTGATACATTTAATACAAGTTCAACCCAACTCCTCTCAGTTCTCTGCGTCTACACGTTGTCTGCTGGGGGAGGGAGTATCTTCAAGACTTCCTTCCAGACGAGTCGAATCCAGGCCCAATTTGAGCTTCACACCAAAACGGGGACTGTAAATTGGGTGTGCGCATGCACTTCAAGTAGATTGCCCCTAGAATGAGCCCGATCGTTCGCAAATGACCAAAGGTTCCGTCTGATTCGTTCCTCAAACACCGAGGAGCTGTCACTGCGTGTTTAACCTGCTCTTCCTCTTCAAGACGTGATCTGCTCAGAGAAAATTTTCACTCACAGATGTGGCAGATTACCGACAGCGGCAGCAATCGCCCGTTCAAGCAATGTGTGCCTTTGCCAAACCTGGCAACAAAAAGAGATCTTCGAGAGTTAGACGTCGGGCTCTCTTTGTGTTCACAAGACTTTGGCTAGATCATATCTTCATACTTATATCAAATCTTTGCAATCAGCATGTTCACTTCTGCAATCTTCCCCTTGTTTAGGTAGATCAGAGAATGTAAGTATAAGAGCTTCAAATGATTAAAACATGGCCATAGAAGATATCTAACAAATCAATGGACAGGACCCATAAAGATTCATGAGACTGGCAGAGCGCGTCCACGACACCAATGTTGCTGAACAGACAAGAATTTGACGCTAGATCAGCGAGACAGATGTCAGAACGCTCTATGTACCAATTAACGAACCAATTGGAGAGGCTCCCCTGCTGCTCCTATCACTACAGTTACTGCTCCCCAGTTCCGACTGCAACGAAGGCTTTGGTTTCATCTACAGACTCTGAACCTCAGTCTATTCTCCAACGAGGCAGCAGGATCTCTACTGGTCTCCTATGACAGTCCCAACCATCGATACTCGTAATCTCCGAGCCGACAGCCTCCTCAGCATCTCTACCACAGATCTGCCCCCTCAGAGTTCAGTTTCACTTTCATCCTCATCTTCATCCACTGCCTCCTAAAAGACCTTTCACAATTAATTACCAGAGAGGAGATACATATCCAGGCAGCCACACCTGACGGGAACCTTAAAGGTCCATAACAACGAAGGTCATTTGCTTTATCACTCTCATCGGAATTGACAGCGTCCTAAGACCTTTCAGGATGGAACACCAGAAAGAGACACATCATATCCAGCGAGTCACACCTGGTATCAAGATCTCGACGCAACAATCTCTACAACCAAGCCACAACAGCAGCGACGTCCCCGCAGGCCAGTGAAGAAGCTGCTCTCACAAAGCCTTCAGCCATTCCTCAAGTCATCAGTTCTTCATCAACCGAAGTCCGCGAAAGAGAACTCGGGGCACACCAGAGACTTCGAGCCTCTATTCCACTCCAGAAGCATAGCAGATCTTCGAGAAATAATCTCTGGAAGTGGTAGTGTTCGTCGTCTTCGTGTTGTCGTCGGAAGCAACAACGAGCTCTCGTCCCTCTCGTGGAGACCCGCTCCTCCTGCTTCTGCCGCTCCTCTTCCTTTCGTGTAATTGCTTCTTGTGCTCCTTTCCTCTTGAGGAGCGTCCCCTCTTCTTCTTCCTTCGTTACTACTACTCGTGTTGTTCCTCCCTCTCTCTTCAGTCTAGATGCCATCGCCCGCCTGCCCGCCCGGATAATCGCCCTTCCCACACCCTGAGCTCTGCACCAGGGACTAGCAGCGCAAGTGGCCTCCATCGTGTACGGTGAATACGTCATGGCCCCTACCCCTGCTCTACTGTACTCTAGGTAGGGTGAATCAAACCTCATGCCGTTCAACGTATCTCCTTCCTTCCCTCAATTTGTACAGCACTGCGTTAAACTCTTCACCGCTGTTCTCTCTTCGCCCGGTTCTCGCCCAGCGCTCCGGAAACTTTGATCGTCTACGTCTGTTACTCCCAGTGGAAGTTACCGGCTGGTGTTATACTTATTCGGCATCCTTCCCGGGACGGATTCTAGGATCTTCTCGGGACGAGTTTCCACCTGCATACAGAGCTCTTCGCGAGGGGGACAAAGTCCGGAGTCTTGCCGTGCTGAGTTACGTTATTCGCTGGGTCTATCGGCAGCAGTGTTCGCACCATGGCCGACGTACTTTTACCGACCGACGTCTTCGCGTCACGATAACCACCGGTTAACTCCTGAATGTGCAAACGGAGGAAAGAACGTTGCGAGACGGGGAGTTCAACCCACGAGACCGTTTTAGTGAAAAGGACAGGACGATTATTTTCGAGGTGGACTCGGAAAGGACAATGACGCGAACCGGGATGGGCAGTTCTAACCATGCCAGCACAGGAAGAAGGCCACGTGGCAAACCCTCAGTCTTTGCCACCTATCCGACATGGCGTCTATTGGCGCGCAACTCAAAAGCGCCCCAATACCGCGAGTCCAACTCAGCGCCCTTTTTGTTATATATGGAAAAGCGAGATTATTAGTCATGAACTCGCTCCTCATTAGGATGTCTTAAGCTTTGGTGCGGATTACAACTTCCCATGCCAGTCGTACGCTACTGGTGGAACATGAGAATATCACCGGAGCTCTCGTCGGGATGATGTGTATATCCAGCGTGTCCTTAAAATCATGCAAGACGGTTTTATTGAGCCACGCCTAGCCTGGTAGATACTGCTTTTTCGAGCCCAGCACGGTACAAATGCAGGACAGGCTAGGAGATTCAGGCCTACTAGGCATCCATGTTTCCATGTCATTTTATATGTTGGTACTATTGGAGATTGGATTGGAGAAAATATTCTCGGTTCATGATCATGGAGAGTACTTTGTTTCTCCTTTCTTTAAGGTACGATATTAAATAGTTATATGGCGTATGATCGGTACTTGGTCGCAAGATAAATTAAAATAAAATAAAATAAAACAACACAACACAAACTACTCCCTACGGCTTGTGTGAGTCCGAACTCTGCATTTAGTGAAGTAATGAAGTACAACATGGGGACCCTTGGCTCAAGGATAGGTGAATCTATATACTGCATTTACAAACATATCCGGAGTACAGAATATGAAGTTATGGAACATCTCTTATGGAAGTTCTTCCTTGTAACTGTTGGACGTTGGAAAAGATGGAGAGGATGTTCTCTACGTGGATGACCTTCCATTACTAGGAGATCCATAAGTGTTATTTGGTATACGCTCTTCCAATGTTACTCGTCGACCATCATACCTCATCCAGATAGTTCACACCTCACTGTCCTTCCTATCACATCTGAGAGCATTTGAAAGGAGGATTATGAAAGTCTTTGGTGATTTTATTGGACCGAGGACTTTTGAACTGTGATTTGGCATTTGGCACGTAGACAAAGGGCTTGGCCGATCTCATATGGTGGGGTTTGCTTGCTATCTATGGAGGAAACGACACCTATAGCATTTTTGGGTAGTTATGTTCTCTTGGCACCCCTACTTTCCTCTCATTTTGTGGTTGTTGATAGACCGGTTTTGGAGATTTATGTGACTGAGGTGGAGGGAGGATCATTTTCTCTCCCAAGTGTTATTGCAGCAGACGGGAGATAGTCTATCCTCACGAGCACGATAGGATTTTCCACCTTTTGCTTCACTATTGTCCGATTGGACTAGAGGTTTACAGTCTTCCTTGATGGAGCAACAGTGTGAGCATACGCTACATTCTCTCTTAGTCGACTCGTCCATTCCTCAGGCTACTAGAGCACATCTTCGCTCTTGCTCCGGCAAGGGTGCAGGCTCTTGGATCCTAGCTTTACCGTGCATTAGGGCATTCCGACTTGCACCAGTTACTTTCTCTACATCGATGAGGTGTTGCTTAGGTTTGGTCCACCCATCTGCATCTTCATTAATCACTTGTGAGTGTGGTTCTACACTACATGTAGCAACGGTCCACATGACACGGTGTCCTTTCGGAGGACAGAGGATAGCTACCCATGATACCATTAGGGACATAGTGTTTGCTATGGCATGAGAGAGTGGATACTTGGCTTGGAGTGAGCGGGGAGCGTTCTTATGTGTTGCAGACGTCACGTGTTAGGGCGGACTTATACTTGGTCCGAGATGATCAGGTGACAGTAGTGGATGTCGTGGTTACAGGCCCAACGCGGGATACAGTTTTGGAGGGAGTGATCACCCATCCCCTGGATGGGCGGCGAGTGCAGCAACAGGTCGCAAGGTCTCCAAGTATATGGGCATGCAACGAGGTCACCTCTTTGTTCCTCTAGCCTTGGAGTTACATGGAGCGATGGACATGGCATTTGACACATTTGTCAAGGAGTGCAAGAGAGCTTATCATGTTAGGCTTCAGGGGGTACCACTCTCACTTTCATACTTTATAGCATATTTTAGACATTGTGTGTCCATTGCTCTACATAGGGCAGTGGCTGGTGCAATCCATAGGAGAGCAATCACATTAGGTGATGTTTCTTCGAATGTTCCAGTTGTGTATAGACCGTACGACTTGCATTGCTCGGATATCTTAGGTGCGGTATGGCAGATTTCTCATATAGACTCTACGGGGACTTAGCCCCATGTTACCCTTTTTTTGTCTCTCCCTTGTAAGGCTTGATGGGGTCTTCCCATCCTTCGGTTTTCCTACGCGGTCGCCTACTACTTTGGAGAAGATGAGAAACTCTTCCGACTGTATCAAAAGAAAGAAGTCATTCTGCTATTGTGTGAAATGCAGATTGGACAGGACGTCAAGTCGAAGGATCCGTGGTGCATCATTGTCCACAACCAAATTTCGTTCTTCGCCGCTTCCAAACACTATGTTTGTAAGCGTTTCGAGTACGTCAAGCTGTTGTGGTTAAACTCACCACTGTCACGAAAAGATATATCACACCCAATATGCAGTTGAAGACGTTGAAGCTAAGCTCACTGTTCCATGAGCCAGTTTGAAAGTTTAACTGTACACTACCTTATTTCTATTAGTTTATTCCGATGCCAGATTGTGTGTAATGCTTTATGGTTTATGTTTGTGATGAGAAATATCGTCAGTTTCAAGTGACAGAACATTGTTAATATCACCAACACAGTGTTCTTAAAGTATAAAAATTGACCAAGTTGACCTGATAGCACTTTTAGAGATTCACTTTCGCTGGTTTCTTGCGCTCAACTGTTGGAGATTAAAAGGTCGTGAAAATGACACACGACATGGAGATATAACGTAAATTAGATAAGAGAAAAGTGTCCAACAGTTTCATATATATATCCAATTGCGTCCAGAAAAGTGTCAAGTGCTGAATGTTTTGCATGTAGGCGGTGTATCAGCTCGAAAGCGCATCCATGGTATATCTCTTGACACTGGAATTGCAATTACGTAACCGGCAAGTCATAGTGAATCCATGGATGGAGCTAGTTGAGATATTCTGTCAGACCTTCGATCATTTGCAGTAAGTGATTAAATCGTGCCCACAATACATCATTTGCTCGGGGCGACAGCTATTTAGTTTCTTTGTTGTAGTAACGTAATATTGATATACTAAAAACTAAAGAAAAAAATAATTATATGGATAAAAACATTTGCACCTTTTTCCTCCACACTTTTTCTTTTTCTCACACACTACTACAAATAAAAAAAGAATAAAACTTGCTAAAATTATACTGAATAATTACATACTTGATGGAACCTCATAAAAAGTGGGTGGTTTCAAGGGCACTTTATAAAGAAGAAGTCAACCACAAGGGAGAACGACAAAGGAGACATTGGAAAGACATAATACTTCTCAGCTTACTCTTCTTTCCAGCCTTGTTGCATTCACATATTCTGTGGGTCTACAACCATTAAAATAGTCTGCAGATCAGATCTGTCTACCATTTTGTCACAACCTTCACTTTATTTAGTGGGAAAGCACTCTACTATTAGCCTTTTTGGGCCGAAGAAACCTCAAACAACAAACCCAAATGATAAGGTGCAATGTCTTGCTCCTCCTGGGCTTTTCTGGTCTTTCAACCCAGGGGGGTAATACAACCACCTAGCCTTTTCGTCCCTCAATCTGAAGACCATCCCCTGAGCGGCGGTAGCCGGTCTCCAATTTAGCAGGATAAGCTTGATATGCCTCACCGAACGAACGTCGCCCGCTAAATCTGCGCGCTTTGCCGTGTGTGCTGCGTAGGTAAAGGTGGTCATGTGGCATGTTTATCGACAGCGTGTGTGCGGGTAGCGGGTTTAACCTGATTCTACAAGCTCGTACGCGGTCTCCAGGTCACCATGCTCTGAGTGACGACCATCCTCCGTCACTACCGACTAAACTACACCATGTCCAAAGGGTTCTTTCCACACTGGACTGGATCATCGTCCAACTTCTTATTTTCGACGATCTAAGCCAGCCGCTTCGTTTGACTCTTCGCGAAATTACGATCTTTCTTATGTATGATTTGGTCACTTCTCCCAAACGCCATGCGCAAACAGACCACAAACCAGATTTCGGGACGATTTCCACGAGTATAGTGACTTCTTTTGACTTGACAAGAAGAATAAGCTGGCCTCGTGCACGTTTTCCCATCCCCTGATACAGCCACTAGTGTAGAGCATCTTGTGTAGCGGTTCGGTGAGGGTGTGTGCTCATTAACTTTACTTCCATCGTGCCATTGACCTCACCGAGTGGATAAGGGAACGTGAAAGCATTTTAATATATTATGGAGGGACGTACAGAAGGTCAATAATTTATCTTACTTCTGGAAGAGTTTAGATGTGTCCTGCTGTACATCTCTAAATGACTCAAAACCTAGTTGATGAATGGGCTTTATTCATCAGGTCTGCTAAGAACATACATTCTCAAATTCTGTAGATAATGTCCTATAGTACAGTGTCTACTGTTCCGGAATCGATCCAGTCAGTTTCTGTCCTTGATTCCTTCAGAAATTGGGTTGTTCGTGTCTGTCCTGTTTCATTGAGAAGAAAGTCTATATAAGAAAGTCCGAAAAGATGAAGACGAATCGCAGTTTAAACCAAATGACTCTCTCTCTCTCTCGATTGATCTCGGGTCAGAAGGTGTGTGGTGTGTGTTGTAAGCTTTCTTTGTTCACCAAGTCTCATTTTCCTCTTTCCTTTTCCTACCCAAGATGTCTTCAACTCACGTTAACAATTATCAAAGCAGATAATGGGGACCCAGAAGTTGTGTCATGTGCTAGATATACTCAAAGCGTATTTTTCTCCATATGTTAAGAAGTACAATAAACATCGTTTGCATCTCAAACCTCTCTATGTAAATATTGTGTGAACTCGCGTTCTTTATTATATGAACTATGTCAAGATCTACATGTCATGAGTGGATGGTGGTGGTATAGAACCAGACATTCCGTGTTTATTGTATTAACCTCATAGCATAGGAGTGAATCTCGTAAGTGACCAGGGATTTAACTGAAATCAACAAAGAAACAGAGTATGGGATAAACTAAAAATAAGTTAAGAACCAATTGATCATGCTTGGTGCCTCGACCTGCCTGGAGAGGAGTAGCTGGCTGGTCATGGCCAAGATGCTGAAGGTCGCTCCAGAACTGCAACTCAAGTTGGTGGTCATGAACTCAGATCCCAAGAAATCCCTTGAATTGTGTCAAAGGCAAGTCCCTGCTACTTTTAGATTGTGTACTCACAACTTTTTCCTTAGCTCAAACTCCCTCACTCATGACTTGGTCTTCCTTCCATTTGAGGTGACTCTGGGGAGAAGGTGGAGCATGTGTTACCCAACAGCAAGGAGATAAAGGTGATGGTAAAGTTGGACCTCAGGCTTATAACATGTCCGTCCTGGTTAGTTGCACAACGCAGTTACCATATGACATATCAGTTCAACATCTTTCTAAAACCTTCAGAGTTCTTGCGAACTCTGAAGGTTATAAACTAGGGTGAGAAGCCTATCATACATGTGCATATATTAGCCTCGAATATGAAAAAATTCTATTCGAATCCAAAATTATATACGGTCATGCGTGGGGTATTGGCCAAGATTGTTACTTAGCAAATTTGTAACCATGCTACTTAACAGTCAATAATTCTACTCCATCTGAATTGTAGGGACAGTTTTACTTAAGAATACGAATCCACATCCTTCCCATCCTTCTTGTGTTTTATGTGGTCGGTTTTTCTTCTGGGTAGGATATCAACTATGTGCTTTGTGTATCTGAATGTGAAATCCCGGTGTTTCAAGCTAGGACTTGTCATGCAAGGAAAACAAAATGCAGTTACCTCAAAAGTTAAACAGGTATCTCGAAGACCAAAACAATATAAGCTAATCTCAAAAGGTGAATGGAGGTTTTTCTAGTTGATGATGAGAACAAAAGTTCTGCTACATCCAGAACTCTCTAGGTGAAGAATAAGGCCAAGTTTGGTGGTTCACTTGTCTCCTTTTGTCACATCTAGAAGTCTTTATTTCATTGTCAATAGCTATCACGGACCCATGGCCAAGTTGGTCATTGATTATCAGTCGAAGAGTGCAAAGTGAAGTAGTTGAATCAGGAAGCGTTCTTTTCACAGTGTTGTACATACATTATCGAGGCTTAGACTTCCTTTTGAATTGACTGGGTTGAAGGAACAAACATTTAGCTGGCATCTTTGACAATAGATTCATAAGGTCAAGGACTAGGCCACGCCTCACACATAAGTACAAGGTCATCAAATGTACACGGCGCTTATGTGAACTATTGTGTCCGATGTTTATGTGGGAAGGAAAATATCAGTCATGCAATAGCAAGAATGGGATATTACTTTTCGAAATATAGTAAATAATTCGTCGTTGGATTCTCGTTTGATTTCGTGGAAGATTGGTGTACTCTTAAATCCATGTTCAAGCAATGCATCCATGAAGATCTGACTCCATTCATGGTCGGCAGATGTATCAAGAAGGAACTTCAATAGTTGTAGGTTAACACCTACACCTTCAAAAGAAGCCATCTCAAATCCAAAATTTGAAGAACAAAATTGCATGAAACGTTGATCTATTACCGACAGATGATTCTGTCGGGAGATCATGTCATCCTTGTGACTTTTGGGACAAACTAAGGTGTATGTGTCCATGTTTTGACATCAGTAGTAGGCCAGGGTGGGTAGTGCAGGGACCATCACCACACCTTCGACCACATCTTTGATCCCTAAATTTTTCAGTGGTTAAAGTGCTGGTGGTTCGAGTCTCTATTATTGAGAGTCATGTACCTGCAACTTTGTTAAGGTGGGTGCTGGGTTTTCAATGCGTCAACTGTTATAAATTCTTCACTTCCTTGATATGTTAGAATGGTAAAAAGTTCACAATTTTTTTTCGTAATCATCTGTATTTAGTTTTATGAAGTTGGTATTCAAAGGAGAAACTCGTTCCACCTAGTGTAAAATGAATGCATAGATATTCTAACATTACCTCCATCGTGTCTTCAGTCTTCTAAGAATCTTAGACTTCTCATCATTTTCACTGGGTATAACTTCAATAAAACCTAATTCAAAGAAAATGAGAATCTTTGACTGTGTCCTGTTTAAAATGTACTTTACTTACTATTCGTTTTTACTTGAGATAAAAGAAAAAGGACTTAGGAAATGATAAGATATGAATCCCTTCCTTCACAAAATTCCTCCTCATGAGTTATCCTCCTTATGAACGATTTACATTCTTTACTGTAGTTCTCTAATCATTCTCTCAGCCAAAAGTAATATAGCCCTGCGGTCAACACCTCAAGAGTTGGCTGAGACTAAGGAATAAAATTTGCTTATGCACTATTACTTCAAATTAACGTGGCAAGTTGCGAAGCAACTACTGTACTTAAGGAGTCGATCTGGAACAACGCTTTAGCCCTCTATAGGCCCTCTACTCGAGAGTTTATACCACAAGGTCCTGCACATGAACTAAACATCGATACATGCATGTTGCAGCTTGAACTCACTACTGTACTCTCTGTGAGTAAGGTACTATAGGTACAATGTGGAACTACTGTTGAAGTTTCTGCATGTTTATATCTCTGTCAATAAATGCAGTTGAATACGATTGAAACTATGATGCGAATAGCGAAAAGAACATGATGTTATAGTGGGCAAGTTGTATACGAATGACAGGAGTTTTGCACCTAACTCCACAGACTTTGAGATTCGTTCTGACATCAATGAGATATGACATTTTGGAGGCAAATGCACTCATTGTTGTTTCATATCAAACTATATCAATTCCCTGATAATTGACTGTTCAGGTGGATGATTTATGAAGTTTACCGTGTCAGTTATATCATTGCCATGGAAAACCTACACAGCGTTCCATAATAGCCAGCTATAAGCAAAATGCATTTCCAGAACAATAGCCAGTATTTTCACGTCTCACGACAACCATTCATTAAGGATTGATGGAAACTCAGGTAAAGGATCAAACTTCCTATAGCCGGGTTGATGCGCCAATACCAACTTGATAGGGTGCTGTCTAATCTTCCGATATTAAGTTAAGCAGAGTAAAGGTGAATATAAGTAGAGGTATTGAAATTTATGTTTTATTGCAAGCTCAGATGTTATAGTAATTTACACGAAGATGTGCCATCTTCTTGGACATTCTGAAACTTTCCTTCAACAAGATATTTCCTCGGGTTTGAGTCAAGGCCTTATGTTTGGCAAGTCTCAAAAAGAAACGATGTAATGACATTGGACGATAATAACCAGTATGCTTACGTTATTAACATAATACCTGTGTAAGTACAGGTAGCTGCTCTATTCTACCTCAGGGTGAAGACCCACAGGAGACAGCAAAAGTCTTTGGTGCAAATCTAGAGATCTGAAATCCCGAACATCTAAAGGGGAGTTTGTTAATACGGAGATTATTCGGTTACCGACTTCGAGAGAAGTTGGCGTTGTTTTCATATATATAAATCTGTGCTCTACAGGTAGAAACCTCTTGATTTGAACATGCACGACCATTTGTAGGATCTTCCACGACCGTAACTAAATGGTGGTACAATACACAATTATTGGTGGCACAATTTCCCAGATCAAAGTCTCACTGAGCTAGATACCGTAGTACAAGTTGGCGAGGTTTATAAAAATCACGCAATAACCTCTATCCTCCATGACCCCATAACTTCTTCTTTACACGGTGTCCAAAACAAAGTCGAGAGAGTTGAATATCTGTTGATGTGAGGAAATGAACTGCGAGGTAGAGAAAGTACTGCCAACATCTGTAGATGTACTAGTGTGTACTTCTGAACATCCGTTGAACTATGTACGATTGAGTCGTGAAAATGCTTGTGGGTTAACGTAGAATCATGAAGGAAATATACGTGAGATGACTACTATAGTCACCAGGTCAGCCAGATAGCCCCGGCAGTGGTCGACACGCAAAACTATTCTCAACATGGTGTCTTCGACGACTCCGAACTTTGCTTGCATGTCTCTTACAACTTGCAAAATTTCTACTCTAAAGCGTTGAGAAGCTTATTTGAATCAGGCGAGAATAGTTGAGGAAGAATCTCAAAGTGTTTTCCTGTTTCCTGTTTCCTGTTTCAAAAATATAAATTTGTTTGAAAAATTACTATGAGGGATAATCTGCACAAGGTCTACTGTAGCCGTAGCAACTTCATTAAGGTGAGATAATAGAATAAAAATAATCTAAAAAGATAAGTATAAACACTATATCATTTTACCAATGACATTTTGAGGGTGTGATGGAGGATTTGAAGCAACTTTGTTTCATGCGGAGGAATATACCTACTGTCTACGGGGAGATAGCACCTTAAGAGTTTAAAGGTAGATGAGTTCTCTCTTTACTTTTGCTTTCTTCTCATTTTGTGAATGTTGATAGACTAATATTGGAGATGCTTTCCTCTGATGTTGTGGATGTTGATAAACCAATCTTGGAGACATATGTGGTTGAGGCGAAGGAATGATCTTTCTCTCCATATGCTCTTAGGGCAAATGAGAGACTGTCTATTCTTACATGGCTTTCTATCCTTTGTCTCTTTTATCTTTTGAGTGGACAAGAGGTTTACAGTCTTCCTTGATGTACCAGTAATTTCAGTACTCGCTACATTCTTTTCAGCTCACTCATATGTATTGCTTGTGTTACTAAGGATGCCTTTGCTCTTGCACTAGTAAGGGTTTAGGCTCTTGCATCCCAGCTCTACCATGTATTAGAGTATTCCAACTTATGCCGATTACTTTCTCCATGATGATGAGGTTCTACCTAGGTTTTGTTTACCCATCTACATCTTCATTACCCACTTGTGAATGTGGTTCTACACTAGATATAACAAGGGTTCACATGACTTGTGTGTTCTTTTAGAAGACAAAGGATAGCTACCCATGATGTAAAAAACATTTTAGTGTTTGCCATGGCAAGAGAAAGAATGGATATATCATTTAGAGGGAGTCTTCTTATACTTTGCAGACTAAATGAGTTAGAGTATTTGGGCCAAGATGACCAGGTGACAAGTAGCACACATTGTGATGTAGTTTTGGAGGGTGCAATTACACATCCTCTTGGATGTGTAAAAAAAAAGTGATAGTAGCCAAGGTCTCCTAGTATTGTAGTGTGTAGTGAAATCAACTCTTTTTTTAGCTTTGAAATTTTATGGAACAATGGATATGAGATTTGAAATATTTGTCAAGAAATGCACAAAAACCTTTCATAATAAATATCAAAGATACCGCTCTCATTTTCTTATTTCATAGCTTATTATAGACAATGTGTGTTCATTGTTCGTGAAATAGCTCTAGCTGGTGCTCTTCATAAGAGAATAATCATATTAGATAAAGTGTTTTCAAATACTCCCGTGGTATGTGGACCATACGAATTGTATAACTCAGATATCTTAGGTGTACGACATCTTTCTCATACGGATATTACTGGGATTTGATCTATTTTATCTAATGTGTTTTATCTTTGTACAGCTTGATCCTTCCCAAGCTTCTTGTTATCCTATCAGCCTTGCTCTTGGGTTCGAAACACCGCTGCTAGAACTTGCATAGGCATATGACACAAGCACAATCAATCAAAGAACAAATCATTCAACCCACTCAAGAATCGCTGTTGCAAGAATTATTGTTCATTAACTCAAATGGCGAAGGACCATGTCAGTCCGGAAGATTTGGAGATAAGTTTACTGGACCTTTCTACTATTTCTGATTGCATGTAAGTGATCGTTGATGGTACGTTGCAACTTGCAGTCATAAGTGGAAGGCAAGGACAAAAAGCCCATGCTTCACCATCTCCATGGATTACTTTTCCAATTTGTATCCCGATTTGGTGCATGGAAACACATTCTTCTCTCGAGACTCAATTACAGTGCAATACTTTAAGCAGCAGAAAACAACCTCAGTACGGTGCATAATGCTTCCTCGGGGCCCACTCCGACGTGGTGCCGGAGTGCACCGTATTCAGAGGTCTTCCTCAACACTCTCCGGGTCACTGCGTCTACCTCCAGATCCAACCATGATTTGATTCTGCCCTGTCCTTGCGTTAGGTTCTCTGAACTCAGGATGCCTTGCAACGGTCAGAGAAGAACCCAACCCAACCCAGCGTTCCTAAACGAAGATCGAATCATGTCCGCCCGTACTCGGGTCTAATTTTGACAGAGGTGTTTACTGCATGAGAGTCGCTGAGCATGTCGCGTCGATGACGGGCTGCTTTACATGGGTGAAAAAGGTCAATACGCTGACATGGCTGGTTGCCCACGTGGTTTCAGGAATACTCCATTTATAGCTCGGCGGCAGTGTCCTTCGGCTAGTGCAGGCTGCCAAATGAATCTAAAAGTACCAGTTCTAAGAACCACCTAGTTGACATGGAATTTGACTGAGCATGAGCTGTATCACGAAACCTATTTCTACAAAGGGGAGACAGTCAAGAGCCGACCTTTTATATACCTTTGTTTAAGGAAAAGAAAACGCTTTGTAGGATGTGGTGCGCAAGAGCGTGGTAGCGGTTAAGACAAAGAAAAGCAAATACATAAAGCGTGGTAGGGGGCTCACCCCTTTTTCATGCATGAAACTTCTTTCTCATCGAGAATCCAGATTAAAGCTGTTGTTTAACTTTATTTCTTACTGTCGTAGTACCTTCGTGTGGTTTACTATGTGTGATGATGAAGTTATTGGCGTAAAACTGACTTACATTCAAGGTCAAAAGTGTGAATAGAACAGCTATAAAATTTATGGAATAAAGGTTCTTTGTTCTCAGGTATACTTTCCAATGGTAAGGTGCCAACATGATATTTGGGGCATTTACTTTTTATAAATGTTCCATTGAGTAGAGAAGTTGATCGGTCAGAAGAAAAGAGATTCATGCAAAGTAGTTTTGTTAAACCAGATCATCTTACCAACATATTGCTATACAGGTTAGAATTACAAAACACAACTAAATCAACATAAATAGTGACGGATGATGATAGAGGGGTGGACTGTATGTCAATAACTAACTGCATAGAATGACTGTGAAATAATATTGATGGCAATAAGTCCTAGTTCTTAGCTTACGGTTGGCGTGCACAAACTTCAGCTTTCACATGTATTTCAATAAAACAACACAACTTAAGAAATTATTCACGTTATGTAGGTATTAATATGAGTAATGATCTTCTTTCTTCACTTCTTTTGGTATATTACACTCCATGTAAGGTATAAATAGAATTAGTTCTAAATTTGTGTCACTAAAGAGACTTGTCAAGATTTCGACCCTCATAACTTGCAGCCGTATATGACACATGCAAAACCAATCAAAGAACAAATCATGCAAGAACCACTGTTGGAACAATCACTATTCAATAACCGAAATGGCCAAGGACCATGTCAGCTGGAAGATATGGAGATAAATATTACTGGACATCTCGACAATTTCTGATTGCATGATAAGTGAGTGTTGATGGTACGCTGCAACTTGCAGTCATAAGTGGGCCTCAACGACCAAAAGCCCATCTCTATTGGGATTGCTTTTCCAATTTGTACCCCAAGTTGGTGCATGTAAACACATTCCTACCTCGACTCCATTACAGCGCAATATTGTAATATATTATACACCTCCACATTGCTTGAAGAATAGTTTCTACGTTAGCACGTCAGGAAACATGGTTATTCTCATTAGTTCAGAGAGATAGGTCACTAGAGTATTCCACCCTGTCAGTGTGACATGGCAGGATACTTGTACCTTCTTACCGAATCGCGAAGTCAAAACTACGATAGCGGAAGAATTGGAAACACAGGTCAGACTACTCTGAAGAATACAATAAACCAAACGTACGCACTGTCAGGATAGGGAATCCTGTTTGACAGAAGCTGGCTACGGTGGCGGGCCTTGACACGTTGCGGGATTCTCGTACGATGTCGGATCCTCGGTTACCGTCGGCGCCGCATACAGCCGGCCACATAGCTCAGAGGAAGGCAATCGGTAAGGTGGACTGTTCGGTCCTGGAGCTGGAGTCGCCTGAATTTGTGTCAGGAAGCGGAGATGAGTAGATAACTGCCTTGTGCAACTTGAGAGGAAAGTGGACGTCAAATCCGAAACACGGCACGCGCAAATCATGTCAGGAAGATACGAGATCGACGCTCCTGAATGGCAATCTGGTCTTAGATCCCCCTGCGCCGTGGATCTCTGGATGTTCGACCCTGTACCTTTGCGGATTCAAGGTCAAGTACCGCTACGATATGAAGCATGCATTTGCTGTTCAGGTACAGTAATGTTTCCTTGAAGTACAGATAATCTGAGAAAGATAACATCAGTCGGAGTCTGCAGATTATGTTAAAGTATAGAGGAAATTAAAATCTGCAGACGGACAGATATTTCGTTGGGATATTCAACATTTCAGTCCAAGCTCCAGTGGAAACAAGTAGCCATATTTCTGTGATCACCAATTTCTCACGGAAACAATATATCGTCTCTTTGTCTTCTTGAGGTTACGAAGTTCAAACTTTCGCATATTTCTCGACCCAAACCTTTATTAGCTCTGAAACTGTCGCAGGAAAACCCTTTTGTTTGCCATCTGTTGATCAAGGACGAGATGGACTACCTAGTCAGAATTTTACGCCATCCTCTTTAATAGGAAATAGGTTTCAATTATGTCTACTCTGATTGAATTCACGCTTAGTGCTTTTGAAAGAAAACTTGGATAGCGTCTCTTTACTTCCTGGACACGACTTAAACTCGACCTACTGAAAGTGGTAAAACACAAAGGTAGGCGGTGAGTTTTTTTGATACAAATGTTTACCCCGAACAAATATACCGTTTGGCATTTTAGCGAAACCGATGCTATGTGTTTCTATCTATCTTACAACGGAAATACAGGAAATTTGTCGCACAATAACGAACCGTATCAAAGTCGAGTATAAAACATATTATTCTCTCATATATCACTGATTCTCATGTAGTAAAGTTCTGCTGAGTCCTTGGGGCTCCACTAAGAAAAGATAGTCAAGTGTAAAAATGTAATTGTTAAACATTGCACACTTATAAATGTCCAAAATGCATACGAAAGCTGAGTGTGCCTTAGCAGAAACGACATGTGTTGAATTAAAAAACTAAAACGCAAAGAACTTCAAAGACTGAGTAGACCTCTGGTAGAAATGTACCCATTCTATCTACTCTACCACAACAAGTGCAGTTTATGGGTACATTATTGCTGCAGAATAACCTATTTATACCACATCTTCGATAGAATGTAAAAGGAGGCGGGTGGAAATAAACATGCACCCAAGTTGCAGAGATGAAATCACCTTCTATAGCAAGATACACACCCGTGAGATTACGGTGGGAATTATGGTAGAGAGAGATTGAGAGTGAATGATCTGGAAACGTAGGGTTCCACGAGTTAGGAGTGATTTTGACATCTTCATCAGAAGTGTAGGAGAGAAGCAATGTGCTCTCTTGAACCTGTTGGGGACGGGAAAAGGATCATCCTTATCCGCCATAAACGGTGGTGGTGGTGGTGGTGGAGGAGGAGGAGGAGGTGGAGGTGCGCGGTATCGATCCTTATCTACTGCACGTAGTTAGGGGCACAGTCGAGGTGGGCAATTACCACATCCATCACCCACAGCTGATGATTAGCGGTGCCTCTCATGATTACGGTCCAGCGGCGCTTTCCCGCAGCAGAAAGAATGTGCGCTGGTGCCTAAGTAGGGTGCACGGAAGGGAAAATGTCGGAATTTCTTCGTCGTGACAAAACGAATCGAATAGGTCAGGACTCGCGTTCGGTTTTCGTGACGCCATCGTCCTGACGTCAGTCGCTGATGGTGCCTCTCCTCCTTGACCATTTGCAATGACCGTGCTCTCCCTTTTGTCGAATTGTATACACTGGACCGGTACTTCTGAGTCTTCAAATCTTTATATACACCCGAACTTATTTCGCGAAATTCTATGTTATGACATAAAGTCTTGTTTGACATGAAGCCAATTTGTTGGGAATAGTGGTTAGACTGGAACGAATTTGTTTGACGAAGGCCTTGCGACTTGCAGAAGAACTCGATCTAAATGACTGTACAGCATATGCATTATGGATCTGGCGGTCTGGAGGTACGGAGAACGAGCGGAGCACAAGCAGAAATATCCAATCGGGTCTAAAACGAGCCCCCACTAGACGGCTTACGATAGACCAAAACTGCAATGGAAGGAACGGTCTTTGAGTTGAATGATATGAATATTTATTCAACATGACAACTGGAATTGAAATGGTTTCGCATTAGATCTGGTCCTGTAAGGACATCCTCAGATTGTTGTGTATGTGCGTACCATTCGTTGAAAAATTGAGTATTATCCCGCTGGATGAAATAGCAGCAGTGTAAGTTGGGAGCGTGACAGACAGGAAACTTTTACCGTCCTGTAAAGTCTGGAGTGGTAAGAGTACAGTGTAGAGTACAGTAGAAGGAAGGAGACTGACTGCATGGAGGAGAAGTGAAAAGTCTACTTGTACGAGAAAGGACTCTTGTTCTTTTCGAGAAAGAACAAGAGTCCAATTAGACCTGAGTTTAATTTGGACGGCGACTGACTGATGATGAACGAATGAAAGCCTGTGGTTTGTGGACGGACGGGACGTGCCGGAATTTGGAAATCGAGATGCAAACGAGTGAATGAGAGACGGCGAGGAAGAGAGATTGGATTTTGGAATGAGACAGAAAAGGGGCAAATTATGTGTGAAGCGTGGGGAAAAACATTTTTCTTCTTGATGCGCGTGTGTAGACTTAAGTATGTGGAAGTGGGATATCATGTGGAGAGGGATGAGGTTTTTGTCTGCCGGCGGATGGATTGCTCCAGTC
This sequence comes from Lunularia cruciata, assembly GCA_948567375.1. Lineage (NCBI taxonomy): Eukaryota > Viridiplantae > Streptophyta > Marchantiopsida > Lunulariales > Lunulariaceae > Lunularia > Lunularia cruciata. The sequence continues at coordinate 8,099,915 of OX419762.1, read as the reverse complement.
CCGTTGGGCATCCTCGTCTTGACGACTTGTGGCAATCACGGTAAGGTTGGAAAGCTTCATCTGGTCATGTAAACACTGTGCTGTACTTCAAAACAGCCAGAAATAACGAACCAGTGGGGCTGTTGCAGTGACAAGACATTGCAAAAAAGTCCAGGTAGGGTGGTCGACATAGCTGCGGACAACTTCCGCAAGTGGCGCAGTGAAAACTTCGGCAGGCAGGTAGTCAGGCCCATGTTTTATCCATCTCTCCGGAGAGAAGGTCGAGTCGTCCAAACCTTTTAGGACCGCAGAAGTCCCGCACCAGATTCGTGGGGTACTGTGGTTCCCAAGGTGTCCTGCGGTATGGTTGATCCTCTTAGGGTACCTTCTGGGACAGAGGCAAGTCCAGCTCACTAAGAGAGAAATTCGTCGTTCAAATTGGGTGACAAAGCATTTGAAGATCCATGAGAGCAATCCGAAGAACAGATGTATAGAGCTGCTAGCCTGTTTAGAAACAATGCGGTCTTAGGAATGTCCAAATTGGTGGGTAGGGATGATACCCGCTCCCTTTCAAGTGGCAATGATAACACCTGTTCGCTATCGGAGCCCGGTAGAGAATCTATTGCTTCTATCATCAACCTGGAGGCCACAGTGAGTAACGGAGGTTGGTTCGGTTGCAATCTGCTCGCCATCGGCCCCACCCCGATCTCATAGATTTTTCCACATTTTCTCTTTTAGGTTGAAACAAGGACCGATAAAGCAGGTAGGTTGGATATTGCTGTTTCCCGTCATGAATCCATACTCGGAACTCCTGCAAGTTCTGAAGAGAAGAAAGCGACCGCATGTAATAATAATAGGGGGCTTCAGAAATAGGTTTGACGGATGTCCACGGGATACATAACAAACTTCGGAATAATTTTTAGTGAATTCTGTAACAATACGAGATTGCAATAACTGAATGCTCCAAGATATATTTTGCAAATTGCATTTATTTATAAAAATCAAATCATACGTTACGGATGTTGGGGAAGAACGCAACTAAATCCCAAACCGCAACTAAATAAATGATTATCAGAAAGAGTACCGTGTTTCCTCAAGAGGGTAGCCATGTGGTCATATGAGTGGTCACGTATGATTTATGATTTGGTTTTCGTATTCAAGATCCAAAATGACACCGCCTAACAATTCAAATTTCTAAACTCTAATTCACCACCCTATGGAGCAAATGTGCGAGTTGTCGGGCAACTAATGGCGGTTTTGTAGTTTTGCATTGGTGCGGGAAATGATCAACGCCGCCGTGCAGCAACCAAGAAATTGATTAGAGGTTGATGATTCTGACGATTCTTACGCTAGGAGTGCAAACAAATTTTTGCAATGGGAGATCAAGTACCTTGTTTTAGTGTAGGAGATTCACTTATCGATGCTGATCTGGGACCTATAGAGTCATCTTTGGATTTGCAACCTCAACAACCATTAGGGTAATTTGGAGACTTGTTGAGGATGGCTTCTTCCGTGTTGGGCAAAACCAAGGAGGATGAACGATTTTGCATGGCAACACACCATTATAGCCAAATACTGGATTATTTGGAGGACCTCGAGCATTTTGCACAAATTCATGGTGTGAATTGCAAAAAGCACATTCAGAAATCGACAACATTTAGTTTCATGGCAACCTTTTTGATTAGGGAGGGTCAAGGATTTCCCACTTCTATGACAGATGACACACTTTACAAGAAATGGTTGCGGTACATGAAACAGTACAAAGAAACTCAAGAGCTTAAGAACAAGTCTACGGGAGAAGGTTTCACCTAGAAGGAATATGGCAAAGGGTGGAGAACTATAGAAAATAAATTGAATGGAATGTGCCCGCATTTTGCAAGAATGGAAGCCATGTTTGGGACCAGAGCAAACATAAGTCCACCGGCAATGGTAAGTTTAGGAGATTGTAATCCTAATTTGAGCAAGATTTGTGAGGTTGGCGAGGAGGAGGTCCATGAAGGTACGCAAGAGTGCTCTCAATTCTCATCTCCTCCAGAGGTGGTGCTCCTTGACTCGGGCCCCGAGTTGGTTGCAAACACCCAAGGGGTGGAAAGTTTACCAAGTGGCATGGACAATAGAATCCTATCACCTGAGGATGAGTCTCCATTGGTTCCACCGATCGAGGACTCACGTTTCATTACACCACCGCCTTTAATTTCTACAAGAGATGGATCCGATTGTGCTTTTGCCGACCAAGAAGAGGAAAATGACCCAAAGAGGAGGAAAGGTGGAATATCTACAAGTAAGGTACCCAAGTTGTCACCTAGTTATGTCATTGTCTCATGATTTAGCAAAAATTACCATGTTGAAGGTAGATATTATGGAATCTAGAGAGAGGTTAAGACTAGCTGAAATAGAAGCCATCAACATGAGCAAGAGAGAGAAAACAATGATTAGAATGGAAGTAGAGTGTGTTAGATTAGAGATAGAGAAGATGAAAATTGAAATTGAGAAATAATTGAGCGTAGATAAAAGGAAAGCTAGAGCAGACAAACACAAATTTAAGGAGAAGAGTTTAGAATCAAAGCGCACTCATGAAATCAAAATGAGTCTCATACAAGCAGGGAAAACTCCCGAGGAAATAAGTAACTATTTTAAAGTGCTCACTCAAGATCAACGTCCATCATACTCTACTGATAGTGACTGGTATACCATCATATATGTAACAATATGGAGTTTAATGACGAAGTTAGTTGGGCTTACTAAGTAGCACATAAGACAAATTAGCCTAGAATATTCCAGAAGTACCTAGGAAGCTTCTTGGGAAGCTTCCTGGCTAGCTTAGCTTGCACCTCAAGCAAGTAGCTTCTAGAAGGAAGCTTCTAGAAGCTTCCAACTAGCTTAGCTTGCACGCCAAGTAGGCGGCTTCTAAAACAAAGCTTCTTGAGAAGCTTCCTAGTTAACTTGGCTTGCACTCTAAGAAAGCGGCTTGAGGAAGCTTCTTGAGAAGCTTCTCAAAGACCTTATATGCTACCTATAAATACCAAAGCCAAAGCTCATGCTAGGGATTTGGAGTTTTCCCTCATTCAAGTGTCCCAATGTGAGTTTCCATTCTCCTATTTCTCTCCTTGGTCTCGGTCTTTTACATTGGTATTAGAGCAAGAATGGGATGGATGGAATTTATGGACCACCAAATCCACTTCCACCAAATCCACTTCCACCAAACCATTGGGATTTTTGTGTCCAAATACTACCCAGGCATCATTTCACAAAATTCATCACCTCGCACTTTGGATAAGATTTTTTGCATATGATCACCATATCTGAGGAACCCTTGGTGCTTCCGGTTGTAACTTATGGAGAATGGGGTGAACGTGTTGTTTCTATATGTTAGTAAATTAGATAGATTAGGGGTAGTGTGATAGAGTAGCAACCATGGCGGCAATACCCAATGTTATCCTTGCTATGCAACAACAAATCAAGCACCTTACTCGATTGTTGGATGAATGAGATCTTCGACGACAAGAGTAGATAGAGAGTATACCAATTTGAGAAGGAGAAGATTGGATCAGATTGCCTAAACCCAAGGTATTTGAAGGCAAGAATCTTCCGGGTGTAGTGGAGAATTTTGTGTTTGATTGTGAACATTATTTTGAAGCTACCAATCTACAAGACAAGCAAAAATAGATTCTCTTGGCTTCTAGCCAATTGGATGGAGTAGGAAAGCTATGGTGGAGATTCCAAGTGGAGTGAGCTGAATGAAAAATGGTTGCAGCAATCTTGACATGGGCAGAATTCAAGAGCACAATAATTAGTCGGTTCCAAGCTATAAATACCACACAAGCTGCATGAGATAAGTTTGCAAAGTTGAAACAAATTGGCTCTATAAGAAGTTACATCACGTAGTTCCAAAACACCATCATGCAAATTCCAGATATATTGGAAAGTGAAGCTTTGGATCGATTTGTGAGGGGCTTGAAGGCAAGAACCAAATTAGAGGTAACCATGCAAGAGCCACAACACTTGGAGGAAGCCATGCGGTTGGCCGAACATTTTGATTCCTTGGTGGCAACAACTTGACCTCGACCTTGACCTCCATAGAGCCTACCAATACACTGCACACACGTGGAAGAGCCAGCACCAATGGAGATTGATGTCATTCAACAAAGACCACTTGGCATGACAGATAGAGAGAAATTGTGACAAAATGGTGGTTTTTTTTATTGTTGCCAATTGGGACATCCCATTGTTGAATGTCCACTCAAGAATGGACGACCTCAACAAGTTGCCCAGGTGGAGGTTGTGGAGTGGAATGATCAAGGAAACAAAGAATCCCAGTAGGAGATTTCAAGCCGTCTACTAAGAGCTTGATTAGTTCCAATAGGATGAAAGGCTTGACCTATGCAAGTTTGTTTCACTTGCAAGGTACAATATCTAATCGAGGTTGTAGGATTTTGGTTGATTCTTGAAGTTCAAAGAATTGCATGTCTATGCAAGTAGCAAAGGAATTGGGTATTCCTATCAAGCCAATGATTGGAAGTAGTTTGATGATAGCGGATGGTAGAAAGGGTTCTGCATTCCGCACCTCACATCCTATTACCTTCAAGATTGGGAAGGAGTATTTGGAGTGTATGAGGTTTGTCATGGCACCTCTACACTATGATATCATTCTGGGTCTACCTTGGCTTGAACATCATAAGGTTCAATTTGATTGGACCCGATGCCAAATTCAAGTACAACACCAAGGTAGGAATTTCTAATTAGGTTGTCTGGCACCTCTGAGTAAGACGCCTAAGGATCGTCAGCCCCAAGATGGGAAGTTTGTTGAGAAGGTAGCCATAGAGCGAACCTGGCAGGGAGATGAGTCCCAAGATGGGAAGTTTGCCGAGAAGGCAACCAGGGAGCAAGCTTGGAAGAGAGATGAGTCCCTAGAAGGGAAGTTTGTTAGTAAAGCAGCCATAGAGAAATCTTTGGAGGAAGATAAGTCTATATTTGCAGTGCGGATCGAGCCGATTGCACAAGAACAATCTGCAAAGGGCCAAGAGCCTCATCAAGCAATGATTGATCGGATAGTTAAGGAGTTTGCGTACGTGTTTCCGGATGATCTGCCAAAGGGATTACCCTCCGATTGAGATATGCTCTTCAAGATCAAGCTATTGCCAGGAAGTACTCCAGTGAGTAGACCAATCTATCGGCTCTCACCAAAGGAGTTGGAGGAGTTGTGAACAACACTTATAGAGTTGTTGGAAAAGGACTTCATATGACATAATACCTCTCCTTGGGAAGCACCGGTACTATTTGTTCCAAAGAAAGATGGAGGACTTCATTTTTGTATTGATTATCATGGGCTCAATAAGCAAACCGTGAAGAATGCATATCCCTTGCCTCGGATCGATGACTTGCTTAATCAACTAAGTGGAGCACGCTACTTTTCCAAGCTGGATCTTTGTAGCGGCTATTGGAAAATTTTTATTGATAGAGAGGATGTGCAAAAGACTGCCTTTTGCACCAGGTATGGGCATTTTGAGTAGAGAGTTCTACCTTTTGGACTCAATAGTGCTCTAGCAGTCTTCATGGATCAGATGCATCGGGTGTTGGATGGGCTATTGGATCGGTCCGTGGTGGTGTTCTTGGATGATATCTTAATCTATAGCAAGATAGAGGTAAAACACATGAATCATGTGCAAGAAATCCTAAGATGACTATGACAATGGAAATTTTATTGCAAGAAGTCAAAATGTGCCTTTTAGCAGAAGGAGGTTACCTTCTTGGGTCATAAGATCTCATCAGAGGGGATCAAGATGGAAGAAGAGAAAATCAAGGCCATTATTGATTGGACTACCCTAAAGGATGCTATAGAAGTATGGGCATTCAATAGATTGGCCTGTTTTTACCGATGGTTCATCTATTATTATGCTCATGTGGCTGCACCATTGACTGACCTCTTGGGAAAGAACTTGAGCTTCCAATGGACCACCAAACATGAAGAAGCATTCCAGAAGTTAAAGCATATAGTGTCTTCAAGACCCATCCTTCAACCATATGATCCTCAACTACCCTGTGTGGTTGATTTTGATGCTTCTAACTTTGCAATTGGAGCTGTGCTACAACAAGAATTCCTAGATGGACTCCATCCCATTGCCTTTGTGTCTCACTGAATTAATACGGCTGAACAAAACTACTCTACTCAAGATCAAGAACAACTTGCAATGGTATACGCCACCAAGGTATGGAGGCATTACCTCTTGGGGAAATAACTGATCATGCAAATTGATCACAAACCATTGTTGCAGACCTTACACTTGGAACACATGAAGAGTCAATATCATCAATGGGAGGAACAACTCCAACTGTATGACATCAAACTTGAGTACAAACCACATTGGTTCCATGTCATCCTTGATGCTTTACCACAACGACCTGATTTGAAGTCTCTTCCTCTCATCACAACAGCAATTTCAACAATGTTAGTTGACTCCAAGGTCCAAAACAAGTTTTAGTCAGCTCTACACAAAGATCCCTTCTTCCAAATGGTACATGGTCACCTTACGGCATGCAATAAGGAGTACAACACCTTCTCCATCAAGGAGGGCCTTTAATTCCATGAGGACCGGATGTATGTTCCAGCTAAAGGTGATCTTTGACTTGTGCGCCTTCAAGAAGCCCATGATTTACACATCGCTGGTCACATGGGTGTGGACAAGACCTTGGGTACCCTCTAACGTCAACGGTGGTGGCCCAAAATGACACAAGATGTTCAAGAATTTGTCCAATTGTGTGAGAGTTGCCAACGTAACAAGGCCAACAACCAAAAGTTGAGTGGACTCCTTCAACCACTTGCCATTCCATCCACTTGCTGGGAGCATGTGAGCTTGGATCTTATCACATCCTTGCCAAAGACAAAACAAGGACACACTGCAATTGTGGTGTTTGTGGATAAGCTTAGTAAACAAATCCACTTGGCACCAACCTGGGATACCACGGATGCTCCAACCTTAGTGCAAATCTACTTCAACAATATCTTAAAGCATCATGAGATGCCACGTGTACTCATCTCCGACCGTGATCCTTAATTTATCGTGAAATTTTGGCAAGCACTCTTCTAGATACACGGCACCAAGCTTGCTTTGTCCACGACCTATCATCCTCAAAATGATGGACAAACCAAACATGCAAATCGTACATTGGAGGATATGTTGCATGCCTTTGTCAATGTCCACCATACCAATTGGGATGAATGTCTTACAGTTGCAGAATTTGCCTACAACAATTCCAAACCGGCAAGCACCGGATTTTCTCCTTTCTTTCTCAATTTTGGCCAAGATCCGCTTGTTTCAGATTCTCTTCTTGCTCCCTCTCCATCTCAAGTTCCTCATTCTTCCACATTCTTGACCACTCTATTCCAATCTCTCCAACAAGCCAAGTCTCACTTCCTTGTTGCTTAGAATTGCCAAAAAAAATTTGTGGACCACCATTGTCGTGATCTCACCTTTGAAGTCGGTAATAAATTCATATTATCCTCTAGTAATCTCCCTCTCCCACTTGATACTTAAGTTTGTAAACTTGCACCTAATTGGATAGGACCCTTTGATATCACCGAAATTGTCTCTCCTGTTGCTTATCGACTTGCCTTGCCTTGTCACATGCGTATCTATCCTATTTTTCATATTTCCAAGTTGAAACCCTTTTTTCCTAATCCCTCTTCCTTTTCCTCTTGAGTCCAACCTCCCCCTCTTCCTATCCCTATCAATGACCATGAGGAGTACGAAGTTGATTGTATCCTTGCACGTTGCCATATTCAACGAGGCCGTCGCCAACGTACGGAGTACAAGGTCCTTTGGAAAGGGTATGCCCTTCATGATGCCATATGGGAACCTCTTTCTCACCTCCAGTATGCACAGACTGCCATCTAGGAATTTGAAGCTTCACTGGCAACGAGGACATCACCAACTAGCGGCGGGAGAATATATAACAATATGGAGTTTAATGACAAAGTTAGTCGGGCTTACAAAGTAGCACATAAGACAAATTAGCCTAGAATATTCCATAAGTACCTAGGAAGCTTCTTGGCTAGCTTAGCTTGCACCTCAAGTAAGTAGCTTCTAGAAGGAAGCTTCTAGAAGCTTCCAACTAGCTTAGCTTGCATGCCAAGTAGGCGGCTTCTAGAAGCAAGCTTCTTGAGAAGCTTCCTAGTTAACTTGGCTTGCACTCTAAGAAAGTGGCTTGAAGAAGCTTCTTGAGAAGCCTTAAGGGCCTTATAAATACCAAAGCCAAAGCTCATGCTAGGCATTCGGAGTTTTCCTTCATTCAAGTGTCCCAATGTGAGTTTCCATTCTCTTATTTCTCTCCTTGGTCTCAGTCTTTTACAATGTAACCTTTATTATGATTATAATAAAGATGAGTTATGGAAACTTGATAAATGCTTCTAGTATCCGCCTGATGCAACTTGTTACCACTCAGTTCCTCTCATGTTTTTCCTTTGCCATACATAGTAAGCGCACGAGTTGGCCCTCATAGCCGCCCATAAAGTCTTTCTTGTAGTTGCTAGTAGCACAGTAAGCCCAAGATGCCTTGAGTTGGTGCTCATAGCTGCCCAAAAGTCTTTCTTGCTGCCGCTAGTTGCCGCTCAATGCAACACTTCCTTGAATAAAGGCCAGTTAGTGCTCATCGGTGCTCATGTGCACTAGTAGGCACTTGTCAAAGCTAGTGAGCACTAGTAGTCACTCACAGTGTAAATTTGGTAGGTGCTAGTTGATGCTTGTGGCCGCTAGGAGGTGCTCACAGACATTGGGAGGTACTTGTAAATTTGTTAGGCGCTCATCGGCACTCGTATGTACTTCTTGATGCAAGTCATGGCTTGAAGACGCTCAATGGCGCGTGTTGGCACTGAGGGCCGCTCATGATGGGTTTAGGATGGTGACTCTTGATAGAAATGGTGCACAAATTTGCAAGGTGATGACAAGTTTGATACACAAGGCACAATTGAGTATATAACACATGAAAATACAAGAGTTAGAAAAAAATATAAGAGTTCACAAGTGTAACTTGTGAATATGAGAGTTCACAAGGCTTTCTAACACCTCCACACCCACGGGAATGACATGAATTGAAAAGAAGAAGGTTTATATAACCTAGGCAGTTGCAAAAAAAAGTCAACACCAAACATCCTAAATGTACACTTTTGGAGAAAATTTTCATTTTTCAACCGAAAGAACTCAAATCCCGAGTGGCAACATGCGGCACTTCCCATCACCAACCGGCACAAGCAAGCATTGCATATTTCACACAATGCCTACCAGCGCCTACCAGCGCCTACCACCGGTGCCTACCAGTGCTGATGAGTGCATTTAATATTTGTGCATATTGGAGTGCGGTTGCCAACATCTGCCAGTGTCTACGAGTGCCATCGAGTGGCGCCGATAGGCGCCACTCGATGACCCAAAGTCATTTTTTTATGTTTGTGAGTGGCCTCCAGTGTGTACGGGTGTGTATGAGTGCCATCTCAACATCTGCACACTTTTTTCTAACAACATCCGACAATTGACTTTCAAGTGTAAATTGCTAAACATCACACCTTGTAAGTGTAAGCGGAGGCCTTACAAATGTACAGATTAAGCTTCATAGAATTCTTTTTGCATCCTTTGAACTCTTATCCCAATATTACATCAAGATACACTATTACATCAAGATACACTCATCATCTAAGATAAAGACTCATGGTCTAAGTTACCAGACTATGAGATGAATAATTGAAAGATATATATTTCATTATATGGAATCTCAATCAATTGAGTGTATCATCATTGTTATAATCAAGGAAATGTTACATCACCCTTGATCTACTTTCTTCTCTACCAAGTTCTATACCATGAAAAGATATTTCTGAATCTATTTGAGTTTCCTTTGTAAATATGCCATCGTCCTTTGACCAAAGGTCAAACCTATTGATTCAAAAATTATGTAAAAGAATACACACCGATACCCACTTTAACAAATAAGCATTTCTACTATTTCTTTCAGTTGCACTCTTAGCTCGCAAAGAGCTTCCATTACTCCTATACAATGCTCATTTATCACTCTTGCCTTTGCTAAATATTTATTAAACTCCTGCTTTTCCTCTCATCAAGCCTGCTTGAAAGCGAGGACTAGGTGATGCATGGGTATATACTCCAAATGACCTTAAAGGTACTCCTTTGCCTCAAAAGTGCGACATCTCACTTAGGTTCAAATCATTCCATAGTGACAATTTTCTCAAACAAGTCATGTCATGACATGACCCTGGCATTCCTGCAAATAAAAAATCAGGCCATAATTTTAGTAAACTATAAAAAAAAGGATCAGCAATGCATTGCAAAAATATGTAACAAAACAACACATAACATAAAACATACCTCCAAAAAATGTATAATTCTCCTTTTATCAACATAAATAACTTGGACATTATAGAATATGAACCCTTGCGGCTGAAATATATTTCCCCGTCCATAGTTGGTCAGGCTGCAAGAGGAAACAATGTTCCATCTACCAAACCAACACAATTGGGAAAACCTTTCTATGCAAAAACAGTGGATATCCTCCTCCTCTCCTTGAGTTTGGGCCAAGCAACTTGACTCCTCATCACATCCAATATGGCTGTCATAACTCTATCAGTAAAAGCAATTGTTGAACTAGCACTAATGCCCCAAATATGTAAACCCCGTGCAACACAAGCTCCATTGCTATGATGCCCAAATCTATCCAAGGCTAGGGCAACTTTGGATCCACAAAGGTGTTTGCTCTCTTCGGTACCTTTTCTCAAAAATCATGTGAGTCTTAATCAAATCCACTAATGTTGAAAATGAATCTCCATCCATTCTAGTAAGCTGACAAAAGGCCTTGGTATCTAGATTTCTAAAATACTCCTTCACAAACTCTCTACTACAAGAGTAAGTAACATGGGGTTCCAAGTATCAATGAGTATGTGCATACTCCCATCCACTAATGAAACATTCTAGCATATCTAAATCTCCTCCTAATTCCTCTTCTTCATCTTCTAATCCTTGTAGCAATATCTCCAAATCTAAGCAAATCATCCATTGAATATATTTTCTAATATTTTTGGTTAGTTCTAAACAAGTGCTCCCTCTCGGCATGACTTTACTCAATTTTTAATCACCATGGATAACTCCTTATCGACAAAGGTGCATCTCTCTTCTTGATGAAATTTCAGCAAAGGGGCATCGTTATTCTTTGTGCGCACAAGAAAAAAATCTCATTTTGTAACAAGAAAACAAGTTCATGAATTTCATTTCATTACTCAAGGGGGAAGAAGGGTATACATTTCATACTCGTACAAGAGACAAATTTTTTAAATAATGAAATTGAGAGTAACACTTCAAACAAAATCACTCCTCCTTCCAACCTTCCCACTGCTTCCACTCAAATCTTCCCACTCCAAATGAAGTCACTCCCCCTTCCACCTCTGGCTATGGGTCTCTCAAATCTTCATCGGGCGGTCAATTTTTGCATGCCCTCAAATCTTTACACTCATGATCCCTCCAATCTTCCTCGGTGGTAAAACATTGCCGAGTTGCTGCTCATCATTTCATTACCATGGGTGTTCTTGAACATCCTGGATGCTCCTTTTGGTGGCAGTCACTTTCACTCTAACCCTAAACATTAACTTTATTAACCCTAATGTGCAATTAATGCACTACGGAGTGATAACAAAAATTCCTTATCCCTTATTTTCTACAAACCATCTCATACGGAGTGTGCTAATAATAAGGAACTTTGCCCAAACTCCATAACAATACCTTTTCTACCTCCGGGTCACACACTGTACCCATTTAGTCAACGCTTCATAATAATCTATATGAAAAGTTATGAAACTTCATATAACTATTTTTGAAATCCCCTCATGTAATAACATGAAGGATGAGCAGGCCATCAAGCCAGACAAGGAAAAGACATAGGGGTAAAATGGGGCTAAGCCCCATTTTACCAGTCCTATTCTGAAACACACCACCAATTCAATCTCAAGACAAGCTACCGTAGGTCCTTTAAAAAGCGTGCAAAAGTAGTGTGAGGCATAGTAAGCAGAAACAGAGCTAATTGCGTGAACAAAATACTTCAAATATGTGGAAACCAAAATATGTGGAAACTAGTTGATGCTGTCAGAACTGATAGTATTCCAAAATTACTCTATATGATCAAGCAAGTTGTGGAAGAGAAGGGCAGAAAGGGCCTGACTATCAGCAACTGCAAGATAAGTACTAGAGGATAAGGAATAGACTAATAAGTTAGTCCATGAGGGTTCAAGTTGCAAGAGCCCAATATAAGAGTAAAAAGGTGACCACATAGAACACATGAAGGAGAGGAAGACCCCATCAAGCCAAAACAAGGGAGAGACAAACTATGTAGAATGGGGCTAGGCCCCAATAGTATCCATATGAGAAATCTGCCTTACCTCGCCTAAGATATCTGAGCTATAAAAGTCGTAAGGTCTACAAACTAACAGAGCATTTGAAGAAGCATTTCCTAGAGTGATTGCTCTCCTACGGATTGCACCAATGATCTTTGTATAGCAATGGACACATACTGTCTAAAGTATGCTACAAAGTATGAGAGTTGTACCCCTTGGTGTCTAATATGATAGCTCTCATGCACTTCTTGACAAATGTGTTGAATGCCATGTCCATAGCTCCATATAACTCCAAGGCTAGAGGAACAAAGAGGTGACCTTGCTGCATACCCCTATACTTGGAGACCTTGTGTGTTGCTGGTCCGCTTGCCACCCATCTAGGAGGATGAGTAATCACTCCCTCCAAAACAGCATCACGCATAGGGTTTGTAACCACAACATCTATCTCTGTCACCTGATCATCTCAGACCAAGTATGAGTTTGCTCTGACATGTGTTGTTTGCAAAGAATATGAACGCTCCCTTCAAGCAAGTTATACACTCTCTCGTGTAATAGTAAACACTATATTCATGGTGGAATCATGGATAGCTATCCTCTATCTTCTATCCTCTATCCTCCATAAGGACACCGTGTCATATGGACTGCTGTTGCATATAGTGTAGAGCCACACTCACAAGTGAGTAATGAAGATGCAAATGGGTGGACCAAACCTAAGGAGAACCTCTTTGCTGTAGAGAAAATGGTTGGTGTGAGTCAGAATGCCCTAATGCACGATCAAGCAAGGATGGAAGAGCTTGTATCCTTGCCGGAGCAAGAGCAAAGACGTGCTCTAGTGGCCCGAGGAATGGATGAGTCAACTAAGAGAGAGAGTGTAGTATATGCAAACACTATTGCTCCATCAAGGAAGATTGCAAACTTGTGGTCCAATTTGATGGTAGTGAAGCAAAGGATGGAAGGTACTCTCGTGGCCATAAAGATAGACCATCTCTTGTCGGCCATAACAACAGTTGGAGAGAAAAGGATCCCTCTTCCACCTCAACCATATAAGTCTCCAAAACTGGCCTATCAAAACCAAAAAATGGGAGGAAAGTAGGGATGCCAAGAGAGCTCAACTACCCAAAAATGCTATGGATGCCATCTCTTCCATAGATAATAGGCCTATCCCACCACACAAGATTGGTAGAGATGTTTGTCTACATGCCAAATCCCTTATCACATACACAAATGTCTTTGGTCTGACGATCACCAAAGGCTCCCATAATCTTCCTATCAAAAGCTCTTAAACGTGATAAGAAAGTCAAGGAAGAGTGAATTGTCCAGAGAAGGTAAGTTGATTGACGAGAAATATTAAAGAGTGTACCAAATGCAGCATGCAGATCTCGTAGTAGAGGAAGGTCATCCACAAGGAGAATATCCTCTATAAGGGTAGCATTTAAGAAGCATGTGACAAAATCCTTTGATCCTACTAGCACTCCAAGAATACTTTAGTCCATCTATAGAGGTGATACACCCCTATAGAAGCACAATGTGGAGAGGGATACCTGAAGAGGACCATTCTCTACAATTTGAAACCTTGACTCTCAAGCCTACAAGATGTAGCTTGGTGGTCAAGTGATCAAAGGCCTACCTAATCTGATCTATGGGGCCCATAATATGTGTATTATCTACTAAGGAAGGAAATATGCAACCTGGCATGGCCAAAATAATAGATAAGAGAGTTCTGAAGTGAGCTATGGTAAACAAAGGTCCTCCTAAAGGGTCTTCCTTTTGTACCAACAACTGACTCCAAGACAATGACTCTCTCTTGTGACCGCCCATGTTGGTAGTAAAGGGAGCACGAGAGCCATAGAACAAGCACACAAAAGGAGTGAGACTTGCCAAGATCCAACGGACTCCTTAAGCTCTATAAAGATAAATATCAAAGAGATGCTATTAAAAGTGTTCACATTATCTACTTGTAGGACAACCCAATCCGGATGGATATCTGGGAGTGCCCTAATGCTTGGAGAAACAGCCTTGCAACCTCATGGTGTAGCTACTCCAAATTGATGTGGATTGAGGTGCTCTCAGAAGTGAGGTCAATGCTGAAGGCCAATGGTATGGATACCAAGCACAAAAAGATCTCTCCAATAGCAATCAGTTTAATGCTCTCTATGCCTTTCTCCATCAAACGAATTTGACTAATCCCTAACACCTTACTAATTGATGTAGGAATATCTCTCATCGCTATTACTGTTGCCACCTAAAACAGTTTGGTAAATCCACTAGAAGCATCATTTGCTTGAAGGAAATCTCTAAGATGTTCATATACCATCCATGACAAGCCTCCTAAGGAGAAGCAAGGAACAATGCATAATGCTTGTGCAAAAAGTGACCTATCAAAACATAAAAGCTACTCAGGCTTATAATCTATGACCTCAAATGGTATAATTTTTCTCTTGCTATAGGATGTAGTGAGCATAAGGAAGAGATAGTCTCATTAGTGGGACTAGCCATAGACAAAGGGTGTAGCACTCATGCTGCTCTAATAAACTCTCCCACCTGACCCAATATTCTACACCATTGTAATTGAGTGGACTCTATGGTAGAATCTATTCCTTAAAACATGTAGCGTAACCAACTCCTCTTGTAGGCCAACCCAATCTCTTGCTTGAAATCAACAAAATCTAGCAACCACCTCTCTATGCCCCACATGTCTCCCTCTAGCATAAAAAAGGCAACATCAAGGGAGTAAGAGGAATAAGAACCATGCTAACTCGTCCAAGGGATCATGTGACAAGCATTAAAGTGATAGACAAAAATCCTGTCTAGCCTAATCATGGAGTGTACAGGTAGCCTATGGAATAGATTTAGACACAAAAAACTAGTCTCAAATAACTCCAAGATACAACTCCCAAGAGAATACAAGAGGGCAAACACAAAGCTTCAACACTCAATACTCCAATGCTCCAAAGAGCACCTTGTCTATTTATATAGCAAAGAGGATCCCCTAAAAGGAAGCTCCACACTTGGGATCAGATATATGGATTGGTGACATGTCAGTGAGCTCCACACTTAGATTAGTTGCATGGATGGGTGACATGTTATCATTGTCTTATCTAGTTGGTTAAACAAGTTTGACCCAAGGGAATATTTAGAAAATCTTCTTATACAAAGCTCAAAATTGCACGAGTGAGGTATAATTAGAAAGCTCTTGATAAGAAGAACAGTGGGGGGATGGGAAGATGCAAGTTTTCTTCCCCATAGGATAAACAATTTTTTCATTTTCAAGGACAAATTCATCCATTTAGGCCTCCAAAATTGGCTTAGAAGTTTTGAGGGTGTTTTTGGCTCTTGCCCTATTGGTGAAAGTACTCTTTTGGTGCACCTCTATCTGATCTACTTAGTCCATCATATTTAGCATCCTTCTAGATGTTACAAAGCCAATTTACACCTCTAGATAATATGTCTAGCTATTGGTATTACCATCGATATCCTTGGAGTGGTCAACAAAAGGATAAAGGAAGCGTGCGTAATCACAAGTATCATCATTGTCAATGTGGTTGCTTGCCTTTGGTCAGTATCTCAAGTGGTCCAATCATAGTTCTTTTGCATCCTTCTTACATGGACCTTTACCCCTTGCAAGCTAAAGTGTCAGTGATACATCGGGCAAGGTGTATCCCAAGCCGCACTAGGCAACATCACATAGGGAAGTGTAACCATGGCTAGCACAAGAATAACTATTGCATCATACAATGGTCTTCTCTATATCTTCCCGTACTTGAAAAGCCACAACCCCTCTTATCCAAACTCATATGAGTAAATACAATCTCTTCAAACCTTAAAAACTGTAAACTCTCATAAATTTAAATTTTTATCTCAAAAATTTTCAAACTAAGTTCCCATGGAACTCAAGCATGAATACAAACAGATTAGAATTGAAAATTCCTAACCCATCACTCTCAATGTGAAATAATTACTCTAAACCCTAAAAAACCTAAAAGTAAGTTACTATATAAGTTACTCAATTCTCCATAGCCTTCAATCTTGCCTCTTTTCTATCTCTCCCATTCCCTCTCCTCTACATAAGTATTGGCACTAACTTCTTGTTGTTATATATGTTCATTCTTGAACCAAGTGGAAGGATGATGCATCTTAAAAGAAATGGACAATATGGTGAAATGCTCGGCAAGAATCTGGAACAAATGTTGAATTGTACTAAGTAGCATAATATGTATTGAAATTTATTTTGGAATGCAATCAGCCTGCCACAAAGTTTTGTCCTCATAGACTTTTTACTACATTAGAGGGTTCAAAGTTAGCTTGTTTGATGCCCAAAGTTCTATAAATATTTTATGGGTGACCCAAAATAAATTTATGAGCCAAAAAACCAAGGAGTGAAATTTTTTTGGGATCCTCAACCCATAGTAGACAAACTTTTATGGGAAATCAAAACCATGACTTGTAGTGTTTTACGAGATATGAGGTTATGGACGGTTGTCATAAAATATAATGGCTAATTAAGATATTAAGTGGATTACATTTTCAAAACAAGTCTATGCTAATGAATTACTTCTTTCTACGCTAGTCTATATCCATGTTTTTTCAATTTCTTGCTCCTCTTGTTTTCTCTTCCTCTCACTCAGTCTCCTTTGAAGTTGCTCCGCTGCAAGGCTTCATTGTTAACAATTGGG